>JAAWXA010000003.1:7105799-7167239 GCA_038090715.1 Florisuga fusca
CCACCACCCTCCCCACCCACCTCGCCCGCACCCCCCTGACGTCAGCGGAGCGGCCCCGAGGTGGTGGCTCAGGGGAGAGGAGGAGGTGGCGTTGCGGGGGGAGGATGCGGGAAGTGTCAGGGGTCCTTCCCCGCTCGGGACCGCAGCCCAGCCGGTGCCCACCTCCAGACCGCGGCTCCCGGCCCCGCTGCTAATGACGCTGCGCGACCTTAAAGGGGGAAGGCGGAGGGAGCGGTGTAATTTCCCTGTGCTTCAATTTCTCCCTTCTCTTCGCGCCTGCTTAATTAATGAGGGCGCTGAGCCTCCCTCACGCTGTGGTAAATAATCCGGGACAACTGAAGTGGTTTTACCGCCTGGTGAATAAACATGAATCCGCGCTTTCTGCCAAGCTGGAGCTGGTGGAGGTCGAGTAACAGGCCGGACGGCTTCCCCCGCCGTTCGGGGGTCACCGTCCAGACCGTAAAGCCTCTCAGCGGGCGGGACTTTCTTCTTCCCTTGGCGCTGACGTCCCGCCGGGGCTGCACCTCATGGCCTGAACTCCGGGGGGTCCAATGGCCGGGGCAGCGGAGGAGCTTTCCCTTTGGAGCCCAAGGCCCGAGAGGGTGCGGGGCCCCTCCGGTCAGCCCCTCTGCCCAGTCCCCGACGGCTTCCGGGCAAGGCGTGAGTGCTGCCGGCACGCTGGTTCCCCGACGCTCGGGATGCCCGACGACCCCCGCTACCGCCGCGAAGCGCCCGGGTGGGACAGCTGGGCTGGCGGCTTGAAGTAAGAGCCGGCGCGCTGCCTCCCGGTTCCATTGGTCGACACAACTGTCCGTGAGAAGCCTCCTCTTTCTCATTGGTCAGCCTGAGAGAGTACCCGCCTACCAGGGCGGGCTTCGGTCATGTGTGGGAGCGGCTTAATCCCACCCCATCGCTTGCGTCTTCTCGTTCGATTGGCTCTCAGGGTTGTTTGTCACAAGGGTCAGCTCTCCTATTGGACGGCGAACTCCGGACACGTCGGACGGGCTCCCTAGTGTTGTGGCTGTGTATGTGTGTGTATATACAGCAAACAAGCCGAGCTGGCAGGGGTTCTCCCATTGGCTACGCGCGTTTTGCGGGGGCGTGGCCCTCCCTCATGAATAACAAGTACCCCGCCCAGCGTTGTCATGGCTACATGCTAATCGCCCCCTTCCCCAGCTGGCGATTGGCTGGCACCGCCTTGGCGGGCCGGGGGCGGGGCAGCCACCGCCTCCCGGGGCGGGGGCGNCCCGTGGCGGAGCGGGGCGGCTGTGGGGTCGGCCCCTCTCCTCGCCGCCCCCTTCACCTCGGGAGAGCGAAGGGCCTGGGGCCCGCCTGCCACCGCCGGGGTACCGGGGGGAGGTCACCCTGGGGCTTCCCATCCGGGCTGGAGTTGGGTCCCGGGGGCTCCCTCTCTCCCCACCCCAACACCAGCCGGCCGGGAGCGGAGAGCCCGGTGGGCAGAGCCGGGAGGAGCGCAGTAAAGTTGAGCTACGAAGAGGTGAGAGCGATCTGGTGACCCTGCCCATGGCAGGGAGGTTGGACCTAGATAATCTTTAAGGTCTTTTCCATGCTGTACGGATCGTTCTGTGATCTGTACCCTGGCCGGGACAGGAGGGTGCTGTCAGGCAGGCTTGTCCTTCCTGCCCAACCTCTCATTGAGCTCAGGCTTTGGGGCTGACAGCTGCCCTAACACCTCGATAACATTTTTCCTCTGTGCTGGTTCTCTGTAGTTATCTCTGCTGCCAGTTGTACTCATTCCTGGGCCTTTCTTCACAATCTTAAAAGCAGGTCAGAGCTCCTAACTTCTAAGTTCAAGGCCTCAGTGACAAGGATGCCTTGCACTTGCAAACCAGGTTGCCACAATCTGAAAAGGTTTGGTCATGTGCGGTTCCTTGCTGGGATTCGAGTGACAAAACTGTGTGGTGGTCTTATTTCTGTAAGAATCTGTTCTCACTACCACTTTGCAGGAAGATACTTCGTAGTAATATGTGCCTACCAGAGCCTAACAGAGCCTGGCACAAACTGTATGAGCTGGCTTTCCATGCCTCCTGCTATTTTGTCCCAGTTGGCTGGTTTCTTTAACTGTGTACCTTTTGCTGCCAAGAGTTTGATGTATTGTGATGCCATCTCCTGCTCTACAGTCTCCTGAAAACTTGGTTCGGTCCACTTGTAATTATGTGTTCCAGAAGTCAGCATAGCTGGTGTTTCCTCCTGGTTTTCTGCCATCCCTCCTCTTCATGCTTCCAACTGGAGTTGTTCCAAAGTCCTGGATGTTCTTGCCCTCTGTGGAGAAATGGAAGGAGAGGAGCTGTGGTGTGTGGATGTAGAAATATGAGTTTTCAAGGGGATGACTGGATATTTTACAATTTGATACTGTATTAAATGTTAAGAAGATGTCTTACAAGAAAGTAAACAAATCAAGCCTGCAGTGTTTATTGAGCCACCTGTTCATGCCTTAATGAGCTGGACAAGATTTTAGTACAGGATGCCAATATCGATCAATGCTTTGTCTTGGACGTGGCTGATGTGGAAGAGGGTGCAGGAAGACGCCGAGGGTTGTGTCTCTGTTCACAGCCAGGAACCTGACCAAGATGCTGATGAAGAAGAGAGAGGAATGCTTTTCTCCCAGAACCCCCATTTCTGTTACAAGCCTGTCTTCCACTCCTAGAAATCTGCAGGCACTATGGAAAGGACAGGTAAGCATTTTTTTGACATTTACTACAATTTACTTTTCCACACAGCGGTATATACCTGCTGTCCTTTCCCTTTCCATTCATCCCCATGTTGGATGAGAGCAAAGACTGTGAGCTCTGCCCCATCTTTCCAAGTTGGTTTCCTGGTTTGTGCTCAAATCAGCAATCGTATTTGGTAAGAACACAGTAGCTAACCTCCCCTCTTGTCCTCCCAGCCCCCTTTCTTTTCTGTCTTGCCAGTTAAATTGCTGCCCTCCAATTCCTGTTTAAAAAGGTGATTCCTGCTGTAGTTTGTTGGCTAGCAGCTGCTGCTTTGATCACCCTCCCCCCCCTCACTGTGTTACACTGTTTTTTCCCAGTCCTCCCCCAATTCCTCAGTGTCTTCCTTTTAAGGTGTGCTCTTTTAAGAGAGGAGCGACTTGGGGATTCAGTTATCAAGTGACCTTGCCAAGTGATCAAGGAGACAGTTCCATTCATCTGCACAAATTCCTTATCACATTGATCTTAATGGGTGTTTATTTTCCCTTCAGTACTAACACACAGCAGTAGTAATAATTTTTCAGGTCCAGACCATCACACAAGGCTATAAGTGAAGCTGATACTTATATTATGTTTACATTGACAACAGAACCTTAATTGCACTTGAACTAGGTATATCCATAGGATCAGGAAATAACATATGACATTACAGGAAGTCTTGATATGAGACTGAAATATTATGAGGTGGGGTTGTCTTTCCCCTGACATGGTGTCAGATTATGTTATCCCAGGGAGGAGCTGCACCATATATCACATAGTGTCTGGTTTGCCCTTGGTCTTTATAGACCAAGCTGCTTTTCAAAGGACTGCCTGTAGTGCTGACACAACTTTAGCTTGATCTCACTGGTGTCTTGAAATTTTTGTTTATTAAAACGATGGCCTCTTCCTTGTTCTTTGGCAGTACAGAATGCCACAGGCCAGCTTGTCCCCCCTGGATTAAGCTAGCTATTGCCCACCTCTGGTGTGCATTAATCCCAAAACTGTCAGAGGAAAGGTGGGAAAATCTACCTCTCCCCAGAGACTGGGAAAAGACTTGAGAGATGTGATTGCACACTTGTAAGATATATTTCCTTTTGCTGTCATGAGAGTAAAACAATAACTGTTGTTACTTTTTTACCCTATAGGAAATGCTAGACCTACATGACTCCTACTCTTAACTGCTCAGTGCCTGGCAAAGTGGAAAGAACAAACGCGAAAAAATTTGACTTTGTGGGGATTGCTCGAAGGTGAAAAGCAAAAAGAGTGGAAGTGGCCAAGATGGATGGCCTCTCTTCCATCAAGGAGATGGCAAAGAACAGGCTCCCTCTGTTCAGGACTCTAGCTAAAAGGATCTTCAAAACAGCAATTGAAGTCTTGCAGAGACTTATGAAATTGCAGGACTGGCCGGGGCGGGCTGAAGCAGATGTTCAAAATACTGAATGGCATTGGAAGGTGTGATTCATGAAGGCTGCTATTTGCTCTACACATCCTTCTCTTGACATCCTGCTAAATCATATCAGCTGCAAGCCTCATTGGCCCTGGGACTCCTGCTGTTTTGAGGTAGCAGTTTACCACTGAAGCACCCTTTAACATCACCATTGCACAGCAGTGAAAGAAGCAGGAGGGGAAGCAGCATTTTGTTCTGTGCAACCCCAACATGCACAGGTACCATGCTGTTTGAGCCCCCTGCCCTCCTGCCTGGCACCAAGAGGGAAGGCCACAGCGAGCTGCTTGGCTGAAATGTCCTCCTGATACCTTGGTCAACACCTTGCCCACTCACACTGCTGAAGCATTTGAACTCAGAGAAAAATGAAGATGGTGATGAGACTTGAAGAAACTGAAGTTAGTGTGCCTCTGCATGGCTGGCCCCTGTTATTTTATTGATGTTTATGTGTGTGACAGCCTGTTTAATAGCTCTTCCTGAGTCTCTGACATCTGCTGGTACACTAACCAAAACCGTGAGCCTGTCTGCTGGGCTTCCAGGAGTTTCTGAAAGCGCTTGCTGGGCAAAACGATCCCTACTCATCGACCCACAGCCTTCCGTTCCTTCTCCTGATCCGCCATCTGAGCAGCTGCTTGTTTCCCTCGCAGTGCATTTACATCCAGTGGTCTCCTTTAAGAAGAAAACAAAACCTAAAGAACAACTAATAAAGGCAAACTCAGTCCTGTGTAGCAGAAGCAGAGAGACCATATGTGGCCAAATCAGAGTGCTTTGATACCCTTTGCAGACTATGACAAGTAGTTCAAAGCCTTAGGTAGGGCATGCATCTTAAGTAGGCACATGAAGGTGATTGTCTTTCTCATAGCTGTCTGGCCCTTGAAGACACACACGTGCTTTGTGTGACCCTGAACATCTGAAGAAAGCCTTCGTGGGCTACCTTAAACCTGCTAACCAGGATTTGCTGTCTGTGCTTCAGTTTTCCATGTCCATGCATCACTGTTGTTCTGAAAGCTCCTTAAATTTGTGGAGGTTTTTGTTCCCTTACGCTCCTCATTTCTATTAAAGGTAGTAGCAGGTGGTAAAGGTGGTTCCTTCCTGAATGCATATTGTGTTACCTGTTCTAGCAGATCAGGCTGTGTTAGAGAGTGTTGGGCAGGCTTGAAGATGTAATAATTGTGAGCTGCTGTAAGGCATGTGTTTGTTTTAGGCAAATCTAGCACAGATTTCAGACCGGTCGTAGCGCATTGTGGAGAGGAGCACATCTTTCTGGGCGTGATTTTGGAATGTTTAAGACAGGGCAGCTAATGTGAAGTGTGGATTTTATTGAGTGTTTTAGTGTGGGACAGACGTGATTACACAAAATGGCTATCAACAGGTTATAGTCTTTACAACTCTTTACTAAAAGTGCCTTTTTAACAGCAACGCATGTCTCAGTTGCTACAGCTCTTGAGCCACTGTCCCAGGATGCTTAAAGCCACCAGCAGATTCGTAACCATGGGGGCAGCCAGGGAGCAGGTAGCCCATGGGTCCTCAATAGGTGATGAAGGTCTCCTTGGTCTGCCTCTGCCTCACTACTAGTGAGTGCCTTCAGTTGTACTATATGAGTGACACAGGTTTTTGCCAGAAATGGTGCTACACCATTCTCTTCTAAGAACAATCTTTCCTGAAGCACTGTCTTGTCCTCATTTTCCTGTGTTTCTGCCCACTTTTTCTTGATGCCTCTGCAGGGAAGGGTAAAGCTGTGGTTGTTGAAATAACTGCAGTCAAAGCCTCTTGGTAGCACAGCTGCTGGCTTTCAAGACTGCAGCTCTCTGCTGATGAAACAATCAAGTAAGCTTATCCAAACTGCTTTGTGTGTCTGCCTCTCAGCACTGTAGCGTAAAGTACGTGGAGTTTTGTTAGTACTTTGAAAATAATGCTTATTTGTGTTTTCTCTTTCCCTTTGGCTGCCTCAGAAAACAGAAGGGGGAGATAAAGTATGTGAAAGATTTGTGAGATGCTCTAGGTTTTGGTGCCTAGGTGTTTCTCTGCAATGAGGTTTGGCTGGCTTCCTCTGGCTGCCCCCTCATGCTTTGCAGGGAGCAGCAGCACTCTCTGCAGCTGTGACTTGTGGAGCTAAGGAATTTCTTTGGAGAAAATATCTCCTCCCCTTTCTGTTTTCCTTGAATGAAAACATGTATTACACAGAAGCAGAAGCCACTTAAATGTGGCTTTTAAACATTGGTTACTTCAAAATGAGATGCTAGGTATTTTTTCTTTCTTTGAAGTATATCTTTGGACATAAATGAGCTCTGAGCTCAGACAAATTACCTTGTGTGGTGTCACAAGAAAACAGCTGTCAGCAAAACTGGGTATAAAGAAAACAAAACAACACAAAACCCCAAAGCACCAGAAAGTGGTCCTCGAAAAAGAACCTTCCTCTTTCTATAAAACACACAGAATGATTGTCCTTATGGCTGAAGCTGGTTTTGAAATTGCTTGCTTGACATCTAGCTTCAAATGGATATTTGAACTTCTTTCCAGCTGGTGATGGTGAGTCCAACTTCAGAGCAGTATGACAGTTTGCTCCGTCAGATGTCAGAGAGGATTGATGAGGGATGTGGAGAGACCATCTATGTCATTGGTCAAGGATCAGGTGAGTATAGGTTCCTCAGGAAAAAAAAACAAAGAACATGAAAATTTTAAGAAAGACCTAGTTCATCTAACTGGCCTGCTGCTGAAGGTAGTACTTACTTCTCCAGAATAACTTGGAAACCTGCATAAAATACAGCAGAACATGTGGGACAGATTCTTTTACTTTATTCCTGACAGCTGTTGTCTTAAGCAGTGGAGCTAAACATATTTTTTGTGTAAAATCATATAGGTTATTTTTGGAAATAAGGTGTAAAGTATCTGGGCACAGCAGGAAAAGGTGAAGGATCTGAAATTATTGTCACGGTTTTAGTACAGACATCCTCAATGACTGATGGAGGTCTTGTTCTTTCTGCTTTGTTCACTACTCCATTGTAAATACTACAATTTTTACCCCACAGGAATATATTGGATAGCCAAAATATATGCTGCTGACTTTTATAGTGTTTGTTATACTGTGGAGAGAAAGGTTTTCCTTTTCTCAGCATGAGGCCTTTGTTGTCACATAAAATGGGGTGTGACTGCAGTCATTTGCCTTTTAGGCTTTAGCACTTTACATGGATTGCCTTTTTGTTCATTTTTACAGTTTGAATATTTGCATCTCATGCTGGTGAAGTAATACTGAGCGTGGCCTTGCTATGAATTCAAACCTTTCCTGAATACAGAAAAGTTGTCTGTGGCTAGCATAAGGCTGAAGACATTTTACTAGTTACTACATTTTAGGAAGAATACAAACCCGATGTCCTCTTAATGCCAGAGTTGGCCAAGATAATGGAAGAAGGAAGTTGTGTTACCTCAGAACCATGTGCTTTTTGGGTTTTCTTAGTATCTTGCAAAGCAGCCAACATTAGATAATCAGTTGTTGTGCAGCCAGTATCACAGGGATAATGCTCTTGTGTCCAAGCAAGCTTCCCACATGTAGTCCGAATCCTTGATATTTGGGATAACCACACCTGCAGGGGAGATCTAGCCAGTTAGGCTGATAAATGCTTTCTCTCCTAGAATGCCTTGTGAGGATGTTAACTGGTGGTTGTTGCAGTGACATACTTAGAGGTAGATGTTTGTTCCTTAAAACATGAGCTAATACTTCTGACTTCGTTTGGGATTCCTGCAGTCAAGGAAGATTGGGATCTTTTCTGTAAATTGGAAACAACAACCAGTATTTTGGTCTTCAAGGATATCTGCCTCAGATGACCAAGAGCAAATGAAGGCTGCCAGGTTGCTCACTGCTGTATCAGTAGTGACCCTTCCCTTTCTGCCTTGGCTCCTACTCGCTCCTTCTATCCCCCCCTACTTCTTCTTCCCCTTCTACAACCCAAGACTCCAGCCATGGTGCTCTTTGTTCCCCTCCCCCCATCTCAGCAGCTTCTCAGCCAGTTTATGAGCTAGGTCAGATATCACCCAGCAACTCTACTTGTTGTAGAGCTGTGCACTACTTCAAATGCTGATTAGTTCATGCAGACTGCAGTTACTGCTCACCAGCTGATGAGTCAGCCATGCGTGTGAATGTGCACACAGCAATAGCTTGGGTCATCCATGTGCTGTGTGTCTCTCCACCTTTGTTGTGGTTTTTTCTTACTCAGGTGATGATTCTGGCCTTAAATTTGTGCTGCTTCTCATCACCTATGTTGTGAGGGAAGCTGAGAGCTGTGGTAGTCTTTAAAAAATGTAGATAGTTGCCATGGGCTTGCTCTGAGTGTCAGCTCTTTGCTTGGGTGGGCTGTTCGGAGACTGCTGTGCCTCCCTGTTTTTTTCTGGCCTCATGTGCTGTCAGCATTTCTTTCAAGTGCCAGGGTGAAGGCAGTGAGACATGCTAAAAACATTGTTTTAACTGGAGTACGTGAGGACTAAAGAAATTGCTGTGCAGGCTAGACTTGCAGAAAATGCGTGCTTGGGATGTGGTTTTACAAAATAAGCTGATTGTTTAAATTGGTCCCAGACTCCGGTTAATTGTGGTGATATTTCAGTCAGAGCATCCCTTTTGTTAATGATTTTCCCTTTATTGCAATGCAAGAGGAAATGTTTTTTTCTGACTGAAGGGAAATAACACGCAAGGTACATTCAGCAAGTGAAGTAAGGGAATTAGACAGGAACGTGTCTTTCTCGCTGTTCCGTAAGTATTTGCTTGTAGAAATTGTGAAGAAAACTCTGGATGAAAGATGGTGCTTTTCTAGTATCTTTTAAGACTCTAGAGTGAGGACCATCTTTTTTCATTTTGGGTAGAGGGGGCTTATTCTATATACATGGCTGTCACCTCCAGTGCACATATAAATCCCGATCAGTGTCCCACATCCCAGGCAGAACAAGATCACTGCTGGTCATTGCAAGGTGGTGCTCACTGACTATCCTGTGTCTCCTCAACCTCATAACTAGATGGGACTGAATATGGTCTGAGCGAGGCAGACATGGAAGCATCCTATGCCACGTTGAAGAGCATGGCAGAGCAGATCGAGGCAGATGTGATTCTCCTGCGGGAGCACCAGGAGGCAGGGGGCAAGGTGCGCGACTACCTCGTTCGGAAACGTGTTGGTGACAACGACTTCCTGGAGGTCAGGTGAGGAACTGGGTGGAGATGGGGTTAGACAGCAGCCCAGCTGCATTTTTACCATGTGAGCAGTCCCTGATGATGAGCCAGCAGCACTGATTCAAGTCTGGGTGTTGTAACTGCCCAACAAAAGCAATTGGGTTTGACCACTCCTTGCTAATGGAATCGCCTTTTTGTTGTTCTTGCCATCTCTATTGTGAACAAACTGTTTGTGGAGATTTGCCTGCCTTTACCTAAGGGCTGTTGCTGTCTGGGGGACAGCTTTGCAGTTTGGGGATCTTTTGTGGGCTGGAATCCCAGTAGGGAGTCACACATTCATATTATGTCTGTATGTGTGTGCATATATACACGCTGCTGGAATGCAATACTTTTGACTAAGGATTCAATTCTATTCCAAGACTGTGATGATCCAAGTCACCTTTTAATGGACATACAATAGCCCGTGTAGTGCAACTTGAGAGTCTGCCCAGACCTGGATGGAATGGATTTCCAGCATTTGCCAACTGCCACCTTTATCAGGCACAAGGAACAAGATAGCTGTAGGAGCAGGTTTTCTCCTAAAATATTTCATTGTTGTTCCAGCTTTTCCTTTTCTGGTAATAGCAATTTAACTTTCTGTGCTCTCTTCAGCACCTGGTGCTGTTACAACAGGAGAAATACAAAAGAGGCAGTGCTATTACAGATGAAGTTGGGATTTAATCTTTCTTTTGAATTGCCACAGTGTATGTGTTGGTTTGCAGACAATGGAGCTTTGAAAAGAGATGCTCAGTATGGCATCAAGCAACATCAAATCTAGCTGACTGTGGTCTAGACACCAGTGATAGGTTTCCACCATCTTCCACATCCCAGTTCCCAGAGTCTAGGATCTCCCCTATTCCCTAATGATTGTGAAAGAACCTTTTCTCTGCTTGTGAAGGTCTGATATTTTTTCAGTCCCTCTTTGGAGATTAGGGAGGAAAAAAAGCTCGTTATTTGCAGGAGCAGCGGTGTTCAGGTTTTCCTTATTGGTTGTTTCTTCAGATACCAAATTTTAACAGGTTCCTACTTTCTTTCCCCTCCAGGGTAGCAGTGGTTGGCAATGTGGATGCAGGAAAGAGCACTCTGCTGGGTGTGTTGACACATGGTGAACTCGACAATGGCCGAGGCTTTGCTCGGCAAAAGCTCTTCCGCCATAAGCATGAGATTGAGTCAGGCCGCACCAGCAGTGTGGGCAATGACATTCTTGGCTTCGACAGTGAAGGCAACGTGGTGAACAAGCCTGATAGCCACGGTGGCAGCTTGGAATGGACAAAGATCTGTGAGAAATCCACCAAGGTCATTACTTTCATTGACCTAGCTGGTCACGAAAAGTACCTGAAAACTACCGTCTTCGGCATGACCGGCCATCTACCTGACTTCTGCATGCTTATGGTAAGTAACAAGAAAGATGTATGGTACCAGCAAGAATGGGGCTGTTCAAACATTTAACAGCCTCAGCTTCTTTCCTGTTGTACTCCTCCTGTGGGGTTGTGAAGGGTGGCAGCATCTCTCAGAGGCGTAGAGCGGCAGCCACTGTGGGTATTTTGTCAGGACACTGAGGCAAGTGCCTCAGGACTGCTAGTCCCAGACAAGCCCAAGACATACGGTTCTTGAAAACTGAAAGATTTTTAGACTTCACAAAACCTTGTTAAAATGGAGGAGAAACAAGTCCTTAGCCAATGTCCAAGACTATTTGAAATGAGCTGAGTTTGCTCATGCAGTCCCAGCGATACATCTGCAACCTAAGCACAGTCTACTGCATGTCTGACACATGACCTTCTCTATAACCCACCTCAGTGCAGGACAACTGTACATCACCATTTCTTGTATCCTTGGTGTAGGTTGGCAGTAATGCTGGGATTGTTGGAATGACCAAGGAGCACTTGGGCCTGGCTCTTGCACTGAACGTTCCTGTCTTTGTTGTCGTGACCAAGATTGACATGTGCCCTGCCAACATCCTGCAAGGTGAGTCCTTACAAGCTCTCTTCAGGGCTGCTTTTTACTTCTGTCTGTGCTATTCTATGCTGAGTAGAGGAACTGCTGCTGGAGGAAAGCTGCTTTATCTGCTTTTGACTGTATCTTGAACAACTTCCAGAAATCTATCCATTTTGCAAGCACTTCACTTGTCATCACCATTACAAAATTACCTGACTTGGGGGACTCATCTGGGCAACCCGAAAGTGTTTGATACAGGATTTTGATTAACTGAGCTCTAAGAGGAGAAGCATACAATAGAGGCTGTGGCTTTGCCTTCTCTCTGGGTGTTTAAACCTGGAGGAAATGTCTGGAAGTTCTCTTGAAAACTGCTTTCCTCCTTGCCCACAGTTTGAGTGTGATCTTAAGCTGTGATCAAACTTGATGTCCAGCAGGTGTTAGGTGAAGGGGCTGCTGCTTGTTACACATCCTGCTGACTTGGGCACTTCTCAGATACATTGGCATAGCTACAGCAGCTCCTTCCTCTGTCTGAACACACAGCCAACAAACACTTAATAAATCATGGTTCAAAGCAGGTTCATCTATGTGCTGTGGTAGCAGGACTGGACTGGGCATAAACAGGTATGTCAGGGAGCAGCTGGGACAGTGAAATTTTTGCTCAGCAGCAGTTAAAGCAGCACCTCTGACCCCAGCAGTGTCCTGTTAACCTTTGTGTGGCATTTTTTCAGGTTGTGACCAAGTCTCACCTCTAAAATTCTCTAGATGCATTTCTCATAACTTCAGGAACGTGCTGTGGTTAATCTGAGCAATAGTTGTTTTGATAATCAGTCACAGGGACTAGGAAAGGGAACGCTCCCAGTGCTGTCTGTGGTTAGTTTATTATTGTAAAATACCTAAATATGTTTCAGGAAAACAGGCACATGTGATCAGAAGATAATCTAAATGTATCTGTAATAGGTAGTTGGCAAATAAATGTAAGATAAGCATAAGATAATAACTGGGAAGGAAGGAGAAAATTTTGCTCAGGGTGAGTAGAGCAGAGTTGCTCTTGAAAGAAGCCACTCCTGTGTCATACATGCTTAAATTAAACAGAGACAAGACCTGGCACAAGTGTATGTGTGAGGAACAGATGGCATGATTAGATATTTGTGTTTCTGTATCCAAAACATTGCTTTCCCATAGGCAGTCATTTGTTCACAAAAAGCATCTAATTGGATGACAGTTATACAATATTAATTTGCTCTTTTCAGCCCTTACTAGCCTGTTGGGTTTTTTCCTCTTCTGTTGTAATGCACTTTGCAGGAGGCTGATGCTAGGGTATCGGGTAGTGCCACTGCACAGATATATGAGGCTTAGAAAAGAAATTAAAGAGGCAAAAGATCAAAGGTGGGACCCATCAGGTTTGTCCCAAAGTATTTATTTCTGGATCTGGCCCATTTACACTGTGCTAGTTGATAATAGTGATCTTTACCTCTTTCATGCTTTTCTAACCTTCTAGGGCAGGGTGATTGCCAGGGAAAGTGTGTTGAGATTGGTTTGATCAAAATTGATTTCTAATTCACGTGTTCTCAAATGATTCAAATCCTGAGTGATGCTGGTTTTATTGAGTTCAATATGAAAGCTATTACAGGAAGAGAAAATACCTTGCAACTGCTTAAATCTACGTAATAGAAAGCTATAAAATGTCTACTTCACAGCATCGCACCTGCAGATTGCAAATATGTATGTATGTCTGTTCATGTATGGTGTTGCTTGGCAGCAGGCTAGCTGGCATGAAATGGAAGATGGAATGGCTCCTCAGCCCCACCTGGGCTGCAGCAAACTCGGTCTCATGCACCTTTAGCCATCTTCTCCTGTCTGTTTGTGACAAAAGCACCAGTCTCCCTTTGGGGAGAGACCCCACAAAAGCGCTTTGTAAAGACGGGAGTTGCTGCCCTAACAATATTCATTTCACCCTTTAAGAAACCCTGAAGCTGTTACAGCGACTGCTGAAGTCCCCAGGGTGCAGGAAGATTCCCGTGCTGGTTCAGAGCAAGGATGATGTCATTGTAACAGCCTCCAACTTCAGCTCAGAGAGGTAACGGGAGTAGAGGAGACTCGTTTCTCTTTCAATCCTACTTGGAGACCGGGTGAGAAGATTCAGAAAGAGGGTGCCCTTGTCTAGATGTGTGAAGTTTGCATCTGCCATGTGGTGTGTTGATTGCATAAGAATGTGTTCTGAGCTTGACCTGCTTGTGTTCCCTTCTCTGAGGCAGAAATGAGAGGCTGCTTCTGGGCAGTCTGGAGAAGAAGGCAGGGTATTCGGCTTCCTTCAGTCATGGAACCTTACACCTATTCCTGAATGTCATTAAAAGGCAGAGGCAATGTCACAGGTTTTCAAACATGGGGTGTTGTGCATCTCACTGCCTGCCAGGCTCTCCCTTCCTAGCAGTGTGTATTGAATTCAGGTCTCAAGATTTTGGATGTGTCCCTGCACGTGGAATTCCAGGCAGGAAGGTGAACTAACTCCATTTTCATCAATTTTCCTATACAGGATGTGCCCGATTTTCCAGATTTCAAATGTCACCGGGGAGAACCTAGATTTGCTGAAGATGTTTCTTAATCTCTTGTCTCCACGGACCAGTTACAGGGAAGAAGAGCCAGCAGAATTCCAGATAGATGATACTTACTCTGTCCCGGTAAGGGGCCTGGTATTGGGAAGAATTTTCTGCTCCCTCCTTCAGAAGGGAGAAGGAGGCATCATCCCTAGAGCGGGAAGTTCTCGATCTCTTTCTCCTGGTTGGTGAAGTAACCCTAATTACTGTTTTGGTTTTTTTCTTTTCTGGCATAGGGTGTAGGAACAGTTGTGTCCGGGACAACACTGAGAGGCCTCATCAAGCTAAATGACACCCTGCTGCTGGGGCCAGATCCCCTTGGCAACTTCCTACCTATTGCTGTCAAGTCCATCCACCGCAAGAGAATGCCGGTCAAAGAAGTGCGGGGAGGCCAGACAGCTTCCTTTGCTCTGAAAAAGGTGAGGTGATCTGCTCCAGACATCCAGAATAGGAACCACCTTGCTCATTTTAGAGTGCTTGTGGAGTTCAGCTGCAATCAGACTGCTTCTGTGAGCCTCAGCTGCCTCATTTCACAGACCATTAAAATCCTGTAGAACCTCTGTGGGTCCTGTGCCTTGGTTGCTCCACCTGGCAGCTGCCAGGTAATAGCAGTGGGACCCAAAGTAGTGAGGAATAGTGTTGGACGTGTGACAAAGCAGAGGTGTTGCAAGCAATGTCTCCTGTTGTGCTGCAACTGCATTAGTGGCCTAGGCAGGGCATTTACACTCTTCCCCTCAACTTGTAGCAGCAGCTGCATGATTTGGGGTTTAAGAATTAGCAAAATTTGATGTGATTCCTCTGGTGAAATGTTTCAGTCAATAGAAGCTGCACTGATTTTTAGGGGATATAGTTTAAGCTATACCAAACTTGACATGCTCGGTCGTACTGCTTTTTGTTAACAGACATCATGCACTTGGAGAGATCATCCGCTTGGGTACTGTGCAACCAGGGTCTCTGTTTTGCTTTTAAAGGATAAGCAAGCCAAAACTTCTGTGTCAGTGTTCAGCATTCACAGTACTCTAAAACTTCATTAGAAACTTCACCTGGACTCAGTTTTTGCAACCTTTGCATAACAATGGTACATAGCAGTAAAAAACTCAGCCTTTGTCTTTTGGTGAGCACAAGTTAGCATCTGTGACATCCTTTAGGATCCTTCTGGATGCAGTCAGCCACAGAAGCAAATTTCTTCCCTGGAGAATGACAGTAAGGTTTTTTTGCTTTTCAGATCAAGCGTTCTTCCATCCGGAAAGGCATGGTAATGGTGTCACCCCGCCTGAATCCACAAGCATCGTGGGAGTTTGAGGCAGAGATTCTGGTGCTCCATCACCCCACCACCATCAGCCCACGATATCAGGCCATGGGTATGTGTCAGTGTTGTCCCATCTTTGTTTCCCAGTGGTTACAGTTTGTATCATCTCTAGCCTGAGATATTTTTCTCCCAATGGCTCTGTCAGCCTGAATATAAGCCACAGTTCCTGGTCTGACTTTTCTCAGCAATGTATTGGAGAGAGAGTGGCAAAGGCTGTAGGTAAAAGGAAATATGTGACTACAAGTGTACTTGGAGCCTGCCTGAACCACATCTTTGAGGTGCAAAGATTCTTCAGCTTCAAATACTGACTGAGAGACTTGATTTAGGTTCTGCCTTCTATAGCGTGGCTGCTTGGCATATAGGATTCTGTTGAGGGTGCTTCAGGATAGCCTCTGTTCCAAGCCATCTGTTTTAGCTCATGTGTGTTCTCTTTTTGAGGACTGAACAAAGACAGCCACGTGACCCATGTAGTCCTTTGTGCACAGTATATTTTTACATTCCAAATTTGGTGCTGTTAGCTGTAGGGTAGCAAGAGCTGCCTTAGATGTCTGGTTGAAGCTTATTCCACCAACAGCACTGGCTGCTGAAAGCCTTTGTGCATTACATTCACAGTGCATTGTGGCAGCATCCGTCAGACAGCCACGATTCTCAGCATGGACAAGGACTGCCTACGGACAGGGGACAAAGCCACAGTGCACTTCCGCTTCATCAAAACTCCAGAATATTTGCATATAGACCAGCGTCTGGTCTTCCGTGAAGGCCGCACCAAAGCTGTGGGCACCATCACTAAGGTAAAGGCTGAAGAGTCAGACTTCTTTTTTTTTTCTTTTTCTTTTTTTCCCATTGTCTCCTTTTGGCACTGAGAAGCCAGCAGGAGAATCCCAATAGCTCTGGGAAATTGAGGGAAGAGGCCGTCCTTCGATCACAAGCATCAGCGTTGATGTGGGTTGCAGATGTGGGTTGTCATCTGGTGGGTTTTAGCTGGTGTGAATGAGGGATTGGGACTGTGGGGGGTGAGCCAGATTCCTCTGGTTGTCATGGCTTCGTCTCTTCCTGACATCTTGTAGCTCGTACCTTTGAGTCATATTGCAGAGGGCTGTCACCTCAGCTGAGTGGCCTTTTCCACCCTGTAAGGGTTCTTGAGGACAGCTCAGGAGCCCCGATTTCTTTGAACAGTTGCTATTGGTATCAATTATCTCAACAGGTTTTGTTAAAAAGCAATATTGGTCCTTTCCATGTTGACCTTTTTAATGCTGATTTTCCTTTGTAATGTGCAGTTACTCCAGACCACCAATAACTCGCCGATGAACTCCAAGCCACAGCAGATCAAGATGCAGTCAACCAAGAAGGGAGCTGTTCCAAAACGAGAGGATGGTGTTCCCCAAGCTGGGATAGCAGCTGGAGGCCCACCAGCTGGAGATGAGGCCCCCTCAACAGCAGCAGTGCCACTGACACCTACTGCCCTGCAGCCATTGGTAAGTGAGGAAAAGACCATGTCTGTCCTAGCTGTTTGCATCCTTATCTCACCTGTTGGAGGAAGGGCATGCTAAAGCACAAGCATTATTCCCTCACACCCTCGAACTCACCTTCAGACTCAGTGTGCAGCAGAAACATACAGAAATGTAAGCAGTCCTGCAGCAGAAATTGGATTTTTGATGACTGGATGACTCCTCATGGCTGATATTTCATCAGCTAGCAGCTTGTGGTCCTGGGACAATTCATATTGGACTTCAGCAAGTGCCTAATGCAACATCCTGTTCCAAGTAGGATTAGCTGTGAGGTCAGACCAGGTTGCTCAGGGTTTTATACGGTCATGTCTTTAAAAGCTCCAAGGAGCAAGGAGGCTGTGCACAACCTCCCTTGGCAACCTGTTCACTGCTTGTTTGTTCACTGCTCACAGTGAAGATGCATCTTCATACACCCAGTAGCTGAACTAGTGAAGCATTTAACAGCCAGTCACAAAATGTGTCTCTGCTGTCTGAGTGAAAGGTAAAACATCCCTCCACTAGAGAAATTACAACCTAATTAGTAGTATCAAACACAGGTCATCTGCCCTGTCAAGGAAAGAAGATGGAAATGTTGCAGGAGGAGGAAAAGCTTATTTCTTTTGAGTTTTATCCAGGTTTTGTTGATTAGGACTTGTCAGTGCATCTTGTCTGAGACAGATAACTAACCTTTTTTGTCCGAAAGGAACGGGAAACTCAATTCTAATTGCAGGCTTTGGGGACTATTTATAACCTTTTTTGCATGAGTGTCTACTTTTAGTTTTCTTATCTAGCAAAGTGAAAGGTTCAGGAACTGACTTTGTCAAGAGACCTGGTCAGTGTTTCCCCTCCTAATTTTAGCTATCTTAGTTGTCTCAGATCTTGCCCTCTTGAGCCAGGCTGGCATATGCCTGTGGCTTCTTACTGACCCCCCACCTCCGTCTTGTCTTCTTGTAGTGTCACTGTGGTTGTAAATAATGCTCACAGCTTGCTCTTCCTTTCATCCCTCCTCCCGGAGAGCCTGTGTTGCTTTTCTTCTTGCTTACCTTTGCCTCTTTCTCCTTGCTGCTTCCTCTCAGCCTGCACTGGATGAAGAGCCCCATGTCCGTGAGGGCAATAAGGTATTTGGCTGCTTAAAAAGAGAATGGTGGGCTTGCTGCCTGAGGTTGCCAACAGGGTGAGGTTAGCCAGAAACCTCTGGTAGGAGGGTGGGGGACTCTTCTTCCATTCTCTACAAAACCAAGGGAGTCTGAGGCCTTGGTTTCCCAGATGCTGGCCCCATAGCACCTGATGATTCTCCTGGGAGTGAAGCATTCACAAAATTGGGAAATCAGTTCCATCCCAGCTTGAAGGGCTGGTGTATCTGTCTCTCCTCCTTCCTTCATGCCTTATCTCCTTCCTGCAGTGGCAGGAAGCTGATCAGTCACAACTGTGCTCCCGGGGTGTGTGTGTTTGTGTGTGTGTGGTCCATCTGAACTCCTGCCATGCTGATGCTCAGATTCAGAGATTGCTGCACCCTAAAGTGTAACTTCTTGTTTTTCAGTCAAAAGTCGGAGGAGGAGGCCGGCGACGTGGGGGTCAGCGCCATAAAGTGAAGTCTCAGGGAGCCTGTGTGACTCCTGCCAGTGGCTGCTGAATTTCTTACTCCACCTCCCTCTGAGGAATTCCTCCCCTTCCCTTCATTTGTTATCCAAAAGATCCAGAGCAGCTTAAACCAAAACCCATCCCAGCTGATTGGCTGCAGAAGAATCATCCCTCCTCCCTGAAGGAAGCGATGGAGAGGAGCATAATTTATAAGCTAATGAAGGTGATAAGACACAGAACTGAGTAACTGACACCTTCCTCCTCCCCCTGTCGACACATTTTTGTACATCATGGGCTTAGTTTTTATTCCTATTAGTTTTTATTATATTTTGTGTGCATGAAGATGAGAGTCTGGATAGAACTGCGAAGAGCCAGTTAGCTGCCTCCCTCCTCCCTCGCCCTGTTCTGTCCACAGGACTTGCTGCTCTCCTCCTGTTTGCTGTCTCAGATCCAGGGGTTTATCAAACGCCTGAAACTCCAGACTTGCAAAGGTTAAAAACACGTTGCTTAGGATGGCTCCATAGGGCATTGTTTCCTCACCACTTTGGCCCCGTGTCAAATGTGTTTCTGGTTTCCCTCCATCTTAAACTATGTCTGCGTGGGTTTCATTTAATGTTGTGGTGACTGAAGTTGGACAGAGATGGCAAGGAAGTTCATTAATTGGAGATCTAAGACGGAAACAAACTGGAAAACTGTTTCTCGATGCTAATCTGAGGGATCCTATACTAAATATCCTTGTCAAATATGTTGATGGCACTTAAGGTTTTAATCAGAGAGAGAATTAAATGGGCAGTCATTTGCCCATCCTGTTCCCCTTCCCATCATGCTGCTTTTCACCTTGTTTGTGCAGTGCACATTGGAGCAAATTGAACCTGCCTCTCCAGGCTGCTGCAGCTCAACTGACAGTATTAGGAATATAGTGCAGGAACACTTGGTCCATCCCTTGAACCAGAGGAAGCCTTCTCACCTCGATGGACAGAGACAACTTTGGGCAAACATTGCCTCCCCTTTATTTTATTTACTCTGTGATTTCCAAAAAAAGTTTCTCTGGAACTCACGAGCCAAACTTTGCCTTGGCAGAGGGAGGATTGTCTTCTCCCCTCTTGGCCAAAGTGGGCAATGATGAATTGGTACCAAACTACAGAAGTGCTTTCAGGTTTGGAAGCACATGGTAATTTTTTTTTTTTTTTAAGATTGTATTTTTATATTTTTTAATGACAAATTCTGGCTTCTTTGGGAAGACCCTGCCAGGATGGTCTATAAATTAACTTGATTGTTATCATGTCTCTCAACCCTGGGTTGTGGAGGTGATCAGTTCCCTGCTTCATTTGAGCTCTTTCCTAACTCTGCCTCTTCACTTGGCTCCCATGAGAAGAGGAGTTATCCTTTGCCAGCTTGTGGTTAGCAGTAGGAGCATGTCATGGGAGGAGGTGGCATCCTCAGCAAGTTGTGACTTTCCCCAGCAGGTGCGATCAGCCTCAGTTTCTTGAGGGCTTCCTCCTCCAATGAAGGACTTTTGATTTTTTAGTTAGAGGGAGACTGAAAAGTTTCTGTCTCTTCTTAGTGGGTTGTTTCTGGCTCCATGGCCCCTGCGTGGGGAGTTAATTCCAGTTCACCTTGTGACTTGAGAGGGGCTTTCCACACTGACTGACTGACAGTGGGCTCAGGGGAGGAGAGCACGTCTCCCGATGCCAGCACCAGCACTCCAAGAGCATTAAGTGGCATGGGAGAGGTGAGGAAATGGAGTTTGGAGATGAGGGTACTTTGCCTTAGAGACTGCAGTGGCCTGAAGGTGGGTGGAAGGAAGGAGGTCAGACAGTCCTTTCCAAGCTATGTGCCTAAATACCAGCACTCTCCTGGCAAGGGAGGAACTATAGGCGGCTACAACACTAATAGCACCCGCATTGTGAGGGGGTGTGAAGTGTGGCTAAACAGGGCACGAGGGCCTGAGTTGGTTGTCTTCTGGCCCTGTAGCAGCATCAAACTGCATCTGATTTCACAGCTCTCTGCTTCCGAGGGGAGCAGGGGCCTCCAGGCGGTTTTCTCTTTCTCCATTCCTTGTGCTCCAAATGAAGGAGATTGCTGAGACTGGAAGAGGGTTTACTTCAGTTTGTGCAAAGGAGGTGGTGTGATCTCTCTTTTGTGACCAGCATTCAAAGATCACTCAAGCTGGTGTGATCTATAAAATAAATTTTAAAAAAGTTTGTTCCAAGTTAAAGTATGGCTTCTTGTGGTTTTTTTTGTCTCTCTGGAAAAACTGAGGTTGCTGCTTTAGCACCTGACATTGTGCACCTTGCTGGCTGCGAGAGGTGGCTGTGTTGATAGTGATGGCAGGGGGAGGGCACAGGAGAGCTGCTGAGCCTCTCTGGACAGCCCTGACAGCTTTTACTCTGCCTAAGATTTAGTGCTTCTCGGTGGTAAGAGCGGTGGTGAAATGAGAACACTTGCATGGCATGAGCTGTGCTGCATGAAATCTGTGTGTGAAGAGCAAATAATTTGAGTCTAACCTCTGTCAGACACACTTTGCTAGAGGATGCAGTTTTAGCACAGCACTTGCTGCACAGCCTGCAGAAGTTTGTACTTGCCCCCACTCTTGCAGCCCTTTGCATCTCACCTGCTCCTGTAGATACAGTTGGACTCTGCAGGGCTTGGAAGGGGCCTTTTGCTGAGTTGATCTCAGAGGTTTTGTCTGCCCTGCACAGTCCTTTCCCAGTTAAAGCACTGGGCTGAGAGCTGGAGCAAAGGGCCTGTGCAACCCCTCTCCATCTGGAGATGGCTGGTCCAAGGCCATCAGAGAACAAACCTTTCCCTGGAGTAGTCTTCTGCAAGGAGCTGCATGGGCACTCCTCCACACAAGCCAGCCTCCAGCCCATCCTTGTTAAGCAGACACCAGTGTGACCCTCCTTATACTTAAACCTGTCCAATTTCCCCTTTTACAGCCTTTTTTTAATGCTCTGGGCTAACTTCCTTCTGGTGAGGACATTTCCTTTCGACTTGTTTTTAGTTGCCTGATGAGTAATTTACAGCCCATGTTAAGGAAAAGACAGCATCATACAGCTACCCTTAATTAATCACTCCTCAGGGCCAAGCTGGGCTCTGCTGACAGCCCTAAGGCAGGGGACAGACTGATGCCCAGGGACAGCTTCATGGTCACTGCAGGATGGATGAGCAGCCAGCCATGGTCTATCACAGACCTAGACTGCTAGAAGTTATTTTAAAAATGCAATATTTTTATGTTAAGAGTCCCAACAAGTTTTTAAGAGTAGGGCTTGTTTTCATCATCGCTCCAAGCAGCTTTTGTGTTCCAGAGCCTGCCTGATGACAAGGTGAAAACTGGTGACCCAGAGTTAGAATGTCAGGCTGGAAAATAAGAATTTGCCATGAGAATACAAAGAGCAACAAGGATAACTGTGATGCTGCAACAAGGATAACTATTACTTGTGCATCATTCCCACCAACAAACTGACCTGCAAAACACTCAAAAAGCTCACAGCAGTTTTGATGTCATTTATTTGTCTTGGTCTTTTTTTTTTTTTCCTTGCATAGGCATAAATTACAATCTGTTTACTTAAAAAAATTAAACGAACAAAACAGTGCAGCATTTGCAACAGGCTACAGCATCAAATACAGACTTCTCCTGCCTGTAACCATCTGTTTTTGCAGGGTTAATTCCAAACCCATGTGAAGGGCAAAGCATAAAGGAGGGAGGGGGGGTGGAGGAAAAAAAAAAAAAAAAAAAAAGAGAGAAAATAAGGGATATCTGCTCTGACAGTTGTTTTGCATTTCTTCCACCTCACCAGGCTCATCTTCTGCATCAGCAGGAGGATTAAATAACCCCGAGCAGAGATGCACGGTGCTGAAGCAGCAGCTTTATGTGCCCTCTTTTCCCTTTGCAGCTCAGGAAGGTGCTACAGAAATGCTGCTGGCGTGAAGCAGATGCTTGGGCACTTGCTGGAGGTGCTGGGGATGCAGCTCAGCACCACTGCCGAAATCTGAGGGTTGAAATAACCACACACAACCTCAGCCTGCCTTGCTGGGGATCCTTACGCAGTCAGCATGGTGAAGCCTCCAAAACTTGCACTATCTTCCACAGAAGAGCATAAAACTCCAGGGTGACCCCTTTGCTTGTGTCTCCAGTGGGTTTGTTTGATTCCACAACAGCAGACTTTTAATTTCCAAAGGGCAAGACAAACTCACCTTCTAAATCCTAAAGCTGCCTGCCCCATAGCTGGTGGTTAGCACTCCCACAGAAGGACCCTGCTCCAACTCTGTTCCCCTTTCCCACCTCTCACCAGCAAGCCCCATGTAGCAAGAGATTATCTGCTACAGCTCAATCCACAGGCCAGGGAGCCAGCAGTCAAGTAAGGAAAGGGGTTTTCCAACTCTGTCATGGTCATGGCACTTCTTCCAGCAACCAGAGAACCTGAGGAAGGGGGAGAGCTTCATCTCTGCTCTGTCTTTATTATTCAATTAAGCACAGGCTCTGCTCTGCTGAGTCCAGGGCAGGTCTAGACATTCATAAAAGCACAGCTCTGTGTACACAGGACACTCACAGACATGACTGCAAGGCAGGAGGGCAGCTGTAGGCAAGTTTAAAATAACTTTGGCTGTGGATGCCAAGAATTAGGACTATGCTCAATATAGGAGAGAATTTATAGTCACTGGATCTGGCCCCAGGCCTGCTTTCTCCCAGCAGTGGGGCCTCCCAGCTCTGCAGTGGGCTCCACAGGGTAATTTTAACCTGCTGGAGTTGGGGCTGCACCCTTTGGGCTTGCATCCTTGCTTGGAGTGAGAAGACCCCTCCAGAAAGGCTGAGCTACCATCCTCCTCATCCAGGAGGAAGGAAGGCTCAGCACCTCTGCCCAAAGCACACCAGGGCACACTTCTTCAGCCCCTTCCTCTCCTCAGCACCCCTCACCCTACAGCACTTCAAGCACAGCCTAGAGCAGGAAGCAATTTGTGGTTCTGGGGAAAGACGATGCCAGCATCAGACAGGGGCTGAAATATTAAACCTGAGCCCTTTAAGTTTTCTTTCAACAAAATGCAAGACAAACGTGGAGCTTACAAAAGCCGTCCAAGAGCATAAGCCAAACTAATTGTGGAGGCAGCCAAAAGGTGCAGTGGCCAGATGCCCCTGGCACTCCTCAGCTTGGGGAAGGTCCCTGTACACCCTTGCTGCAGTCCTCCCCCCCATCACATGATGGGTACAGACACGATTTAAGTGCCCCATGCAGGAAGGACTCCCCACTGCTGCTCCAGCCTGGTCCCCTGCAGCCAGACCTGGGAGAGCAGAGTGATGCCAGCGAGGAGAAGGCAGAAGGGCAAGGGAGCCCTTCCAAGAGAAAAGAGGCTGTGCCGTGCCCCGCCAGCCATCTGCCATCGGGGACCAGGAGGTGACAGCACTGCCGCAGGTGCAGGGAGGCCCGGCTGCTCCCAAGGGAAAGCACCAACAACCCCTGGGGAAAGCCATCTCCTCTCCACCCCACCTGCCACCTAAGAGACAGCCAAGAGACACGCAAAGCAGGGGGAGCAGCAGGTCCTGCTCGCTGCCAGCAGTCACCTGCATACAGATTCAGACAGGGGGGAGAGCCCAGAGCCACGTGTTGCCGTCTCGGAGAACATCTCCGGAGCAAGGAGTGCCCCCGGCACCCCACTGAGCAGCAGTCCACAGAGGACCTTGTCTCCCAGATCCAGCTACCAAGCCACCAGTGCTGCTTATTTTAAGCAGCTCTGCTCATCTTACCCTAGCTTGTCCTACTGCACATCCTGTCCTACCGAACAGAGCTCTAGCCCTTTCTGTGTCTAAGCCACTCACTTGAGTGGCACCACATAGCTTTCTCCTGTTAAGTAAAAATTGCATGGAAAAAGTCTTTTTGTTACTACAAAAAAACCAAAACAAAACCATCACCCCAATACCCCAGCTGGAAAATAACACCCCCTCCCCGCCCCCCCTTAAAAAAATAACAAAACCAACAAAACACAGAACAAACCCCAAAAGGGGAAGCAGGCGACAGGAGTTTTCAATAGCATCACCAAGCTTACCACTGGGGAGCTGGCCAGCCAGGGTGGGGGGCAAAGGTATTGCCAAGACCCAAGGCTGTCACCAGTGGCAGGAGGGCTCGAACAGACGGATGGCAGCACCAAGGCGGCCCCCACCACCAACACGTGCCAGATTTCTCCCCTCCTACTGCCCCAAACCGTTAGTTTTATGTTAATACTTCAGTAATACTGTCTTATTTCCCCTCTACCAGCCCAGCATCGGAAATGTGAATATCCTGACCTAAACCAACACCAAGGCAGGAGAAATGACCCCGCAGCAGAGGGGAGAAGACTCGGTGGCCACACCCTGTGGCTCCCACCTACTCCGGCAACACCGAGCCAGTCACCGCGGTCCCATACGCCACGTCTCGCCCAAGCCCGCGTGAAGCACATCGCAAAATTACATAGCCCCTTCCCAAGCCCCAGCAACACGAGGTGCAGGAGAGGAGAGCAGGGCAGGGGGGACGAGGGGCTGCGCAGACCCGATTTAAAAAAAAAAAAAAAAAAAAAAAAAAAAAAAAAAAAAAAAAAAAAAAAAAAGTTAGCTTAAAAAAGTTAAAATGTCTGATGGACGCTGAAAACAAGACAGGCTGCGCTAGGACCCACGTGGGATGCTCACCACCCTGGTCCATGGAAGGGTGAAAGCCTCATCCCTCAAAGACCAGCTCTTCTCCTCCCCAGAGGGGAGCAGCTTCCCAGGGTGGCTGCTGGCACATCCCAGGATTTCTGCGTGCGAAGCGGCGAACCAGACGAACCCCTCTCCCGCGTCCTCGTCCCGTGCAGGAGTTGGGGGTCAGTGGGCTGGCTCCCCGTGCACGCGGAAGCGGTAGATGCAGGTGTATTCGGGGTGACCCCAATTGCTCAGCACCCGGAGCTCCACCAGCTGGTACGTGCCCACTGCATCACCCTTAAGAAGGGGAGAAAGGAAAAAACTGAGCCTTTGAGAGCTCTGGAGGGCTTAAGAGAGGCCCCATTTTCTTCTCAGGGTTGGGCAGTCCCAAGAACAAAGCACTTACCTCCAAGTAGAACGTTTGGATGGCATCGCCATCATGGTTGTAGGTGAACTGCCCCAGAAGAAGGCCTTCCTCCTCTTTCTCCTCTTTCAAGCCCTATGGAAGGGGCAGGGAGGCAGAAAGGGAGAACCAGGGGTGGTCAGACAGGGAGAACTGGAAGTGATGAGCACACCCAGGGCAGAAGATGGAGACACTGCTTGGCCCCCCTCTCCTGCTCTTCCAGGCCAAAAACAGACAAGTGGGGATGGGGGCCAGTGGGAAAGGATGAGGGGGCAGGGAGAAGACTGAGAGTTACACCTACTCAATCCCCTCTTTCCCAGTGTCCCCCAAAACCCTGGCATTCCCCCTTGTGCTCTCCCAGTACTGCTTCTTCCTCCTCTTTGAGATAACACCCACTCCCAGAACACCCCACAGCCAGACAGGGGCCTTGCTCGCTCTCCCCTCTAACACCCTCCACCGCAGCACCCTCCCACCACGTCACCCCACTTCTCCCTCAGGTCCTGGCAAGGGCACTCACGTAGACAGCAAAGTCCTTGGGGGCACTGGGGATGGTCCCTTGGGGTGAGAGGGCTTTTGGGATGTGCTCCAGCGTCACAGCCGTCGGGCGGATGATAGCGGACAGGCGGATGACGGCAAAGCCCTGGGACCCACGAAATGCCCAGCAGTTCCCAGGGTTGACATCTGGCTACGAGCACAGG
Source organism: Florisuga fusca (assembly GCA_038090715.1). Taxonomy (NCBI): domain Eukaryota; kingdom Metazoa; phylum Chordata; class Aves; order Apodiformes; family Trochilidae; genus Florisuga; species Florisuga fusca. Next base: position 7,131,802 of record JAAWXA010000003.1, read on the forward strand.
AGTGAGACACCAGCAAGGTTATCACCATCACTGCCACTTTCCCCCGCTGACATCAGCCTGGTGGCTTGTTTGTGGCGACAGCCTGATAAGAGCCCCCGAGTTCATGTGAGAACTGTCCCACCCCATCCTATCCCTCTGTGGGGTCTCGCCCCCGAGGGTGCCTACCTGCAGGATGACACGGGGGGATTGTGAGTGGTACCACAGGGGGATGCCAAACAAGCTCAGAAGTGCTGTCTGTGTCTCATAGGTCTCTGAGCAGCGGGTGTTGATGACACTGGCCCCTGGGGAGTGGACGGCAGAGGGTAAGTAATCCCTGTGAAAGCCCTTCCCAGGTTGGCTGACTCATTCCAGGGAGGGAGAGAGCCCCCCACACACACACACCTACCTGCTGACTCCAGGGCATAGTCCACCATCCCCACACGGTCCTCACTGTAGCGTTTCAGGGCTTGAGCCACAATGAGATGGACTTGCTGTGGTGGGAGCAGAGGACATAAGAGGGGTGAAGAGCCAGGCCGAGTGTCCCAGCCCCCACCTGACTCCAGTCCCTGGGGATGGGGAGGGTGCAAGGACCTTCCCACAGAACAACCCAGGGATGAATCACCAGAGGAAAAACAAGAGGACTTGGCTGGGAAGCCTCGTCAGAGGTTGCTAAAAATACCCCTGATAAGAAGCACTGTGCAGTGAAGGGCCAGCACCCAGGCATGCAGGGCTTGCCTTTTCTAAAGGGTAGGCTGGCCCCAGACCTGCCAATGAGTACCAGACACAACCCAACAGCCCTCCCCGGCATCATCTACTTATCCCCCTCTACCATGTCCCACGGGATCCCCATCTGGAAAATCTGACATGGCAGTGGAAGGCAACAAGAGCATTCCTCAGGAGCCAACCCCAAAAGCTGGGACCCTGCAGCACCACTCCGGGTCTAAACTTTGTGTATTTTGTAAAGCCTGCACAGGCTGCAGGGACTGCTAATCCTGCCTGATCCCTCCCTCCATGGGGAATTGCCAAACAACTCTTTCCAAAGCAAGCAGGCTCATTTTTTCCCGTGGTGTCATTCTGTTGAAATACTTTGTTCCACGTGACTGTGTGGCACTGTTGGAGGAGGGAGGTTAGCAAGATGCTCAACCCTGTGGATGCCTTGCTGGCACCTACCCTGCTTCTGGAGGGAAAGACACACAAGCAGAAACATGGACTTTAAGAAAACAGGAGCCTCACAGGCTTGTGGATATTGCTACCTACAATCCCTTCCAGGGCAGGGCACAGGAACAGCCCAGGGGAGACTGGTGGCAAAGAAAGGAGAGAGGAGTTTTGGGGATGCTCTTGCCAAATGGGATGTGAGCCCAGGATCAATGTCCCAAGCTGTAAGGGCTGTCCCCATGGCTCAGCCATCTGCCATCTGCCAGGCACTTGTGCCAGCTCCCCATCCCACCATCCCAACCCCATGCCTGTGGCTGTCGCCATGTCCCTGGGACTCAGTCCAGAACTCACCTCCTCTGTCACTCCTGTGGTCCCCCCTTGTCGCAGGGCCACTCCGATGCCAGCCTGAGCATCCCGTGCTGACAGCCTCTGGTCCTCCTGGACTTTGTCCAGAATCCGGCGCTCCAGGGCCTGGAGCTCTGCTTGCAAATCTTCCCGCTGGAGGACAAGGCTGGCGGTGCCATCCCGCTGGGGCTGCGATAGGAACCGGCTGACCCATGCTGGGAACTGTGCTTCCACCTGAAACAGAGGAGACTGAGCTCAGCCCTGGGACAGGGACCCTCACGCCTCACTCTGCCAGGGAACCAGGCTGGGGACTGGGGACTCACATCGGCCCGCACACCCTTCAGTTGTTCCAGCATCCCCTTCACGTGCTTCCCCATCACCTCCTGATCTGACTTGAGGTCAGCCAGCTCCCTCCTCAGCGCTGCCACCTCCTGCTCCAGCTTGCCCACCTCCTGCTGGAAGCTCCCTTGCAGGCCCTTCTGCACTGAGCTGTGCCAAGAGAAAGACAAGAAAATTGTGTGCCAGTCCCGGCTCCTCTCTGCAAAACAGGGGAGGAGGTTCCTCACATATTGCCTATGCTCAACCCCATCTCTAGCCTCAAATGGTTCTAATTCCTGTGGCAATAACCTTGTTTACTGTATCCCATGAGAAAGCATCCCCAGATCACCCCTTGGCTGAAGGGCCACATTTCCCCACAGCGATGCAAATGGCCATGGCAAAGGTCATCTGCTGCAATTGCCCTTTGAGCCCTGCTGCCAGCCAGGGAATGTCAGCAAGAAAGCACCCATGTACCCAACCCCTCCTCTAAACCCAAGACTGCACCTCCCAACCTCTCCTTTGCCCCAAGCAAACCAGACCTGAAAAACCCTCCCTAACCCTTGCCATGGGGATGTGTCCCTGTCTCTGCTTGCCCCTAACCGAGCAGTGGCTCTGCCCAGACAGACAGTGTTACCTCTGCCACTCCGAGTTCAGCTCCAGCAAGCGTGCCTCCATTTCCTGCCAGGAGAAGGGGAAGGAGGTGAGACCTGTGACACTGGTGGTAGAAATGTCCTGCCCAGGTATCAACACACACTCAGCCCCTTACCTGAGAGGCTTGTGCCATCTTTCCCAGGCGCCGGTCTAAATCCCTCTGCACCTGGGCTCGGAGGGCATCCAGCTCACCCTGCAGGGTGAGGAACAGGAGGGGGGAACATCAGACCCTGTTCCTGCATGCCTCCCCATCTCCCCACCTGCCCCCTGCTCCCCTCACCTGGACGTGGTTGGTCACATCGGTGCGGAGATGCTCCTTCAGCCCTGCATCCCGGCGGCTCACCAGCCCCTCCAGCAGTGCCAGGATGTCCCCTGGGGGTGGCCCCCCCCCAGCTGCCACTGCTGCTGCTCCACGCTGCAGTTCCCACCGTGACACCTCAGCCTCCAGAGCCTCAAAACGCTTCTCCAGGGTCTGGAAGCGTGTCAGGAGCCGGTGCTCTGCCCACAGCCCCTGCAGCCAGCAAAGGGAGGTCAGGATGCAAACCCTCAAGGGGGTAAGGGCTCCCAGGGGTCTCTGCAAAAGGTGACCCAGGCCACCTAATCCTCAGGGGCAGTGACATCTTACTCATCTACTGTTTCCCAGGAGAGGGTGGATGTTCTCCCTGCTCCGTCCCCAGGACACCCTGAGAGTGAGGTGGAGGAGCCATTTCCACAAGCAAGCAGCCACCATCTGCCCCATCCTCCCTTCCTCATGCCCTGGAAGGGCTCCTTCAGCCATGGAGTACACTGTCCTGGCTCTCCCCACGCTGTACCCACCCCACCTTGGGCACCACCACCTCTTTGCCAAGGCTCACCTGGTCCAGTGCAGTCAGGTCCCCTGCTGCAGGTACCTGGGAAGAGGAATGCTTCCCAGCTCCCCACCACGGGAACACAGGGAGGCTGAGAGTTGACAGCCCATATGGGTAGAAGTACCAAGCCCCTGGACACACAGAGGAACAAGATGGTTAAAACAGCTGCCCAGTGATAGACCACAGCAGGGAACAGGGCAGACTACTGAGGCTCAGACATCAGCATCACTTGGGATGACCAGGTCACCAGATGCACCAGGGTGTCAGGAGCCGTGAGCACTGAACTCAGAGCCATCCCAGCCCCCAAGGATGGCAGTGGGATCCTCTGCACTGCCCCAGATCTCAGGCCAACAGATTGAGGTGGGCTGACTCACCATAGGCAGCAGCAGCAAGGAGCAGGAGGAGCAGCAGCAGCAGCAAAGACCTCTTCAGTCGTGGGTAGCGCCTGGAGAAGAGGAGGTGTCTGTAGGACAGCAGCTGCTTTCCCCCACCACAGTGCTCCCCTGGATGGGGGACAGGGGGAAACCATAGCCCAGCCAGGCTTGGGCACAAAATACCCACCCCCCATATGCTGGGCTCTGCCAGATACCCCATTTCTATGGTCCTGTGGGTTTTCCCCCCACACCTTCCCCATCCTGGTTTCCCACCACCAAGCTTACCTGGAGAAGGGGACACCGTGCAGGTGGGGAGCAGTGCCAGTGAGGCTGTGCCAGGCAGATGCCAGCCCCGAGAACAGCCACCTCATGAACCGAACTGCCAGGAGAGAAACCAAGCCTCAGGAGGCGTGCCAGTAGAGATCACAGAATTCTAGATAAGTTTGGGTCAGAAGGGACCTTAAAAACTATCTAGTTCCAGTCCCCCTGCCTGGGCAGGGACACCTCCCACTAGACCAGGTTGCTCCAAGCCACATCCAGCCTGGCCTTGAGCACTTCCAGGGAGAGACAGCCACAACAACCTGGGCAACCTGTGCCAGTGTCTCACCACCCTCACACTAAAGAATTTCTTCCTGTGTCTAAACTAAATCTCTTCATGTTTAAAGCCATTTCCCCGTGTCCTATCACTATGTGCCCTTGTGAGAAGTCCCTCCACAGCTTTTCTGTAGGACTTTTAGGTACTGGAGGGCTGCTATATGGTGTCCCTGGAGCCTTCTCTTCTCAAGGCTAAACAACCCCAACTCTCTCAGCCTGCCTTCACAGGAGAGGTGCTCCAGGCCTCTGATCATCTTTGTGGCCCTTCTCTGAACTTGCTCCAACAATTCCATGTCCTTCTTATGTTCCCACAGGGGGATCAAACCCCTTCACCCAATCAGAGAACAGCACACACAGCATTTAGGACAGGGAGGTGCTGACAGGGAAGAAAGATATTGCTAGAAAACCCCCTGCCACAACCTACTTACCTGGAGAGGTGAACACCTGCCAGAGGAAGGAGCCCACCCGTGAGGCTGCGGTCCTCAGCCCTGATCCAGAGCTACTCTGGCCTGAATAAAAGTGACCTGGAAAGAAAGAAGTGAGTAAGTCACCAAATAGAGCCTGCCTCCCTTCATGTTGTCATGCCCCAGACTGCTCCACCTTGGGACAACCCCCCCCAGCATCCCTGCCACCACAGAGGACCTGGTGGATCCCTACCAGCGTAGTCGTCTTCTGAGGAATACCCAGAGGAAGAGGCGTAGGTGTCGTATGTCTTGCTCTCCAGCAGCCCATTGATCTTACTGGACTCGGTGTCCCCTGTGCCTCTTCTCCTTCTGGTGGAAAGGTCTCCACCTGACCCCAAAACACACAGACCCCCCTGAGAAACCACACTGACAACCCCATGGGGGATACCCTGGTCAACCAGCACAGGGGGATGCCTCAACACTCCTCTGGTACCCCAGGGAGGTCTCCGGCAGCTGTGGGAAGGAGGGCTCACCCCAGTACGTGCCACTGTCCATGTCATCATCCAGCATGGAGCTGCCTAGGGCAGCAAGGCCCCGGCTGCCGCCCAGGTAGGACTCGCTCATCACAGACTCACTGTAGTAGGAGGTCTGGGTGCTGGGGGCAGGAGAGAGGCGCTTTGTGCTGCTCGATTTCCTCCTGATTGTCCTGCCAGGGGTGAGAACAGACTTGCTAACCCCGCGTGATTATGGGGTGGGGTATCACGGTGCAACCATGGGGCAGAAATGGGGAATTCACCCCAAACCCTCAGTCAGAATCACTTCCCTCTACCCTGCCCTCCCCCCTCCTGCACTGTTCCGGATGGTGGGATGTTTTGGGGGGTGTGTGTGTATGTGTGTGCAACCACAGCTTTGCAAAAGGCCCTGCCACCCATCCCCGGGCAGCTGCCGGTACTGTTTCCGCTCGCACCGCTGCGGTTTTCCGGCCCGGCACTTGCAGCACACACCTCCCTCCCGCCATCGAGCGGGAGGCGGCCACGGATGGGAAGAGGAACGCAGCCACCCCGAGCCACCCACGGCAGCCTCCTGTGCCGGGGCAGGGGGACACAGAGGTGGCAGGGGTGGGGAGCCATGCCAAATTCTGCAAGCTGATGTGTGTGTCCCCCCTCCTCTCCCCTTCTCCCCCTCTCCCTCACGCTGAGGAAGGTGCTCGATCCACGGTATGGGCTGGAGTACTCTGGCTGCATATGGAAGGAGAGGGGGAACCCCCGTGCACCCCACTAACCTGCCGGAGCTTTCTTTGAAAGGCAGCTGCTGGCTCCCCAGCAGGGAGCTGCTGCTGCTGGTCGGGGCATCGTCGTCCCCGGGGTAATAGCGAGTGGTGACAAGGCGCTGGCTACGGCGGGACATGGCGGCGGCAGAGGGCAGGGGTGACGGTTCACCTGCGGGGCCGGGGAGAGAGGAACGAGTCAGTGGGAGGAGACCCACCTGGAGGGACCCCACTCGCAGGGGACCCCTGCAGGAGGGGACCCGACACACATCCACCCCCCACCCCCCTTCCTGTGCAGGCGGCCCCTTGGGGTGCCCCGTCAGGCTGGGGGTGCTCCGAGCCCACCCCGGGNCTAATAGCAATAATAATAATAATGATAAAAATAATAATGATAATAATGGCATATGAAGTGGCCTCCGGAGGCCACTTCATATGCCATTATTATCATTATTATTTTTATCATTATTATTATTATTGCTATTAGTACTATTTTAGGGGCAGCAATGGGGGCACCCGTCCTCCCCCCTCCCCCAGCTGCCCATCAGGAACTGGTCCCCAAATACCTCAGCCTCTGGGGAGTTCTTTCCTTCCCCTCCATCATGCCCACCAGGGTCCGAAGAGCAAACCCATGCTACCAGGCAAGAAGGACAAGGTCCCACGGCTTATGCCAGCCCGAAATGGGGGCTCCCAGGTGCAGGGCTGCGCCTCATCCCTATTTGGGTTTTTTCTGGGGTGGCTGGCTTACCAGCCCCGGAGGAGTGAGAAATGTCCATCACACCCCTCAACACAGCCAAACCCATCCCCGCGGCGTGGGCAGCCCTGCTCGACACCTGGGTGCCCACGACGCCTCGACTGGGCAGGCAGGTTCTGCTGCTGCCTGGGTTCTGCTGCTCCCCAGGCCCTGCTTCTCCCTGGGCCCGTGGCTTCAGACACACCAGTACCACCACTCTCCCCACCACAGGTGGCCAGGCCGGCTTGGCAGGAGGGTGGGGGGGTGAGAGCCAAATCTGGCTGCTCCCATGGGACCTTGAACACACCACGCTGCGGCCGGAACCTTGTGCAAACTCATCAGGCTGAAACAACAGCCACCCTCCCACACCATGGTTTCTAAATCTGATGGAGCCTGGGAAAAAAGGTTTACTTCAGGGAAGCTTGGAGAAGGGGGCATACTGGCCACTGGTGTCTGGACACTGTTCTTGGGCTGTGTTCATGGGGTATGGGGTGGGAACAGCCCCACTGGCTTTGGATATGGTGGTAAAAAGGCATTTATAGAAAGGGTTAAAAAATACGAAGCCAGCAGAAGGGGAGTATTCTGTTGCAAAACAGCCTGAAACCTTTTCCTCCCTGTGCCGGGGTTTGGTGCACAACCAAGGCAGTGGCAGGAGGATGGGGAAGGCACACTGCAACAAACCCCAATTCAGAGTCCCCAGCTCCGTTGTGTAATGCAGACAGATCCTCTTTGTCTGTTTTTCTTTCCCCCCCTCCCTTTCAAGCCCATTTTTTATTCTGGCCTAAATATCTGCCTGGCTTTTCCAGGGCAGCTCCATCTCTCACTGTGCCAGCTGCCCTTTTGCACCCTTTCCTGTGACTTCCAGTCTCCCCTTTGGTGACCAACTAGGCCTGATGATACCTCTCCTCCCAGATGGCACCTTCATCTCTGGACATGATGATGCCAACCCTGTGCCCACTCCCAGAGACACAGGTGGTGGCCAGAGAATGGCACCTGTCCCAGCTGACATAAATGCTGCAGATTAACCCCCCCCAGGGAGGCTCAGGGGATAATCTGGGTGCTGAGCCACATAGCCTCGGATCAGTCCATTCCCTCCCAAGAACCACTTTTTTGGGCAGGGAGGGAGCTGGCAGCAGCTCCAAGGGGATTTGGGGGGGATGCTGGCAGGGTAGAAGGTCTTGTTCCCCCTTGCTGCACCCCTGGTCCTATGGCCAAGGCAGCTATGCCAGAGTTGTGGGGGGTTCTGGATGGGTGGGGGGAGAACAGGGCAGTGATAAGAAGCGAGGTGCTGGGAGCTCATGCCTCAGTTTCCCCACACTGGCAGCAGGGAGCCTCAGCTCCCATTATGGGGATCATCAGGGGGTCACCGTGCTGGACGGAGACAGACAGAGCTTGCTAACTGCTCGAATTTGGCAGGTCTTGCTGCTGAGAAAAGGCAGGAAAAATCCCTACCCTTTCCTAAAAGTGTTTGCAGAGATGAAACCTGTTCAGGCACACAAGGACAGGCAGGGGCTGGAAAAGCAGCTCCAGCGGGGGAGTTCCCAGCCTGTGTCTGCTTCACTAGACCAACCTTTTTATTTAAATATCCTTCCTGCCCTGACTTTACATCCTGCTTTCCTGGTGCATCTTGCCACCCTCTCCAATGCCGCCGAAAGCTGGTGCTACATGGAGTCAGAGCTGCACGCCGGTCCCCGTGATTGTGCCAAAACACCCCTGTGGGGGTACCAAGCTTCCCCATCACACCCGTGACCCCATGTCATCCACTAGCACTTCATCTGGGCGGGCAGCCCTGTCCAGGCAGCGTCCTACCACCGCCAACACCTTCCCCAGGCGCCGGTCCAGTGCCTGCAGGTGGGGCTCAGCCAGGACTGGGTCCAAAGGGTCAGTGGCCAATGCCTCCCGCAGCAGGTCACTCAGGCGGTAGGGCTGGGTGGCCAGCAGCTGCAGCCGCAGGTAGGTCGACTTCTTGATGCTGATGAAGATGAGGAAGGAAAGGTCTCAACCTGAGGAGCCTCTTCCCCTACGGTGGCAGCTCCTGGGGTAGGTGGTGAGAACCCCTTACCTGCAGCACTGCTGGAGGGGAGCCAGGATGGACAGTTCGTCGCGTGAGTGCGTGCCGAAGCTGGGTGGGGGGAAAAGGCCTGTGGCTCAGAGCCCTGCACAGGGTGTATTTTGGCAAGACCCTCCACCACCACTTTGAGGGGATTTCTTCCCCCCACTCCTCCCCCTGTTTTACCCACGGCCGTTGTCCAGGTGGAGCAGGAAGGTGTCATTCCCAAATTTCTCAAAGGTCTCGTAGTGGTGCCGGTCCATGTTGCCTGCAAGAAATTAGCCACGGGGTGGTGGGCCAGGAGGTGGGAAAAGGGATGCAGAGCACCCTCCTGGTGAGAGACCACAACCTAGAGGCTGGGGTAAAGGGTTCAGGGCACCTCTAAGGTGCCCAATCTAGTGACCATAATGGTGGGGTTGACCTGACCAGGCCTCCAGGTCCCTTCTCATCCTGCACCACCAAGGAAGTACAACAGCAGCAAATGGAGCAGAAGTAATGGCAGAGGCATGGCTGGGCGGCCAGGGACGAGGAGATGGGAAGCTCTCCAAGTCAGATGATGGCAGGGGGACAGCACAGGGAGGAAGGAGCAAGCAGCCCAGCGGACAAGAGAGGATATGTGAGCCCTGGGGAGCATCTCCACCAGCCCCAGTTTCCTGTGGGCTGTATATGGGAGCTTGCCAGAGGTGCTTCCCATGCCTGGGGTGTTCAATCGGGATCTCCTCGGCATCTGTCACCCTCCAGTTTCTCCCCAGGATGTGTCTTGAGTTAGAGGACACAGTTCTTCAGAGCCTCAGACAACAGTATGGCCAACAAACCTCGCAGGGTGTGGAACCCTGGGACACAGAGCCATTTAGGCCTCTCAGTCCCCAGGGACCCACAAAGCCCCCAGTGGTGGCATGAGGGTCTCACCCATAAGGAAATCAAGGACTGTCATGTCGATGAGGTCAAGGAGGCGATGGCCCCTGTCATAGGGCGGCGTCTCTCGCACCTGAGCACAGTACTTGGGGTTCAGCTCCCACCTGTGGGCAGAGGCCAGGAAGAGGGACGAGGCTGTGACAACAGCCATGGGGCAGCCCCCTCCCCCATTATGGCTCCCCCATGCCCCTCACACCCCCCATGCCCTGGCTCACTCAGCCTTCTTGCTCTTGTGGTAGGAGCGGCGCCAGGGGCTGCGCCAGGAGCGGCGCTTGGCCAAGGTCTTGTCGGGCAGCAAGGTGGCCATGGAGCCCTCCAGCTGGTCCGGCTTGCCACAGAGGGCGTGCTCAGTGGAGCAGTAGTAGGAACACTCGCCGTAGAAGCAGACGTTTCCCGCTGGCCGTGGGGACAAAGCAAAGGTTGAGGAAGGAAAGCAACAAACCCTCTGCTCCCTGTGCAGGGTAGTCCGGCAGGTGGCTGAGTAAGGATGCTTCATGAACTGTGGCCGTGTGATGCCAACAAAGCAATGGCAAGGAAGGGCTTGAGGAGCAGCAGGAGACCTAGTGGGAGCTGGAGGAGTTCTCAAAGGGACACTTTGCCTCAGTCGAGAGGGTGCCAGGGTAGAAGCAGTCAGCTCTGGGCAAGCTCCACATTGGGTAGCCATGAAAGAGGATGAGTGGCAGTGAGAACTCACCTGGGGAGATGAAGAAAGTCTTGGCCAGTTTCTTGTCTGTGGTGATGTCACGAATCTCCTTTGTTATATTGACCAAACGGCCAGAAACTGGAGGGATTCGCCGAAAATCCAGTATTCTGAAACACAGAACTTGAAACATTTTTTGCTGACCCCGTCTGGTTTTCATAGAGAGTTATTATAACTGCCACAAGGTACAGGCATCCCCTGCAATGAGGAGGAAGAGGTGGCATGAAGAAGCAGTTTCTCTGCTGCTTTGCTGTCATGAGGGGGCAGAGTTGGGTGCAAAGCTTGCACTCGCTCACCTGTCCAGGTGGAAAGCTGCAATCTCTGCATTGTGCCGCTCAAAGTCTGAGAAGTAGAAGAAGTCAATGGGTGTCTCCTGGTTCCGGGTCTGCCTGAGAGGAGAGGGGAGGGGGGCAATGGCTATGGACGAGATCAACCCGAGCATGGGCCCAAACCACCCCTCACCTTGTGCCTGTGGCTAGAGCCAATCTCTCCCTGTCTCTCCCTGCTGGCTGGTGTGGCCTCAAACCCCTCAGCCAGGCCCCCCCACACACAGGCCCTGCTCCCAGCCTAAGGGTTGGTAAGCTGTCATGAGGGTCCTGGATGGTCCTCATGGACCATCTTCTTTCCACCACTGGAGGTCACTACCCCATCACAAGCTGCACCCAGCCTGCTGCAAGAACCACTAGGGAAAGCAAGGGGAAGGGGCCTAATCTGCTCATCCCAATTTTGAGGGGAGAGCTGAAGCAAGGCAGTGCATGAAGCATTTGTCCATTTCTCCTTCCATGGTCTTCTCTGGCTGCTCCTCACTACCTAATGGGACTGTGCAGGTGGGGTATGGGGCTGACCCCAGTTCTACTCACTTCATGGGCTTGAAAAGGGCCTGCCCGTAATTTGGGAACGTCATGATGAGCTTGAGCTGGGTCCCACCGGATTTCTGGACTGAAAGGGGGCACATGGGCGTGAGGTTGGTGGAGGTCAGCAGAGCAGGGGTGCAGTCAGGGGTGAAGGCAGGGAGGTGGTACCCGAGCTGATGATCCTCTGTGTGGCCAAGTCCCGGAGGAGGGTGGGCATCAGGGGGTCCTGGCGGGGGTACAGCTCATAGCGGTTGATGCCGATGTGGAATTTGAGCCAGGCAGGGTAGGTGTCATAGGCTGTCTTCCCTGTCGGGAGGAGCGCCTCGGCTTTACTGCTGCTGATCCTGCAGCCCAACAGCCCCCACCACCACAACAACAACAGTGTTTAGTTGGGACAGGACAGGTCCTCCATCCCCAGGTCCCTCCCAGGAGCTGGCATGTGGAGGGTGAGGTGGGGAGGAAGACCCAGCACAAGCTGGTGGTGAACTCCCCTGCCCTCTGGGCCCTCCTTGGAGCTCCTGGCACCTGGGCAGATCCCACCCATAGCTGGTGGCCAGGGAGACCTGCTGGCCAGAAGGAGCTCGGTGTCTTCCTTCAGATCCCCTGTGGAAAATCCCCAGGCTGATCCTGCTCCTCTCAGCTGTGCCTTTATTTCCCTTGTCAGAGGAGCTCATCATGTTGTTTTTCCCCAAGGAATTAGCTCCCGGGAATGCAACTGACTACACCCTGCCACGTGCTCACTGGGGAGACACACGTGCCTGTAAAACAGGGGTGGAGGAGCAGAGGCTTCCCAGCCATCCCCAACACAGACCTGAACTCCCACCCTCAATGTCCAGCTCCCTTTGGATAGGTTTATCACACACCCCTGGGTCCCCTGGGGAGCTGAGTTTGGGTTAGCACTAACCCTGTCTCTGTGCCTCTTGCAAATCTGCATTTTGCTGGCATTCAAGGGGGCACCTGCCCCCCTCTGCACCAGCAGCCACTGGAATTGCAATGGGACAGTCCAGCCCAGGTCATCTATAACCCAAATCCACATCTCTCTCTCCAGGAAAACACAAACTGTGCCCCAGTTTCCTCAAATCAGATCCCTTTCCCATGGTTATCCATAGGCAAGATGGTCCTCAGAGACAAGGCAAATTCCCATTCATGGAAAGGAGCTCTTATTAAACCAGCTTTTATTCTTTTCCAGTTTTAGCAGCCGCCACATTTGGAAGGTGTGCTTTCCATAAGGAAGCTGCTACCTGTTACCGACGCTAAAGCTTTTAATATCTTCCCTCCTAATTAGAGGTTAGTAGTCCAGTGATAAAAATAGGCAGCCGGCAGCTGTAAGCTCACCACACTGCCAAGCCTAAAGAGGTCAGATGATGTCCCACGAGATGCAGGACAGGAACGGTCTCACAATTGGAGGCAAGCCACATTGCAGGCTTTGCATCTCCAACATGTCGGGAGAAGGGGATAAAACTGGTTAGACATCTGCACTGGTTAGAAATTGCAGAAACCTCCACTGAGGACTTGATTATATCTAGAGAGGGAGATCAAAATCTAGTCTGCACCAGGAAAGGAAAGGAGATGTGGAGATCACCTAAAAGATACCCTACGTAATACTATGAATAATTCAAGAGTTTCCTTTGGCTTTACTGTGTGCTACAGACTCCTGGGTAGCAGCCCAGAAATTCAGGGCTAAGAGAGGATTTGAGGCACAAGAAGAGCACGCTCAGCAATTGGGGCCCCTCTGGGGTAGGATGGTGACCTATGCAGGGAAACGATGTGCATGCTCCCTGCCGCTTGTCCCCTCAAACCCACATATTCCCCCCAAAAACAAGCCAGGGCTGAGCTCGCTCCTCACCATTCGTCACTCCCGCTGCTGCGCAGGCTGAACTTTTCCATGGGGTTGACGACAAACAGCTTGTCCTTCTCTGTCACCTCTGGGATTGGGATGTTGTAAAGAGGATGCTGGAAGAGCGCCGCCAGCTTTGATCCCTTGGTCTGTTCCACGTTCCCCTCTCCATGCTGGTGCCAGACCCCCGGCTCTCCAGCCTTTGTGTGCAGCCCCACTCCCTGCAGCTGGGAGCTTTTCTCCCAGGAGCCATTGCTGCCGCTGAAATCCTGAAGGATTCGCAGGCTCAGTTTTTTGGGGCCGGCCAGCACGGGGCTGCCTGAGGGTGCAGCAGAGGCTTTTGCATTGCAACCACAGTGCCTGCAGGCTGTGGGGAGAGCCACATCCATCGCCAGGTGCACCAGGAGGGCCAAGAGCAGGAGAAAGAGGAGGCCGACTTTAAATTTCCTTTGGAAAAGTGTTTGCAGGCGACGGTGCATCCTTCCTCGTCCTCAGATGCTCAGCAAGAGGTGGGCACCCACCCGGGGCTAAAAGAGAACTGGCGTGGCCACAGTCTTCGTGCAAAAATAGGAGCAAGATGTTGTCCTGGATTTAGAGCATCACAGCAAAAAAAAGAGCAACTGGTGCAAGGGTAGAGTCACAGGAAAGGTCTGTCACCACGGCACCTCGGAGACTGATGCCACCAGACTGAGGTGGGAGGTTGCAGTGGGGCTTATCAGCTCTGATAAGGGGCAAGCTAGCACCACCAAGGTTAGCGTGAACGGGGCAAGTTCCAAATCAATAGCCCAAATCAAAGGCTGGCCTGGGGACAGCGATGGCTGCAGATAACCCCCACACTGTCCCATCTCTCCGTGTCACCACCCTCACGGGGTTGCAGGATGTTTTTGGCATACAGGACATAAAAGCAATTCTGCCCCTCTGCAGCACCCACTCTGCCCAGCACTGCACAGCCCCATTACCAATGCCTGTTGTACCTGCACACTTGTAACCCAGGAGAGTTCTTCTCCTGCTGCTCAGCCAGAACAATTTCATCACCCTGTCCCATCTATTAAAAATCATATGTACTCAATTCCTCTTTCAAAAATCACAAAAATTAGGCAAAATGAAGATGTGAGTTGTCAGCATTGCTGCCAGGCAGTACTGGCAGTGTCAAGGTGACAGGCAGGTGAGGTTCACAGGCAAGGAAGATCCCAGGGCCTCTGAAGCAGACAGGGAAGCTGGGCAGGCAGGAGCAGGGATGTTGCCTTCTGCTCGGGGATCAGCACAGAGGGGCAGTGGGACCCACTGAGCAACTGGAACAATCGGCATCCTGTGGAAGGGCAGCCCACTTTTATGAAAAATTCACCTTTCCACTGACACCTGGGATTCACCTGGGGATACAGAACTGTACTGCCCAGGCAGTCACCTGTTGGTGACTTGTAGGGAGGGAGCTTGGGATTTGTTAAGGGGCAGAGAGAAGCATGGGACCACCCATAACAAGCCTGGGGGCTTGGGTACAGAGTCCAGAGTGATGTTTTTTTTCCCTTTTGATTTCCCAAAGGATGCAGATGGCACGTGGAATCCTGTACATCACCGTGCAGTCCTTCCTCGCTGTGTGATGTACAAGCAGCCATCTTGGACATCCTCGCTCCAAGCACGGCAGGGCAGCACAAGCAGTGGGCAGGGGGGAGAACTGTAAAGACCCCCTCCTCTGCTGCATCCCTGCGCTACCCTGTTATTCACATTGCCCTCTCCACACCATCCCATGCCAGCTCAGCCCGTGCCGGGCTCAGCCCCTTCCCAGGCGGTGTGGTGGGAACACGATGTTCCCGGTGTTCTCAGCTCGCCATGTCGCACGACAGTTGCCTGGAAACCGCCTCCGGCTGACACCATCAGCCGCCCCAGATCCAGCCAGCTCTGCTTTCCCCTTCCCCGTGCCTTGTGCTAACAAGATGGCCGAGGGCAACCGGGGCTCGCAGGGAGGAGGAGGAAGAGGATGAGGAGGATGAGAGCTTTTTAGCCTGGCTGGCAAGCTTGAAGCCCTGAAGAAGAAGCCTGGTGGAGGGGAGCAGATGGCTTCCCTGGGGAATGGAACACAGCGTCTTGCTCCGGGAGGTTTGCTGGATCCAGTCTGGACATACGGTTTGGAAAGAAGGCACCTTGGAGGGGTTGTAGCTCGAACACAGGATCGTGTAGGTCACTGCTTAGCAGAAAAAAACCACCAACAAACGCCATGTGTTAACTGCTTGCATCAAAGGAGCTGGGCTCAGCTTCCGCAGCAGGGCCACAGATTTCTTTATTCCAGAGCCAGTTCTGGGAGAGTGAGGGAAGTGGGAGACCCCTCCCTCCTTTCAGTGCCCCGAGCCATCTCCAAACTGGGCTGAGGGGGATAGAAACCTTCCTCCCACACTCTAGAGGTAGAGGGAACAGGGACCGTATCGACTGAAGCCCCTCTTCCACCAAAAGTCCCCTCCCTGAGCTAAGGGAGTTTGCAATCCCCCCTCCCTCAATTTAGCATCCCATGGTAAAATAGAGATGGGGGGATGAGATGGGGCACTCATCACCCTTATCACTTCAATGCTAGCAGGAAATATTAACCAAAAGATTTTTTAGTGCCTCAGATATCAGTCCACAGCAACAAAGAGCTGGAGAGCTTCAAAGCCTGCCCCTGACTGCCTGACACCGTGTCAATGTACCTTGTTGCCATGACATTATCGCAGAGAAGCGGTTGAGCTGGCACCTCTTTCTTCCCAGCTCCCCCCCACCAGCTCTTCCTCCCATTTTCCCAACACCTTCCCCCTTTCCCAGCAGGTTCGAGTCACCCTTGGGGTGGAGGAGGAGGATCTGTACATCCGAAGACATTTCCATTGCTGGCACGGAGTCAGGACTCCCCGGCAGCTGATAATGATGTTGCCCATCTGCCCTCAGCAGGGAGGGATGAAGTCAGGAAGCACAACTCTCTAAGCTGTTATCACAGCTTTCTGGAATGGGCAGATAGGCAGGGTCATTTTGGCTGGAACCGCTGCATCACCCTGTGGTTTTCATCTCCTTTTCTGCATCTGACTCAGCCTGATGCTTTGATGGGTAATGGCAGCAAGAGGCAGGGGGCAAGAAATGAAGGGGAGAGGAGAACACAATAGCAAACCACCTGTTGCAAGCTCCCTCAGCTTTCTGCTGAAAATTCAGTAAAAGCCTTCAGCAAGAGACTGTATTTCAACAGGCAAAAGCAGACAGGCCTTTGGCAGCTCTGAAGCATCAGCTGCAGAAAGGTCTCTTCTGGGAAAATACAAAACAAGGGATCATCTCTGATCCATGAACTGTATTCCCCTGAAAATTACAGGCACGCTTGTGTGACAGTTCCACAGCAAAAGGAAGGAGAAAGTCTTTGAACACACAAGGGGCAGCTCAGCATGGTTCAGCTTGCAACGGGCACAGAAATTGACCTGTCTTAGTTAACACTTGCCCGACACACACAGATGAATTTGGGGAAGCTGAGGTTTGTGTTTTCACATATAGCACGGATGATGGGCACACAAACCAGTTAAGATGGTTGGCTTCTTCATGGTGACTTCTTGTGGGAAAGCTGTTACCCTTGGAAACAAAAATACCCTTCCGCCCCTCCTGTCAGCCACCTTGCACTTACCTTGGGGGAGTCACAGTGTGGGAGCTGACTTGCTGCAAATTCACAGCTAGCTCACCTCAATCTGTCTGCATGCTCATGCTCTGAGAAATCTGGGGAGCAGCCAGCATTCACCTATTGCCAGGGTGGGTCACAGAGACATTAGCATTGGTCATCTGGTGGCCAAAGAGATAACAGCCGGACAGGGAGGCCAAAAGCTGGTGTGCTGAGGTAAGCAGCTCCCTCTGATCATCACAGAATGATCATCTGCAGGTCAGCACGACCCTGCAGAGATGCCTGTGACCACCATGCTTGTGCATATGCACACAACAGTTAATAATTATTCATTAGTGTGAAATAAGCATGACTGAAGGGAGTATGGTATGGCTGAAAGTATCATCACACTCCAATGCAGGGCATTCTAAAGACACTGGCTTTACATTTTCCTCTGGGTCTCCTGGGCTAAAACATTGAGGAAATAGAAAGTTATGGAACAGCAAATCACCTTTTCCACTTGTCAGCTGCAGAAAGTGCCAATCAACAGTGCTTCCTTCATGCAAAGGCAGCCAGCTGGACTGAGAGTAACCACACCAAGAGACACCAAATCAAAGGATCTGGACTCTTCCGCAGGTATCAGAGAATCATTGAATGGTTTTGAGTTGGAAGAGATCTTAAAAATCACCTAGTTCCAACTCCCCTGCATGGGCAGGCGCAGCTCCCACTAGACCAAGCTGCTCAAGGTACCAACTACCTTATGGTACCAGCTATGTGACCCCCCACCTTGCAAGTCCCTTCCACATGATCAATAAGGAATTACAGAAGATGTGGGGCCCAGCCAGCACAGATGGTCCAAATTTGAAATAATTTCTAATTGTCTTCATATTAGTCTTAATTCCTGAGACCCCAGAGGCCAGAGAAGACACACTGGCTGGCTGGAGGACACAGGTACATTCACTTGCTGCTGCTGTGTGGACTGAGGAATTTGGCCAGCAGCACTGGGGGCTTGGCAATCTTCCTCAGCATCATGGCTTGCACTGGTGAAAGGAACTGAAGAGGAAGGATAAGAGCACGTCTCTGGTACCTACAAGTCACCCAGCAAACAGGCAGGATGGACACTCGTCACTGTGTTCCCCCTGAGGTACAGCATTGCTTGCTTACTCCCATGTTTCCTGAGCTACTTTCCCTTCCAGTCCTTCACTTGGGGATTTTCATTTTAGAACACACCAAAAAGGACATTTTACTAAATCTTTATTGTAAAAACACAGTTCCCCAGATTTATATAAATAAGCCATATACGTAACATACAATTACGTTCATTCCATCCTCCAACACTGACAGCTTTTAAAAAAGAAAATTAAACAGGCTAAAAGAAGGCAAGTCCAAAAAGACATTAGGTTTCTGATGACCAAGTGATATCTCACATGGAGCCTCCACCAGCCTCCAAACAAGATGCTGAAAGTACACAGCACTTGCAACACCCCCAAAAACTGACAGGGAGGCATGCAAGCCTTATGAAGAGCTCTCACCCACTCCCCAGGCATCGTCAGCCACCCGTGTTTTCATGCTGTCTCAGTGTGCAGTGGGTGAAAAAGGAGGGGGCAGTTTGCATAGCAACCTCCTACACACCCAGGCAGCTCAGCTGTTACACCAGCTCAAAAGAAGTGGGGAAGGGCAATCCAAGGCTGCTTCCCTGTGGCTAACACCTTGGTGGGAAGCCCAAAGGGAGACCCTTGGCACTGCCAGTCCTATATGGACATCTTTGTAGGGGAAGAGAAGCTATTCTCAGCATCCAGAGAAAGGAGCAACAGGGACTGGTCAGAGCCATACCACAGGCAGGGGAAAGGCAGAGAAGAAATAACACAATGTGGAACACGCAGGAGCAAAAAAACCCATAGGGTTAGATGTCACCCTTTCCTTTTTGCTTGCCCCTCTTCACACTGCTGTACAGCTCTGCAGCATGTTGTGAGATTACCTGTTTCCCACTTCTGTCCTGCTGCAGCTCAGACACCAAGGAAAGAGCCAGACAGATGAGAAATCCCACAAGCAAGGGCAGGACAGCTTAGCAAGTTTATGCACACACACACACATACACTAAATATATGCATCCTATGGAACTCTTAAATCAGTATGAAGAGAAAATCTTAACATTTAACTATTAAAAATAAAGCCCCACCTCCAGATTGTACAAAACCTGTCAAAAGAAGGAAGAAATCTCTTGTTTGCAGGGAGTCTGGGACCTGGCCAGATGTCAGGAGCACTTCCAGACACAGACGGCCAGGCTGCCACCAAAGAACATGTACAGCAGATTCTTCACCTCATGAGTGATCTCAAAGCCAAAACCTTCCCCAATCACCACATGCCAGGAGGACCCAAATTTCTTGTCCATCATCTCTTTGATCATCTTGGCAGCACTCTAGGGAACATTAAGAAGGAGAGCATAGGGTAAGACAGAGCAAGCACTGAGTTTTCATGCAAACATGAAAACGTTTGCATGATTCAAGATCACTTGATCTTGAGAGAGATTCAGGTCACTAAGCTACATTTATTTTTACAGGAGTCCACTTTTTTGCCTCCAGCTAATTACCAAAACACTGAAAGTAGGTTGACTTTTAAAAAGCTTGCTTCTCCCAGATCACACCCTGCTTGATCTAAAAAAAGAAGAGAAGATTGTGCAGTGACATGTAGTGTCTCAGGTAGAGTGGGACAGAAGGAAACTCTGGCCTCATAGCTTTACCTGGCTCCAACACAAAACTGCTCTGGCAGCAAGCAGTCTGTGCCCTGCCCAAAGAACAAGGTGTGTTCACCTTTATCTTTGGCTCTCAAAGTTAAGAGCAACCTTTCCAAAGACCGTATCTTCTGCATCACCCCCCATTTTCATGCTCTCAGTAATTTCACTCAAGTGCCTGAAAGCTGAGAGGTAAGACTGAATATGCTGTACCTAACAGTTCAAAGACTTTCATGTGCTCAGCCCACAAATAAGAGTCTCTTCCCCACTCTGGTGCTGGATGGCCTTGCTCAGCCCTGAAGAGCAGATGGGAAGGGTCTGTCTCCACACAGCTCTGAACCAAACCCTCAGGACACAGGGCATTTTATGAACAGGGAGGAAGCATGACACAGGCAAGGCAGGACCAGGAAGGAGATAAGATTTTGGAGATGGCATCACAACTAATCTCTGCTTCCTGCAGGGAAGCAAAGTGCTTTTATGGATCTTGTTGACAAAGGGAACCGATTCTGAGATCTAGCAAACTCTTTCTGTGCTTCTACCCTTGCTTAGTGCGGAAAGAGGGTAACAGGATGTCAGGATCTGACTCCTCTATGCCCCACACCACTAGCCCTACTCCTGCAGGTGCCCAGAGCTGCAGCAACTAAAGGCTGACCCTTTTGGAATTTGGCTAGTACCTCGTTGTTGGTGGCGTATTTCTCACAGGCTGTGACACACAGCTCCATGGCCTCTACACGCATCTCCTCCGGCATGTCTGTGTGCTGGGAAGAGCAAAAAACCAAGAGGAACTGAGCAGAAAATGTAAGAGCTGGACACAAGACAACAGTAAGTACCCCTTATTTTTGTGCATGCTATAGTAGGGGGCCCAGACTGTGGGGTGGAGGCAAAAGGCAGGTATTCCACCTGATTTTCAATGCTTGCTTCAAGGTGGGAAGCATCACCAACCCCACACAGGTTTGTCAGCACACTGAGCACTTCCACTCTTTCAGAGAACGGTCAATATGAAAACAGGGTGTTGGTTTATAAGGGATCCATTCATGCCTTTGTCCCAGCCAATCCGTAATTCTCTACCTAACATGAAGACCAGCACTAAGTAAGCATGGCTTGAAGGAGGAGATAAACACATTTGTTAGTTTTTCTGCCATAAGATGAAAAAAAGCCTATTAATACCACTCCAACCAGAGTCCTTAATTACTGCTATAAGCATAACAAAGAAGTCTGCCTTGCACTTCTTCCTCTTCTGCTAATTGGCTGGCTAGCAAGATCTTTTACTCTAGCTCCTCTAGGGGAAAAAAGAAAAAAAAGGGAACAAAAACCAAACAGAAAAAAACCAAAAACCCCACAAATGAACAAAAAACCAAACCAAACCAAAAAAACCCACTAAAAAACCAACTAAAAAACCCAAACAAGCTGCATCCAGAACCCAGGAGAAGTCTCCAAAGGCAGCATGTTCAATCTACTGGACAGATTGCTTTGCCTCAGGCTTCCCCTGGCTGATGGGGGCAACAACAGTGTTGATCATCAAATGATTTGGGTAGGAAGGGGCCTTAATGCTGACAAATTTCCTGAGAGAGGTCAAGGACAGGGAGACAAGCAGTACATGTTCTCACAGAAGCTACTCAGTGCAAGAAATTCTATTTTGAGAGACCGAAGGTAACACTGGTAAAAATGTATTCCATCCCTCTTCTTACCCTAATAAGTGGAAAGCTGTGAAGTCTTTTATAATCAGCCTCCTCCTTTTTCCCCTCCCCGGTGTCTGCCATGGTCCTTCCACAGTGACCCCGGGAAGAGGCAGAGGGGCTGCCTGGAGCTCAGCAAGGCACTGCAGCGTGGACAGCCAAGAGGAACACAGCTCTGTGAACACGGGCAGAGCAGCTTCAGCAGGAGGGGAGACTTCTCAGCCCAGAGGACACTGCTTGAACAGAAACAAATATAAGAAAGGTAAAGAAAGCTTTGAATTAAAATGGAAGACAAACAGGACTCTTACGAGAACATTGCCCCATCTCAGTCACTTGCTGTTTCTCAGCACCATCTTCACACAGCACGCACTTAGGAGTGTTATCTTACAGATCATTAATGCAAACAAATTAAAAAAACGTATCATTTTCCATTAATGAGGCTTCAAGAGCACAGCACTTCCCAGAAGCACTGGCTGAGCTCAAGGGAAGAGCTGGGCCAGAGCACAGCTTTTGACAAGGATGAAGAGAACAATACATCAGCTGTCTATTGATTAATTCCAAAGGATTTTTCCAGGATGCTCTTATCCATGAGGGTTTCAAACTGCGCATGACAAGCGAAGGGTAAGAGTATTTTAAGAACAAGACCATCATGCATGTCTGGACGGAAATGTTTAATGGGAACATTTAGTCTGGTTTAGGCACTTGCTCCTCACATCCCAGAGCATTTGTCAGCCAGGGAGGACCAGATGGGAAAAGGCTGGACGGTGCCTCTGGGCTTAATTACCAACCAGGCTCTTCTTGGGCAACAAGAAAGCACACAACTGCCTGACTGGGCACATTTGGAACATTCTGCTGTGGTCTGCCTTCTGGATCTCTCAGAGAGAACAAAGCACCATCCTCTCCTACCCTCAGAGAGCAAGTGTGACCCCATATTAAAAGAAAAACAAACTGAACACAGCGTCAGGCAACGCCAAACTAAGTGCTTATGCCAAAACACGCAGAGCTGCTAGCTAAAGAATCAACTCTGTCAGACTGCTGGCTCTCAAACGAAGGAGGGACCATGGGACGTATCAGTCCCCGACACCTCTACAGGACACCAGGCTGGCACCAGCCTCCCGCTGCGGGGCAAACCCTAGGGGGGGCACTTCAATAGCCAGCTTGTCCCCCAGCTTGTCCCAGCAACAGCTTCCCCGGGTGGGTGCTGCCGACGGGCGGCTGCGCCGGTTCAAAGCCGGGAGAGGAGGGAGTCCGCCAGCTCCGAGACCTGAACGGCACACCACAGCCCCGTAAGAGAAATAGGAACCATGGGTGGGGGAAAGGAAGGGGCACGGCATGGAGGAGCCGCCCCCGCCGTGGCTCCACGGGGTGAAGGAGGGGGCGAGGCAGAACACGGGCCGGGCAGGCCACACAACAGAAGCAGCCCACTCACACCGGCCCACCGCCCTTCAGCCCCGCGGGAGGAGGAGGGAGGAGACTCTACAAGCAGCCTNGGACTTCCTGCGCCGGTTGCTAAGGAAGAGCCGCGCTTGTCGTAGCAACCGGTGCTGGGGCGGTGGTGTGGGCCCCGGGCGCGGCCTCCGATCTCCGCCTCCGCGGCCCACACCACCGCCCCAGCACCGGTTGCTAAGGAAGAGCCGCGCTTGTCATAGCAACCGGCGCAGGAAGTCCCACCTACCTCACCGTCCATTGGCTGCCAGCTCTCCTCACGGCGTGTCTGATTGGCGGCGCGCTTTGTCGGCTACAGCGGGGGGCTTGAGGCGGAGGGGTGTCCATGCAGCGCCTGTCCCGCCCCACTCCCTCCCGGCCCGGTCCCGCCAGCAGGAGTTGGGGGGGGGGAAGTGGTTGAGTCCGGGGAGGGGCGTGTCCCGGTCCGGTCCGGGCCGGTGCTGTCCGGCTCGGTGGGACAGCTGTGATGCTGGGCCAGCAGCTGCGAGGAGGAGCCGTGGCTTCCCCGAACCGGGTTTGGAAAAGGGGATTCAGGAGGTTCCCAGCCTTAAACCCAACTTGGGTTTTGTTTTGTTTTTGTTTTTTTTAATGTAAATCCCCTTTGGGGCCTATTTGTACCCTTTGTTTGAAACAGCAAGGGGGAAATATTGGAGCAGTTTGAGGAAATTAAAGGTGTTTGTGTGTTTTCATTGTATGGGAGAGGCAACAGCTGGAGTTTGTGTGTTGGTGCAACCGGAAAGGAAGAGGAAAGGGCGATGTGAGAGTGGGAATGGGTCATGAGTGTGTGAGCAGCTCCCGTAACAGTAACCTCTGCCCCTTGCTCTCCTGCCATGATGGGGTTACCACCAGAGCTGGTGGATAAGGGAAGAGCAGCTGAATCCCCACAGAGTGTCCTTATCAATAGATAGGGAATTGGCTGGATGGTTGTGCTTAGATGCTCATGTGGGGATCAGTGATGTGTGGTATTCCTCAAGAGTTGGTGATGTTAAAAATCATTGTTGGTGACATGGACAGTGGGATTGAATGCACCCTCAGCATTCTGCCAATGACACCAAGCTGCGTGGTGTGACCAGCAGCAAGCTGGAGGGAAAGGATGCCACTGCATGAAGTTCAACAAGTGCAGGATTCTGCACCTGAGATGGAGCAATCCAAAGCACAAATACAGTCTGGATGGAGAAGTTACTGAGAACAGCTCTGAGGAGAAGGATGTGGGGGTGTTGGCTGATGAGAAGCCTGACGTGAGCTGACAGTGTGTGCTTGCAGCCCAGAAAGCCAACTGCATCCTGGGCTGCATCAAAAGTGTGGCTCGTGGGTCAAGGGAGGTGATTTTCCTCCTCTGCTCCACTGTCGTGAGACCCCACCTGGAGTTCTGTGTCCAGTTCTGGAGCCCCCATCACATGGAGTTGTTGAAGTGAGCACACAGGAGGACTGCAAAGATGATCGGAGAGCTGTTGTACCTCTCCTGTGAACTGAGAGAGCTGGGGTTGTTCAGCCTGGAGAAGAGGGAGCTCTTCCTACACCTTCCAGTGGCCTTCCAGTGCCTGAAGGGAGCCCACAGGAAAGCTGGGGAGGGACTTTTTGCAAGGGCATATAAGGGTAGGCCAAAGGGGAACCGTTTCAAACTGAAAGAGGGTAGATTTAATTTAGACATGAGGAAGAAATTCTTTCCTGGAAGGGTGGTGAGACATTGGAATAGGTTGCCCAGAGGAGCTGTAGATTCCCCCTCCCTGGAAGTGTTCAAGGCCAGGTTGGATGGGGTTTGCAGCAGCTTGGTCCAGTGGAAAGTGTCCCTGCCCATAGCTAGAGTATTGGAATTGGATGATCTGTAAGGTCCCTTTCAACCTAAAATATTTTATGATTCTATGATCACCCCTCATCTCTTTCTCTCCCTCCTGCACTCCATGGCCTTTATATTTGTAACATCCATTTACTTTGAGGTTTTCTTTGTCTCTCAGCTCTTTAAGAAACCTGTTGTCTCTGCACCCTGCTAGCCAAACATTGGTTGCTTCTAAACCAAGGATTAAACACTTTCCTGAGGGTCTGGGATTGGATTTGTCTGGAATTAATACAGCTGAAGAAGCAGCAACCTCCAGGATAATACTGAGGGGAAAGACTTCTGTGCAAAGCCCAGTCTGCTGGGTGTGAGGTCTGGGTTTCTATCAGGGCCTGTCCTTGTCTTGCAGGGTGGTTTATGGGCCAGGCCTCCCTTGCAGTCTTCTGGATGGCCTATATTTAAAATGTGCTGCTTGATGGCTCTCCACTGAGAGGAGAATTACTTTTTAGCTGTCTGAAAAGGAAAAGAATAGGGGAGGGACAAGCTGGGGACTCTTCTGCCCCTGACAGCAGGTGAAGAAGTCCTTTACCCTCACTATAGTCTCTTAGGACATCTTGTTGCCTGTTCTGCTAGTGTAACAGTGATTCAGGCCTCTCATGGTTGTCATTTGCCTGACAAAATCAGTGTTGGAGGCAGCGGAGCCATCCCTGGGCTGGGGCAGGCAGCGCTGCAGTCATCGTTTGTCTTTCCCTTCTGCTGCCGGTGAGGGAAATGAAGCGCTGCCTCCTGCCCCCCTGACAGTCCTCCTCCTGCCAGTTCCTTCTCCTTCCTCCTTTTGGCAGGCATCAGCCTCTTGCAATGAGATGGGCACAGTTTCTTCCTTTTTTTTTTTTCTGAGGTAGGTAATTAGGAATAGAACCTCTGCGAGGAAGAAGATCTTTCTGTCATCATTACTTTATCTCCGGGCAGCTACTCTAATCTCTCCAGGGACACAGTGCTTTCAAGCATGGTATTCTTGTCATGTCTTTTTCTTTTTTATTTATATATTTTTTAATCCCTATGTAGTTCACCCACTTTTGCAACTAAGCAGCAAGTTGATGCGAGCTGGAGTGTTTGTGTGCACTTACCTCTGTTCCTGTGTGTGAGGGGAGCACACATGCCTGTCTGATCCTGGGTTCAATTAAATGTGCTTTGGTTTTGATCAATGTGTCCCCAGGGAGTGTTTCCCTCGGGAAAAGCTGGGACTGGTTGTAAGGATTATTCATCTGCAGCTGCTAGGTGGAAAGCTAAGGAAACAATGGCCAGCCTCAGACTGCAGAGATAGGAACACTGTTTTTTTGTGATTTTGGTGGCCCCAAGGTAGAGGTGCCTCCTGAGGAAGGAGAGCATTGCACCAGCCTGTCCCCATCTGCAATGGCTTAGCAAAAAGCTGGCAGTTGGGTTTCTGGACCATCAAGCTCAGTGTCTCCATGGGTTGCCTCTCTACAATGCCACAAACCAGTCAAAGCATTTTGGGGCCACCACAGGTAACAAGTCCCTTAGCTGCTAGCACAAAAGACACCTGCACAGCTGGCTTCACATCCCATGGTCCTTATTTTCCATATGGAGTGACCAGGTGCCTATCTACAGGTGAAGGCAAGTCCAGAGCACCTGTTTCACACATCTGGATCTGTAAGAAACTGTCATGCTGCTCTGCTTGATCCTTTCTTATTCACCACTAATCATAAGTGGAAACTCTTTCAGTCCTTTTTGACAGCCATGATGAAAGGCATTAAAAAAAAAAGGTTCCATTTGCTACACACCATTAGATCGTGTAGTACTCCTTAGCTCAGAAATAAATGTAACCACCAACTGCAAAATGTATGTACACATAATACATATACTGCCCTGTGCTTTCTTTTAGCCATCTCCATCACTGATGGTAGGCAGTGGATGGCAGGTAGGAGAGTGGATGGCAGGCTGGACTCTTCATTAGGTACAGGGCACCCACAGAATTTCTTTTTCTTGTCTGCATAAAGCCAGGCTTTGGGACGTCCCTGTGGGCACAGGCTCTGCTGTTCCTCATCCTCTCTCTGCAGAGCAGGTAAAGATAAAGCTAGGGACAGCTCTTCTGCCTGTCAGGTGCAGCCCAGGGGCTGGGTGCTACTCCCCACCACCTCAGGCAGCACTGAAGGACCTGGACAGGGGACACAGAGCACACCCAGGTACACCCTGCAGCTGCCCTGGGGTTGGTAAAATGGTTGCAGCTCTCCAGAGGCAGGAGGAGCACTCAGGAGTCCCTGAAGGGGATGCTGAAGCTGAATTTCACTGGGATCAGACCCACCAATTTGTGCTGAGCCCGGGGAAGGCGAAGCTGGTGTGCAGGAATGGGTGGCTGCTGGAAGCAGCTCAGCCCCCTGCTTTGGAGGAGAGAGGGCAACCAAACTGGATTCCTTGGCCTCCTGGGCAAGGCAGTGCCGCACACGTGCCCTTAGCTGCTACCTCTAGTAACATCTGCTATCTCTAGTAACGTCTGCTGCCTCTAGTAATGTCTGCTGCTGCAGCACTAGCAGCCATTCCTGTGCCAGATGCTCTGAGAGGACGGCACGTTCCTCCCCATGTGAGTGCCACACGAGCCTTAATGAGCCTGCCTGGCTCCGGGAGGGAGCGGAGGAGGCTCCCGGCAGGATGGAGAGGCACAGGGGTGGCAATTAAGGCAGCACCCCCATTGCTAAGGGCAGCACGTGTAATGGGGGCTTTGGAAGTGTCACCTCCTGGGGTCAAAGTGAGGGCTGGCACGACCTAGTTTGAGGGGACTGAGAGGTTGACACGCTGCAGGGAGACGGGGTCTGGGAGCCTGAAGTTGGTGCTGCTGGTGCCAGGGGCACAGGAACTCCCTAAAGGCCAGCCCAAGGCAGGGGTCCCAGGGCTGCCTGTGTCCCTGGAGCCTGCACTGATGGCAGTGCCCTCTGGAAATCTGGGCAGGGGCTGGAGGGGTTTAGGAGTTGCAGTGTTTTCTTCTCCAACCTGATCGTTAGTAGCTGTCAGGCCTGAAGGTTTCCTGTTGCTATGTTTGACCTTCTTGTTCACTGCAGGATGAATGAAGCCCTTTTCAGTAGGAGATGCTTGAGTCTGGCTAAGCCCTTGGCCCTTCAGAAGCCCTGCAGCCCTGCAGATTAGGAAGGAACTGCCAAAGCCTGGTGGTGCCCCTGGCTCTGCTCTGCCCACCTCTTGGGTTGCCCTCAGCTTATTCTCCCTCCTCCCCTGCCCCATCTTAGTTATCTGGACACAACACAGTGTCCTAGCTGAGTACACCTACCCCAATCGCAAAACCTTCCATGCACCACTGTTAAAATTTTCCTTCGGTAAGCCCCCCAGGGGCAATATTGTTGTTAGAATCATTGTTCCTTGTCTCTTCTGTCTGCAACACATTGTTTTCCAACCATCTGCCCTTAGAGAGAGAGACTCAGGTCTTCTCCTGAGCACTGCTGGTTAATTTGGAAGCAAGCAATACGTGGAAGTCATTCTAATTGCTCCTTCAAGCCAGCAAAGCCATTGATTTGTTGTCTTCTCCACCTTTCAAGCCCTGTTGCAGGTTTGCACCTCAGCCTACCAAAAATAAATGCTCCCTTCCTCTGCAGATCGGTGAGAAGCAGTCGCCGCTTCCCACATGGAGCCAGGGCACGATGGAAATCAAATATTTATTCCTACTCATGATTTTCTGTCTCCCAACCAGTTTCTAATCTCCCCATGATGCCTTTGGTTCCTGAAGAGCCTCATGCAGAGGCATTTGCTGTAATATTTTTAAATGTCTGGATAAATTATATCAACTTACCTCACTCGTGGCTCCCCAGTTTGCCCAACTGGCTGTGACCCTGTGTGGGAAGAGGAGGTCATGCTGCAGAAGCTCTTCTGGGCTCTCCCCCTTTTCTCCCCCTTTCTCCCATCCTGGCAGTGACAGATCCATATGTCCCAGGGACACAGCAGGGATTGGGATCGCACAAGCATCATCTCAGGGTGGAGACACTGAACTCCCTGCCTGACCACCTCCTGTTGTACCTTTGTTTCTGCTTTTATGGGAGGGTTTCATATAGCTTTTGGTGTGGGTTGGGTTTCTGTGGTCCAGAGGAGTAGGTTTTATGCCAATAGCCTACACCAGCAGTCAGGATGTTTCCATCCTTATTTATACTCCATCACGAGTTATGCCTTGGCCAAAGAGCCCCCATGCAGGCCTCCTGCAGTTTTACCAGGAGGGTCTTCTGGACAATCTCCTTCCTTATTTGACCTCCTCCTAAGTTTGGGACCCCAGGAATGGTTTTGGACATTTTCTCTGCCCAAAGATGCCATGTTTCCTGACTATGCTGCTGTTACTTGGGTGCACAATCATAGGTCACCTGCTGAACCCTCTCCTGTTAGTGATGTGAAGGTGAGCCTCCAGTTCACCAAAGCCCTTGAGCTTATGCTCCAGCTCAAGTACATACTCAGAGTAATTTTTTTTCCTAAAAAGCCCCCTCAACTTTGAGATATGCTGAAGAGCTGAAGAAGAAAGCCCTGGAGCTTGTTTTATGGTATTAAATACCCTCCCCCCCCAGAAGGAGCAGCAGGAGCTGTGGGAATGGTGCTGGCCCAGCTAGGAGACCACACCAGTGAGGATAGGCCCCTGGGGAAAACTGAGCCCTCTGACTTTGTTTTCTCTTTATTCCACATATCGGTGAGGTTGTGCCTTTCCTGAGAGGGACAGGACCCACTGAGTGGGCAAAGTGTTCTGCAGACCTGGGTAGAGGTTGCTTTAGAATAGGTGGCACCAAGAGCTGTGCTCAGAGTGAACCAGCTTGTGCCTAGCTATGTCAGGAACTTGTTACTAGTACTGAATTAGTCTATACCAAATGTGAGCTCCTCACCATCACAGTCTGATGTGGAGGTCATGATTTCCTGATGCCTTCTGCTTCCCTGTTGTCAGAGTTGGGGTTCCTTCTCCTTGGAGAGGTGCTTCCTCCAACTCAGATGCTTGCAATGATATTTCTGTAATGCTATCTCCTTCCAGGGACGCCACCCAAACCACCCTAGGGAAGGACACCTCAGCTTGTCCTGGCTGGTCCCTCCTGTCCCTGCAGCAACCTCGCACCCCGCAGGAGGCTCGAACAGAAAACGTCACTTTTATTGTCCACAATCAGCTTTACAAAAGAAATGTCCCAACACAGGCACACGTCAGGGGCCCCTTTCACAAACGTGCATTAGAGAAAGCGAGCGAGCGAGGAAGAGGAGCAGCTCTGTGGGGAGCACGAAGGTCACAGTGTTTCCCACTTGGCACAAGGGCTGCATCCCGTCCCCGCTGTGTCCCCTTCAGCAGGCTGAGCCACCTCGCTGCTGTCAGGGACCCTGCGGGTGGGCAATGCTGGGTGATGGGGCTGTCCCCTCTGTTGGCTTCAACTCTCCTGGGCTGGGGGGCAGCCATTGCCAAAAGCACAAAGTGGGACTTGGGGTAGAGGGCAGCACTGGAAGCTTGACACTGCATTGAGCAACCACGAGACCCCCGAAATATCCCTCCTAACCCCCCCGACACACACACGTACACACACGTATCAAGGTGTTGGTGACCATAGGGTGTGGAAACAGCGTATTCTCAGGCACTCCACAGGGAAAATACAGCCCACCCCATCACTCACGTAGTTCCAGGGCTGGTGGCAGCTCTGTCCCTGGATGGGAGCAGCTCAAAGCAGTGAAGCCAGGTGGAGGGGAGGGCAGCAAACCCAACCAGTGCCAAAAAGGCCGGAGGATGGACGCCAGTGCTCCTCCAGCCATCACCATCCCATCTCATTTGCTTTTCTTGCTTTCATTCCCTTTGATGGCAGTGCTGCACTCCCTCCTCCTCGGCCAGGGCTGGGGGAGATGCTTTGCTTCTTTTGCCCAGGTCACTAACTGATCCCTCCTGTCTGGGAGAGTCCCACTGTGTTTCCCTCTCCCTCAATAGCCTGACTCCCCTCAGGCAGCCCTGCTCAAATAGGCAGAAGAGTCAGAGGAAGGGGCAGGGTGGGGAGCATCACTCTGACGACCCTCTGCCATTCTCCCTCAGCCTACCTGGTGGGGAAAACCAGGGTGGCAGGAGAAGAGGTCTTAGAGCCAGTGGGGAAGATTTGTCTCCAGAACGAGCCTTTGGGCTCATTAGGAGAACAGGCTCACAAAACCAGATAGTGGAGTGCTAGAAATAAATAAGGAAAAGGGATGTGCCCAGGGTACGCCTGCACACTGGAATCTCACCAAGGCCAGAGTGAGCTTGGGGTGGATGGAGGTCTCCTTTCCACTTGCCTTTGGGGCTGACAAGGCAGGGACCCTTATTGTACCAGAGACACCTATGGGTACAGCGAGGTCCTCCCCAAAGAGAAGAGGAGCAAGATGAGACCCAGGGACAGATGTGCCAGGAGAGGGGACAAACCACACTGCTGGTGCGAGGGCAAGAGGGAGGCTGCTGCGTCCTGCTCCCCTCCCAGCACACCGGCACAGTGGGCTTGGGCACCACCCCAGTGCAGCAGCACGGATTGATGGTCTGGGAGGGGATAGGAGGGGGTCCCCCTGCTTTGGGGCTGCTGCCAGGCTCCTTGGCACTGGGGAGGGGGTGAGGGGCTGCTCACGCCTTCCTCCCTTCTTCGCAGGCAGTGAAAGCCCCCTTGCTGGCTCCCCCGAAGACCTCCACTGCCTGGTCGTCCCACTGGATCACATTTCCTTGAAGGTGGGAGGTGCAGTTGGCTAAGGCCAGGATCTCTGCTGGTGCCAGCATGTGGTCCCACACGCCGAACTGCGCCAGCTCCCCCACGAAGGCCTGCGTGGCGTCAAAGCGGCCCCCCAGCGTGTCCTGGGAAAGAGTGGGAGAGATGATGGGATCAGGGATGGGGACAGCAGGAGGAACACGCATCCAGTGGGCAAACAGGGCAAAGGGGAGTGGGAGATGTTTTGGGGGGAAGTGCGGAGAGATGCCCAGGGGTAAGGAAGGAAGGGGATGATGCACGGACGAGATGCAAGCAAATAAGGTGAGGAGCAAATGGAGGACAGAGGGATGAGGAGAGGGAAGAGGAGAAGACTAGGACAGCATGTGGCTCACTGGGAGGTTGGCAGGGGAGCTCCTTGCCCAAGTTGTCAACATGCTGTGCCGGGTGCTCCTGCCCCTGTCCTCACCCCATTTGGGGTCTACTTTTCTGGCTGGTTGCTTGCCAGAGCTGTGTGAACCATCAGCCCTTGGTAGCAGGACAGCACATACCTGCTCCTGGCCCAGGATGATGACGCCCTGGGGCTTGATGGCGTGCCAGGAGGCCAGGTTCTCACCAGCACCACGCTGCTCACCATCCTGGTACGCCGACCACTTGCCGTCCCGGGTAGTCCATGCCACACAGATGTGGTGCCAGGCCTTGTCCTTGAGGCTCAGTGGCAGCTGGGCAACCTTCACACAAAGAGCAGGAGCCCGGTGCTTGGTGGGACTGCTGGATGACTACAGCATCCCCCTAGCCCCTTTCAGAGCAAGCTGTGCACCTTCATGGTGATGGCTTTCAAAATTCTACAAACATCTGAATGCATTGCTTGTCCCTGTCAAAACCCACCCCAGAGAGCCATCCTCCCCATTCTCTTCATACTCCCATGCCTCCCCCCAGACCCCTTCCTCCCTGCTCTCCCCACACTGGTATCCCCAGGAACATAATTTCCCAGAGGGGTTGAAGCAGGCAGGGAGTTCCCCTCTCATCTCTCCTGCAACTGGGCTGACCTTGTCATTGATGAGGAGCTCCAGGGGGTTGGTGCCCCACTCCAGCAGCACAATCTCGTTAGCTTGGCTTGGGACAGAGTAGGAGAAAGGGGTGCCAAGCCCTGTCTGTGCTTTGGACTTCAGCCACATGCAGATGGTGAAGGCATAGAGCTCCGGCAAGCTCTTCTTCATGCGGGCATACATGTAGTTGTTCTGCACTGGGATGGCCACCTTGAAGGCATCAGGAGGGCTGTAGCCCGGTGGTCCTGCACGCCGAGGACAGGGAGAACAAAGGAGGGTAAGTACACATTGTTTGGATGAGGCTGGCTTCTCCCAGGACCCCCTCTATGCCACAACCATCCCAGACAGGTAGGACTCACCGTGCTCCAGCTCCATCACCCGGTTCTGGAGGGAGTTGAGCTCTTTCTCGATGTTGTGCTGCTGCTGGCTGCGGTCAGTGCTGGCAGCCTGGCGTTCCTTCTGCAGGGTCAGGATCTTAGAGAGGAGCTGCTCCTCCAGCTGCTCCATCTTGGTGTGGAGAGCATCACGGGCAAGCGCTGGAGTGGTGGGCACTGAGGCATTGGTGCGGGCTGGCAGCTCCTGCTGCACTCGGTGACAGCCACAATGACAGAAAAAAGGGAAGGAGGAAAGAGAAAATGCAGTGTGGTGTCACCATAAGAGGTTAAATAAGGACATGCCTTGCCTATATCACCAATGGGGTGTGCTGGATCCACAACACCACATTCACAGCAGGGTCTTCTCCAAGAGCCTCCAGCTGACTTTGTACCTGCCCTCTCAGAGCCCCCATTGAGTCCTTTACTGTAAATGAAGACTGGCTGCTCTTAATGACTTTCTGCTGCTTCAGAGGCAGAGCAAGGATGGGACACCCAAGCTCTCAGGTCATCCTGTGGCTCTGCTCCCACAGGCAGCCTCTGACAAGTAGGGGACAACATGAGAAGGAGCTTGGAGCTCTCCTTCCCCACAGCGCATGAAGCTGCTTTGCCATAGCCAGCACATTAATATCACATAACAGGGCTGTACTCCTCTTAGCCCAGCAGAGTCACCGTGCAGGGGTGCCTGCACATGTGCCAGGTAGGGCTGGTAGCTCTCTGTTAAGTGTCAGCCAGCCTCTCTCAGGCTGTTGGGATGCCACAGAGAAGAGAGGCCAGTGGTTAGGTCCTCCAGTCCTCAAGATGTGATTCATCACTTCAGAATATCAAGCACATCTTGTCCCATCAGGGTTAAAAACCAGACCAAAATTCTTCCCTTGGCTGATCCAAACCCAGGTGCCTGTAGAGGGTGCTCCCAAGTGCCACTACACCTTGCAAAGAACCCAGATCCCACTTCACTTGGAGACCCCATCCCTGCTGGAAGAAAACCAGGCTGGAAGGGAGGAGGTGGGCCCTTTGCCATGCTCCTGAGGTTTCTGTATTAATAGCAGCCCTCTCCCTTTCCCACATCCTCGGGGCATTAGGTTCTCTGCCATAGGCTTGGAAAGATGGTGACCACCTTCTCTGCACTGCATGACACGGTTGAAGGTGCCAGAACTGTTGTGGTGGCCCCTGCTTTTACCAAAGGTCTGGCAGTGGTCAAAGCAGGGGCCACTACAGCAACTCCAGCACCAGGAGTGGTCTGAATGACTGCTTCAGCCCTGGACATTCACATGGCTTGTGCTGGTGGGACAAGGGGTGATGCTCTTCCTGCTGGTCTGGATAGGCCCCCCCTTGGCCCAGGAGCTGGTCTGGAGCTCATCTATGGTTGTGGCTTCAAGCTTTCTCTTCTTCCCTACATCTCACTTTTCCAGGATGGGCAGGACCTGATTACCCTGCACACAAAGATGAAGGGGCAGATGCCCACCAGTCTCACTCCCTATCTTTGCTATCCATCACAAGCAACAGAGGGGAGAGGATGGCCGAAGGAAAGCCAGGTTTGACCAGGCAGGATGCAACCTTGGAGGATGGGAACAGCAGGGAGGAGGTATCAGGGAAAGGGAGAGTGAGAAGATGATGTTGGCATGAGCACAAATGGCCCCGCACTGGGCAGGAACACACTCAGGCTGCAAATAAGAGTTAGGCTCCGGCCTCCGGAAAAGCCTCCAACGGGGTCTGCTGGGACAAACCCACGGGTTTTTGAGAGGAAAAACAACGTGGAGATTCAAAACCCAGCAAGAAAAGAGAGGTTATGCAGGGGAAATCTGCCAGCCCTGACCAAATGCCAGCTCTCACTGCCAGCTTGTACCGGCGGCACCAGGGATGCTCCTGTAGAAAGCAAAATCGCTCTGGGAAGGGAAAAACTCCTGGCAAAGTTCACCTTATCTTTGGTCTCAGTAAAACAGGGAGGGATTAGTTGATGAAGAGGGGGCTTCAGTCATTTTCAGGGGGGGAAGGTCTCAGGGACCCACTAGTGCAGCTAGCTGAGAAGCAGGGAAGGGATGGAGGGAGTGGGAAGGAAAGGCAAGTGGAAGGGGTGATTCCCATCTGGGGCTGCTCACGCTCGTATCCAAGCGGAGCTGGCTGTGTTGGTGGGGGGCAGCACAGGTGGGATGGGGTTGCCTTCATCTCTTTGTCCACATCCCACAGGCTCCAAGAGCTTTTCTCATCCTTTTGGGCTGCCCGGCTGCAGCAGAGGCTGGCGCGCTCCTGTCTGCCACACACTTTGATTGCTCGAGCTGCAGGTTTGGAGCCTACGTCCCTGTTTCATGCACGGCTCCATCTGTTAATGACAAAAAAAGAAAAGGCTCTTACTAGCCCCCGATAGCCTGCCCTACATTATTCAGCAGTGACTGGGTGGTTTGGTTTTTTGTTGTTTTTTTTTTTTGTCTCCTCTCCCTTCCTCCTGCTTTTCTTCCTGTTGCTATTTTCTTCCCTCTGTAACTTTTCTTCCCATGGCTTTTTCATTTCTGTCTTCTGAGCATCACTCTTCACACACACACACACACACAGTCTCTCCCCTTTTGCTCAATTCTTTCCCCTTTTCTGAGTCTTTCCTCCTCCATCCCTCTCTCCAGCTCTTCCTGGGGCACCAGCAAACAGACCCGCATGACCCTCTGAACCACTGCCCACTCCACGTTCCTCATGGCAAGGGATGCAGCCAACATTCTCATCTAGAAGAGTTTGGGAGCCACCCCAACATCCCAGAAGCATCTCAGCAGACACCATCCCAATCCCTGCAGCCAGACCACTGATGGAGAGGACGCTGGGCATCCTCATCCCAACCTTCACAGCCGGGAAGTGCCGGGTGATCCCCCCCTTGGTGCTGAGCTGGGCTGCATCCCCTAACCATCCTCCACATCTCCAAGCTGTCGCTAAAGCATCTTTCTCCTAAATCTAATTATTTACAAAATTATTAGTGCCAACTGTGCAGCTGTTATCCACCGGTGACCTTTGGGGAGGAGAGCTGGAGGGGGGGGAAGCATCTTCTCCCTGGCTGTTCGACAGGCACCCAGCTTCCCATCTGCTGCCGTGCAGGCAGCAGGGGAGTGGGCAGCGGG
>JAAWXA010000003.1:7167253-7178157 GCA_038090715.1 Florisuga fusca
TGCACATCTGTGGGGGGGGGTGAGGCTGGGGCAGCCACGTCGCTGTGAGCTTGCTCGAGCTGTAGCCCTCGGCTGACAAACTCACTCTGATCTATGTAAAAAGATCTGAGCCTCATTTACTAATGCACCAGCAAATTTGTGCCCCAGTTCTCCCCCTCAGCTGCCAGCATGCAAGTACCCACCTTAGCTACCAGGACAGGGCAGGCAGGACTGCAGAACCATGCCCACAGGACAATGACCCTGGCAAACCCCAGGGTTCATGATGCTGAGCTTGGTGCTTGCACACCAGAGTGCCACTGAATCCATGAATCCTCTCAACCTGTCCCCAGCTCCTCCGTGGCCACCACCACAGGATGCTCAATGTGGCATGGGTGCCACACCTGCTGCACTGGCTTTTTTTTTACCCTGACACCTTTTTGGACGCAGGCAGAACCTTGGAGGTCATTGAACTCCAGGAGGGACTGCCAGGGTTGGGGGAATGGGCAGGAGGAATGCATTGATCTCTCCATCCTCCTTGCAAGAAAATAGCTTGCTGCTGATTCCTATACCCCTAGACCTTGCTCAAGGCCTAGGGCTGTCACAGTTTGGGGCTCTCTGTCCCTGCCCTGCTGAAGATGGAGGAAGGCATCCATCTCACTCTCATTTCCATGCTCTTACCAGTGGGTTTCATGCCAGCAGCCGGGTCACAAGCCACATCAGCATGGCCAGGCTCGTGTGGCTACACATCAGCTGAGAAGCAAACAGATTGTTACAGCCCTGCTGAGGCCAGGTCCCCTGGAAGCCCCATCAGGCTGTCCCCACTCTTGGTTAGCTCCCCTCTGAGGGATGATGGGGACAAGGAGGGCATCTGCACCCTGGCAGAGCCCATCAGGGACAAGGTAATTCCCTCTCCCCTCCAAAACCATCCCCAAACCATTTCTATTTGCAGTAGTAATTAAAAGCATGGAAAAGGGGCATCTGGACACCCCATGCCCATGCATGGCAAGAGGCACCCAAATATATGGACATGAGTGAATGTGGAGACCTGAGGAGGGACCCATCAAAAAACAGGAGGAAAAAGCCCAGCAAGGCAGTTGCACACGGCAAATATGAGAAATATTGGAAAACATGAGAAATGCCTTGGGGGGTTAGGAGGAGGTGATGAAAGATGTCCCCATGCTT
The DNA here is from genome assembly GCA_038090715.1 of Florisuga fusca. Classification (NCBI taxonomy): domain Eukaryota; kingdom Metazoa; phylum Chordata; class Aves; order Apodiformes; family Trochilidae; genus Florisuga; species Florisuga fusca. Next base: position 7,168,415 of record JAAWXA010000003.1, read on the forward strand.
GCCCATCACCAAAACACTGGAAGGCAAGGAGTGAGCCCATGGGGGCTCTCTTTGCATCTCCCCTCAGGAAACCCTGCCAAAATTAAGAATCAAATGACTTAATAGGCTTTTTGGCACATCAATAAATCTTATTAGGCTTTACAGCCAGGGCTGAGAGAGCCTGGATTAGATCAGTGATCTTCTGCAAGCCTCCTCCTGGTAATCTCGCCTCGGGAGCCTCTGGCAGTATTCCCTGCCAGCAACCCTGCTTCCCACACAGAGATGCCCTGGAACGTGGCCTTCCCAGAGGAACCACAGAATTTTGTGTCATCCCTCTCTTGAGACTAAAACAACCCAAGTCTTCAACAGGGTTTCCTCTCCTTCATCCCCTCCCAATGGGTTACACAGAGCCTCTGGCAAACTTCTAGTCAACCCAGGACCATCCTCATCTGTATCACCTTCAGGGGTGATTACTGCCTCCTTTTAGGAGAGTTGCTGAGGCTGGAGGTGCCCCCCTATGGAGGAGTCCCCAAGAAGTACCTCAGGACCCCAGGAAGGTTCCCAGGTCTGACTGATGGAGTTGCATGGGATGAAGAGATACAAGCATCCTGTCCTCAAGCTTTGGGGTGTCTGCTCGTACACAGGGTTTGGGGGGCAAAGGAAAGCCAGGGAGCAGAGAATGGGGATCTGAGGTGCAACTCCAGGGCTCAGCTGGCCAGGCTGTGGCTGTCACCAGGTCAGCCAAGGCCACACCTTCTGGCAGGCTGGACCCAGGGCAGCTGAGGTCTATCCCCCCCTGCAACACGCTGCCCTATTTCCTGAGCCAGCAGGGCTCACTGAGCTGCGGCACGCTGTGTCTCCCCTGCAGAATACCCTTGGGTCCCTGGCAGGGTGAAAGGGAACATTTTCTGTGAAGTGATGCTCATCTTCCTCATCAGGATGTCCATGTGTTTGTGAGCCTCAACCCAGCATCACTTCAGGCTCCTCAGGTGCATACAAGATTGTGAGCATCATCCTCCTCCACCTCAAACCTCTTGTGGTCACCAGAAACCCCAGAAGAGGGGCCATGGCAGCTGATGGGTGACACAGCCTCTCAAAGAAGGGGCAGAAAGTGATCAGAGAGCAGCTAAAGACCCCACGCTCTCTGAGGTTCAAACTGGTGGGCCAGGCACTGTCCCAGTGTGTATCACAGTGTGTGATCCTCATGCACGCACAAGTATGTGTGTACAGACCTCATTCTTTCCCCCCTTTTATTTCTGAGTGAGCACATCTGCTGTCTACACGTGCATTTATGAGCCTCGTTTGTGATCTTGCTTGTGAGAATCTGTTTGTTTGGGGCTGCAGGGGGGTTTTGGGTTCTGTCTCTCCCTTTAGCTGCACCAGGCTTCGGGCATCAAGCTCAGCCAGGCTGTGCAGCCCACTCTCCCCATGCACACCTCTGTATTTGGTTTTGTGTGTGTGTGTGTGTGCACTACCCTGGCAGCTCACAGGTGCTTCCTCCAGTCTCCAGCTCTTTCCCTTTGGATATGCCTGTGTTTACTTGACTTTCCCCATCTTTCTTCCTGTTCATATCTCCATCCATTACAATAATCCTCTCTCCTGGTCTTTTTTCTCAGCCTGTGACCTTACCGACTCTGAAGTTTCCTCTCCTGGCCTGCCTCTACTGCTCCGACATGGCTGCAGTGAAGGGAGCAGGAAAAGAGCAAAGCTGGGGAGAAGGACCTCATGGGGTGCTGCCTCACCCCCTTCCCAGCTCATGCTCTGGGGATGAGTGGAGGGGGCAACAGGAAACCAAATGGGAAGATGAGGAAGTTGAGGACTCACAGGAGGCTCCTTGTAGGTACGTCTGGCTCCCGGCAGACCTCAGGGTACAATACAAGCCCCAGAAAAGATGGGATATCTGAAGCAATCCCTGCAGGGAAATCAGACAGCTCCCCTCCAGCATTTCTCATGTGCCCAAACTACTGCCTTGGCCATGCCCTGCAAATTCTGCCAAGATCCGTGTGACTGCTGAGCCCACATCAGCCAAACAAATTGACACACACATGCACTCTATGGTGGGCCCCATCCCGGGCATCACCACAGAGCCTTTGGTCTCATCCCACCAGGCACACATTGCATGGATGCTACAGAGTGGGGACCAAGGATTCACATCCTGAGTGCCAGCAGCCCAGTGCCACAGTGATGTGCACAGGGAGGGGCTCTGGCTGCTCCCTTCTCTACGAACCACACGGGGCAGAGGTGCTGCACTCGCAGCAGGTGGCACTGCACTTTGCTTTGCGAGACGTCCCATCCACAACTGCAATGGGATCAGACGGGATTCACCTTTCTGCTGAAGGGCAGGGTCTGGGCTTGGGTTGACACCCTGCTGCCCTTGTTCTGGTGGAGGCCTCAGAGTGGCCACAGGGCGAGCAGAATGTCCTACCTGGATCCAGGCAGGGGGGAGAGAAGGGCAGCCTCAGCCCACCAGGAGGGAAAAGAGAGTGGCTGAGGGTGAGCTCCTTGCCCCTAGGCAGAGATCCTAGGGAAGAGCAGGGCAAAGACAACCATCATGAAACCTCCCGAGGGGAACAAGCCTGTTTGGGGTGAGGGATGCAGCAGGCCTGGAGAACAGTGTGTGGAGCATCAGCCCCTATGGGAGCGGTGTGTGTGGAGCATCACCCCCTTCGGGAGCATCCTCCCCAGCTCCTGGGAGCTCCTTCCCTCGAGACCATCCCTCTGAAACCCCAAGGGGCATCCTCCCCAACCCCTGGGATCATCTTTCCCCAGAAACATCCCTCCTGACCCTCGGGAGCATCCCCCCCTCTGAGAGCATCTTCTCCCGAGCCCCAGGAGCATTTTCCCCTGTGACCATCCCCCCCAGACTCCCGGGTAGCATCCCTCGCACCTCTATTCGGTCGATGCGGTCCTGGAGGGCGCGGACAGCCTCCTCCAGCTCCCGGACGGCGGGCGGTTCGGCGGGGGGGTGTCCCATAGTGCCGGGGCNACACACACGAGATGCTTAGGCTGGAAGTAAAGGGCTTCTCGTTACCCTGAGGGTCAACACCTCGCCATCAGCACACACACACACACACACACACACACACGCACACCGAGTCTTTGGGGCTGCTGGAGGGGCTTTCTGCCTTTCTTGGGAAAATGAAACCTGCAGTCTTCCAGCTTTTGGGAATGCCTCCCCTGGGGTGGTGATGGGATGGCTGTCCTGCTCTCCCTCTTCCCAGACAGGATTGTTGCAGCCAGGAGCCGCGGGGTGCTTCACCCCCTGCCCTGCACACCCACAGTCCATTAGGCAAAAAAAATATCTACATTTAATCTTCCCCTACCATCACTTTATCCTAAACCGCTTGTAAAGAAGATACTTTGGACACCCACTGCCTCTGTGCTCCAGCAGTGCTTTGCCCATCTGACACAAGCCATGCCCTGCCTTCTCCCCTCCCCAGGCAAGATGGGGGCTCAGCTTTGCAGCCCAGCCTAGCCAAGAGGAGCAGTGGAGGGAAAGCAAACAAAACCCAGTTTAAACTCTGCTCAGCAATGGCAGTGAATCCTTCCTAGCCAGCAGGGAAGCAGCAGCTCCAGTGCTGGATGTGAAACACAGGTAGAGACTACACCTTGTCCCACCAAGACATATTTGAGTGGACAGTGAGCCGGAGTTACAAGGGCTCCTCAAATGTGGGTTCATGTGAGGAGGGAGTAGGATCCTGCCCCTGGGGCATGGCCACACTCTCTCCCTGTAGAGTGCATTGAACCCCAGCCCCCCCAAATCATCACCCTGGAGCCAGCAAGAGGCCTGCCTGGCTCCCAGTGCTGGGAGGCTGCGGGGAGAAAATCAAATGTGGTTTAGGGAAGGGAGAGATGAAGGGAACTGTGAGGAGGACAAGAAGAGGTGGGCATGGAGGGGAGTGAGAAAGTACGTATGGAAAAAATAAGGGTCTGGCCCCTGCAGCAAGGCTGGTGAACACTCTGGACAGATGAGAGCTCAAAGTGCTAGGACAAGTGGATGCTGGTGCAGGACACACAGAAAATGTAAACCAGCAGGTTTACATTTACCTGTGACATGAAGTGATACCACCACCATGTCTCTTCCTAGTGGTGGCAGAGAATTTTTCACCCCCTGTCTTCAGTCATGTCCCCTCAGTGGCCACGAAGGAGTGGATTTGAAAAAAAAAACCCATGATGGTGCTACGCTGCGAAGTGCAGGTCAGGCTGGGAAAGGGATCCTTTTCCTGCATCCCTGCTAAAAATAATGCTGTACACCTCCATGAGGCTTTTCAGGTGGCAGGCTGGTGGAAGTGATGCTGGGCTGGGGACTTCGTGCTGGCCCATCCATCCAGATTTTATTGCCAAAGACCGCAGGATGTCAGTGGTGAGGTTTGTCCCTCTGGCAAACACTGCTGTGGCAGTGAGTGGGGTGGGTGAGTCCCTCCACACCAGCCCTGACCTGCTTGCCTCTGCCTGGAGGTGGAAGAGCTGAGTGCTGCAAGCAGGAGAGAGCCCACTGATCCCAGGGTCCCAACCCTTCCCACTGCAAGGACCACAACTTCTTCCCAGAGACAACGAAGTAGCAAAAATAGATTTTTACAGGGGGTGATGACTCAGACTCAGTGAGTAGCCAGAGCAGCCTTACTGTCCCATGAATAACAAGTTCAAAGATGCTCAGTGGGCAGCCAGCTCCATGAAGGTGTGGTGATGAAGAAAACCTGCCCTCCAGCTGGTGGCAGGCTGGGGTGAGGTGGTGAGGGGGCTTTGGGGAGCCTGGTTTTTAACAGGATTGGTGAGAAAATATGGCTTTAACAAGAGGTCATGGGTTCAGCCTAGAGGGACAAGGAACAAGTGATTAAGGGATTTTTCTTCCATCTAATTAACACCCAAACACTGTCTCAGGCTGGCAGCTGTCACCAAGGAGTGGCTGCAGGCAGGGCAAAGGAGGCCGAGGGGCCCTGCTGCAGCCCCTGGGTGAGAGGGCCATTTGGGATGGGCTGCTGGCACAAGGAGAAGGAGACCCCTTGGTCAGCTGGGCAGATGTACTGCCTCCCATCCAACTCTCCCTGCAGGAATAAAGCAGTCCTGGGCCATTCATAAAGTTCAGACCAGCAAGGTGCTAGGGATGATGAAAAGGGAAAAGCTTTTTCTCAGGGCTTCTGGGGTGGGGGATTTTTCCCCCAGGGCTATCACCCAGATCAGGGGCACACCTAAGGCCACCCTAATGAGGCAAAAGATCTCCTCTGTAGCTGCCACCCCATGGACACAGATCCACCTTCTCCTTAGACCAGGAGCCTTCAGTCCATCTCACTTGAGGATCTGTAGACTCCATGTAGCATGGAAATCCCGACTTGTGCAATTTCCCAGTTTCATGGTCCTGTAGATGCAGCTTGAATCACCCCACCCTGGTTGCAGGGTCTGCCAGCGCCAACACACTCGTGCAGGACCTCACTGGAGGTGTCTTGTCAAGGCTGGCAGCAGCCTCTTTCCTCCAGCTCCAGCAATCGTGGGTCAGAAGTGGTTTCATCTGCTGCACTCAGATCCAGCCCAAACCCCACTTGGCTCTGAGCAAAACGAGGGTGCAGGGTGAGGGAGGGACTGTGTGGATTCAGTGGGCAGTGTTCCCTGTGCCTGGTCAGCCAAGGCACATTGCTGAAGAGGCTGTACTGCAGCTTTCTCAGCCTCAGACACTGGAAAGGCATCTCAAGGTACCTGCAGCTCTGGCTAATGAACAGCAACTCATCCCCAGGAACTCCCAGCTCAGCCCAATCTCTCCCTCTCGGGGCAAGAGCCAGGTGACCATGCAGGAGGACAGCCCTGGGGGTGTTTTGGTGGGATCCAAAAGCTTGAAAAGCTTGATGGTAGCAGCCCACAGATGTACCTGGACACTGCCCTTTCCCAGCACCCAGAATTTCTGCTCTTCTGCCTCCCTGAAGAGCGACTCCTCATCCAGACCCTATCTGCTTCCCCCTTTGCATCTCACACCAACAGCACTTCCCCACCTGGAATCTTGCTGTAACCTTTGTGTATGGTTTCTATAGGCAAGAGACCAACAAAGTGAACCTGGTTGCTTTGAGTACGTGCATTAAGAGTATTTTTCACTGTGTCTTAGATTAGCGTGCCACAAAGTGCACTTAGGCACATGTTTTGGAGCTGGGAAAAGCTGAAAAAGCCTAAAGCATTTTCCCCCCACCAAGTGCTAGGTTGTGATTGGATCCAATGTAATTTTTAAAAGAAAAGGATGTGGCAGACTCATGGGAGATTCTCCAAAGCATGCTGGAGGAGGGTGCTGTTGCAGTTTGGTCTTCCCAAAGAACATCCGCATTCCCTCAGTGTTATAGAAGTTTCCTTTGTCCTTTGTCGGAGCTTCCCTGTGTCCAGAAAGGTCTGAAGAGCCAAACTATGGTGCACGAGAAGGTAACGAGCATGGCTGCATGTTGACAGGAAGTTCAAGGTCAAGTGCAAGATCCTGCACCTGGGTTGAAGCAATCTGAGGCACAATCACAGGTTGCACAGAGAATACGTTGAGAACAGCCCTGAGGAAAAAGACGTGGGGGGTGTTGGTTGATGAGAAGCTCAACACAAGGTGACAGTGTGTGCTTGCAGCCCAGAAAGCCAAAGGTACCCTGGGCTGTGTCAAAAGCAACATGACCAGCAGGTCAAGGGGGAGCAGAGCATTCCTCCCCTCTACTCTGCTCTCATGAGATCCCACCTGGAGTACTGTGGTGCAGTTCTGGAGCCCCCAGCACAGGTAGGACACAGAACTGTTGGAGCACATCCAGAGGAGGGCCACAGAGACCTGAAGCACCTCTCTTCTAAAGACAGCTTGAGAGAGCTGAGGGTATCCAGCCTGAAGAGAGGGCTCTTGGGAGACCCTATAGCAGCCTTCCAGTACCTGAAGGAGCTACAGGAAAGGTGGGGACTTGTTATAAGGGTACATAGAGGTGCAGAGGGACCTGGACACACTGGAGAGTTGGGCTGATTCCAACGGGATGAGGTTCAACACAGCCAAGTGATGGGTCCTGCACTTTGGCCACAACTCCATGGGGAGCTCCAGGCTGGGCACAGAGTGGCTGGAGAGCAGCCAGACAGAGAGGGACCTGGGGGTTTGGATTGACAGGAAGCTGAACATGAGCCAGCAGAGTGCCCAGGTGGCCAAGAAGGCCAATGGCATCCTGGCCTGTATCAGGAGCAGTGTGGCCAGCAGGTCCAGGGAAGTGATTCTGCCCCTGTACTCAGCCCTGGTGAGGCCACACCTCGAGTACTGTGTCCAGTTCTGGGCCCCTCAGTTCAGGAAGGATATTGAGGTCCTGGAGCAGGTCCAAAGGAGGGCAACCAGGCTGGTGAAGGGACTCGAGCACAGATCCTATGAGGAGAGGCTGAGGGAGCTGGGGCTGTTCAGCCTGGAGGAGGCTCAGGGGAGACCTCATCACTCTCTACAACTCCCTGAAAGGAGGTTGGAGCCAGGGGGGGGTTGGTTTCTTTTCCCAGGCACCTCTCAGTAAGACAAGAGGACACAGTCTCAAGTTGTGCCAGGGGAGGTTTAGGTTCGATATCAGAAAGAATTTCTTTACGGAGAGGGTGATCAGGCATTGGAATGGGCTGCCCAGGGAGGTGGTGGGTTCTCCGTCCCTGGAGATATTTAAAAAGAGACTGGATGTAGCACTCAGTGCCATGGGCTGGTAACCGCAGCGGTAGTGGATCAAGGGTTGGACTTGATGATCTCTGAGGTCCCTTCCAACCTAGACAATTCTATGATTCTGTAATGATAGGACAAAAGGGAATGGTTTCCAACTGGGAAAGGGTAGATTGATGTTAGACATTAGGAAGGAATTGTTTAGTGTGAGGAAGGTGAGACACCGGAACAGGTGGCTTAGAGAANCCTGTTTCCGCCCCCCCCGGCCCAGCCCCTCTCAGGGAGCCCCACCCCACCCCAAGCATCACCTCCCCGGGCAGTGGGACGCGAGCGGGCAAGGGGCGGCGGAAACAGGGGGGGGCACCCCGGGCATGGAGCAGCCTGGAGTCGGGCTGGCTGTGAGCATCCCGGAGGGAACCTCCATCAAGGGGATACTCCTCCGGGACAGTTCAAGGGAGGATTTTTCCCTGCGAGATGCTTAGGCTGGAAGTAAAGGGCTTCTCGTTACCCTGAGGGTCAACACCTCGCCATCAGCGCACACACACACACACACACACGCACACCGAGTCTTTGGGGCTGCTGGAGGGGCTTTCTGCCTTTCTTGGGAAAATGAAACCTGCAGTCTTCCAGCTTTTGGGAATGCCTCCCCTGGGGTGGTGATGGGATGGCTGTCCTGCTCTCCCTCTTCCCAGACAGGATTGTTGCAGCCAGGAGCCGCGGGGTGCTTCACCCCCTGCCCTGCACACCCACAGTCCATTAGGCAAAAAAAATATCTACATTTAATCTTCCCCTACCATCACTTTATCCTAAACCGCTTGTAAAGAAGATACTTTGGACACCCACTGCCTCTGTGCTCCAGCAGTGCTTTGCCCATCTGACACAAGCCATGCCCTGCCTTCTCCCCTCCCCAGGCAAGATGGGGGCTCAGCTTTGCAGCCCAGCCTAGCCAAGAGGAGCAGTGGAGGGAAAGCAAACAAAACCCAGTTTAAACTCTGCTCAGCAATGGCAGTGAATCCTTCCTAGCCAGCAGGGAAGCAGCAGCTCCAGTGCTGGATGTGAAACACAGGTAGAGACTACACCTTGTCCCACCAAGACATATTTGAGTGGACAGTGAGCCGGAGTTACAAGGGCTCCTCAAATGTGGGTTCATGTGAGGAGGGAGTAGGATCCTGCCCCTGGGGCATGGCCACACTCTCTCCCTGCAGAGTGCATTGAACCCCAGCCCCCCCAAATCATCACCCTGGAGCCAGCAAGAGGCCTGCCTGGCTCCCAGTGCTGGGAGGCTGCGGGGAGAAAATCAGATGTGGTTTAGGGAAGGGAGAGAGATGAAGGGAACTGTGAGGAGGACAAGAAGAGGTGGGCATGGAAGGGAGCGAGAAAGTACGTATGGAAAAAGAAGGGTCTGGCCCCTGCAGCAAAGCTGGTGAACACTCTGGACAGATGAGAGCTCAAAGTGCTAGGACAAGTGGATGCTGGTGCAGGACACACAGAAAATGTAAACCAGCAGGTTTACATTTACCTGTGACATGAAGTGATACCACCACCATGTCTCTTCCTAGTGGTGGCAGAGAATTTTTCACCCCCTGTCTTCAGTCATGTCCCCTCAGTGGCCACGAAGGAGTGGATTTGAAAAAAAAAACCCATGATGGTGCTACGCTGCGAAGTGCAGGTCAGGCTGGGAAAGGGATCCTTTTCCTGCATCCCTGCTAAAAATAATGCTGTACACCTCCATGAGGCTTTTCAGGTGGCAGGCTGGTGGAAGTGATGCTGTGCTGGGGACTTCGTGCTGGCCCATCCATCCAGATTTTATTGCCAAAGACCGCAGGATGTCAGTGGTGAGGTTTGTCCCTCTGGCAAACACTGCTGTGGCAGTGAGTGGGGTGGGTGAGTCCCTCCACACCAGCCCTGACCTGCTTGCCTCTGCCTGGAGGTGGAAGAGCTGAGTGCTGCAAGCAGGAGAGAGCCCACTGATCCCAGGGTCCCAACCCTTCCCACTGCAAGGACCACAACTTCTTCCCAGAGACAACGAAGTAGCAAAAATAGATTTTTACAGGGGGTGATGACTCAGACTCAGTGAGTAGCCAGAGCAGCCTTACTGTCCCATGAATAACAAGTTCAAAGATGCTCAGTGGGCAGCCAGCTCCATGAA
>JAAWXA010000003.1:7178178-7257434 GCA_038090715.1 Florisuga fusca
GGGTGCCACACCTGCTGCACTGGCTTTTTTTTACCCTGCCACCTTTTTGGACCCAGGCAGAACCTTGGAGGTCATTGAACTCCAGGAGGGACTGCCAGGGTTGGGGGAATGGGCAGGAGGAATGCATTGATCTNTGCCATGGGCTGGTAACCGCAGCGGTAGTGGATCAAGGGTTGGACTTGATGATCTCTGAGGTCCCTTCCAACCTAGACAATTCTATGATTCTGTAATGATAGGACAAAAGGGAATGGTTTCCAACTGGGAAAGGGTAGATTGATGTTAGACATTAGGAAGGAATTGTTTAGTGTGAGGAAGGTGAGACACCGGAACAGGTGGCTTAGAGAAGCGGATGCTTCATCCCTAGAAGTGTTCAAGGCCAGACTGGCTGGGGCTTTCACAGAATCATTCTGGTTGGAAAAAAACTGTAAGGTCATTGAGTCCAACCATAACCTAACTCTACCAGCCCTTAACTGAACTCTATGATGTCCAGTGCTTATACCATGTCCCTAAGCACCACATCTATAAGGTTTTCAAACACATCCAGGGATGGTGATTCCACAGCCTCCCTGGGCAGCCTGTTCCAGTGTCTAATTATTCTTTCAGTGAAGAAGTTTCTTCTGGTACGTAATCTAAACCTCTCAGGGCACAGCTTGAGACCACTGAAACTCAGAGCAACCTGTTCCAGGGGGAGGAATCCCTGCCCATGCAGGGAGGATGGAACTTGATGATCTTTAAGGTCCCTTCCAACCCAAACCATTCTCTGATTCTTGCAGAGCTGATTGATGCCAGCATAGGACTGGTGTTTCAGTATCTCTGCTATCAGCTCCACAGGTCACTCACACACAGAGCAGGTCACAGCTCACCCAAGGAACGTAAGACAACAAACAGGTTTTGGAATGTAACAATTTATTGGGGTTAATTTTTTAAAATTTTTTTAATTTTTTTTTTTTAATAATTTTTAACTCCCCATTTCTGGCATTGATACAATATTCAAGAGCAGCAGAAAGAACAAAATGTACAAGAATACAAGAGTAATTAGCACAACCCCCACCCCCAAACCTGGAGCAAACCATTTTCTTGTGGGAAGTGCCAGGGGAAAGGGTGATCCAATCACCCCTCCTGTGGCTACACCTCCCACCCATCCGCTCTAGACAGAGTTTAGCCAGCTGGGAACTGGATTAAAACAAAACAAAACTGAACAAACACTATATTTAAAATGAAAATTGCAAGACAAAAAAAATATATAGATATACAATTCATCCGTGCACAATCCTTAAATGCATTTTTTTCAAAATAAAAAAATTACAAGATACATATTTAGGTTTATTTTAAATTAAAAAAAAAAATCACCTTCACTCTGTATGCCAAGTGAGGGGAAATAAAGAAACAGATGGGTTGCACCAGAACCACCATCACTCTAGGAGTTAGGTCTGACCTTCTCTAAGAGAAAGGCTCTGATGCTGCCAAAACTCAAGCACAGGCAGAATCTGAAGCACCCAAGTACCACAGAGCTTAGTGGGATAACTTGCCTGCTCGAAGTTCAGTATTTGCAGGAATCTGCAGAATTTGAGCCTAAGCTTGGCTCTGGGGAAGGTGAAAGGAAGAAACAGATGAGGCAGGGCCCCTGTCCTCCACCACCACTGGAAAACAACTTTCTATTCAAAAGGAAAAACAGGGGGAAAAAAAACATCCTGAAATAGAGAGTCCTCTATTCTTAAGGAGAGTACAAGGCTTAATGGCAGGGGAGAGGAGAAAAGGAGGAGAGGACAGCATTTGACACGGGCATGACGAATTCTTTAAAAAAAATAAAAAGGAAAAAAAAAGAAAGAAAAAAAAGAAAAGAAAAAAAAAGAGTCATCACAATGACTTATTCTTTTTTCGTTCCATTTGAGAACTTGACCTAAGACTACATCCCCCTTTGCAGTCAGGGGGTTGGAAGCAGCAGGGCCCCTCCAGGGCCACTAAAGAGCAACCTACAAGCATAAGAGCACCTACCTGCTGCCCTGCCCAGAAGGAAACCTTCAGCACCCCTGGAGAGCAAGGCACAGCCTGGGGGGCTGCTCGGGAGCACAGAAGGGCTCCCCTAGTCCTACGAGGCCCCGAAGCCCTACAAAGTGCTTCGATGCACTCAGCCACACTCCTGCGGTTTAGTGCAAGCTCTAAGTGCTCAGCTGAACAAGGAACCAAGTCAAGAACCAGGGCCCTGCAATGGGAATTAACACTTGTCCTGACCATGACCCCCTTCCCTCCCACTGGATATATTTTCTGAGCCACTGCTGAAGCTGGCATCACCCTGACTGCATCTTGCTGCTCTTCTGTCACCTTCCTCCTTCCCTCCCCACCCTGCAGCACTGTGCTCACTGCCCACTGCCCTGCTCCGCTCAGCCCCGGAGCACAGGGGGGAATCCCCACTCCTCCATCCCCAGCACAGTCTCTGATAGCACTCTGGGCTGGCTGGCTGGAAGGAGAGGGCTCAAAAGCACAGTGCTCATCCAAGGTGGAATGACTTTCAGCCCAAGGACTGTGCTTACCGACTGCCCTGCAGACATTTTGCTTCCCACAACTGTGCAGAAGATGGAAGGAACAGCCAGAGGCAGCTGACCACCACGGGAAGGGCAAACTGACTGCACCTCCCTTCATTCCTGGAAGGAGAAACTTAAAGAAAGGGGAAAAGAAGAACTTGGGAGTCCTGTGACATCCTTCCAGCCGAGGCAGGTGGGATGCAGGGCACTTCAGATGCACCATGGGGAACACACATGAAGCTGCTCTTGCCAAGGCTGCTGACCCTGCACTGGCAAGGGGTGTAAACCCCAGCAGACACATCAGTCTGACACAGGGCAACACCAAAAGGGGAGAGAAATGGAGAACAGAAGGGCAAAGGTGAGGATGGAGATAAGACTCCAACATCTCCTCCCATCTACACTCCCAAAAAGAAACCATACACATTGTGCTCTGGGGAGGGCCCTAAAAAAAAAAGAAAAAACAAACAGAAGAAAGGAAAATAAAGCCACTTATTTGCTCAACCCCAAAGCATTGATGAAACGAAGACACTTGCTGGAGTTGCCTAGGGAAGGAAACAGAGACAGGGAGAGGGGGGTTTCTGAAGCAATACTCAGCACTCCTCTGGCTCTGTGCAAACGCCGCGGGAGTTGGGCTGCCAGCACCCTCAGCAGGATGGTCCCCTCCACCCACCGCCCCCTTCACACGAGGGAGACTGAGGCACAGGGCAGTGACACAGCTGGCAGAAAGGCCACGGCAAACCAAGGAGGAACAGAACCCAGGAGGCACCGAATCCCTGGGCCCAAATCAACCCTCTTAGAGCACAGGGCCTGCAGCGTGGAGATGGGGAAGGCTGCGTGCAGAGTGGTGGGTGAGACAGGAGGAAAGAGGGGAGGGTTTCTTTTATATTTATATATTTATATATAAAAAGTAAATAAGATCCCAGCTCTTGCACGATTATTGGGCGATTGAAAAATGCAGCAAAAGCAAGCGACATTGGAGTAAAAGGATTTGCCAGGCAAGGAGGAAAAGGTCTTGTTGGAAGGTGGGGGAAGGAGGCGAGAGGGAAAATAAGCACTTAGCCAGACACGCACTCCAGGTTTGTTACACCTCCCTGGGAAGAAGGACCTGCTACCAAGCAGCCCCACTAATGCCCTGACCTGGAGTGGGCAGAAGCATGGGGGACTCAGGACACCATCCTTCAGCACAGCAACGTCTTTCTGCCAGGAGGTCCTCAGGAAGGTGACCTGGGAGCTGCCAAAACCTCCTCTACAAAGAGAGGCTGGGAAAGGGAGTGAAATCCCTAGGAAGACTCAGCTCAGAGACAGCTCCTACTTGGTAAAAAGCAGGACTGGGTTTTATTTTTTTTGTTTATTTCATAAAATCTCCCTGGGAACTTGGGTACGAGGAGATATGGAGAAATGCTCCCTTTCTCTTTTTGGAAAGAGAAATGAAGCAGTGGCTCACCACAGCTGGGCCTGCTCACCACATCCTATTTCTCTGTTATCCTTCTCAAAAGGAGCTCACATCCCATTAGCTTCACGCCTCCCCAGTCCTGCTCTGCTCAGCCAGGGGAAAAGAGAGCATGAGACAGGAGGCTGCCGCGCCAAGCTGAAGACCACGGGAAGCACTGACAGAACTTAATGGGCAGAGAGAAGTTCCCAAGAGTAGCCCAGGCTACTGGAGGCATCCAGACATCCATCACCTGCCATTGCAAAGTGAAGAGCAACAGAGAAGTCCAGACAAGAAAAGCTGTCATAGCATCCCCTGCCTGCCACCTTCTGTTCAGACATCAACATCTGGTGGCTCCTCTCTTCCCTGCAATCGCTCCCACACACCAGATGAAGGCCCAGCAGAGACATTTTGGATGAGGAAGCCAGCACACGAGAGCTGCCTCCTCACTTTGAAGAAATGTTAGGACAACTCTTCCCCACCAACCCCCTGGAAGCCAGAGCAGAAGATGGCAGCCCTACTCGAGCACAGTGCTGTCAGGGTGTCCCTCTCCCCACCCCAAAACCTCCAGCATTTGCTGGCCTCAAGAAGAGGGTATGCCTCACGTGGAAACACCTTCAGAGTACACAAGGCAGCTCTCACATCTGCCTCTGAAGATCCAGCTACCATCAAAGGTGGGACATACATAGAGATGGGACTTGGTTCTCTGCCATGATGTGGTGAATCCTATATAGAAAAATGCCACTCTGCACCCGACGCTGGAAGAAGCTAAGAGACCCTAAGGAGGGGAGGCATATCAGCTTCCCAGGGGATAAGCCCACTGTGTTTAATCCTGCTTGGATATGGGGGAGGGAAAAGAGAAGAGACAGTGACTTGGCAGGAAAGGTACATGCCAACCCCAAATCTTAGCAGCTTGCTGTGCATGCAAAGTAACTCAACTGTTTCCATGTTGGTGGCCCGATCTACGTTCTGGCAGAACATGACCGGCCATTTCTGAGGGCAATTTGGCCAGAAAACCACTTGGAGACTTCGCCTTAGCTCACAGGAAAGGTATGGGAGGCATGGGAACTCACTCCAACACTTGGGAGGCAAGGACGGGAAAGGTTTGTAGACAGGGTTCCTCCAACATACAGCTTGCCTTTTCAGCTCAGAGATCGCTGCTTAGTCCCAGAATGCCTTTCCCTCCAGTTCAAGCAAGCCAAACACCATTCCAGACACACACGCTTCGATACTACAAAATACTCTTTTCTCTAAGGACCATCTAATACCACTAGTTTGTGCAATCACTGCATTTATTTTTCATTTTTAAACTCTCTCTCTCTCTCGCTCTCTCCCTGTAGAAATTTTTTTTTAACTTTTCTTTTTTTTTTTATGCAAAACTAATCATTTCACTTTTTCCACTCCATCATAAAATCTCCTCTAAAAACACGACGATTTTTTTTTTTTTTTTTTTTTTTCTTTCCTAGGGGTTATGGGGAAAGGAAGGGGATACTTTCAAATAAATTCCTCCCTCAGTCCCCTGCCCTTTTTAAAGGACATGGACAGATCTTCTTTCCCGTCTCCATTAAGGAGCAGGGGCAAAAATTCAGGAGGAGTGTAACCCACGTACATACGAAGGTAGGTTAGTCAGCCTCCAGTGGCTTGTCCACCCGAGGCTGCTGCTGCTGCGTTCAAGTTAGCAAACATGTAACTCAAGCACAGCACAGGATCCTCATTTCGGATCCAGAGGTTCAAGGGTTTGGTTCTCACCTGGTGACCCACCCAGGGAGAAATTTGTCACACAAGCAGTCGAGCTGTGTCTGCAAGCCGGATCATACTCCTTTCCTCCTCCACAAAGAGGAGGTACTGCACGAGTTCCTCTGACGCAACAAGTCCCCTCATCTCCTCACCACAGGAAGAAGGTCCTCACGGAGCATCCCTACAATGACCCACTGTTTTGCTCTTCACAGACAGTCCCCTTGGCTTGTCACTCTGGAGAAAGGCAAAACCCCTTCAGTTAAACAATTCCTGTCCCCTGCCCTCAAAGAACACCATACAAGAGACACTGGGGAAAAGAATTGTGCCAAGCAAACACACCACCTTGGCCAAAACACATCAAGAGTTTTCTATTAAAGTTCCCTTTTATCTCCCACTTAAACGCTTCAATTGTTTTGTTTTTGTTTTTTTGTTTTTTTTTTCAGAACCTCAATACCACAAAACAAAACACATCACCACATACACACCGAACAGTAACTCAACAACCTAAAGTGACTGGCCAGTTTGCATCCATCCCACAAAGAAGCTCCTCTTATCTCACAGCCACAGAATAGTTCTTGTTGAGAAGGGAGAGGAAAAAAGAAAAATCCCCTCGCTGTTTCCCTAGGAGCGAGCGTTCCCCTATGCCTACAAACTGCTCATCTTTGAAGCTGCAGTCAAACAGACTTAGGCTACGCTAAAATAAGGGATCCTCAGGTGTGCCAGGCACAGGGAAGATGCAAAAAAAAGCAGAGACACAAAAAATACAGGCAGGTATTAATACAGACACGCACACAAGTCCAACAAGTTATAGGAAGCCTTAGCTTGGTGAATAGAACCGGGGAGTCTCTTTCTCCCTGCTCCTAGCTTCAGCTGTGAATGCAGCTGCATCCCCAAAGAGTCCACTAAGCTCTTTGATCAAGGAAAGAAAAAGAAAGAGGTGTGCAAAGGGTGGTGCTAACAGCACCTGGAATCCCCCTCAGACTGTCTGCACAGGAACCGAGCTGCAACTGGTGTGAACTTACTGTGCCTCACAGGTCTGAATTCCACCCACTGCGAGGCAAGGCTTGTGGGGAGGGCAGTGAAGATTTTATTACACTGAACCAGGAGCCAGAGGCAGGGAAAAGACAAGCTCTGGGCACAGAAGCCCTAATTAAGGTCAGAAGCTGGTCTACCCCTCTACCGCCCCAGCGACATCCCTTGGGCATACAAATATTACCTCCCTCCCACAAACTGCCTCCCTTCTACCCTCAGACCACCACAACCACAGAATCACCACTCCACATGAGAGCACTCCTCAGAGCCAGCAGCTCCTGAGCATCCTCGTGTGGAAGCACCAGAGGGGTTGATTCCACTTGTGTTCACTCACCCAGGCCAGGCTGGTAAGCAGGTTAAGCCCTGGCACGGGGAAGTTTTTTTTCCACCTTTTTCACCTCTGCAGCACATGAGTAGAAGTGACGCCCCTCTGCCCCATTCCAAACGTGTGAGACAGGGCTGGCAGGACGAAGCTCTCCCACTGACTGATCAGCACCTCTTTTTCCTTGCCCCTACGGGCTGAGCCTTGTGTGAGTAGGGGGAGAAGGGAGAGCAAAGGACAGCATCTCACAGTCAAGCTCAGGACCCGGTCCGAAACGGAGCAAACCAGACATAGCAGGTGAAAGAGAGCTTATTTTGGATGTGAACGAGGGTGGTCAGGGGAAGAGGGAGCTGTGGGTAAAGAAGAGCAAGCTGCAGTCTTGCTCCCTCCTACTTGCTAGGGGGGAAGAGAAGGAATTTTTCGAGAAGCTCGCACGAGCTCTGAGGGAAGAGATCCAGTGCACATGCATACAATGTGAGACGGTTATTTCTTATTAGCACCTTCAGTTGACAGTTGTAAGGGCTGCTTCAGATGCTGAAAAGACAGAGGTGAACCCTCTTCCTGGTCATGCACCACAGGGAAGGGAGAACAGGAGACAAAAGGAAGCAGGAAGAGCAGATGACGCACATTAGCATCCATCCTTCCATCTCTCCCTCGTTTCCAGGGAGCAGGGGGAAACAAAAAGGGTTGGGGGAAGCCTACGTGTGACAGGAGACCGGCCTCACGCCATCAGTCTATCTTCCCCCAAACTGAAGGATTAATGCGTGGCCCACTCCCACTTCCACCACAGAAAGGCCAAGGGAGGGCATTTTATGCCCTCTCCCCCAAGCAAGTGCAAGTGATGAACACCAGGAGGAAGATCTGGGCCAGAAGCAGGCTCCCCTTTTCTTCCCTTCCCCCTGAAAAGCTCAGACAATTGGAAGATGCCGAAGTGGGGGGACCAGGACACCTGAAAGCACCCATACAACTGCCAAGGTAGCACCAATAGTCAAAGGAAAGGGGGAAGCCAATACAGGGTGTATGCTGCATGGGGTACCCCTACCACCCCAGCTTTGTCTCAAGCACCTTCCAGGCATGACACTTCACCTGCCCCTCTCCCCTTTGCTCTGGGGGCACCTGGATCAGCCCCTGTCATGAGGGCGGCACAGATGGCAGCAGATCCAGCCCGCAGGCAAAGAAGAGGAAGGATGGCAGGATTGGGGTCATGACAAAGGGAAAACATAGGAATGGAAGAGACTGCATGTACATTGTGGAACAAGACTTGGGGGGAGCGGGTGAGGGCTTGAATCTTCTTATATCCTTCCCTCAAGGGTTTGGAGCTCCTCTTTTGTCACAGATGGGAGGGGAAGGAGGGGGAAGAGGACCTTCCCCACCCACCCCCACAGGCAATCAGACACACGCTCACCCATCCTTCATCCCCAAAGGCTCCACTGCCCGTTGGACAACACCACATTCAAGGACAAACAACCAAGCCCCAGCCCCACGACGACCCTCCCTGCCTCCTCCCAGTGGCAGAGACACCCAGAATGGTGGGTGCCCCCACTCCCCCCCACTGACACTCCAGCCTGCAGGCAAGAGAGAGCGGGCAGGGGGAGAGGAGCAGGAAGGGTGGCAGTGAGGGCAGAGGGACAGCCAAGGGGAGGAGAAGGAGAGAACCAAGGACAGCCATTCACACCACGACTTCTCGCAGGTAGGGCTCCCCCCGTGCCCCTGGAGCCGGGGGGGACCTGGCTGCTCACTTGCTGCCTCCGCCGCCGCCGCCTGCCGCCACCTTCTCAAAATCCTCCGCGTTGCAGAACTCCTTGATGGTGACAGTGAGGAGGTTGCTGGTGACATCTGTGACCACCACGTTAGAGCAAGGGGACATCTCGGGACGCCAGTCGCCGGCCTCCTGCTCCGGGTCAGAAGATGAAAGGGACAAGGAGGGTGTTTGCCCCCCACCACACCCTCCTGGAGGAGAACGCTTGCTGGTGGCAGCTGACTCGGGTGGGATGGAGAGGTCGAGAACCTCTGACTCACGCCAGTCAGGGATGGCTGGGCTGAGGGTCTCGGGGAGCAGCTTCGGAGGGGAATCATCTGGGTCAGAGGAGGAGTGGGGGGCGGGCGACGGGCAGCCGGAGGAGCTGGAGCTGGGGGCATCATAGGGGGTAGAGCCCATAATGAGCCCACAGGAGGCTGCCTGGGAGCCTTCAGCCTCCCCTTTGCTCTCCAGAGATGGGGCGGGAGCAGCAGAGGGCTTATTGTAGAGCGAGAAGGCGCCAAACTTCATGTGGCGGATCTGGGTGCGGAGGACGCTCTCGCTGAACTTTTTGCTCTTGCCGATGACGCGGTTTCGGGAGGGGATTTTGGGCCGGGCCAGGCCCCCTGCTCCATTGGCTGGCTTCCCACCTTTGTCAATGACCTTGAGGTTGAGGATGATGCGGCTGCGCTTGGGCTCCCGGGGTTTCACCTTCCGGTTGATGATGCGGACGGTCTCCGAGAAGGGAGAGACGGGAGGGCGGATGCCGGCCCCGCCACCCATGCTGCCACCGTTCTGGGGGTCCGGACGGGGCAAGGGGCGCCGGGACATGCGGTGGCACCTCCGGATGTCTTTCTTGAGCCGGTGCACCGCGGCGCTGGAGTGGAGCTTGGGAGAGGAGGTGCTGGAACCCGGCTTGACAGAAAAGTGTACATCCCCAATGTGGAGGGCCTCTGCTTGGGCCCGAGCCTGCGGTGGTGGGGAGAAAGGAAAAGAAGACAAAACAAAACAGGTCAGAGAGGTGCAGCCAAATCTCAAATCAGGCATTGCTCACCTCAGGACAGGCACTTAACAGCAATGCCACCTCATGTTTATACCCACATTAGTGGCAAACACACACACACACCCCTATGGACTAATGACAGATATGGCACAGCTGCCACACAGGCACGGGGCACTGTCCAGGTCCTATCTGGGCAGTTAATGATGCTCTGAGGCAGTGTCCCTGTTGATGGGTGCTTTCCTCAGGAGGAAACTGCCACCTTTCAGCTGTGTTCCAAATCATGGTTAATGATTTTCAAGGCCTCCTTCTCAGTCACTACCAGCCAATGTGCACAACCCCCTGTAGCCAAACAATTGAGCATCCTCTGGTGCACTGGGGCTATTAGTGCTCAGTCAGCATCCAAAATTAAGTACTAATTCCAGGACAGGTGAATGTATCCAGTCCTCTATGAAATCAGCACGAGACAAGAGGGAGAGAAAAGTAATGCATCCAGTTTGCTCTTCCCCTCTTACAAGCCAGCTCTGCAAAGCATGGTAGAAAGTGGGTCTCAAGGAATACAGACAAAGATGGGCAAGGGTCTGACAGAGCTGCTTTTGCTAAACTCAAGAAATGCAGAGACCCAGAGCTTAGTTTTAAGTGGAGACCAAGTTATCCTTACTCTGCTGTGGGAACAAGGTCTAGTGTTTAAGCCAGAAAGCAGGTCAGCTGAAACTCATGTCAAGTTTAACTGCATCTCCAAAGAAGAGATAGAGTTGTCCTTTTTGAACATCGTGTTTGATTGAAAACTACTAATGAAACCGAGAAAGATCAACTGCTTGGTGCCAGCCTTCCCTGAGAGCCATGGCAGGGGAACAAAACTTTTAAACTCTTGTGGTGCTTGGAGATGGTTCCAAAAACTGCCCTGGTTCATGCACCAGAGACAGGAACATTTTCAGGTAGCAGAAACAACAGTTGCCTTGCTAAGCTGAGGCAGTATGACCTGAAGACCCTGTGGGCATGGAAACCCAAAGCATGCTCTTACATCACCCTTTGTCAGAGGACGGTTCCTTGTGGAGCTCAGCCTCCCACACACCCCACACAAATCCTTGCCCAAACAACTCCCCTTTTTTGTTGCCTCTCAGCAGTTGTCACCGGCAGAAGTCGCCCAGAAGGGGACAGGTGAGGCCCCCCCCTCTGACTGTCCATCTAGTGAGCAGCTTCCTCCACCTGGTGGGCACAACCAGAACTGCAGTGCTAGAAGAGGACAGCTGCTTTTCCTCCCCAGCTTTTCCATCCTGTTGCCCCCCTACCACACGACAAGACCGGGATGGCTTCTTGCCAGCTCAGAGCTCAAGCACTCCAACACCATCTCCTTTGTCACCCTGCACGCTGTGCCTCCTACCAGAGAAACGCCTGGGGAAAAAAATGTGCCTGGGGAAAAAAAAATCCCTAAGGCAGGGATCTAAGAGATCTAATCAAGGGGCCCAGGCCAGCTCTCCTACAATGAGCTCAGAGCCTTGGCTTTATATCCCCAGAACTCTGCTGTCACCCAGTGCCCTTCTTCTCCCACCACCACCCCAATGGGAGCTGCAGAAGATCCTGAATAACCAGGGAATAGAGACATGAAGGCATTTTGTTCCTCTCTAGCCAATACTGGATCATGCCCTGCAGTGCTACTTGTACCCTGGCTTTAAAAGGGCTGCAAAGATGAGGTCTCCTTCTCTGGCTGTATGTGAAAATGCATACTGAAGGCTCATCAAAACCAGGGACTTTAAAAATCCTATTAGCTGACTGACAAAGAAACAGGGACAGATACCCCATGTCCACCTTGGGCAGCAGAGGGCTGTTCCACCTAGCCAGAGGGAAGGCGTCCACATCCCAAACCCCAACAACGTCCTGCTCTAACAGAAAGCATCCCAGTGTCTGGCTAGTTTCTCCTCTGCTCAGCCTCTTGCTTTACTCCACACACCAAACTGCTGAGAAAATGAACGGACACAGCTCCTGTCCCAGGTATCCTACAAGCTGGAGCACAGCAGTAGCACCCAACACTTCCTGCACCACACATGAATGCTCCCCCTCCCGTCCCAGTGACCCACAACTTAAGATGACCCCACAGATCCCATCAGGAGGTCACAGGTACAGACAAACACACATCTAGGACTATGCTCATTCCCTTTTCTCCACAGGTCCCTCTGAAGCAGATGGCAGACGCCAGCAGAAGCTACAGTTTGCTTTCTGACATTACACACTGGTGCAGTCTGAATTAACCACCTTCTTCTTCCTTTCCCCCCCTGCTTCCCCATCACAGCCAGCCATTCCAGCATCGCTGCTCTTGTGACTTGGGCTTCTCTCCAACTGACCACCGCTCATCTGAGGGCAAAATGCAACACCATGTCCCACTCCTAAAGGCAGGACAGAGAAGTCGGGCAGAGGGTACAGACAGATGCGCCAGTAAAAAATCCTTGATCCAGAGCTTCAGTGGATAGACACAGGCGTCCCTGAGGGCCCCTCCTGCTGCCAGCATTGCATGTCTTCCAGATTAATTCCCTATCCTGTAATCATGCCTTAGAGCAAGGAGTTCTGCCCCCTCTGTGCCCCTCTGCTCAGAGCCGAGTCTAATTGCCGCCTGCCCACAGTGCTGCCTTTTTTATCATCACCCACGTGAGGAAGCAGGTCTCCCCCCCTGCATCTCCCCCGAGTCTGGGGGAAGCAGCCACAAACCCACAGCTGCCTGATACAACCCAAAATTCCTCAGTGAAGCTTCCCATCAACCATGTTAAATGAAAAGCAATAATGCTGCGATAGTCACTACCCAGCCACTTCCATAGTCCTGCTGATTTGACTTTCTCAGCCTGTGCACATTAATCAGCTCCTGCCTTGTTTTTACAGAGACCCATCTTAGTTTTTGCTTACCCAGTAGCTACCACAGAGCCCTGGTGCATGGCTAGGACTTTTCCATGATGCCAGAACCACCAGGTCTCCTTTACTGGCTCTGTGTCTGCATTTCCAGTTACTTCCTGAAGGCTGATTCTAAGTCATGTTTCAGCTCTCTGCATTTATTAAATTCCAGTCTCAGTAGTCTCCAAGTAGTCTACATGCACCATCAACCTCTTTGAACAGATTATGAAGAGAAAGGGTAAGGTGGGACCCAAAAGTGCCCCCCCAGGTGTCACACTGCTGTCCCCAGTGACCAGCTTCAGGGTGAGTTCCAAAGAGCAGTATGCAAATATTCAAGCTTACCTTGAGCTTCTTTTTCCAGGTAAGGTTTCAAGAAAAATAGTATCAGATGCTTTATCTAAGATCAGCCCCCAGAGCCCTCTCACTTGCAAAGCTCTCTATTCCTACCACAGTATCAAGTTTATCCAGGCATCAACTATACGAACTCAAGTCTCTTCCCTGCCAAGAACAGCACATTTTCTGGACTCTTTCTCATGCTTCCAACTTGACATTAAGTAACTTGCAACCTCTGGTTGGAAGACTCAGCATTCAGTTTTATCTGCTGGAAATGCACTTCTCCCTGCTACAGATCCATTAATCGATCACATTCACAAGCAGTATGATGATGAGGTCTTTGAAAAACAAGCCTGTTTAATCCTTTCAGCTGTGTCACCACAGTTTGCTACTTAACTCAGAAGTTTTCCAAATGCAAACTGCCTCTCAGGGTTTTTGCTGCTTTCACCTGCAAGATTTGCTCACTGCTGAAGCAGTACTCAGTATGTGTACAAAATAATTCACTCTCTGCTTACAGCTCAGCCTACATCAGGATGCAGCTTCTGGAGGCTTGCTGCAGTGCTCTGTCACGAGAGCGAGGCAATTGCTAGGATTACTTCCCTTCCCCCCTTCCCTTTCGGGATATGTATCACCTTTATTTAGCTTCTACAGCTCTCCCTCATTGCCCCTGGGAACTAGTGTATCTCCCCTGTTCCCTACTATTTCTGAATAAATGTCCCTTGAGGCCCAGCAAGCATATTTGTTCATTCATTCCCTTAACGCACTGAGGCACACAAGCACGTACACGGACACGTGCTTAGAAAGGCCTCTCTTACCTGATTTGTATCAAAACCTCTGCAATTTGAAAGTAAAAAAGACCCAAAAAAACCCCAAACCCCAAACAAACAAAAACAAATGCAAAACAAAACAAAAACCTTGTAAGGCAACAGATTTCTAGTTAATTATTTCAAAATCCAGTAATTTCCAGCGCTGCTGCAACATAATAGCACTGCTCTCAAAACTACTGATTCTGCTTTGTCTTTTATTCTCCACCTGCATTCCCACAGTCCTCCAAAGAGCATTCGCAAGAGCTCTTCTTTCTCCTTTTTGGCTGCCATTCTGCCTTTTTATCACCCGCTTTCTTCTGCGGTCTTCCAAGCGACAAGGCAACAGCAAGCCAGTTCATAGCACAGCTCTCCCAAGCAACACTGCCATAAACTAAAAAGTTTCACGACTGGATAGGGAACAAAATGCTACAAAGGGGAACAGTCTGTTTTCAAACCGCTGGGGGATAATTTACGAACAGGGAGGAGATCAAAAGAAACCCAATTCCAACTTGAGAGTTCAAGGAAGGGCGAACCGACAGAACACCACGCTGCTCGGCCCCTGCTTTCCCCCCTCTCCCGCTAAGGCTCGCCCCTTCATTCTTCCTCCCCATTAACCTTCTCCAGTCCTTTCACCTCAGTATTTACAGCCACCCCGACTAGGGGTCTTTGCTAGCCACCCACTGAGCTGGCAGATTGGGCTCTGTCTCTTAATAGCACTTACTAGACTTTATTAGATTAGTTGGCAAGTTTTGCATTCCTCTCAGCAGAGTACCGAGGGAACGGCAAAATAAAAGGAGCAAACCTAGTGGGGGGGGTGGGGAGAAGAGGAAGATCACTATAGCACACGCCATGTCTCTTCCTAACCTCCCATCAGCTTCCATTCTGACCTACAGCTGAAAGGGCTGTCCTCCAAGACAACTTCTGCCAGACACCTGAATATTAAGGTAAGAGCGTGATGTGCAGTGCTGCCCATTTCAGACCCAAGGACGCTGCTTTCCATGCACTCAGCACAAAGCCTGCAGCATACCAGCAGCTTCCCAATAAATAAAACCTCCCGCCAAGCTTGAGCTCAGCTGTGGGAAAGTTTTTCCCCTAGTATGCAGAGGATAAAGACCCATTTCCTGCCCAAAACTTTGCAATTGAAGTTTGCAGGGGTCACTTTCAACACTGGCCATCTTGATAGCGATATGACAAAGCCTGGGCTGCAATTTCCCTTTACAGTCTGATTGAAAGGTCAAGTGTTAGACAGCTCTCAGCAACAGGAGCCTGGCTCACAAAGGCAGTAGGTGGCTGAAGATGCAGCTTTTCAAAGCTTTTCCAAAGGCGTGGGACACTAACCTGCCGGAATGCTTTCTGCAAATCCCCCTGGGTGCCTATCTGCAGCTTCTGAGAACTAATCCCAGGATAAACCTAGCCCCAGCTGCAAACTAAAACACCCACACAAGCCAGGGGACTGAGTGGCATATCAGGGCACTTGTTTCAATACCTTACTGGAGACTCAGAAACCTAAATTTAAGCACTGTTAAAATGAAAAAATTGTAAGAAGCCACTGAATTAAGGGTGGACTAGTCTACTAAAGCAGTCCTAGGCCAGACTCCTGCTTAAACATCATTGCATCCAGGCCTAATCTGTTCAGCTAGCAGATCAAAAAGAATATTGTTCTAACTGCCAACTCCGAAGACTCCCTCTGGGATGCAAGAATCATATTTCTTCCCCTGCTTCTGAAATTCTCACTGGCAGGAGAACGTTCAGCTGAAAGAACCAAAAACATCGTCAGCGATGCACAAGGCAGAACCAAATCCCACTCCTCCCACAGCAGCACCAGCACTGCAGGGCTGGCAGAGCTCAAACCCACATCTTCTGCAGGTCAGAGGAAATGACCAAGAGATGCACATGACACCAACCATCACACTGCCTCGGTTGCTGCTAGCTGCAGTTGTGTGGCTATTGCTTTGCCAGAACAGAACCCCAAACAAGCTCATATAGGCCAGGCCGAGGCAGGGTTACTTCTGGCTGCCAGGCCTGGGGTGCTATTTTTAGGGCAGGATCCAAAGTCACAGAAAACCATCAAGTCAGAGCACTTAACAGTTTTTCACCAGCTGCATTCCCCAGAGCTGCAAAGCGAGGGGCACTGGTTGTGCTCTGCTCTGCCAGCCTCTCCTACAACATGGCACCAGCCTTCAGCTCATCTTGCTCCCTATTGAGATCCATCTTCTACATGGTACCAAGCAAGCTCTACAAACCCATGGGTTTTCAGTAGTGCTTGAGAAGCTGGCAGAAGGAAGATGTGCCGCAGAAACGTGTCAGGGATGTGATTCAAAGGATGTTGTTGAATAATTCAGGTTCCAAGTTTAGGAGGGTTTTAAAGGGCATGGGGAGAAGATAAGGAATGAGTGGGTTTTGAGTATGGGGGTTGGTTTCTGTTTTTTTTTTATATGAGTGAAAAATTGGCAGTGGGTTTTGCCACATCACATTCAGAAACAAAAAGCAAAGCAACTGATTGCACAGAGTAATGTTAAAAGCACAGCATAAACATTTCTCTAACACTGAACAATGTCAGGTGTTACAAAATACCAGTATTTTTAAACTCAAGCAGAGAACTATTTTAGGCCAGTGGTTTCCCTTTAAGGGTTCCTCTGCATTGTTGGAAACCTAAACACAAGGGCTCCATTTAATGCATGACTGCAAGAAAGAGAAAAAACACAACTAGTCTAGTTTCCCTGATCAAAGCATAAGAGGTTGTACTCATCAGTTATGTTTGTAGTTCCGAGTCTGCAGACAGAGAAAACTGTTAGCAGAAAAACAGGCAACAAGGGAGGAGGAGGACAGTTCCATCAGCAGGACTTTCCAAGTCCACTGGGTTTTACTCAGGGCATCAGAATATGCCTGTTCCTGCATTTCTTCCGTGTGCTTCTTTATATCCTCTTAAAGCAGAGGAGAGGTGACACCCTACCCCTCGCCGCTCTTTCCAGTGCTCATACAGTTAAAGTGCTGAGCTGACTTGAGTAAAGCTCTCACCACTGTCAGGCAAAGGAAAGTATTAACCTGTTTCACAGATGGGGAAACATGCACAAAGGCTAAATGACTTGCCCAAAGCTATAGGATGACTTACTGACAGTGATGCCTTGCTAGCTACAGGGTCCACCCTGGCTGTTCCAGAGCTTGCTACTGAATCGAAACCAGTGATGCTGTGAACTCACTCATCTGTCTTAATTGTACAAATGTCTGTTGTGTTTCTACATTCATTTGAAGTCCAAGATTGAGATAGCTGTAGAGAGAGGGGGAGAAGAGGGTAGGAAAGCAAGTCTTGTCTGTAGAATAAAAAAAAATCCAGAGCTCCCACAGTGGTCATGGAGCTACCAGATTTATAAGTTTAAAAAACAAACAAAAAAGTAAAATAATTGTAGAGGAGATGCACCAGAATTACCTTCCTCACTGCAAGCAAAGATGCTATGACAATATTGCAGAGGGTTTATCAGAGGGGGACTGGAAACTTCAGCTGCTATCCTACACAGAGGTGAAACATTTCTCTTCCCCCTCACACCTCCCTGCTCCCCCCTCTGAAAAAAAAAACCAAACCCAAACCAAACCCAAAAACCTAAATTAGCCTGCAGTGTACAGATCAAAACACAAACCCTTTATGAAACTCCCATGGATCACCTACATCCTGAAACACGATCGGAGGAGCACAAGTGGCAGCAAGACTCCCGCCACCACTGTCCCAGCACGCTGCTAAGTTGCAGGGCAGGATCTGGATGGCAGAGGCTGCTGAAGAAGAGGGAGCAGAACGGGCTCGTTCTCCACTGCGGCAGCAGAAGGCCGTAAAGAGAGTGAGGATGTTGGAGGAGAGATTGCAGCCTCACCATGCACATCCGCGCGTACAGGCGACCGTCCTGCTGGGGCACCCGTCGCACGCACACAGACTCTCCCCTCACAGGCTCCTGCGTCCCTGCCCCCCTCCCGCCTTCCTGTCGGGTTGTCCCCGTGTTCCCAGCGCCCTGCGGCAGGCACAAGTCACTCGAAAGTCCAGTCCTTCCAAGAGCACGCACTGGGGAGGTTTAAGAGACCTTTGTCTAGGCCTAAGTTATTTAAACAAGGAGTTACCTTCAGGAGAAAAGTTTTGGGCTTGGGTCCTCTCTTCTTGGGCCCGTACAGCTCACGTTCCCGTTCCCTTGAGGGAGTCAAATTTGTCAAGAAATTAAAACTTTTCCCAAAGGGAGAAACAGCAGCATGCAAGTTTAAAAAGAAAAGCAAAAAAACCCCAACCAATCAATCAAAACCAAAACCAACCAACCAAAAAAAAAAACAAAAAAAAAACCCCAAAACCTCAAAACCCCACATACAAACAAACAAAAAACGGAAAACCTGAAGGGAGCCTAGACACCCTTTCCCCACTCACCCACCCAAGTCAAACCTGCTGGAGCCTCCCCATCCCAGGGCAGGGGATGAGCACTCACTTCTGCTCGAAGGCTGCGATGAGGCGGGAGTCCAGGATGTTCTCCTCGGGTTCCCAGGTGCTGTACCTGGGGGNAGGCCGGGGGAAGGTCGGGGGAGGTTGGCGGGGGAGATGGAGAGGAGGCCCCCCCAGGGCAGGCCCCTCCGCTGCCTCAGCTCCTTTTCCCGCCCGAACGGGGGCCCTTTTTTTTTTTTTTTTTTTTTAATTAAAACAATGGCGGCAGCAGGGGCCGCGCAGCCTCCTTTCCTGCAGCACACGCAGATGCGCCATCACCCCGCACCCTCATCCAGCGGGGTGGCAGTGGGGAAGGAGGCAGGCTTGAAGTACCTACCGAAGCAAAAACTAACACCAAAGGCGCTTAAATCCTTTTTTCTTCTTCATATTTTTTCTTTCTTCTTTCCTTCTGGCTGGCACTTGATTGTGCCCTCATATTTTTTTTATTCAGTACAAGGTACCGCAGGGTAAATGGGCCAAGCATGATACATAAACCTCTAAAAAAACATAAACCAAAAAAATCAAAAAATGTTAAGTCACTTAGAGGAATTCCCTGCACGGAGTGTTACTGCAAAATCCTTTTTAATTTATAGTGCACTTTGCATTCTCTTGCAGGTGCTGAAAACATGGGGGGGGAACCAACAATCTCAGTCACAAATAATTCTCTCCAATTCAAAATGGAAGCTCGCAGCTCTGCAGCTGTCTTCACGTAAAGCTCACTGCCCTCCCTTACCTGAGATACCACCTGGCACAGAGCAGAACAGCACATGCTCCTGCTGGAGCTGTGTTTTTAGGGTGAGGAGAGGGTCCATTTCAGAATGATACCCTCTAGAAGAAGGGGGAGCTGCGACAAGGGCTGTAGGAAACAGCTACCTTGTTTTTGATGCGTTTTCAGCCCACAATCACCTCATCTTGCCAGCACCTTTTCAGTTGGCCTGCCAGGGAGCACTCGCAGCCTCTGTGGCCCTTTCTCCATTTGCATTCGCCTCCCCTTTCCACCTCTGGCTCAGAAGTTCTACGTAGAAGGAGGATACTCTGGAAACAGCTGTATTTATTAGTACCAACAGGGATGGTGTTCCCAAAATCAAGGTGGGAGAACTAGCCATTTCATCACTGCCTGTGATTCAGGCAGTGTCATTGTTTTGTTCTTTTTCACTTGTAGCAACCACCACAATCTCTTTGAGCAGAGGAAAAGTGGCGCAAGAGAGGACGTGCTCCCCACCACCCATCTTCGTTTGAAGGGGGGAGAATGGAGAGGCTGCTGAACGCTGACAGAGAAGAGGCAGCAAATGGACAGTCACACAGACCCTGGTTCAGGAGGTGCCAGTGATTCAAAGAACCAGGTGTCTCTGTGGTCAGGGAGTGAATCACAGTGTACTTCACCATTGATAATTCTGCATTTAGAGCATACCACTTGCTTCAAGAAGAGGCTGCTTGCAAGAGGCCCTTTCTCAGGTATTTACCATCACAGGCCAACCGAGAGCAAAACCCCAGACAGATCACCTAGAATGGGACAAGTCCTTCTGGATTATCCCATTTCCTTAAACACAAATTTTTTTAACCTCAATTCTTTATAGACTTGAAGGTGACTTCAAAAGAACAAGTGCATCACACCTGTTGGTGTTTTGCTTTTCACTCTTTTAGCAGCTTTTAACTTTGCATATTAAGTTTTCATTAACATCATCCACATTTAAACTGACTTATTACTGTTCACTTTGCTTTCACACTTGTGGTTGAGTGTCAAAGAACTGAACTTCCAACCACTGTTTTCATCCACCTAAAAATCAAATGGGGGAGAAGTACTTACACAGCTACGCAAACACGTATGCGGCAGCTGTGACTGTCTTGTACCCCAAACAGACATCTGAGTCATGAGCAGCACACTTCACCTCAGGGCAAGGAGAAAAAGCAACCCCCATCCATGGACCAGAAGGGGCAGCATCATTTCAGAGAGCTCCATGTACTCTTTCCACTTATTTTCTCCTTCTACCTATCAGCAGGACCTCCTTCCCAACCACATCAACTCCTGAAATAACTGAGCAGCTGCCGTACAGGTATTGCCTGACCCCTGTCTCTTTCATCTAACTTTTACTGTCACAAAGCAAAATAGCAGAATATCCAGCTGTTCAGAGCATTGTTGGCTATTTCCTTTGTTTCATTCACATTTCCAGTAAAAAACTTTTTTAAAAAAACCAAAAACCAAAAACCAAACAAAACCAAACCACCAACTTGGGAAAACTGGCTTTCCCGGATCAGCTATTGTTCACTACACACATGGAAATAAAGTAATTTTTTCGCACCTCGCTGCCCTCAATACCCTGGTGCCCAAGGCTACAGTGTAGCAGTTCTTGCTAGCATGGAGAAGGCAGCACGGGGAAGCAATAGCCTTTGGGGGAGCGACCAAACCTTTCTCGCCAGTCACCAGCAAGTGGTGTATGAGAGTAGGGGGAGACCAGCAGCTGCAAGAAAATTTTGATTTGTTTTTTTTAAATGGCACTTGACAGTTAGAAACTCACCTGCTCAAAGTCTGAAGCTGCCTCCAGGCTCATTTTTTGCAGCCCTATGACCTGGCAGGAGTAGTAGCACTTATCTTTGTGAGTACAATTTCGAGCATTGATCAGCCAACACTGTTGCTGTTTGCTCCAGGGAGGTTGCTGTCAGCAGCGACAGATTACTGTAAAGAAACAGTCATTCCCTTTCCTACAGCAGGAGCTGGTGCAGCTGCACACACCCCAGTCCCTCAAGAAAATGCTGCTGTTTTTAAGCAAACCCTTGGCACTATGATCACCAGTGTCAAAATGTGGTGAGACTTCTCAGCTGCAATGTCAAAAGGTGTAAGAACAAAGACAGACCCCTCAGAGCTGACTATGTACCTCCTTGTGCAGTGGTTGTGGGTGGCTCAGAGTAGCCCAAGTAGTAGCCACAACTACCACCTCTCCAGCATGCTGAGTTTTTGACGTAGTGGAGAGAAGGCCTGTAGGGTTCATGCAGTGTCTACAGCCACTGGGGGACTATGTCTCTGAGGCCTTCCTATGAGTTTACAAAACCACCTGGGCTGTCCGTGGATCAGAATGATTACACAAGTCCCCTATGTTCCTCACATCCTTGCTTCAAAAGCAGTCACTTGGCTAACAGAATACTGGGAAGGACTAAGAACAGGGAATAGGAGTGGCACGGAACAGACAGGAGATGACTGTCAGCTCCCTAACAGCACCTGCCACCCTATGGGTGCATTTCACATTGCATTTCACTCCATGCTTCTCTGGGAACACCAAACTGCTCAAACTGTGGGATTTCCCCTTTTGGGTTCTGTCTACCATATTGGGGCCCAGGAGCATGTCCTGGGGTGTAGCCAAGTGCCCTTCTTCTCAGGCAGCATCCTATCAGGAGAGCTGTGCAAGGCAAGTTGGCTGCACTGCACAAATCAGAGATGGCATAGCAACAGATTATTAAAAAAACCAAAACAACATAAAATACAAAAGTACTATCCAGATTAACCTTTAATCCAACCAACACATGCATGCAAAAGGACAAGCTGCTACAAGTTTCTAGTGCCAGCCAGCTGCTGCAGCATTGGCAGGGGTAGGAAGAAACAATCTTTGGAGTAGGCTTTCCTCTAGCTCTGCACTGCAGTTCCTTAAAATTTCACCTGACTCACTAGCTGCTGCCAGAACATAAGTGGCTGGCTGTAATCCTGCGCTGATGCCATGACTCAAATCCAGCCTCCTTGGCTCAGGGCAAGTAGACTGACTGCATTTTGGTAACGCAGGCAAGACCTAACCACTCTGCCTTGAGCCACGAACAACCCAGGAAACCCACACCCCCCACACTCCCCCCTCTGCTTCTGCTCCGTGTGCTGTTGTGATTGACGTCATAGCTACGTTTGGATGCAGGGCTCACCCCCACATTACATCTATGGAAGACAGACAGTCCCACTTGCTTGCTGAGGAACCTGGATTAACAGCTCGCCTCCCCCTCCACAGAGGATGGAGAGGCACATGCCTTGAAGGAATAAGTCAGAAACCAAAGGGGACTAAATGGCACTGCAGGAGTCTCCACAGAGAGCAGTCTAGCAGTCCTAGGCCGTGCATTACCTGAATCAGGGGACAAACTCCACCCAGGAGCTGCTGTGGAGCTGCTCAAAAGCCTTGCAGGCCAACCTAGTGAAGGCTTTGGCTCGAAGGAGAACAGCTTCCCTGCAGGCAGCCAGTGTGGAGCACATTCAGCAGCCCAGGCTTTGCCTCAGATTTTCTCTATTCCAACAAGAGATGCAGGGCGTGGGGCACACCAGCATGCAGCTGGTGCCAGCAGAGCTGTCCTGCCAACAAAGCACTGACCTGGCATGTCAAGAACTCCCTAAACCCAGAGCAGCAGTCACCCTGACATTAGTGTTCTCCTCTTTAAAGCCAATCCACCAAAGATTAACTGTCCCAGGTCACCTCTGTACAGGCCTAACTTACCCATCTGGGTTAAAAATTAGTAAAAACCTAGCCTCCTTCAATCAAAGCAATGAGTAATGTCAGAAACAGCCTGCTACAGGCTCCATTCTTCATTGATCCCTCTTTACTGATCTTTCTCATGCATGCACACACACACACAATTTTCATTCTTTTCCCACCCATACTGCATGTTTATACCAACAGAAGTGACTGGCAGAAAGTAATTCAGTTGTAGAATTAAAGCAAAGGGAGGGAAATGACCACACAAGCAGACCATTAGGTAAATGTCAGTTATCATATTTAATATTTTAATAATATTGTTTGCAACATTTACCACATAAATCATCTAAATAAATAGATGCTGTACAGTCTCTTATCCATATCAGTACAAAAATAAAACCACACTTTGTGTCAAATTATCCTTGAGCCAGCCCTCCCTTTGCTATTACAATCTCCTTTTGCAAGCACATACTCACTCAGAAAAGGCATTATACTCCGATTTGGTTTGTTTGGAATTGGTTTACTCCATATTCCACCCCCAGATACATTCAGTTAGTCTGTACAAAAGCTAGAAGCTCATTCTGTGCAAAGGGAAGCTTTCTGTGTGCAAAGACTAGGATACTCTAGCGTGCTGACAGGAACAACAGCAACAATTGAAGAGGCAAGAACAAAAATAATTGGGGACCCTCCCCTCTAACTTACCCCATCCCCCAGCAGAAAGGAAGCATAACAAATCAGATGAGTCAGTGTGCAAGAGTGAAAATGATGTGCGTATGCTGAGGGTAAAGGTTGGTGCTGAAAACCCAGTGAGAGAATTGGGGTTCCCCCAGTTCTGGAGCTTGCTAGGTGAGGAAAAGATTCTCATCTTAGCCTGCTCAAAACATTCTTGAGATACGCAGGACAAAGGTTTCATCTAAATTATTTTAGTTCTTTTGTTGCTGTTCTGCTAGAGATGAGGTGAGGAACTGGCCTCTGGAAAAATCCAGCAGCTCCTGAAGACAGCCCCTGGTTAACCCTCCCTTCCTCTCTCACTCCCTGAAGGAGAACAGACATCTCCCTGTTACACAACTAAGCTAATAAGGTGCAATTTGTCAGACAGAAACTCTGTAAAGATGTCTCAAGGGCTGGAAGAAGTGGTCGTAGTTCCAGACTACGACCACTCAAGCTGAGACAACTTCATTTTTCCCTTTTCTCGAAAACAAAAAGGTGGGGAGGGAGGAAGACAACCTGCAGCCTGAAGGTGATCCAGGGACCCTGCAGGTGTCTTCTCCTCCCTTAGGGAGCCCTCCTTTACTTGGCACGGTGGAGCACACTCTCCCTGCAGCCATGGGAGGGAGGCAAAGGGCTGGGTGGCAGCTCTGGAAAAGCGATAAGGAGCAGCCAGCAGCCTAAAACAGATACATCTTTTGCTTTTCAAATGCCACTTCTAGACAGACGATAAGGAGTGCTTAGCACTCCGAGTGCTTTGCATTTCCAAAGTGCTTCAAAACATACTCCAGATTTAAAAGAAAGAAAAAAAAAAAGCTGCTTAACATTTTGACAGATTTGCAAAAAGCTGCTTTGTGCTGACACCACATTTTTCTGGTTAAAAAAAACACAAAAACCAAAAAACAGAAAAGGCTTTCCACTTCCTCTTCCTCCAAAATCCCCTTCTCAATCAAAACCCTGCTACCCCAGTAAAGAGATAAGCTGTGACAGAGGTTCTGAACAGTCTTACAAGCTTTCCCTTTCTACATCCAATCAGGCCTTTTGGATGTCATCCACAGAGTTTCAGACTGGAACCCTCAGCACTTTTGCAGAGCAGCCCATAGCACGTGAGAACAATCTCAGCAGCAAAGCTTCTACCCCATCCCAACTTGGTAGCAATTCATCTTCCCCTATCAGCCATTATGTGCTCCCACTGAGCTCTGCTCCTCTCTACAACTCCCAGTTAACTAGGGACCATCTCCCACCTGCTCCCTGCTAAGCCACTATACTTTAAGAAATTAAGGGTGCAGGGAGAAGAGAGCTGAAAGAAAAAAAAGGGCACATTGCTCCAGGAAGTGCTTGTTACAGAAAAGGACTGGAAGGGTCTGAATTCAATTTTAAGTGATTGCTTCCCTCTCCTTCCAGCTGTACTGGGGCTGTTTGGTAAGACCTTCCCATCTTAACCAGCTGCTTGGGTGGAATCCAAGTAGTTCAACACCCAGAAGGTTCACACTTTCTCTACAAGGACAGTAGGTTCAAGCAGGCAGAGGACAACCTGGTCTCTTTATCATAAGCTATTGTGTCAATAAAAATTTACCATGGGGTCAACCTGTTTTGAAGACAATCACAGCAGAAGAGAAAAGTTCCCTTTACCTATGCCTGCCAATGCTATACAAACCCACGTAGGAGTTGTCCTGTCCAAGCTGTTAATGAATACATCTCTCCTGCTTTCTCATATGGTAAAAGACACACGTAAATGCAGCCCTGATCACCTCCTCTCTCTCCACAGAGCCCACTCAATATTCGAGGGGCATACAATCATTGATGCAAGAGATCAGTTTCACCACAAGTTATTTGCACTTTTAATATGCCTTGTCTCACAACTACCAGCTCACCCAAAGTCCTGTCCAGAAGCACCAAGCAAGAATAATTCTGAGGCAACTCCTTCCCTCCCTTCCCTGGCAAGCAGCTGCCATACTGTTTTCATAGAAGGGCCCACTGCCCTCTTCATCCTGTGCTACAGGTAAGCAAGGGAGGAACAGGTGATGGGTAGATACCAGTTTAGCTTTAGAAAAGGAAGCTTGTACACTTTCCTTGCTTCAGAAAGCACAAACTTAAAGCTCAGGAGGAAGGGGTGGAGAGAGAGTGGTAGATTCAGCTTCTCTCAAATACATAGATGTGGCTGCAGCCCTCACTAGCATCTTCTGCACCCCAGCCTCTGTTGTGGCTAACGCCAAGAGGCTTGCTTGAGCTACCCTGCCCATTTTTTGACCTGTGCAAGGCCTCATGTCTCTATTTCAGTGAAACCATCAAACAGCACTAGCTGGCATACAGCAGGAAACAGTACTGCAGCCCAGGGCACCCTGTGAGGTGAACAAACAGTTTTATACATTCAGTCACAACACACCAGAAGAACAATTTTGGACAGTTTCACAATACTAACAACAAAAACCCCCATTCACTTCCTAGTAAGCCTCTTTCTAATTGAGGCTCCAATGTAAGCAAGGGTCAACTCACTAACAAATTTAGGCTAATTTTGGCAAATGGAACTGCTTTTGGGTGTTCTCACAAAAATATCCTGGCTTTGCTTGAAAAATAAAAAAAAAACCCAACACTTTGGTCTGACTTCACAAGCAGAAGGGCCCCCAAGCAAATGCAAGACAATAAAGAGCATGCAGGAGCTACGAGGCTACTAAATGCCACTATTTATGTGCTAAAACTTGCTGTTCCAAGGCATCACTTATATATCAGAGCAATAACATCTAGTTTATAATGATCCAGGAACAGAGGCAGTCCTTTCCATTGTATTTTCTGTTTTCAAAACACAGTGTTAACAATAAAGACTTTCCAATCTCATGAAGCCCCTTATTTCTGTCATATATACAGTGAGTTCACTGTGAGAAGATCTAGGAAACAAAAACTTCTGTCCCCCAAATGTGGCTGATAAATTCTCACATGGAAACAGTTCTATGAATAACTATTAGAACAGTGCTTCTTCAAGAACTTTGTTTGGGTTTTTTTGTTTGTTTTGTTGTTTTTTTGTGTGTGTACCATTCAGTAATTTCCACTGGCTGAAGTCTGCTTTTCTTGTTTACAGCCATGGAGCCAAACGAGGTAGGGGAGAGTTAGCCCATTTCTATTCTCAGCATGTGCTTCAAATAGAATTATTAAACTCAGCTTCAGCTGGATGCTATTCTGGCTCTTCTAATCAAATGGAATGCTTAACAAAGCTCCAAGTGCAGCATCTGATTTTCATGATATGTTAGCCCAAGAGGTCCCAATTAAACTGTTAAATTTTGGGTCAAACTGGCAGATGGACAGTACTAGGAAGAAGAGACAAGTAAACCCAGACAGCCTCTCTTCTGGTCACAAGTAAAACCCCTATACATCTCTACACCTGCAGGAGTGGAAAAAAGCTTATTTTACAGACCCTGAAGACCAGCTCTACCAAGGAAGTTTACAATAATGTCATCAGACAATATGGAACATAGCCACATTTTTAAAAGACCAAGAGAGAAATCTTCTCAAAAAGATCTTTAAGATAAGTAAGAATTCATGAATGCCAAATAAAAAGTCCACCTCAATACAGTAACTGCTTAGTTTCCTACCATAAACTCCTCCTCACACACAAACCAAACCCACACATATGCAACCTGTGACTTCTTAACTTGAGAAGGGTTAGCTCAACACTGACCTGTACATAAAGCAGCACAGTAGCCAGGTACTCTGTTCAACACTTTGTGTAACAAGATGATTAGTCACCAGCAGAACACAAGCTATCCTGATCCAAAAAATGATTAAGATACACAGCTGTGGGGGTGGATGCTCGCTGAAAGACCACCACAGGTCTTTGCAAACTCTGCTGCATAAGAAAGAAAAGATGTTTAAAGAGAAATGCCAAAACAAAACATTGAGAAGTCTCAGATGGTGAGTGAACAGAAACGCAGAGGACGGAAAACCAGTTTATTAGGAAAAGCTCTTTCCTGACGTAGGATAGGTATTGCTTCCAATATCAGCCAAATCCAGGAACCTTAGTAAATAGGAAGCTTTTTGGTGTATTTGTACACTGAGATGAAGACAGGACAAAAGCAGCAGCAGCTGCACTGGAATAAAGAAGCCAGGTCCTATAAATGCCATGAAGATTTAGCAGGATTAGCAGGAGTTCAAGATTTTTTTAAAAAATATTATGCTTCTGCAATCATAACTACCTGACCTGCTACAACCCTCAAGAATGGACTCAGCCACTTGGTGTGTCCACTGATGACAACAGAGAGACGCAGGTATTCAGTACATTTGGCAGGGGTTGGAAAGAGGATGTGTGGGGGTTTGTGTGTGGGTGACAATGACAACACTGTCTGACCCCACACCCTGCAATAGAGATTGATCCTGTTTATATAGTGCAAGTCCAGATTCAGAAGCTTCGCTCTGGACACCTACACTCAAACACTCAGCCTCAATGCTTACCTCATCAATTTGGCCTTGATAGTTATTGCATGCTCCTTTCCCACTCACTCTTCCTCCCACCATCATGTAACACCCCCCTGCTGCCATCCCCCCCCCAGCTTCCACTTCTCACTCTGATTTCTCCATAATAAAACTCCCATGTCACTTTCATTTAAGAGACAAAAGGTTAATCCAGATATTCAAGATCCCCTCAGTAGTTCTGAGACTGTACTGACACAGTGGAAGACAAGCCTGCTCAAGCAGCACTGAGATGGATGGGGAAATCCTAACTCTGCACTGAGCTGCCATATCCCATCTGAGATAAAACCTGCTTTAAAAAGAGCAAAACAAAACAAGCAAGGGGCAGTCCAAGCACTTTGCAAAAAGATGATGTCTGAAGGACCAAAAGACCCAGAGCTCCTAAATTCTGCAGGCCAGCAACCAAGCCCTTCAAGGTAACATACTGAGGATTTCCACAAGTGCCTTTATCTTAGAGCACAGAAGGCTGGTAGCTTCATTTAGAATAAACACAGCAGGGAAGAAATACTTCAGATGGTGTGGGGAAAGGAAACAAAGGATTCAAGGTAGCCATGACAGTAACCAGTTTTACCCTGCAGCACTCTGTCCTGCAGTTTCAACCTTAGACTCTAGCTTTTTTTTTTTTTACTTTCCATAGGAAAAGTTCTATATTTAAATTTGTAAGTTATTTAAATGAAATTAGCTTTCAAAAATGGAAGAGAATGTGCATGTGCAAGAACAGATGCTACCCTAAAATACCAACTCAAAATACAGCTATTCTTCAGAAACCTCGAAGTGTCACCCGCAGTCCATTGCAAGGCATTTTTAAGTGCAAGATCAGGCAGGGTCTATTGAAATGAAGACCACTTCCCTTAGCAAAGATTTTTAAGCTTTCCCAGGGGAAGTTTCCATCAGTAAAGTAGCACAGAATCACAGTTACTGTGAGGAAACTGGAGTCAAGGGAGAATATTAATTGGGCAGTACAATCCAAGAATCCTCATTGCTAAGAATTAAGAAATTTTTCCCTGTTCTCAAGTCTAATATATGCCTTCCCACATGTTGTTTACCTTGGATCTTTCAATGGGATCCAAGAACTGAATTTGCTGCTAATCAGAGTCAATTTGTAGCTCAGTTCTGTCCAATTCCTATGTCCTGGGCCTGTGCTAATATCTTGGATATCTTTGCAGTGCCTGGCAGTGCTTCGGTTGTCCTATCAGTGCCCCCTCCCAGGGGTGAGAAGTCAGTTTTCAACCAACTTACTACCACAGATGCAGGACAGCATTTGTTATTAATACTGAATTTGGCAAAGTGTAAGAACACTCCACTTTCCATAATACATTCCTCACACTGCAGAGACGAGCCTGGAAATCCTGTTTAGCATATACAGGATGGTATTTCTGACTGTGCTGGGTTTCTGAGCTTTTAATGAGGACAAATTGAATTTACATTGCCAATCTAGATTTCAGAGATGCATTTTGGTCTTTCTGCATGATCAACAATCAAAGGCAGAAACTTCTGCTGTCTATAGGGACCCAGGCTGCAAAGACTGACTTACCACAGACAGGCAAATATGGATCTGATGTCCTGACAGCAGGCCGCAGGGAAACAGCGCTGGAGAGAAAGTCTTAACAGGCTGGAGTTATCTACACAGGTAGGATTCATCGCCTCTCACTGCTGCAGGAAGAGAGGGAGGAGGAAGGTGGGAAGAGTAATGAATAGAGAAGTATCTTTATCTAAGGGATATCAATTGCAGAACAAGGCAGCAGGCTAGAGATCCAGCTCTCTTTCCACCTCCACATGCCCTCTCCTCACAAATGCAGCTGCTGCCACTTAACAGGATAAAAGGAGAATTGTTCAGCTTGCTGCTTTCACATCTAGGAGGGGCATCTTTGCCAGGGAAAGGGCTGTCAGTATCTCAGATGGACGAAGCAATGACAAACACCCCCCCCCTGCACTGTCCTTTTTTTGCGTATCTGAAAGGGGTAAAAAAAAAAATAAAAAAAAATCTCTGTAAACATTTTAAGAGGAGACAGTTTGGATTATTTTTTTTCTTAAGGGATAAAATAACCCTTCCCTAGCCCCACCCGAAAAGCAGTCGTATTGGGGAGCACTGAAAATGGAGGTTCAGAACTGTGCACTCCGGTCTCGGAAGAAGCCCTCAGCCACTTGTGCTTCTCTGAAAGTGACAGTAATGGAGTTTGCTGTGATGTCCGTCA
Source organism: Florisuga fusca (assembly GCA_038090715.1). Taxonomy (NCBI): domain Eukaryota; kingdom Metazoa; phylum Chordata; class Aves; order Apodiformes; family Trochilidae; genus Florisuga; species Florisuga fusca. Next base: position 7,208,231 of record JAAWXA010000003.1, read on the forward strand.
CTGTCACCTCGCTGGGGGGCACAGTGGGAATCCAAGGGAGACTGCCATCCACATCTGCTGCAGAAGGAAAGGCAAGATAACATGTTAGAGAGAGAGGGAGGGGGGTGAGAGAGAGTGAAGGAGAAAGAAGAGAGGGAAAGGAAGGATGGAAAAGGGCTCTCCTTTCAAGCAGTGGGTGAAATCAGCCTGTACTGAGTCTGCATCTACAAGACAGGAGAGAGCACAGACAAGCCTTCCCCTCAGAGGCTCAGGGAAAATGGAGGATCGCTGCAGAATATAATGGGAAAAGGAAAGACTGACAAAGCTGTCCAGACACACCAGCATTGGAGCAGCATACACAGAGGTCAAAAGATCCCATAACACCACCTAGCTCATCTAGCCACCCACAGTTCCTTGATCCCTCCCCACCTCATTTCAGTCCCTAATTTGGCTCTGTCAGCAAAGTGCACTCACTCAGGTGTGAGCTCACCTGCTTCTAAATGGCCTATCTGGTGAAAATTCAGAAATCACACTCTTACACACATGCTTCAGAGGGATATAAAATGGAGGGTCTTCCTTGTACTGCACCTGCAATGCAGCTTGGGTGAGATTATCTCAAAATTCCATTAATACTACTTTTCTCTCATTTCCTTCCCTTGCTCCCTTATGCTCTGCATAGGAAGCCCAAGCACCCCTGCACTTTCTCACTATGCGAATCATTATCAGCCCCTCTGTCACCCAAAGCCTCATATCCTCCCAGCCCCTAAAGACAGCCACAAAAAATACACAGAGAGAAGGCAAACCGCCTCTCCCTATACCTGTACTATAAACTTCGTTGTCCCAGCCTTGACAAAGAACAAGGCAACCCAAACACTGTATTTCCTAGCTTCTGAATCAAATACCTGGGGGTGCCTACTTTCACCTCAGAAAGAGCCCAATCCCCTCTGACATTAACTGAAATTCTGTACAGGCTGTGTATCAAGGGCAGAAAATAAAACACAAAACAAAACCTTTCACACTTCTGTATTGCCGCTCACTCTTCAGACCAACAAGTGCTTTAGACCCCAGTACTTCTTGGGGAGAATAGTCCCACACAATTTCCCATTACCAGGGTGCAACACTGCCTTTTTCTGTGCTACCCCCAACTGCTGCCACCCTGGACTCTGAGCACTATTTAAGTGTCTCTCAGAAAGGAGGGGACAGCACTGATTCACAGGACACAGCCCTCTCCATAAATCCCTGTCTAATCCAGCCTGGCTGACAGATACTTCAAGCAAAGAGTAGCAAGATTCCATTTACTACAAGCAGCACAAATCTGTGTTTTCCAGTCCTCAGGAAAGCTATGCCTTCAGAAGCTCTAATAATGCAGGGATAGAGTTTCCCTGGTAACTCAGGGAACATGCACATCCCACAGCCCTCCTACACAAGGTGCTGGTATCCCTCCTCAAAATACCAAATGTGCTTGGACATCTCCCTTGCCTGCACTCACGCTGGGAACTCAGTGGGATCAGACAGGAGTTACCATCCTCACTTCATCTCTCTCATCCCTCTCACATGTCTCCATGTGTAAAGGGAGGAAGGGGCAGAGGATGGGGCTGTGGGGTCCTAGTAGCATTCCTGTATGGTTCTCAGAGCAGAACTATGAGAAGAGTGCTGATGTCCAAGCTTGACCACAGCCAGCCAAGCTCCTTATAGTAGAGCAGGAGGCTGAACACATATGGGTGTGTGGGCAGAGTTCACTGTCACACCTGCATGTCACCTCTGCTGGGAGGAAACCAGAAGAGGGGAGTAATTTGTAGTGTCTTCTTCCACATGTTTTCTAACACCGGGAGGGGTGTCAGCAACATAAGACTACAGAGAGGCAACAGCACCAAAAAAGCAGATTAAGATGTGCCATTCATCCAAACAAGAAAGAAACGTGTAGACAAAAGGGCCACAACATGAGCCAGCACGAGCTTCTCTGAGGACCTGACCTAAACCACAATCTCAGGACGGGGCAAGCAAGGAGGCAGCGTGCAGAGCATCCTTTGCATGCCCCAAAACTTCACAGCCAAGGAGTGTCTGGCCTTACCTTCTTTGCTGGTGTGCTGCATGGTCTCCCAGTCCTCGGAGCCCTGCCTAGCCTCCAGGCCCACTGCATCATTCAGGAAGAACTCATGTCTGCAGTTTCGGCTCTCCAGGCTTGCCATGCGGGGGAACTTCTTCCTTGACAGTCGCAGGTACTTCTGGTTTTTCCGTTGCTTCCGGAGAGAGAACGGCAGGACTGCCCCCCCAGTCTTCTCCGAGAACTCTGCCTGCCCTGGCTTTGCTGCTGGCAGGCTACTGTCTCCTCCTCCAAGCCTCCGTGCAAGAGAGAAACAGAGCTTCTCCTTTCCTTTGTGGGCACTCCTCAAGTCCATGCCATACAGCCTCTGCCAAGGCATCAACACACCAAGGGTCAGAGCAGAAATCTGATAATACAGCTGTGGTTCTGACCTGAGCTGGGAGACTGTTCTTTGTTCAGTCCCTGAGCATGTAGATGAACTAAGACAAGTTGTGCCGCTTCTACAAAACTGCTTCTCTCAACGCTTCAGGTGCCACCTAAGCTCTTCACAATATGTGCTTCCTAGAATTGTTGGAACTCCCCTTCCAACCAGCAGCTACTGTTAGTAGGATGAAAAGTCCAAGCACAACAAAAAATTAAAAGAGCATGCAAACCAGGTAACCCACAACAACCTAAGCCCAAAGTTTATAAAATCCTAGTTCAGAAAGCAAGAGCTGTTGTTTGTTTGGTTTTCCTGGTTTGCTTTGCTTTTCTAAAGATGAGTTAGCTGGCTCTTCAGCTAACAGTTTCCACCTCCCTGTGAGCAGAGGAGCGGCACAGCAGCTAGAGAGTTAGAAATACACAGAGGAGCAAAACAGTACCTGCAGTAGGAGGCGCTTTGGTTTGGGGCCTCTTTTCCTGTACCCTGATGCACGGTCTCTCTCTTCCCTGTGAAAGAGGAACGTAAATCAGACTGAATACTAAGTACCACAGCACAAAGACTAATTGGGACTTCTACCTTTCACAGCACAGCTCCCTCATTTCCTTCATTAAAACCCAATGGTGACCAGTATGGACTTGGAAAACATCCCAGAATTACTTTTTGTAGTAGTGAAAGCCCTGCAATACGGGAAATTTTCTGACTCAGCTGATCAAGGATGGGTTAGAGGAACTTATCACCTCACATTACTCCACTCCAGCCCTGGACCTGATTAAAACCTGAGACTGATTGCTCTGTGGCTCAATGTTGCTTGTTCTTGGCTTCATTTCCTGAACAGTGCCAACCAGAGCTCCTTTAACCCTGTCTTCTCCACCTCAGCTAACACCAGGGTACAGAGACCAAGCAGGATTCATTGTTATGCATCTCATCTTCGACTGAAGGGGCACTTTATGCACCCCACAAAATAAAGACACTATTTCCTTTTCCTGTGTCCTAGGAAAGAAAGTACATGTGCCCTTACTTTTCTTCATAAGCCACAACCAGGCGAGGGTCCAAGATATGATCCTCTGGCTCCCATGTGCTGTATCTGAAGAAAAACATAGGGAATATAAAGTAAACAATACTTTAATGAAACATTCTCTCTGCGGGCTTGCAATCAGTGTACTGCAGCCCTGGATACTGTCTTCACAAGGGTCAGTGGGGCCTGCCACAACATTGCGAGAGCTCTGAGGAATCCAAGCCATTCCCTCCCAAACTTCCTGAAGACATCACCTCCCCTTCCCAAAACAGACAGGGCCAAGCATCAATTAGCATTTTGGGAGAGAACAGGGAAGGCTTTCTTCCCCACGGCCCCCTCCATGCTGTTTGCAAACCCTGTGCAGACACACTTGCAAACTGATTTTAAGTCAATGCCTAAATAGGTCTCACCCGCAGTACTCTCTTAAATCCAACAAACCCCATGGAACAAGGAGATGTGGTCTGATCCTGCTTTCTAAAAAATAGGTCTCTCTAAATTTAGAGTGCTTAAAGAGTAAGTACAGTTTCTCACCTCTATTATTAATTACCTCTAATCACTGGAGCTGGAAGTACTCATTTAAGAAGAGTTTAATTTTTCTCCACTGATGCCATCTGACTAAACATGTTTCGACCTGGGCCCCGAGGCAACTTAATGGAGACTTTCCAACTACTCCTCCTTTTGCTCAACTCCCCCTGCAGGTTATTTCTGTCTGGCACAGGTCATCAGTATTTCTGTACTAGTGCAAGAGAAACAAACCTGCGTTGTGGTCAGGGCTACCAAAGCTACTCCAAATAAGCTAGATGCTCTGAGAGTAGCCTGTGGACAGTGTCACTCACTGCCCCTATCTCCCTCCTCGATTGCCAGACAGCTGTGACAGGATTCAAATGCTCAGGAAAGGACTGAACCCACCCAGCAAGCAACGCCAAAAATGGCTCCCAAGGGGCACAGCTGCACTCAATACTGGGGAGAAGTAGCCAAAACCCCCCATTGTGGAAAGTGAAAGTACCACAAAGTTCTAAGGGGTCATGTTTGCCCAGAAGAGGTGGGTAGCATATCTTTACCATACAAACTCAAAGGCAAGAAAGCAAGTCTGAAACTCAAGTCTGAAACTCAAGTCTGAAACTCAAGTCTGAAACTCTAAATGACTGAGAACATAAATTTTCCTGGAATGTGAGGTCAGGAGCCTGGAGGCAGAGCCTCTCCCAGCCCCGGGGGAAGAGGGTCAGAGAGAAGCCACCTGCAGGTGGGTAAGGGTGCATTTGTTTCCGTGCCTTTAAACGCGAGGAAAGCATTTTAGGATATTTACATTTCTGGATAAAGCACAGACTGCACATTGAGGGCATGTGATGCATGCATATATGTACACAGGGGAAATGGTTTGGGAATGTTTTCCCTTTTCATTTTTTCCATCAGATAGAAGAGATGTACTGAATTATAGGAGCATTCTTGGAGGATAGTTCTAGAAATGAAAATAAAATTCTTGTACAGAAGGGAGAAAAAAAAAATGAAATTCAGATATCCAAAGGTGCATCGTGCATCAGAGAGTTAAGAACAGACGTATCTTCATAATCAGCTGATCCCTCCCTCCTTTGCTCAAACCTCCTGCAGCAACCAGACTGAGCTGTCAAAGCCAAGATGCTGTTTGAAAAGAGGAAGGTTCCCTTTCACCTGCAGGGATGCTGGCACTCATTTTGCAGATTTAAGAAAAATAATAACACAAGGGGGGAAAAGACATGAGATTGCTTTTCATGGGCAGAAGAAAGGGGATTTGCTTTAAAAAAAACAACTGGTGGGTGTTGCCTTTTTCTCTGCAGCCCAGCTTCTGGCTTCGCTGCAGTGGCAAAACACTGCATATAAAAAAACCCTGGTTCAGTTTGCCACACGCACGCGTACGAACACACACACACAGTGCTATACATACGGGCACACACACCCCAGGCTGCAGCAGAACTGCAGAGAGCAGGCACTCTGGAAAACATAGATCATATGATCTTCCTTCCCCCTCCTTCTACTCCTCCTCTTCTCCCTCCCATCTTAACTCCAACACAAGTTGTAAACAAGCTAGAAGCTAGAATCGGATTTTAACTCTTCCATTCCCTGACTCCAGCAGCACGAGCCAGAAATCTGAGGTGTAGGGCATTGACAAGAATTTTTTATTAAAAAGAAAAAAAAAAAAAGTGAAATATCAATTACATGGGAAATGAGCAAACTACTGACCTATCCTTATTGCCCTCCATGAAGCCTCTAATAGGAATGATGGTGTAACCAGTACAGAGATACAGATAGCAATGCAACAAGGTTGGGGAGAAGAATGAAGAGAAATACAGTACGGGATGTGGAAATGGAATACATTGGAAGCAAACACATGGTGGTGCTGCACATCATCACAGGTAGGTGTATGTTTAAAAACAAGGGACAGAGACTGCTGGCAGGATGAATGCGACTTTAATGCTCAAAGTATCCTGGTTTTAAGGATACACAAACCACTGAACGCACAGTTAATAGAGAGGGGGTTAAAAAGAAAAAAAGAAAAAAAGAAAAGAAAAAAAAAAAAAAAAAAAAAAAAAAAAAAAAAAAAAAAAAGAGAGAGGAGAAAAAAAGTCAGGGTTCTTCATATTTGGAGTCTCTGAGGAGAGGGAAGGTACACAGGATCAAAATAAGGGAACCATGATATCCCTTTTCTCTCTGGGCTGAAAGCTCTGCTTTTAATTCTCAGAAGAGTGTTTCTGGCTCCCCCAGAGTCCCAAGGCATGGGGCAAGGAAAAGCAGCAGTAAGAATTAGAGCTGCTCTGTCCAAGGAAACATTATGCCGTGCCCTAGCTCACCTTCTTAGCCAGTGACTTTACTAGAGAAGGGCCTCTGTGCATTTGTTGAAAGAAGAATGGGATAAACATCAGTATTCTGGCCAAAGAGGGATTGAGCTTCACAGACTACAAATATATTTCCTAACCTCTGCCAATGACTAAATTAGGCTTGGCTGAAGTGGTCCAAGAACTGACCCACGATGAATGGCAACTGGTGTTCAGCAAGTGCACATGTTGACATTTTGACAGCAGGACTTATAGTCAAAAACAAATTCACCCTCTCCCACCACTATTAGAGAGGGGAAGCTGCTTATATTCACCCACAACCTATAAGCTAGAGGACTGGGCACAAGGGTTAGGCACACAGGAACACATTTCAACTTCTTGGACATCAGGTTCAATCTGTCAAAACCATTGCAGAGGGACCTGTTTTCCAACTGCAAGGATAGAATCATTGAATTGTTTTGGTTGGAAGAGACATTTAAGATTATCAAGTTCAACCATAAGCCTAAGACTGCTAAGTCCACCAGTAAACCACATCTCTAAGCACCATATCTACATGTCCTTCAAATACCTCCAGGGATGGTGATTCCACCACTTCTCCTGGGCAGCCTGTTCCAATGCCTGACCACCCTTTCAATAAAGATACTGTTCCTAATATCCAACCTAAATCTCCCCTAGCACAACTTGAGGCTGTTTCCTTTTGTCCTAACGCTTGGTTACCAGGGAGAAGAGATAGGCCCCCACCTCGCTAAAACCTCCTGTCAGGTAGTTGTGGAGAATGATAAGGTCTCCCCTCAGCTTCCCTTTTTTCCAGGCTAAACAATCCCAGCTCCCTCAGCCCCCTTTGCTTGGCAACTTGCAGTGCTGCAGCACATGTAATGTAGTTGTACCCACACACGTTGTGTTATGTACACACACAGTTACAAACAGAAAAGCAAAGACAGGTCCCCATATGGGTTGGCCAGCAAGCTAGTCTGATAGCTAACATAGTAATAGTCTCCAGTTACTTAATACTTTTAATCAGAAACCATTTTACACACTGTTTAGTCACAGAGCAATCACTGTCCAGAAGCAGCTGCCTTTTAATAGAAGCAGTATTTTTAAAGAATACACAGCAATGCTGTTTTTGGCTTTGGTTTTTTTTTCCCCAACATAGCAACCAAAGGAAAAGCAGAAAAGACACAAAATAACAAGGTTTCAGACAAGGAAACAGGCATGGCAGCAATTGTCAGGGGACAAAGATCACGTGCATTTGACTACAATCAATAAATCTGAAACATTGCCTCTTTCTGTTTGTGAATTGCTAAGGGGAAGCAGCAGGACAGCAAGACAGGACCATTATCTTTTTTCCTTTAGAAGATTGTGTAGAGCCCCAAAAATAAAGCAATGTCCTCTTGGTGCTGACTCAGAAAAGCAGACACCTATTCCAAATTCAGAAGAATCAGGATTCTCTGATGAACTCATAAGGAATTTAAAAATGTATCTAGAAAGCATCTCAATGGAATACTTCAGTGATGGCAAAATCCAGTCAGAATAGATTGGCACATGGGTATCCCTCAGCTGCCAGTCCAGGAAATGGATTTGGTTTTGGTTTGTGGTTCTTTGTTTACCATTGTTGGAATGAGGCACTATAGGTTACTCATTAAGAATGAGATGCTTATTCGGAGAGATAAAGAGCAGGCTATTACTGAATATTAAAGAAAAAAGTAAAACACAACTTACTTTGGGGGCCATCCTTTCCATTTCACCAGGTATTCTACTTTACCCTAAGGGCAGAAAAAGGAAGACAAAAACAGGTGAACTCTGCAGCCACATAAGGGGTAAAGTAAGAGATGCAACCAATCGACAGGACTAAACTCTGCAACTGAAACGCTGATTCCATCACTTTACTTTCTAAACGAAGCTATTTCCTCATTCAGCTACACTTGCTATTAATTTTTCTCCAGAAAATGGGCATGCAGGGGTATTTAAGTGTGCTTGAACTACCATCAGCTTGGGATTGTACCTCTGCAGAAGCCTATCAGGCAGAACCCCAAAAGCCAGCAAGAGAGCAAGAGATTACAAACTCTCCTGCATTTACAAGCAACCCTACAAGTCAGCATGCATAAACGCAAGAGGGAGATGTATGCCAGGAGCAAGTGTCAGAGGATTTTTTTTTTTTAAGCACAAAGAGGAAATACAGTATTTCAGAACCTATGAAGCATCTCTTTGGCATGTTCCCTTCCAGTTGCTCCACGCTTTGCTCAAACATTGTTCCATCCATCACAGTCACTCAACCTTTCAGCCCAAGCAAACAGCAGCTCACAGTTGAAGTTCAGAGTTATGCATTTGTTTGTTCACTGTAAGTAAAACATTTAAAAAGAAAAAGAAAAAAAATAAAAAAGAAAAAAAAGTGCAGTGATTGGAGAACATGTTCAAGGGCTCCTGAGGAATGTGCACAACTATTAAAATCTTAATTTAATCTTTACTCCTACACCAAAGGGGCTAGTTAAGCATCTCCCCAAACATGGCAGTGGCCTCTGTGAGTGCAGGCTGACCACCTCTCAAAGTGCCACTATTGCTGCTGCAGACACTTTTAACAAGAGAGAACAGCAAGCAAGCAAAGCATTCAGGTACTTAAGCCAGAGGCTCGTTTTCGTCTTCCTTATGGGGGGCTCCCCATTAGCTTCCAATGCTGGACAACACTGCCCTATAAGGAACTTTTCCACCGGAGGATCTCTACACGCTGCCTGCTTACAGGTTAATCCTCCTAACACCTTGAGGGAAAAGAGAATGCTTTCAAAGCTGGAGAAACTGAGTCATGAAGCTGGCTACCAAGCCTTCCAAAATCTCTCTCTGGATTTGAGATATCTGGTTTGCTGTCAGAGGCACCGAGTTTGCAGAAATTGAACCCCCCCAGCAATAGCATCCCTTCACCCCCTCTCCGAACACCACCCACGGGGACCCCCACCCCACCTCACCAGCAGCTCCCCCCAGGAGGTACGTCCCTCTCCCGCAGGCCCCAGACAGGTGCCGGTTACTCCGCGGCGGGTAGGGAGAAGGAGACAGGGCAGCCAAGAGCTTGTGCAAGGCAGGAGGTTGGGGGAGGTGTGTCTGTGTGTATGTGTGTGAATGTGAGTGTGTGTGAGGCAGTTTGCGAGGCAGGAAACGAGGCAGCTTGTNTGTCTGGGGCCTGCGGGAGAGGGACGTACCTCCTGGGGGGAGCTGCTGGTGAGGTGGGGTGGGGGGGAGGAGCCGCCACTGCCGCCGCCGCCGCCGCCGCCGTCGTATTTGCCGTCGTTGCCGCCACCGCCACCGCCACCGCCGCCGCTTGGGCGGGAACCGCCTGAGGGGCAGCTCCCGCCTCACCTCCCGCTTCCCGCCTCACCTCCCGCTTCCCACCTCACCTCCCGCTTCCCCCCTCGCCCCGCGGCCGGCACCCGGCCTTCCCTTCCCTTCTTGCACCCCACTTTCCCATAGGCAAAGGAAGGGCCGTCGGCTTCCAACGCCGTGTAGGGGAGCGCCGTGAGGAACTTGCCGCGGCCTCTGGCTGCGTTTCACATCAAATCACAGAATTGCCGTGGCTGGAAAAAGACATCTCTGCGTCCAACTGTCAACACACCCCTGCCCCAAACAAACAAATACCACCATATTCAACTAGAGAGTGTCCTAAAGTGCCTCATCTACACGGTTTTTAAATACCTGTTTGGAAAGTACCTTTAAGATCTCACAGAATGTCAGGGGTTGGAAGGGACCCCTGAAGATCATCAAATCCAACTCCCCTGCCAGAGCAGGACCAAAGCTAGGCAGGTCACGTCTCCCCGACCAACTGTCAACACACCACCACCCCAAATAAATAAAGTAAATAACAAAATAAATAAATAAATGTCAGCATACCTACTAGAGCATGTCCTGAAGTGCCTCATCTACGTGATTTTTAAATAACTCCAGGGACGGTGACTCCACCACCTCCCTGGGCAGCCTGTTCCAGCGTCTGAAATGTTACGAGCATTTCCGACAGGAATGTCCCCCATGGATCTTGTTGTCATTGGTAGCAGATGGGAAGCCACTGGGTGACAAAGTGGGGATGTGGGAAAGGCAGGCGGTGCAGATGAGTACAGAAGAAACCCGGTGTGGCTCATCTGCTAGGCACCCGCTCCAGGTCTGCTCCCCTAGCACATAGGGGTTCTGTGGGCATCGCATGTACATATTGACTTCACATCTTGAAACAGACAGGACCACCCCCTGAAGGTGGCCAAGGCTGTCTTGGCCAAGACAGGAGATAATAAGGAGCATTGTGAGCAGCCATGCAGCACTGAGGAGTCCCAGCTCCTTTGCACACTGGTCTGATAGGCAGAAATAGGCTTTTGCTTCCCAACCACTGGCTCTGGTGATAGGACAAAGGGCAATGGCTTCAAACTACATGAGTGGAGATTTAGGTTAAATATTAGGAGGAAATTCTTTACTGGGAGAGTGGTGAGACACTGGTACAGGTTGCCAAGGGAAGTTGTGGCTGCCCCCTCCGTGGAAGTGTTCAAGGCCAGGGGGTTTTTTTTGTTTTGTGGGGGTTTTTTTGTTTGTTTTTGTTTTGTTTTGGTTTTGTTGTTTTGGTTTGGTTTGGTTTGGTTTGGTTTTTTTAATCAGACCAGGGATCTATTTCTACCTTTCCTCCCAGAGCCATGCCCATTTGCTCCTCCACTGCGACTGTACGCTGTTTGTGAGCAAAGTCTGAGATGGGATGAACCTTACGGGATACATGGAAAATATCATACAAAAGGAAGCATACAGTGAGAGCAAGTTAAACCATATTATCAGTCACTTAGCCTGAAAGTGTTAATTTTCACACAATGTAACCAATCCCTATGTGTGGCTGCAGCAACAGGCAGGGTGCTTATTCTTTCCACAGCCTTTTAAGAACCTGAAATTCACTGTTGGGAACTGTGGTCGTTGGGCTAACCATTAAATAGACCTAGCACTTTATCACACAGTTTTGGCTCTGTAACAGCATAGCTGTTGAATATTCAAGGTTTTGGTACTGTATTGAAAAACAATTTAAAAAAAAAAAAAAAGAGCTTTGACCTTTTTAAACCTTTTCTCACATTATACTTCTATGTTTTAGAGAGAATAGAGAAAAACATTTGGGATAAGGTATACTTTATATCATGAATTAAGAACTTCATAAAAACTGAAGACAAAAGAAGATCAAAACATGTCTCTGAAATGCAAAAACCTGGTTTTGATCTCTTTCCTTGCACTTGCGTCCAATTACTGTGGTTCTGAACTGGAAAATGGAAGAAATTGTGCTCCAACAATTACCTTAGCATAAAACAAAACAAAAACAAATTAATCCCACAGTCACAAAAAACTTGCAGACAAATCCATTACTGATACACTGTTGCACTTCTCAGTATGGGATATTTACGACTTGTTATTTAATATGTGTCTTTTTAAGGTCAAGGTTTGTTCCTTCCTTTTTTCAAAACTAAAGAAACTTTGTTAATGAATACAAAACGAATCCACCCACAGTTTGGTTGCAAGCTACAATATGCTTCTTACAAATAGGTGAATACAAGAAGAACCTACACACTTGATATAATCAGTGTAATTTCTGCACCAGTATTCTTTTCTTTCTTCTTGCTTTTCCCCTGTTCTCACACCAGCAAATACTCCAAGTGACATTTAATCAATATTCTCATCAGTTATGTTGCAGCTACCAAAAAGTAGCGCTCCTTTGCCTGGAAGGATGAGTGATGAAATCTGCCCATAAGATGACATCAGCCGGCAGCAAAGTCCAAGGCAAATCCCATGACACAACACAAATACGTGTTCCTTCTTTGCTGGGAGATTTTTCTGTGCAAGTCCTCCTCCTTTTTTCTGGGGGGCTTTACTTTTCCCCGTGGCTGTACGGGCTGCAGGGACACCCGTGGGGGTCAATGCTGCTGCAGTGTCAACTCTCCCCTGGTCCTCCGGAGTGACTTCAGTGCCATAACACCCCCGATCCCTGCTCATTCTATGTCTCTGAAAGTGCTATTGAGTGTCTCACCACAGGTTTGTTTTGGTTTTTTTTTTTAAAAAAGGTTTGGGTAGGCTGGAAGTCTTTTTTCGCTACATTTTGGGCAAATATGTTACTTTTAAATCTGTTACATGACAGCCTTTACTTTCTATTGTATTAGTGGTTACAATGTAACTTAAACAGGCTTTGTGGTGCTTTTTTGATGTTTGGGTTTTTTTGGTTGGTTGGTTATTTTTTTGTTTGGTTGTATTTTTGCTTTGGTTTTTTGGTTTGGTTTGGGTTTGGTTTTGTTCTTTTGAGTTGTGGGGTTTTTTTTCATTTACAACCAAAAACTGGAGAGCAAGAATGTGTCTCCCTTCTCCATCCCCATCCCAACCTCTGAATTTACCACTAAGTGGATGCTACTAAGATATATAGGGACTATACATATGTGGCGTTTATAGGGACTAGAAATAATGGAAACAAACAATTTAAGTGTTCAACTTTTTCCCATCTTACAGGATGTTTTAGCAGTACTTTAAAAGCCGTTCTGTGATAAAAGACCTTTTCTAAAGTATATCAAGAACTAGATTACAGCAGTCTTTATTGGAGTTGTTCTTGTTACAGCTAACTGTACACACTAATATATAGCAGTGAACTCAATGAGCAGAAAACCAAAGCAAATATTGAACCCTCCTTAGTACAGGAGGAGACCCAGACCCAGAAGCCTTTAATTGAAATTCCAATTAACTTCAAAGAGCTTTACTTGAATAAAAATTGCAAGCAGAATCTAGTGCAGAAAAATTACCATTTTAATTGTTGCTAGTCTGACTAAGCCATTCAGCTTCCATTTCATACAAGCACTATATTAGCACTAAAAAAAAAAAATATTAATGGCAATTCCTACTCTTCAAAACCTAAGCCTGCCAAAGATGCTGTGGGGCTTTGGTTGTTTTTGTTGCTGGTTTTCGTTTTGTTTTGGTTTGCTCTCCCAGAAGACTGCAGCAAAGACCAGCACAGCTCCAAAAACGAGCCAGCACATCCTTGAAGAGATGCTACTTGACGGAGCTTCGAGAAAAGACACAGCAGCAGCAGCAAGCCTTGGCAGCCCACCAGCATGGTGCTGCCATGCCGCCCCGATGTCACAGCAGCCATCAAGAGCCGCGCTGCCGGTGCCCTTGGCGACATGTCACCGACTCAGTGGCTGAGCCGCCCGCTCTTCCCTCTGCGGTGCTGTGTGTTTAATTATCGGTAGATGGCACTCATCGTGCTACTCTGCAGGCGCAGGTCCGTTTCACAGGCAGATCGTGGTTCCGGCAGGCGGCCTCAGGACAGGTCACAGGTATAAAGGACAGCAAACAGGCAGAGCCGGCGCTGCCCCGGCACAGGAGTGCAGCCCCCTCACATCCCTCAGCTGGCTGCAAGCATGTCAAGGCACAGGCAGGACGCATGTCTGTGCAGCTAAGCCCAAGGGCACAAGAAAAAACTACCCTGTAGGTATGCCCGTGTCAATTAATACTTTTTTAATGTGAGTTTCTTAAAACCCGTGGAAAGAATGCAGCTCACTCCTGATGCCAGCTGGCAGCTCCTTGGTTTCCCCGGAGCCCTTGTGACAGCAGCCAGGAAACAACGTAAAGCTGCACTTTTGCTGGGTGTCCCTCACCTGGCTCTGATCTGCTCCCAGCATAGGTATTTCCCAACAGTGGATGGGTGGCCAGCGAGCCACAGCCCCAGTGCAAAGTAGTACTACAAGACACACAAGGAAAACAAACATGAAAGTCCTTTTGCCTTGACCAAAGCGTCTAGTCCTAGGGGGTAAGAGGAAGATGATGTGTCTGAAGCCTCGGGCCCTCTGAGAGCTCTGGTTGGTATCTGGCAGGAAGAAAAATACCACCTGTGGGTCCTGTCACTCCACTTCCACCCTTAACCCCTTCTTGCCCAGCATGGGCTTTCTCTATCCTTTACAAAGCATACGTGGCAGCTGTCTTCTTCAGCCTTTCATCCTCTCTAGACCATACCACCCAGCATTTCTTTTTCACTCTGGCCATACTTGGAGCACAGATCTGAGGCATCTGGAGCACCATCTAAATGGGATGGTAAGCCTGGAATCTCTGGCTGTGATCCTTTACACAGCTGGCACTTGCCTCTTAGTGTCACCTCAACTTGGTGAGTAGCTCAGTTTTGCTCTGCACTTCGTTTCACACCCAGGTGTGACTGGGAACCCCCAGGTAGGTGTGTTTCCCAGTCTTGCCAGAAGAAGGTCAGTGCATAATGTAGCAGCTACTGTTTTTCTTTGAAAACACTGCTTTGAAAACTCCTGCTGGAAGAGGGCTTGTTGTTTGCTTACCTGTTAAACAACAGCTCAACAGTTAGAGCACACACCCGGCAGTGCTGGTGATCAAGGTCCAGTCTCTCTTCTGTCTTCAGCGCCATGAAAGAACCCACCTTCTGGGAGACTGCCCCAAACACCAGATCATTATTTACCTGTGTGAGGAGCAAGGGCAGCACACACTCACCCACTAAAGTTGTCTCGCTTGGTGCAAATTCAGAGTTCCCTGGGCTGGAGAACAAGTAGCTATGTGACTCATCTCAACTTCCAGATTATTTTCCTGGGTGAGAAGAGATCTGTGTCCCCATCCCAGTCCCTGACTACATATACTTGCTAGCCAGTGCCCAGCTCATGAGAAACACTTAAACTAGTGCTAGCGAAGGTGCTTGAAACGCCGATTCTCCACTTTCCAAGATAAACACTTAGCTAGAGAATGGTCTTCCCTCCCTCTGGGCCACTTTGCCTAGTACTTCTGTGTCACAACAGTAGTGAAGTATGCTGGTTTGTTACACAAAGCACACAGTTCAGATAAATTCCTTTATGGGAAGCTGTACTGAGATTTTCAGTGCTCTGAAACATAGGCTTGAAGAGTGGGTGGGAAAGGGAAAATAAATTGCTTTTGTGGTTTGTTTTTTTAAAAAATATTTTTGTGGTTTCAATGCAATTGAGTTTTGTTGTTTCACTTAATTTGAGTTTTGTTGTTTTAGTGAAAGCCTGCCCATCTGCAGACATATGATATGTCTTTGAAAAGCCTTGGCTCCTACATGCTCTTTACAGACTTCTTCAGCTGTTCTTTGCTTAAAACGTCCAAAGATTCCCACTCCCATGTATGATCTTCTCACAGCACCTACTGTCTGTAGAACATCCAGCCCTTAAAATGTTTCTTCTCACAAAGGACTATTAGAATGTGTGACGGTTCACATCCCATGTCCCTTCCACTGTGAAGAGGCCAGAGTTCCAGTGCTTACTCTCTTCATGCCTGAAACACTCTGACAATTTTTAAAGACTTATAAACCAGGTAAGGGGGCAGAGTCTCTTTCACACTTAGTCGAGAGTTCATCATGTTTGTAGCCCATTATGTGATTGGCATTTGTGTTCAGATCTCCTGATTTGGTGCCAGGCTGAGAGCTGGGGCTGATCAGCCTGGAGAAGAGAAAGACCTGGGGGAGACCTTAAAGAGGCCTTCCAGGACCTGAATCGGGCCTACAGGAAAGCTGGGGAGAGACTATTTTCAAGGGAGTGTAGTGATAGGACAAAGGGTAATAGCTTTAAACTAGAAGAGGGGGTATTTAGATTAGATATTAGGAAGAAATTCTCTAGTGTGAGAGTGGTGAGACACTGGTACAGGTTGCCCAGGGAGGCTGTGGCTGCCCCTTCCTTGTAAGTGTTCAAAGCCAGGTAAGATGGGGCTTGGAGCAGCCTGGTCTAGTGGGAGGTGTCCCTGCCCATGAAGGGGGCTTGGGACTAGATGATCTGTAAGGTCCTTTTCAACCCAAACCATTCTATGACTCTAAGCAGGCACCTAACCTTCATGGCAGGGTGTGTCTGGGTTACATCTTGGGGATGCAGAAGCTGGGAGGAGCTCTTCATCTGTATTACAGAGGTACCATCTGAAAGCACGGCCTGCCGTGCCGTGCCAAGTGAGGGAGGACAGACTAGTCTGGTGGAAAGTGATCATTACAGTCCCTTCAGGCTGAGAAAAACTTACCTCAGATGTCACGCTCTCTGGGAGAAGGCTCTGGCCACACAGCTGCCATTGACACTCATGTCATGCTCTGTAACAGCATCTTTACAAGAGGCCTCTGCTCTGGTGTAGCCTGACCTGAGATCATGACAGAGAAGGTCAGCAGAGGAAGAGGAGGAATGAGCAGCCCTAATTCCTGAGATTCAGGGAGGAACTGAGCTCTCACACATTTTCTGTCTGCTGCTTCTGGGAAGCTCCCAGCCCTTGCTGGTGGTTTGCCCTTTGGATGCCCTCTTATATCATCAGAGGCCAGAAACCTGAATGCCATCCTGGGGGGAACCTCAGTGTCTTGCTGTTTTCTCTGAGAAGACAGTTGTGACCAGCATGAAGCTCGTATTTTGTATGGAGCATTCATTGTCCTCCTCTTTGATGATTTTCCACATAAAAAGCAAGTATCAGCTGGCTTCTTCCTGAGAGAATGTCCTTTGGGTTCTTTAGAGCCATTCTTGATCCTCATGCTGCACCATTTTCCAAACCAATCAAATGAAGCTCAACTTCTGCCTTCTAAAACCTTCAAGTTCATGGCTTGTCACTCAGGAGGGTCCTGCTCTTCCAGGAGGAATGAGCCATAGAGCCCCAGGAGGGTGCAGGTTGTAACAGTGCACTGGGTCACCACTCTGCCCGGGCCCTTGGAAACAGCATTTCCAGAAGCCATGCAGAGAAAGGAGTCACTCAGCTGCTGTTGACTCTCCTTCTGTATTTGGGTTGGTAAAAAGCTATTTCGTGACTTGTCCACAGAACAGGATTAGTTTCATCTGCTGCCGAACGGCTGGGTTGTAAGGATGTAAGAAAAAAAAAAAATAAAAATTATGGAAGCACTGGGAGAGGGATGAGAGGCATTAGAGAGGAATGAAGAGCCCTAAGGAAGCCTTTGCCTGATTTCCCTGCACGCAAGAGCATGCCTGCGGACTCCGAACGCCTCCTGCTCATTAGGTGGCACTACAGGCCCAGGATTTCATAGAAGAGCGCGGTCTCCAGAGGGCTCCTCTGGGTCTGAGCTGGGGTTTGCAGGCTCAGGTGCTTCGTTGTCCTGTTTTTTTTCCTGGGGAAACACTCTGTCCTCACAAATCCTGGAAGAACACAGAAGTGGCGTTGCAAAAGCAAAGCAGCAACAATCGAGACTTCCGATACAGTCGTCCGGGGCTGAATGCTCCAGGAACTGCACAGGGGGCCCTGTAGCTTCTTGGGGTGAAACCTGTACAAAGGAGCTGCAAGTCCATCTGCCCGCCCTGGCTGCACCCAGGGAGTGCAAAGGGCAGCGCCGTGGGGCTTCTGCTTTGTCCTGAACTGAAGGACTGCAGAGCTGATCCTCTCAAAAGCCTCATCCATTCTCCAACGGCCTCAAAAGCTGCTGGTGATCCAGAGACTTCTGCACTTCAGGGAGAGGGCACCATCCTACCTGATCCTTTGCCTCTTGGCCTCTGCTGAGGAGGCAGCAGTGATGCCCAACACCTGCCCTGGGGCCTGGAGCCTCCTGTGCTGCTGAGTAGAAGATACCCAATGCATGTCCTGAGCTGAACTGGGGTAGGGAATGTGCCTGAGTTCTCTTACAGTCCTCCCAGCCACCTTCTTCCTCACCTTGCTTTCCTTGGCATTTCTCTGGGTAAATGTTTATACAAGTTTTCAAAGCCAAGGAGCTCACGGGCAGGATCAGGGAGTGCTTCCCTGGAACAGTTTCGTTTAAGGTGTTTTAACTCCTTCCCCCAGTACTGTCAGTTATTCCTGGTCTGACTGAGTCCTTGCAAAAGCCTGACTCTACCAGGGCACACCTGGCTTGTCTGGCAACTGCCATGGCTATTCCAGTCCCAGCACCCTGAAAGAGCTGGGCCCAGGTCCTTCCATCCCAGCTTAGTCATTCTCCAGACCTGGGTCAGTAACCTGCAGCCTGAGTGCCCCTCTGTCTGAAGCTGAAAGATAAATGCCCTTGAAATCTGAAGTAAGCACGATAATTGTATTTTGAACAGGAAAATGGACTGGTTTTTTCCCCTTATCTAATTGATTAGGAATGTAAAATATTCTTTTCTGTGCACTCTGCATACCTCTTATTTATGTAGGAAGCAGCTGGTCTAGGGATGGAGCCAAACACTTTTTTTAACTAGAAAATGTTAGGCTTTCTTTTGGGGCTGGGGAGGGGGGTGTCACTATTTCATCATGAGCTGACAGATAGAATCCATCTCTCTGCTTTTCTCTCTGAGTCCTGACATGTCTCTGGGAGACACTTGCCATGTCTCCACTTCAAAGAAAACTGCAGGTGTCTGGGGGAGCAGGGATCAGGAGGGAGCACTGGGACATGGTCAGGCCAACGGGATGTTCCCAGCTCAGGAGCCTGAATGACATAAGAAAAATAAAAGTTAGCTTTTGTCTGGGTAGATTTCAGTCTACTTCTATTTCTGTACATTGCTGAGCAGTACTGGATGCAGCAGTTACTATCTAAAGGATGACATTAGCTTTGCATCCGCGTGACTTTCTAAGTAATTCTTTTCTGTAATGGGCTTAAAAATGGAGCGTATGTTCCCGTTTTTCTCTGTAGGCAGTTACGCTTCCCATCTGAAATTATACAGCCTTAGACTGCACTTCAGAAAGTCCTCTTAGGACGAGACCGAAATTGCTGTGTAGTTAGATTTGTTGCTGAGGAAATTTGTTGGTTCAGCCTGACTGATGGATACAGCACCGTCTACTTGCAAAAACCAACTGAAAGATGATACAGTTCTTGGTAAAATTTGGTCAAATGGGTAACTGAACCCCTCCCTTTTAAAGATGTAGGACTCTGTAGAGTCACCAGTCATCATAATACCTAGAAGTTCATACAAAAGAAGTTTCTAGGGTAAACACAAAACTAATTTAAACATGAGGGAAAATAGGCAATCAGCACTGTAGGTGTCACAGTAAAGCTGTCGCTATGGGTGCACCTCATCCCAAAGTATCTCTGCATGGGCACTGACAGTGGTTTGGGGAGTGGGTATTTTGTTAAAGGGGAATGTAGAAAAGAAACAGTAATGAAAAAGCTAAGTAAGGCCACATATAGTACAAGAAACATAAGAAGGTATCTCCAGTAACACCTCTGTTCACAGAAGATGAGAGTAGTGATGGGCCATACACTGGTGGATCTTTGAACTAGCAACCTTTCACTCAACATAGTGTTGGCATCATCAGCAGGAGGTTTATACCTGAATGGAGAGAGCTGGGAGATACCAAATAAATGGGGCAGTGTCTTACGTCTCCTTTAAAAAATGTTCACATGACTTTCCATCACTCAGCCGTGGCTGATGTTACCACTACTGCTTCCCACTTTCTGTGATACAGATCAACTTGGAGGCTTTCCATCTTGCATCCCAGATGAGTACCTGCCTCCATAACCAAGATGGGATCTTTCTGAACTCTGCCATTGTAGTTAGCAGAGCAGACACAAATATGGTACAAGTGGGGGAGAAAATTGAGCTAGAGATGGACTTTCCTGGGCAAAATAGCACCTGTTCCTTGTGACATGTTGCTATGGGAAGTGATTGTTCTGATAGTCACCTTGAAAATACCTCAGTCTGATGAGCTGGCATGACATTATGAAAGCTATCAAGAGGCTCACACATGAGATGTCCCACTACCAGCCAAGCCCAACACTTCGATACATAGACCTCCAAGTTTGAGCCCTGAAGATGATTAAAATGGTTTGAAGAGCATGTTCAGAGCAATATTGAGACAGCCTGATGTGAATATTCCCCTTTCTTTATCCTATTTGTCTTACCACTTTCCTAGCCATGACATTTCCAAGAGCCATTTCAAAGCTGAACTCGTGGTTGTCATTAGGGCTATGGCAAGGAGGACTCTCTGTGCCTCGAAGCTGAACACTCAGCAGTAACTGAGTTGCTGAATGGTGTTTGATGAGCTGGTAGGTCTGAGACAGCTGAAAAGGCTTGGCTTCACCTGGTCTGGCAGGAACGCTGGGATTTGTTTAATCAGCTAGCCAAACAACCTCCAGCACCTGCTCCCATAGCAGAGGATGCCAAGTAACAAACATTTTACTGCTCAAAAGCTTCCACCAGCTTCTCACTGGTGGGAGTGAGATCTTCCAGCAGTTCTTCTCTCCATCACAGAGACCTGTTCAAGGGAGCTGACCTGGTCATAGTGTCAAACATGGCCAACCTCATTGCTCCTGCCAGCTGTGAGGACACATAGCATAGTAAATTGGGCTAAATGTTTGGGTTTGGCTATTCCAGGTCTTTACTCATGTTATCAGGAGCTGGTGAATTGCCAAAGGTTTGGAAGCTGATAAAACCAAGTGCTGTGCCAGATCCAGGGAAAACCCCATACACAAAAGCAAGTTGCTAGCCCCAGCAACTCTTTCCTACATGTTTCAAAGTCCCTGAGGGACATATTCTTTGACAACGCTGTTGGAGGATGAGGCATACTCTGCATGTTGAGCAAGCTGGATTTTGCTGAGGCAGTGGTTCCCATGATCAAATTTTAGCACTAACTGTAGTTGTTAAATAAATCAAGATGGGAGCTGTGCTCCTGGACTTGCTGCTGCTTGTCATACACTGGCACATTGTTCTCCTGAGGTGGGATTCACTGTGCTTAATGCTTGCCAGCTAAAAATTAAGCACCTTAAATTGAGCTGACTGAAAATGAAGCAGTCAAACACCAGCAGCCCTCGTCTCCCTCTCTAGACAAAGGAGAGCACTGAGCACCGCCACATCGTGGTTCATAAGAAAACTTAAGAAACTTAAGAAAAACTAAGCCAGGGAGCCGAGTTGCATGCTGGATGTGTCCATCTGGCTCTGGTGACTCCCAGGAGAGCTAAGACAGATGGCTGAGACTTCAGAGCCAACATTTAGATATCTTCTGCAAGGTGAATCCCTGCACTGGTCAAGAAGGTGAATTTTCTGCCCTGGTGACTGACCAGCCAGAGTTATGACCACATATGGGTGGGTTTGGGTATGCACAGAGGGGACAGCAAGCACAAGAGAAGTACCAACATGCATCCTTTTGCAGGGCTGCATGCAGTAACCCCAATTTCCTTCTTAAAGACTTCCCACTAATCCATCTCCAAAAGCTCTTTGACGTGGGTAGTGTTAGCTCACAAACCGTCCTTCACTGACTATGAGGTTTCCTTGACTGCTGATGTGACTGACCATATACACCTTGTAGCAGGGGACAGGTTGAGCTTTCTGGGCACAAAACACCTTCTTGGCGAAGGTGCCACCTTCGCAAGACATTTATTATTATATCAGCCAGGGGCAGGACCTGACATTCAAGATCAGGCAATGCAAATAGGTGGGACCTCGGATATGGCGTTTTCGCATTGCCTCAGGAAAGTCAGTGCACGAAGTCAGTCCTTAAAACAAATGAATTTGCTCAACTTCAGGCGTCAGTGGACATGTATGTCAAATGTCTACTTACACCTCCACCCTCTCTTCTACTGCTGAGCCTGTCCCTCTTTTCTGGTGCCAGGACCAGGCTGGCCAGTTGTGCAGGCTATTGACTGAGCGCTGAGCCTTGTCAGTGCCACGTCCGTGAGCACCCAAGAATGACTTGGTTCATCCTGTCCAGCAGCTGGTGTCCTCATATAAGAACACAGAAATCTGGGGACACGTGTGTAGAGCTGAAGTAATCCCATTTTGTATACACAGACACCATTTGGATTTAAAAAAAGGCAACTCCTTTCTTCCACTTGCTATTTTAATCAGAAATCCTAATAGTTCTCAGATGAAGAAAGATGGATCTGATCAGCCCCTCGAAGGCTGTTGATTGACACTGCCAACAAACGGGAGGCGTGGTGTCTCAGATGTTAAATTTCTCGGGGAAGAAGTTAGAATAAACAAAACGAGTTTTACTTGGGTTATTCCACCGCACAGACATTCAAATACAGTCAGTTGGGTGCCAGTGACACTGTCATTAGTAAGAGAAATCCCAAAGAGTGAGCCAAGTGGGAAATGAAAAGCCAAGGTGCAAATAGCAGAGATTCCCCTGGTCCCAGCCTGGAAGCCTGGACAGAAATGTCATGAAACCATTCATCCTACCTGTGATGTATATTGTTTTGGTTTTCTATTTTATTTAATCTGGTGATAAATTGATGTATATGATAAAACCACCATGATTAACTTGTATGGATGGTTTCATATGCTGGGTGTGGCTACATAGGGGTAGCTTGGGATGGCTACCTACCTTACCTTGCAGACCTATTATCCAGCAAGCCAGATAACCTGAACCACACCAGTGGGTGGGAAACGTGGGGAGAAGTGCTGAGACCCCAGCAGACCCCATTCCCCACAGGAAACCTGGGGAGGGTAATGGGCAACCCAAGCACAGGGCTCTCATTCCTCTGCAGTGCTGGGAACAGGTGAGCCACAGTGGTGGGGATGAGGAGCAACCCCATAGTGCTGCTGCTGCTGTGGTGGGAGCCATCCATGCTGACTGACACCCTTGAGGTGGGGGAGAAAAACAAAAAACTGCTCAGGAGGGCCTTGTTGTGAGAAGGAAGTATTATTTAACATGCATTGTGTTGAGAAAGGAAAACAAGAGTCCTGGCATCAGGCCAGGTCCATTGGCCTCTTTTTTTTTTTTTTTTTTTTTTTTTTTTTTTTTTTTTTCCCCCTATTTTTTTTTCTTTGGTGTATTTGGAGTTGACAATGCACGGGGTAATTTCTCAGTGCTCTTCCTGTGTTTTGGCACGGGGGCTGCCCAAGCCCTCGTCTGCGCTTCCTGTGTCAGAGATGCCACCCGCCGCCACCACGGTGACCTCCGTGGCCACCGACACCAGCGCCCAGGTTGCATCACTGAGCAAGCGGGGGGCTTCTCGCCTCCCCCCCCCCCNGGGCAGGAGAAGTGGGGGGCGGCCGGGGTGGGGGGAGGACGACGGGACAGCGTGCCGGGATTTCACATTCCTGGCATTCCTGACTTGGCTGGAGACTGCAAAACAGCCCAGCGCGGGAAGAAGGGGGGGAGAGGAGAAGCGGGGGCGACAGGGCACCCACGGGTGGCCACCTGCTCACCCATGCTTCACCTCCATCGCTGCCTCCCCGGTGACCTTGGCAAGGGGTTAGTCTGGGCCACCCTTCTGTGACTGTTTGGTCCCCCAGATGGAAGGGACCCGGCACCCTCGACATCTCCTTTTTCCTTGGCTGTCTCGACCCCTTTTCCGGCAGCTGCCCATCAGTTTGACATTCCTGGCCACGTCCCAGACGTGTTTTTCCCAGCATGGCCCCAGTGCTTTAGCCCTGCAGCAGGGCATGCTGGCATGAACCCACCATGCTGGGGGGTCGGAGGCACCTGCTGAAGGATGAAAGGCTGCAGGGCCTCTCTGAGTCTCTCTGTCCTGCCCTCGGCCACCCTGGCCAACCAGCAAGGACTTCATGCCTGGATTTTATAGTCTGGGATTTCACTGGATGAGAAAGCCTCTCTCCTCTGCCCCTCCACGATATGCATGGGGGGGAGGGGGATATACAGAAGTATAAGTTACCCTGGTCTGCATACTTGAATTTAGCTTTCAATAAGTATGTTTCTCCTGCCCCCCGATTCCTTTTCCTTAATTTAATTAAATTAAAATCAAGCAGATGGGTCCAGACAAGAGAAGGATGCACCCCCCCTGCTCCCAAGCTGCCATCAGGAACCAGCAGAGTGATGGAGGAGCCTGAGGGGCACCCTCCTTCTCTCAGCACTGCTTCAGCTCTCAGGGGTTCAGGAAAGCACCCACAGACCCACTTTACTCCCAGACAAAGTCTAGAGCCTGTCCATGCCCCACAGCTGGCTGCCTGGACCCACTCCTAGCTCCTCCACCCTTGAAGAGGTGAGCCAGGATCTCCAAATCAGCTATTTGAAGAGCTGCAACAAGGAGAGGTCTTTCTTCTTTATTCCCCCCCTTTTTTTTTCATTGACACAACAAACCAAACACGGCCAACGCTGACCCTCAGCCAGAACTACGTCATGATGGTTTTGTCTCACAGTCAAATCAAGATCTTAAGTGTCTTGCACAGCCAGGTACTGGGGAAATGAAAGATTTCTTTCTTTCTTTCAAGCACACCCCTGTTCTAACTTCTCCAGGTTCCCACTGGCCCCTTTTATAACCTGCTTGGCTTTGGTAAATTTCTCAATGAAACAGGCACACGCTATATTCCCACTGACTGCTAAAAAGAAGGAGAAGGAGATTTCATGGCTCCCATCACAGCTGTACACACGTGTGTTGGTGGAATGGGAAGGGGCTGGGAGGAAAAGGGCCAGTGTCTCTGGTCACATGTAGGACCCACTTTTTGAGGAATTGAAAGCATGTTGTATCTGCAAGAATTAAAAAAAAAAAAAAAACCAAACAAAAAAACCCCACAAAGAACCAAAAACAACAAAACTTACCAGGGGTTCTTCTGCCTTTTGGGAAGTGGCCAGTGCACCCATGTCCCAAGGCAGGCTTGTGGGAGGCCCTGAAGGGAGTCCCAGTGACAGCCCTCCCTGTAGCATTTGGGGAGAAAATCTGGGCATGCTGGGTGCAGGTTCAGCCCTTGCCTGGGGGTGCAGCATGGGTCTCATCTTCTTCCCAGCACCTCCTGCCTTTTCCCTGGCAGCAGTGGGGTGAGGACCTGCTGAGGTTTGGGGCTTGTTTGGTGTTTGCCTGGTGTTTGTGGGGGAACTTACCACCAAGCCACTGCGATTTTGGTAGATTTGTGTATTTCTTTGGGGTGGGGAATCCCCTGTGATACGGGGTCAGGCTATCTGCAGTACTGCAGTCAATGGCAGATAAGTTGCCTTCATGAGGTGTTGGGCAAGGTCCTCACTGCCTCAGGGCCTATCTCTGCAGAGAAGAACTCCTGAGCATTGGTTCCAATTTTCTTTCCAGTGCAGAAGGCCTTTTTACCCCCCCACTGGAAGAGGACTGAGACATGCTGCAGGAAAAGGCAAAGGGGTCTTCTGCCCTATGAACTCACGCCCCAGTGCTGTGCAGGAGCTCCATGAGGAGCCTCATTTTTTTCCCAAATTCCTTAAATTCAACTGTGTTTTAAAGTGCCTTTTACAGGTGCAGCTGAAGATAGCCTTGGTATTTGGGAAAGGTGGCAATATTTTGGAAAACCTGTTGACAAGTGCCTTATAAACACATATAAGGCACCTATATCAGGCACCCACACCCAGGGTCTGTAGAAGGATCCATGTCAAGGTCTTGACACTTGCTGGAAAAAACAGCCTGAGATGATTTGGAAAGGGTCATGCATGAATCCCAAGCTGCCCAAAGCAAAGGTCCAAAGATCAGGAGCTTAATCTGAGGCACAAAGCTCCTGTCACTCAAGGACTTCAGGCCTACCCAAGGCTCCCAAGAAACCCAGCTCCTTGGGAATGGGAAAACCCCCGCAGGGGTCCACTGGACTCCCCTAAGATTTACAAATGACTAAACCTCTTAGGTCATTTAGAAGATCTAAATGATCTTCTTCCTTTTATGGTCAAAATAAAGTGTCAGAATCACAGGTTTCCTCTTTCCTTAGAACTGGGCTTTGTTGATACCACGAATCCTTCTTGCAATGCTAAAATTAAATGTTTGAAAGCACATGCATAGTGTTGCAATCTTGCTGCCTCGCTAACTGGTCTCTGTAATGCATGAGTTGAGTAACAAACAATAGAGGTTGGAAATAGCGGGGACCGAGATTTCCTCTTTCAATTGCAGAATTGTTTCCTTGACTGGTGCGTGCATGAGCCAGGTGGCAAAACGCTTGCCCCGACCATGTTTCCTGGCAAGCAGGAGGGGGTTTTGGGTGAGGGGTGGAAAGGAATGAGAAAAAATCTTCCAAAAAATGCCTGCCTTTCTTGGGTGTCACCCTCCTACTCCTTTACAAGTTCACTCAGTGTCTCAGTAGCCAGTTCTTGCTACTCCTCACAAACTTCTCAGGTCCATTTTCAAACCTGTGGATGGGAATTATTTCCACCTTTTAAGAGTGATGGAGACCTGAGATGCTGATGCCCATACCAAGAACACCTCTGACACTGACAAAATTTGTCACTGTGAACTCTCCCATCCAATGACACATATCCCAGGGAGCCAGATCCTAGCATCCCTGGGCAGCTTGTTGGTCTCCCAAATTCAAGCACTGCCATGACCACTTCCACCCCCACCTTAGCCTGCGTTAAGTTCCATATGGTACCAGCTCCAGCCAAGGATATGCATCCAGGTCTCACTAGGTTATTTTTTTCACACAGCTCCCACGCAATAAGGACTCATCACACTAGATGTTCTGGGGCTGTCTGCCTTACCTGTGGCTTGGTGGGAGGCCTGGCAGGAAAATTGTCATGTTCTGGTCACCAGGAGACCCACTAGCCCATGGAACGTAGAGGGGGTAATTTGCAGTGGAGCAGCTTTCCTGGACTGGGTGCTGGGTGGTGTATAGGGTACATATACACATTCCTGCTTCCAAAAAGCCCAACTGTCAGAGGTGTCCTCCAGCCCCTGGTGTTTGTGCCTTAGATGACTAAAACGTTTGTCTCTGCCGCGCTCAAGTGCTGTGACCCAAAAAAGGGACTGGATGCTGGGAGGTGTAAGGTGGCTGCCTGTCAGGCTTGTGACACTTTGGCTTCCTGGCTGCAAGTCCCCCAGATGCCAGGGATGCTGCCAGCTGCAATTACATCCTTTCCCAGCTGCACCCACAGTGCAGGTGAAGCACCACAGTGGGCACAGCAGCACTGTGCCACCTCCGAATTTGCTGCCCAAAGGCCTGCACTTCCCGGATGGGTGTTCACATGCACCCATATTCCTTAGAAGTATTTTTGAAAAAATCCCAGTTCATAAATATTAATTTTTTCTACCTGCCAAAAATCCCCTGTTGCTGGCTGGCCTTCCTCAGGGACCAGTGGCATGTCAGCCCCTGCTCTGCCTTCCCAGACAGTGGAAAGCCTTCTCCTACACCCAAACATCCGAACACCCAACCTCCCTCTTTCTCCAAAAGGAGGAGAACCTCTTAACCCTGGCCACTCCAACCAGCTAGCTTCTTGTTAGAAAAAAACACACCAGATGAACTTGCAATCAAATATCTCTCTTTCATCTGTGAGCTGGCTTAGAGCAGGGAGGGCAGAGAATGGGGTTCAGCTCCGGATCTGGGGGCTGCACCTGGCTCTGTGTCTGTGTTCAGAGTGGGAAACTGGGGCAGATCTTCTGCCCTGCACAGTAGAAGCATCTGGTTGCTCCTTCCTGGCCATGAGCTTTGAAACCATCTACAAAACCTGAGTAAATAAATAAGTACAACAATAGGTTGCAGCATATCCAGTGGAAAAGGGAAAATACGTATCATGGGGAAAAAACTACAAATCCTGTTCAGCTGCTCGTTTCTATTTCATTTAATGCATTTGAAGGTGGCTGTGCTGGGAAAATGTATTATTCAATTACCAGGCTGTTCACACCAGCCTCATCTGAGCCAGGAGAGCTTCATCCTTGCCAAAACTGAAGGCAGAAAAGGACCATTTCATCTCTTTTACAACTGATTGACAAAGCTGGTAGGATGCTCTGATGAAGAAAAAACCCTTCTACCAAGGAAGAAACCTGCGCTGCTGACGACCACCCACCTCACTGCATGAGGTTCTACTCCTGTCCTGCACCAGCCTCACTGGGATTTGTGCATCCTTCTGTGAGGGAGCTGCCCCTCTCCCAGCCTGGGTTGCTCTGAAGAGGGGTTCCCTGCAAGGGAAGGTGTGCTACCCCTTCACTCCACTGACCAGTGCTGCCTCAAAGTTTCCAGGGCAAGGTCATGCTGCTATTGCAGTGTTTTGTCCATGGCCACCAGGTTTATGGGACACCAGGGAGAGCCCCCCCCTTTTCCTCCCCTCCCCCTCTCAGCACAAGCGTTTTGTTTTTCTTCTTGATTAATGGAAAGAATTCCTGAACCTGTCAGAGGGGAGGAAGGTCTTTTTTCTCTCTCTCCCATTTTCTCTCTCTTCAGTCAATTAGTGAAATACAATTTCCATCATCCCAGTGAAACACTTTTTCCACCTAAATAACACCTCTGCAGGCTGCTCCTCTGCACAGCTGCCCTTACCCAAGAGATGACCTCCCCGGGGTCACACTGGAGTAGAACAGGGGTGACTGTTCCCTGTCGTGCTTTACCTGGAGATGTGCAGCCATCCCAGGGCTTGGGGCAATGTAGGCACCTCACACTGGCATCTCTCAGGGTTTATCCTGACAGACATGAAGTCAGCATGCACCGGCTCACAGCAAACCTTTCCAGGAACATCTAATATCCCGGCTTGCCCAAGTGCCAGCTCTCCTGAGTGCCCTGATGACTCTCTGATGCCCTCAGAGCCTTCTGTCAATCCCAGCTGAGGCCTGGGGAGTAGTGAAATCCCTTCCACGTGTGTGACCATCCCAGGGACCTCCTCTGCACCTGGCTCCACACACCTGGCTGAGCTCTGCTGTCCCCTGTTCAGTCCTGCCTGTTCTGATGGACACCAGACCCTGCCTGCTGGAGGAGAGAGGGAGGGCCCCACCTGCAATACGTGCTCCAGAATGCCTCCTTGCAGCCACCTGCCTCATTTCAGCAGCCAAAGCACTCGTGGGGATGCATGGTGTGGTTTCACATGTGACCCCATGTATGTATGGCTGGCTGTGTGTTGGAACCTCACAGGGCAACATCTGACAGCATCAGGGGAAAAGATCACCTACAGGGTACCCAGTGCCCTCTGGCCAGCCAGCATCTCCTGGGTGCTCTGGGCTGCAGCTGCTGATGCATGTTTCAGTAAGAGTGTCTCTCCCAGAGCATATCTTGGTTCATTAATCACCACTTTTCCTGCTCTGACCTCATTTGATATGTCTCTAATGTCATCACTCACCACCAGCTCTGCACTGCAGCAGTAACTCCCATCTTCTCTGCTCTTCCCCAGGTCTGTGCCAAGATTTATACTGAAAAAAAAAATAGCGTTTATTCATACAGAAAACACCCTAGCAGGGCCTGGGTTTGGGGGAACAGACCTTGCCTCCACTGACTGCATTGGCCAGCAGTGGTGAAGGTTGGGGCAATTGGGAACTCAGGCTTTTTCCAAAGCTGCTGAGGCAAGACGTGCAGTGGAGCTACTTGCCCCGCATCTCTCCAGCATCCATCCTTTGCTTCTGCAGCATGTGCAAAAAAAGAAAAAAAAACAACCAACCAACCAAACAAACAAAAAAACCCCAGTAAGTATTTTGAAATTTGAATTGACTGTCAAGCCACAAACCTCCCTGCTGTCCAGCTCCCCGCTGGGTTGGGGTTGCTGCTTAATCACTTGCAAACAGCTTTTCTTATTGAGTTAGTAATTACAAGGGAGTTGTTTCCCTCCAGGCTGCTTTCCTCCCAACTTTCCTTGGCCTTTGCTGTGAACCCAAGGCCTGCTTGGTATCTGCCTGTCTGGAGGAGGAAAAAGGGTAGGGAATCCCTGCCATAATTTTGTAGTTTGATGTCTTTGCCCTCGTGGCTCTTCTGCCAAGAGCCCCACCTCTGTGAAAGGGGCCCTTGCTTTAACCCGATGCCTGAACTATCTACAGGGAAGCCCCCAGAGTCTGGGGTGGCCTCCACTTCCCACCCTCTTACTGATCATTTTTTGGAGGGTTCTGGTGTTCCTTTAATCCTTATAAAGCAAAAACAGCCGAGGCTGCCTGGCTTCCCTGCAAAATCTTTTAAGATGGGAAATTCCCAAGCCTGCAACAAGTTCACTTGGTCACGGGCAGATTGCAGCTTGGAGGGGGGGGGTGCAGACCGTTTGGTCACGGGCTGCATGAAGGCAAGTGGGGAACAGCTGCATGCTCAGGGAAGGGGTTTTTTTGTTGGTTTAGTGGGGTTTTTTTCCTAAATAGCTTTTATTTCTTCATATTTTCCTCCCTCTTTGTACTCTGCTTTTCCCTTGGCTTCTCCATCCCCAAGGCCCACCAGACACTTGCACATCGGCAGTGAGGCAGGGCCACCACCACATCCCTGTCTCACCCTGGGATGGCAACAGCTCCCACTGAGCCCACTCCCAGCTGTGTCTGGAGCAGGACAGGGTGGCTGTCATGGGGACATGGCTTATGCCAGGAAGGGATGAGCTTGGCTCCAGGAGCGGAGTGATTGTGGGCTTGGTGCCACATGGCTGGGCTGAAGAAGGCTCTTCCTCTGATCTGTGGCCAGGCACAGGGGCACACTTAAGATGTTTGCTTTCCTGAGCTCCTGTAAAATAAGCAAATGGTCAAAGGTTTTTTCTGGGCCTGGTGAGGAAACTCTTGAAAAGTTGTGGGGTTTTTTGCTTTGTTTGTGACAGCATTAGGTGTTGAAAACCCACAATACTAAAAAGGCAAAAGCCTGGCTTTAAAACATAGAAGTTTGCTTTTTACACCTGAATATCCCATCAAGCACACTCTGCTGTGTGCCTGCTACTTTTGGGATCTGTGTTCTTGAGGTCGGATCCATCACTGAAGCCTCTCTGCCTCCTCGAAGGCTGCATGTGTGTTCTCCAGCAAAATCTGAACCTCATGTTGAATGACACATCCTGAGGCTGAGCCTTTAGGTAAAGCAGCAGTTGAGCAATTAAACCAGGGAGAGCTGCCAAGGCTCCTCCAAGATCAGCTGGAGCACCGGGGGAGCCTAGCACAGAGAAGGTGCTCTCCAGCAGCCTGCTGCAGCCCTCCCAGTGCTTCTTTGGAGATTTATTTCCCCGAGCTTGGCTTTGTGGGATGGACGTAAACCAGCCTGGAGAAGCGGGGCTGGCAACCACCCTCCTGCTCCCCTCTCTGCCCCTTTGCAGGGTGCTGGCCAAGGAGCTGGGAGCAAGCGGCGGCGTTGAGGCAGCTGCCGCCAGAGGAGGTTGGGGCCTGCGGAGGTGCGAGCTCCAAGCACCCAGTCGCACGGCTCCTTTCAGCACCTCTTCATGTCGAGCTGCTAAAAGCAGAGAGGCAGGCTTGCAGGGTGGGTTTGCACACCTCTCCCCCATGGCCAGGTGGTGTGCTCGGCCCTCTGGGGTGCTGAGCCTTTCCTCCCAGCCCTGGTCCAGGCTGATGCACCCACATCTCCGGTGACTCAAGTCCTCTTTGCACCCTTTGCTCCCAAAATTCTCTGCTGGCAGGCCCTCGAGTTTGAAGAAGTCTCATGGCAAAAATCTTTCCTCTCGTCAGACTACTCTTAACAAAATCAGAGCAGGGATGTGATTATTATCCTCATTGTGATTTTGCCTGTGATTTCTACCCCCGAGGCAGAGAGAACTCACCCCTATTCCATTTACAGGGTCAGGGAAAAGGTGTCCTCACCCTAAAATGAACCATATTGGAGTGAGGCACACACCTGGGAATTCCAGGCTTGCCCTTCAATGACAGCCTGGAGGACACCCAGACACCCATCTCCCTGGATTCACTGTCATAACACAAGTCCCTAGGGGGGTGTACGCTCCCCAGAGCTGAGCCACGGGCTGGCGGTGTTGTGCACGTGCTGGGGGGGACCCTGAATTTGAGAGACAGGGCAGCAACTGCCTTCCCTCCTCACAGCCTGGCACCCGAGTGCCAGATATGTGATATCTCCCTTGCTCAGAGGAAAGGGAAGCTCACTGGCCTTTCCGACCGAGGGAAGGACCGCTGTTGTCTAGACGGTGTGACTAAGGAGGGAAGGGGCCGACTGTTTGTACAGCTTTGGGGAGTGTAAACAGTGCTGACTGTCCCAAGCCCTTCAAAGCAGAGGAATCCGGAGATCAGATGAAAGCCCTGGGAAATTCTAGCCAGGTGTCCGAAGAGAGCAGCTAAAGAGCAGGGGACATCTTTGAGACGAAATCCCCAGTGCCCAAATAATTTCAAACCAAGCCTGAGTGCTGAGCAACAGGTGGGAAGGAGGAGCACAGGGCCACCAGTCATGGGCAGGGCTGTGCGTAGGTCTTCCAGGACTTTCCCAGCTTTGGTTGCTTCTCTCTGGAATTTCAGAGTAAGTGTCCTGAAAATGAAATGGGAGGCCCTGGAAATCCCACTCTGCCCTGCACTGGGCTTGTTTGGAATTTAGCTCACAAAAGAAAGAGAAAATGTCATTTGAGAGGTTTGGTTTCCATTTTTTTTTTCTTCTTTTTTTCCTTTTTTTTCCTTTTTTTCTTTTTTTTACAACTTTAAATACAGTACTGGGTATAAATTAATCTTACATTTTTTTTTAAAAAAAAAAGCAAAACAAATTTAAAATACAATAAAACCTCACCATCTTTACAAACCAAAAGAAACAGATTTTGGAACAGGAAAACAAAAGCGTCTTAAGACTTGAGGGCTTGGGTTTGGCAGGAGGGAGCCTCAGCAGTGGTATGAGAAGTGCTTTGGGCTTGCAGGAGGCAAGGGCTGGGTCCCTCCACAACTCATTACAGCTCCAAGGTTACAGCTTTGCCTCATTCTCACCAGTCCTTCAGGGGCTTTTTTCCCACAACAGAGGTGAGTGTAGAGAAGTGGTCTGGAGGCAGGAGGGGAAAGAGAGGTCTGCCCCACTAACTCTGGGAAGGCATTTTCTTCATGTGTAACTTCACAGCACCCAGCACTGCATGATCTGAAAGCAGGAATCTGAGGTGATGCTGGAAATTCTGTCATGTGTAATGTTCCTGATAGTGGAGACTGAGTACTGTGTGCAGAAGTAGCCCCTGCCTGCAGAGTCCCCTCCTCTCTCCTCCAGAGCAGACCAGTGTCCTGGGAGGGACTCTACAGCTGACCCTCCAGTTGTTTTCTGAGTCCTCATTAAGAAGAGCCCATTTCTGTCTCAGACAGCTGCTTCCAACTGCAAATTCCTCATTTCTTTCTCTATACCTACACAGAGCTGCTCACATATTCGGTCAGCTTCTGCGCTACGTGGGCTTAAAACATCTAGTGGGCAAAATCCAAAATTTGATAGAGAAAAAGTGAGGAAAAAAGATGGGAGATGTTGTGACATTGGCAGGGAGAGAGAAGTGAAGGCATGGTGTCCAGGACACCTTGAAGGGGTTAAAAACCTCAGGGGAATGACATGATTCTGCTTTCAGGACCACAGAGCAGGCAAGGACAGCTCACTGAGATTAAGTCATTCTTCTAAGTTTGGCTGTTGCTGGTCTTGTTGTGGTGCCACTTTGCCTCCTGCAAGGAAGTTGTGCTGGGGGGTTGGTGGAGAGTGAGAGAAAAGGGCAACAAGACAGAGGGAGATCAGATGATGTCTCTGCCTGCCCTGTCCCAGACCTCGCAGGCACGTTGCAGTAACAGTGGGATTTTTCTGCCAGCCCAACAAAGCTGATGCATGCACGTGCCTCTGAGCTTCCTGCCACTGGGGAATGAAATCCATTTAAGAACATATATATATATATATTTTATATATGTATGTATAAATACACATACACACACACCCACGCACACGTATGTATATATATATATACACACACAGATACACACACACACACATACAGAGCAAATTTTAAAAATAATCTGAGTCCAAGCCTGGAAAGTTGAATTCTCCACCAGCATGTGCAAAGATGGCTCCCCTTGGCAGGGGCCGGGGGTGTGGAGAAGATCCTGACACCGTCTGCTCCTTCCCCAAGATCCAAACACCTTCCAGTCAGCACCAGGAGCAGGAGGGGAAAGGGAGGGGGGGGAATGCATTTGGCTTCTTTGTGTTTTGTTTTGTTTTGTTTTTATCTGTTCCCCGAGATGTTGTATATCTTAGTGGTTTTGGTTTTTCTTCTTTAAAATAAAATATACGCACGCATGTTAAAAATATATATCTGTCCAGGTAGGGTGATAAAAGTCCTTAGTGCATTTTCCATCATGGGTTGCTGCTCGCAATCTGGGTTAGGCCTGTTTTCAAAATGTAGGTCCAGTGCAAGTGTTGATCTCAACTGGGCCCCCCAGCCTCACCAGAAACAAAAGGGGAAGGGAGAATACTCCCTTTTGCCCTCTGTCCATTTGTTTTTCTCCTCCCCTTGAAAGAAATTGGACCCTCTTTCCTCTTCACATTTTCCATCCTGTCCTCTGGAGCAGGGAAGGCATTTTCCTGTCCTCGTTGCAAGTTGTGGCTGTCCAGGGTTCACGGATTTACTTGTACTTTTTTTGTTCTTTTCTCATATATATATATATATATATAGGACATGTTTGTCCTTTTTCTTTGTGTGTGTAAAACTTTAAAAGTATGCTAATAGATGAAAGAAGGGAGAGGCTTATGGCGGGAGAAGGTCCATTGATGGAAAGGGAAGCACCAATTGCCGTCTGAATCAGACGTCGAGGCAGACTGACAAAGAGGAAAAGTTATCACTCCAAGGACCCCATGGGGGCAATACAGCAAATATATTAAATAAACCTGGAAGAGAAACAAAAACAGACACAGCATTAGAATATGTGAGACTCTGCTCCTGCAAATCCCCTCTTCCCCCATTTTCTCCTGTGGAAATGTTTGTGTCAAAGTGCCAGATCAGAAGCTCAGGAGGACTTTTGACCTTCTCTATTTTTTCCCCTTGGACAGCTGGAACCAGAGCTGAGATTTGCATGGCTTTGCATCATTTCTACCCTGGGAAACTTGGGCTGGCCAGGAGGATCCTGGGATAATGAGAACCCCCATAGTGCTAAGCGTGGGAATGCCAATCCCAAGACACTCCCGGGCGCCCTTCTTCCCCAACTCCTGAAATGCTGTTCATTGGAAGCCCATCATCCCCCTCTTCCAAGGAGAGGGGAAGTGACTGTGAAGTGGTTGGCTCAGGCTCATTTAAGGGGCCACCACAGAAGCTGAGACTGCTGAGTTACAGGCCAGGGCTTTCCCTGTTAGGCTTTTCTGCCTCTCAACACTCAGCCCTCCCAGGCCCATGACCGGGCTACTCTCTTCTGCAGTGTTCTCTCTCTCTGGGGGAACCAGGGTTTATTCTCCTTTCCTTTGTACCAGTGAAATTCTTCTGATGATGAGGGAATTACTCCCGTTTACACAAGTCAGGGAGAGAAGAATCAGACCCTGGACAGACAAAGTCCAGATCTCTCGCTAGAGATTCCAGTTCTCCTTTCCCCTGGTATGAACTTTTTTTGTGCACACAGGCCTCCCGTGAGGAGAGGGATGAACCAGAAGTGTTGCCACTTTTCTTTTCAGTCTTTCTGCCAACTCAACTAATGAAATAAAAGGAAAAGAGATCCCCAGAGCAACATTAATTCTCTGCTTTCAACAGAAAATCAATAGAGAAAGGAGAACAGGAGTTGCTCCACAGAAGAGATGAATTACATGGACCCCGAGGGGATTTAGGTGTAGAGAGAAGTCAGGCTCACTCTCTGCCCACAAGTGAGGCAGAGAAAAGAGACGGCAGGGCCTGAGAGCAAATACGGTTGCAGCATGACCCTCCCACCTCTATGAAAAGCCATAAATAGGATGCAAACACTGGGTCCCAGCCTAGTCCCCTTTTTTCATCCCTGGCTTTATCACAGCCAAGCCCCACAGTAGCCACTTCACTGAAAGAGCTGTGCGGTGGGAAGAGCCCGAGGTGCTGGGGCAGAACTGTGTCCTGGGAGATCGTTTCTCCTGACTGGAAAAGCAGCTTGCTGTTACCTGCCTTGTGCTCTCTCTCCCCTGCCAGCACTTCTATGCTATGAGGATTTCTTTCAGCACTTTCTTATCGTTGACATGCTTGTACTTCTTATGTTTCCTCTTCTGCGCCGGCGGCCGGCGTACTCGCTGCCTCTGTGAGACAGCGGCTGTGGTGAGCGATGGTGAGGAGCCTGCCAAAACAGAGGGGAGAGTGGCTGTACGGCTGGGTCACGGTGAAATATCTTTCCCCACACACTACCAACAAAGAGCTCTGCAAGGGGAGGGTCACAAGGCCTCATTTTCTTGTTCTTCTGTCCCTTGTCCTCTGTTGTCCACAGCGTCTGCCCTCTCCCTTTTCCCACGATGCCCTTCCTCTCACCTCTCACCTTCCCTTCCTTCATTCATCTCGGTTTCAGCCCCTGCCTGCTGGCAGGCAGACATCCCGAGAAAGGTCCCTCAGCTGGTGTAAACCCACAGAGGCCCCTGGGATTCACTGGAGATAAGCAGATTGAAGCCAGGGGAGGGCTCTTTCCTCTCTCCCCAGCCTTTCTTCCCACACCACCCTCCCCTCCACCAACGCCAAGATCCTTACGTCTCTGTTCACGTGTCCCTGGCCGGATGTTCCTGGGGGGCGGACGGGACACCGCTTCACACCGACACTGCACGTGGTCCTCCAAAGGCACAACGACTTTCTTGAATTTTGGCTTCCTCTGGACAAATTCGATCTTGTTCACCTATTTGAAAGAGGGAGGCAAGCAAAAGGTGAACACAGCTGTAGATTCCACTCTGCAAAAATAATCAGTGTCAGCATGCTTCAGGACTGGCTCTCCTCCTCAAGGGTCAGGAGGCAGTTTATAGAGAACAGTTCAAATTCAGGGGTGGTGTGTATGGGAGCTAATTTTGCAGACACCAGCAGGGCAGACCTAGACCAGGCAAGCTGGGATGTGACTGGTTATTTCCCCTGTTCCTAATTATCCCCGCTGCTTAAGCAGGATGACTGGTCAATCCCAGGCAGAAGAAGCATGGGATGTGCAGAACACACTAGCCTGCTTCCTGCGATGGCAGAGACCTAGAGGCAACCAGAATTAATTCCCACAAGAGCCTACAGGAAGGGTAAAAGGAGAAAAACTCAGGCCCGATGCAAGCAAACGCAGCTTCACCAGCTCTGCTGAGGCCTGTCTGAATTTGTCTCAAGCCCTTTAATAACTCCCAGGGCTGAAGCCCTCAGCTCTGTGTTTCACGGGAAAGGCGGTGCTTTGGAAATTCCCTCGGACTCTCCACCAGTGCTGACTCAGAGGGAAGACTCACTACTGTTCCACATCCCACCACAGGGCACGAGCTTTCTAGGGGGTCCTCCCATTCCAGAGGCGGCCGGGCCTGACCCCACTCAGCTTATCTAACGCGACCGCGGCCCCTGAAGTGCTCCACAAGCTATAAATACTTGCTCTGCCGCGCGTCTGGGATTGAATTCCTCTAAACCCACTGCCCCCAGCAGCATCCCTCAGCCAGAGCCAAAGCAGCCAGGCTGTTTATCTTTCCTTGAAAGCCCACTCCACACGCTTCAGACCACACGCTGCTCGCTAGACAAACACTTCCAGCCAAACAATAGAGAGACCTCTGTCCTCAAAGAAACCATTTCCAGGTCACTTTTTCAGGCTGGCTTTTGACCCCTCACTTGTTTTTTCCACAAAAACAACTCCTGCTCCCCCCCCTCCATTTTTCCCTCATTCAGCCTGGCTTTTCTGAGAAAGGAATTTCCTGATGAAAAGGGCTGTTTGAATACAACCTCTCCCAGCCAACCTCTGCCGCCTGCCTGGGGGAGTCTCTTACAGCTCAGGCAGAGGATTAGTAAAGGACGAATATTATTTTTAAACAAACTGTGGGAGGAAGCTGTGAAGAGATCACTGGTAGCTGTGAGGAGGGCAGGATCAGAGCAAGCGGATAGCCATCAGGTGTCTGCTTGCTGCTGGAGTGGGTCAGGAGGTAACCATGGGACTGAGAAAGCGGAGGAGCTGCTCCAGTCTGTGTCTTGGGAAGGAGCTGAGGCAGCAGCGAGCAGGCAGAGCACTGACACTGCAAGCTTTCCCCCTTTTTCCATCAAAAACCATCCCTGTGACTAAAACGAACTGTTTCCTCTTCCTTCTAACACAGCAGACAAGTCAGCCACAGAAAGAGCCATGGAGCTGAGCTGCAGCTGGGGACTGTGCCCTGTAGCTCTGCTGTAGTGACAATCCCCAGCTGCTGGACAGCACCAGCCCTCCAAGCAGCTGGCACAGACTGGATGTCACCCAGCTCTGGAAGGATGCCACCCCCTGCCAGAGGCTGCAGCACTGCGTGGCTAATGCAGAAGAAGTTGACTGCAGAGGTGATGCTGGGGGTCACGCTGTGTGAGCCTTGCACCTGAGACCCTCTGTGGCTTTGATTTCTTGGGGGGTTAGGGATGGAGATGGGCCGTGGGAGGGAGGAGGGAGCATCGGGAGGCATCTCCCTTACCTGGACGTGGCGGACACGGATCTGCGTGGGGCGACACTGCACGTTGCGGTTGTTGCAACAGCCGGAGCAGCGCTGCACCTCCACGCAGGGCGGCCACACCACGAAGTTGGCGTTGGTGCTGTCCACCATGTTGCGGGAGATTTCAAAGACTACCACCCGTGTCTTGCACTCTGCCAGGACAGCTGGCTCTGCTGCTGCCAGAGCATCTGTGGAGAAGAGCCAAGAGAAGAAGGTGGGATGAAACGGGCTTTGCAGCTGTTACCAACCCGCTCACGGACACCTCTACCCAAAAGAAAGACCCCACGCATTCTCTCATGCATACACAGATGTTCTTTCCCCTCTTCTCACCCCTCTAGCTCCCTCCCTGGGCAGAGAGATGCACCCTGTGAGGGACCTCTCAGTGAAATGATGCTTCTCACTGCAGTGGCAGACCCAGGCAGGAGGTGACATTTCTTTAGAGCAAATCAGTACCAGGGGGATTTAGAGCAGACCAGCTTGCAGAGCTCCAGACTCCCTCTCCTGCCCTCTTGGCACGTAACACACAGCTCCTACAGGAGGCCCAGGCCCTGCTTCTCACGTGTCTTCACATCCATGAGCACTATAACCTCCACCCACCTCCCCACCAGGTCTCAGACACACATCTACACCCAGACACAGCTTCTCAGGTGAGGGCCCCAACAACCACAAGGTGCAAAACCCTTGACTCACCTAGGCTTCGTCGCTCTCTAGACAGGGCCATGGGGTTTTGACCCGGCTGAGTTGCATTCAGGTTCAGGTTTGAGGTATCCTCCTCTGCAAAGAGAAAGACACAACCTAATAGCACCGAGTAAAGACAGGAGAAGATGTCAGGTACTTATGCTCTGCTCATCGAGTGAAGTGCAGAGACACTGGATAAGCCACAGCCACAGCACATCACTCCAGGTGTAAATCCACCAGGGAGATCATAGCTGTGCTTGGACACAGACACTCCAGGTTTGCTCTTGGCTCAGACTGGGCAGCTCAAAGCAACAAATCTATCAAGAAAGAAGGGTCCCGGTCAGCCCTGGGAGAGGAAAACTCAATCTCAAGAATGACAAGGCCTACAGCAGGGCATGCTGGTGTCTGAGAGGAGTAGCAGAGGGATTCAGATCATCAATCTGAGATCAAGATAGAGCAAGGAAGATCAAAAACTAGATGGGATCAGCAGAAAGTTTGATACATGAGTTGCCTTGCAGGGGTGACCTGGGACTGGGAGAGCATGTGATGGTGGGTGGGAGGTGGGGTGCTTGTTTTCTGTCTCCCAACGCACTGCAGCTGCTCTAGGTTAGAGTAAGTTTTATAACAGAAGAAAAGAAAAAAGGAGTTTAAACTGATTTTCTCCTATACTACTGTAAGGTAAGTTGCAGGATCTGGAGGTCGTTCAGTTAGCGATGGGAGAGGAAGAACGATAGCATTCAGGCCAGCCCTGAACAGTTCCCTCCCAACCCATTGCTTTTTCCCATAGGAAGTGCTGAATAGAGAAATGCCCATAATCCCCATGGAGCACTCCAACACGCAGCCCCTCCTGAGCTCCAGACAATGGCTACGGTTGGAGATAGCTCCCACCCAGCCACAGCTCTTTCCTTCTCCGACCTGCTTTAACAGCTGAAGGAAGCTGAATGGACGTCAGCATCAAGGGAGCAATTTTCTTAAAGACAATTTGGGGCCAGTGGAAGATCTCTGTTTATCAGATGTGTGTTGGAGCAGACTTCCCACACCTATCATGTCCCATTCCTCTTCCTCAGCCCTGCCCTACTGCAGCCTTCTTATAAAGGGGAGCAGAGACTTCACTCTCCCCTCAGCTCGGAAGCAAATGCTGAAGGACTTGGGATGGATGCACAGAGGCTGTATTCACAAGCCAGGAATCATGCAGCTGAGCAGTAAACATCTACCCATGAGGTGGTCTGACAGTGACCCTCTGAAGCTGCTGGACAGACATGATCAGTTCTAGGACACCATTCATCTTGCCCCGAAGCAGACAGCCAAAGTGATTTCTGGTGGATCATGCTCTAGAAGGGCATATAGTTCTCTAAGGGCTGCAGAAGGTGTCTGAATACTGACCTAGAGGGGCATGCCTGCTCTCCAGGCAGCCACAGTTCAGGGAGATGACCCCAACTCAACACACCTCTGTTGCTGTGTTTACCATAGTGTCTAAGAGATACTATCTGGAGAGCAGTGTCTCAGCTCATCTGCCCCCTGGAGCTGCCTACTCATGGCTCTCTGTGCAATCAGTGCTTGGCAGCTGCTGGGACACTCAGGAAACAGCTCCAGATGCTTTGAGATTATCTTGCTAATACACTTACTTGCAAATATGCCAACTCCACATGGGACAAGTGAATGGTGATGCCCCTCAGTCACTGCCTGGGACCAGATAAGAGCCACAGGGTGCAACAAAGAGATGGCTTCCCTGCACTGTGTTCCATTTACCTGACCAGCCTTTCCCACCTGGGACCTGAAGTGAAAACTAGTGACTAAAAGCTCTGAAGCCTTTTTCCCAATACCCATGGGCTTTTCAAGCCAACAAGAGAAGCCCAATTTGTTTCTCAGCCATGAGGGCGTTTAGTTACTGCGATGGAGATGTATCTGTTCCTTAGGCACCAGGACATGGCAGGCTGCACGCATCTTCTCAGCTACTTTTTCCCCACCCCACCATCCTGTGCCACCTGGCATTTTATCAAACGAGGGTGGGGGCTGACTTTTTTACAGAGGTTGAGTCAAGGAGAAGAGAGAGAGAGGGGAAGGAAAAAAAAAAAAAAAAAGGATACAAGCAACAACTGTTGACTCTAAACAAATCTCCTATTGAAAACTGGGTCCCTCCCTCCCCCAGGTTGTCCTTGTGCACCCCATGTCAGACGGTTGGTGCAGGCAGGGGGATCAGCCTGGGACAATCAATCCAGCACAGCTAATTTTGGAAGTTGCCCCATTGTGTGGCTCATGGATGGGGAGGAGGGAACTGGTGAGGGCAGGGAGAGGCCGTGGCGGTGGTGGGGAGCCTGGTTGCCTCTTTCTAAGGCAAACAATAGCTGAACGCAGCTGGTGCCCTCCCCCTCTCTTTCCCCCCCTCCCCTGCCCCTCCAGGGCCGTTTTGAAAGGCAGCGGGAATGCTTTTGAGACTGCGCCAGTGGTTGGACTGGCATAGGAAACAAAAGCAGGAAATTCTGTTCCCCCGTAGATAGTGTCTCGGCAAGGATTACAAAGCTCCAAACAGACAAAACACGAGAGAGAAGGCGAGCTGGGAGGGCCAGGGGACGACGGGCGGGAGCAGGGTTAGAATAGAAAGGAATTTGCTCTGAAGAGACCGTTTATAAATAAATTCCTGGGCCGGCCCAGCCGCCGCGGCGCGTGCTCCAATTCCCACACGTGCCGACCCCTCCACGCTTCCCTGCTTCTGCTGCTCTCCCTTCTCAGCCCTGGCCAAGTGACCCCAAGGCCCTGCAGCCCCCGGAGCTCTTATCTACGGGCAGGAGGTGAAGTGATGCTCCCCTGACTTAGCCCCTGTCCCGTATCTCACCCACAGGCACGTGCTCTGACGCTTTCGTCCTAGGAAGCTTCTCGGAGCACGTGGCCTGTTGTGGGTGCTAAACCTGAGAATTCACTCAGCCCTTTCCTCCTCTGTCACCCAACTTCCACCTATTTCTCCACCTCCTAAGCTGATCCTTGGATGATTCAAGCCCTGCTGCTTGTGCATCTTGCAGGGTGAAACACGCTGACCACTGTTCCTTGCACTCACCTTGCTCATCTCCTATCATTCTTGAAAGCCAATGGAATCCATCTTAGAATCAATATCTGAGGCAGTTAGGAGAAGATCTAAAAAAACATCTAGTTGCCTAGCTTGCACAGGTTTCTCAAGGGCTATGTGTGTAAATAGCCAGGTCTTGGCTCCTGACTAGATCCTATATTTATTCACAGAATCATAGAATGTCAGGTAGGAAGGGACCTCAAAGATCATCTGACCCAACCCTTCTAATATTATTGCTTATATGGTATGTCTCAGGACCCCATCGAGATGAGACTTAAAACTTTTCAAAGTGGGGTAATGCACCACCTTCCATGGGAGACCATTCCAATGTCTGACTGTCCTCACGGTGAAAAAATTTCCTCTTGTGTTCAAATGCAATCTCCCCAGGAGCAACTTGTGCCTGTTGCCCCTTGCCTTGCCCATGTGACTTATTGTGAAGTCTTGTTGATAGTCTGCCTGCTGGAAAACAGAATGCCCCCTCCCTCCCTGGTGAAGAGTTATGAAAAAATAGAGGAGTGTTTGGTGAAGAGGAGATTTACCTACGGAGTCTATCCGCAGGGCACGCTGGAGGTCGCTGATGGAGCGCACAGAGCTGCCACCCAAAATCTCATAAATGTCTTCAGGTATGGGGTCCCCCTGTCAAATGACAAAAAAAGAAAAGAAAGGGAGAAACAAGCATTAGAGAGGATCTGCAAATACTGACTGCATCGTGTTGGGGAACTGGGGAGGAACTGAAGAAGAATGGAGGAACCAGTGAAGGAACCAGAGAAAGGCAAAGATGCCCTCAAGAAGGTATGAGCCTGAAACCTGAGCAAAAGGGAGAGAGTCCCTCCTGCTGCTTCTCACAAAGTGGTCAGGAGACTGAAAAAGCAAAAAAATGCCTGGGCTGTGCAACAGAGCCTCTGACACTATGCAGACAGAGCAAGGCTTCCTTCACGGGTGCTGTATGACTTCTCCAGGTGGCCTCTCATTCCTGCTGCCTGCAGTAAAGGCGTTTTAACAGACTTCCCTTATGCTATCAGATAAAACCTTCCCAATATTTTCCTCTGTTATGAAACACCCTCACGGGCTTTGTGAGATATCGTGTGCATGTGCGTGTGCATGCGCGTGTATTTTCAAACCACAGAGGCCCAATAATATCCATAATTTGCATACCCTTAAAAAAAAAAAAAAAAAAAGGTGGGGGTTGGAGAGGAAGATTGACCTTCACAGATGAGGCTGCTCCAGCCTGAGCTCGCAGTGAAACCACAAATGATGCAGGGAGGACATGAAAGGCTGTTTGAGGTGGTGGGCTGAGGAGCTGATTTGGATGAAGACACACATGGGAGTCTGGATGTCATTGCATGCCAGTGCCAAAAAACCTTAAGTAAGCAGGCTCATAGACATCAGGCGATAGGCCAGATTCAGGGTTTGTGCAGGCAGGTGCAACGCCATCAATCTCTTGGGAATTTTACTCTGGCACCAGGCTTGAATGGGCCCCAGTGACAGCACTTAACAAGACTACAAAGGAGCGGTGTGGGAAAGCAAGCACTGATTAAAACATACTTCCGAAAGACCAGAGAAAGAGAGGGAGGAAAGTACTGGCCAAAGTGTTTGCTTAGCTCCCAGC
The DNA here is from genome assembly GCA_038090715.1 of Florisuga fusca. Classification (NCBI taxonomy): domain Eukaryota; kingdom Metazoa; phylum Chordata; class Aves; order Apodiformes; family Trochilidae; genus Florisuga; species Florisuga fusca. The sequence continues at coordinate 7,251,827 of JAAWXA010000003.1, forward strand.
TCTCTTCATTCCGGCCTACTCATGCGGAAAAGCTGCTCTTTCAGCCGGGTGCTGGGTGCCCTCTGAGCCACAGCCCTACACATGCTCCTGTAACTGAGCGGAGAACTTGGCTCGTGATCCTGTGAAACGCAGGGATTTTTCGTGTGGGTTTTTATGGGCAGTTGGTGGCATGTGTGTGGTCCTTCTAGGGTAAAGCTATTCCCTCCCTGCCCGCCTTCAGTGCAGAACATTTCCCTTCCACTTGGAGTCAAGGAAAACCTCCAGGCAGGTGGTTAAATGCTGGCTTTTAAACCTCAAGGGCTTCAGCCCAGGGCTGCAGACACTTTAGCATGGCTGCTTGAGCCTGGCACCCTGACACCACCACACGTGCCTGTCCCTTGGCCACCTGCCCTTTGCCTCTACTAAGGTGGCAGTAGGAGCCCTCCCTCCTCAGCCCTGCTAGCCCACCCTCTAATACCATAACTTAAACTAGGACGCGGTGGCTTGAAGGATGCTGCAGCACAAGTCACGGGGCAGGAACCTCCTGGGATAGCTACAGAGCAGCCAGCGCTAGTGTCTTAAACATCCACAGCCTGATCCACCAGAGAGCTCATGTCAGATCGAGCCTCTCTGCCCTGCTCTGTCCCTGTCCCTGTCACATCTCACCACAGATCTGGCTGCCCGCCTGCAGCCAAAAGCAGATTTTACATCCCCAGGCACTGCTTCCGCAGTCTCCGAGGGAGAGGAAAGCAGCATCAGTGATGAATGCACAGCGAGAGAGAGACTCGTGTAATTCAGGGATCACTGGATAGCTGTGAAATGAAGATGCCTTCTGACAACTCCTGCCGCGTGAGGAATAGAGGGGCCAACAGCCCCACACCAGAGAGGCTCTGCAGCACTTCCCTGCCTTGTGCCACACACGGCGTTTACTGGGAAAGGGATCATTTGCAATTCCTAGGACTTGCAGCCAGGGCTCAGCGCTGGGCGGCTCTGAAATTGCAGGCTTTTTAATGTATGCACCTGTCAGACAAATGCATTCGTGTACGAATGCTGCTGTGCACGGCTGCCCCTGGTCCTTCCTGACACTTGATACATGTAGGAAATGGAACTTTATTTTAAACTCTGGCACTCACTTGGGGAGAGCGTGGGCAAGTGTTACGAGACTGGGTGACTTTGGAGGCAAGCTGGGAGGTGTCACCTTGCTAACTGAGCAGGGGGAACAGATATGAATCAGGGATTGCAAATTCAGGCCCTCAGGAGCTGGATTGCTGGGGACTGCCTGCAGGAATAAGCTCCACTCCCTGCTCACAGCAGCAGTTTTAGGTGCCAATTTTTTTCTTGCTGCAGATACTATCAGCATGGCTACAGTGTTATCACCAGCCTACATGGCTCATAATCGTGTCCTCCTCCTTGGGGTTTAGTGAGGCAGCTCTGCCTGTGACAACCACGAGCCTGTGAAGCTCCTTGCTTTCCTCCAGTGCTGCAGAACCATGTCCAAGGTTGGCCAGAGAACAAATACACAGATCTGAGCTGCATGGTCTGGCCTTGCTGCCTTTGAGGTCTGTGCCTGGAAATAGCCATGCCTCTGGGTCTCCCATCCTAGATCTATGCCTGAGTGTCAATGAAATTGGGGCACTGCACACACCTGGGATAAGGGCACTTGGTGGGGATGGGACACAGGGAAGCAGAGGTCCCCCAGCCACCTCCACCTGATCCCATGGGGAGGTGGAGGAGCGTTGCAGGAGGTGGGATCCTCAACAGACCAGACCAAGCAGCTGGTCTGGTTCCTGCTTAGTGGCTCTTCTGGAGTTATTTGTCTAACATAGGTTAACAATCTCCTTTTTTAACTGCTCGGCAGATCAAAGAAGACTTTAGTCTCAATGGACTCCTGGCTGACTGTCAAGTGCCCCAAGGCCTGGCCTCATATTCCTGCAAGGTCCTGAATTCCTAGAAGAAAGTAAGTTTGTTCTACCCTCCCTCCCTCTGCCTCCAGTGCCTGGCTCTCCCCCAAGCCACAGGGGTAGCCCCCACTCTGCCAGTCTCCCCCATCCCCCCGCTAGGGATGTCCCCTCCCCTTCTCCTGGCTGCTGGCACTTTTGAGGTGAGAACCAGGGCACACCTTACACAAGGCAGCAGAGCACCTGGGAACACGTGCAGCAATGCCCTGCAAACAGAACATTCCCCTGTCCCCACTCACATGCTCTCCCCAAATCAGCCTCATTGTTAACTTCACCATCCACTGCCCCTGGAGCTTTCCACCAGCGTATGATTTAAACACCAGGGTTGCAGAAAAATCCCCTTGCAATCAGCCACTGCCAAGGTGACACAGGGAATACTAAGGGCTATGCTCCAGTCATTCCCCTTGGCTATTCCCTGGCAAGGGTTTGGGAGTCTTGCCCGAAGGTGTATCTGACTCCAAAGCACGGAAGACACAGAGGAGGAGGCAGCAAGGATTGTGCAACTGGAAGAGAAGGCAGACCCTCAGGGCTCAAAGAAACCAGTCAAGGTCACTCCCAAGGTGAGAACTCCTCCAGTCCTTTTTTTTTTTGGGTGGTGTGTCTACACACTCACATCTAACTGCACACAGAAGGACAGAGGGGTAGCATCACTACCATCCCAGGGCAGGGAAGCACCCGGTTATCTGTTCCTCTGCCCTGATGAGGAGGACTTTCCCGAACATATCCACCCTGACCACAGCACGGGATCTTGGCAGCGGAGTCTCCAGTGATCATCCAGGCAAAAAACCCCAAACAAACAGCATTTTTCAGTTCCCTCTGAAGCTGATGCGAGGACCCTGAGGGGAGACTCCACTGCATTCCCTGGCAGAGAGCAAGACTGGCAGCCATCCTGCCACTGGCCATCCGAACCCGAGACTCTTGCTCCCCTGACATAGGGCTTCCACCTTTCCAGGACCACTCCCAGATAGAGGGGGACAGCAAAACCCACCTGCCAGAGGACCAGGCACGCCTGTCCCAGCAGCAGGCACAACCCTCCTCACACGAGCTCCCCTCCACGTGGGACGGTGGCTTATGTTTTCCTCCCTTAAAAGAATCAACCTTAATGTTTGATCTAGCCCACGTTCCTAAAATACAGCCAGACCTACCCACCCTTTCCCCATTTCAAGGGGGACTCCACTGCCCCACCTTGCTCCTCTGCACTTCCCCTACACCTCCCCTGAGAGGGCTTGGAGGCATTTCCACCCCCGGGGCTGGCTGTGTACCGGCAGCACTGGAAACACCGCAGAAGCCGCTGTCATTCTCTCCTGCCGCCCGCTGCACATCAGCTGATGGGAAGAGGGAGGCAGGGACGATTTGCCCGGCTCCTTCCACGACCTCACCCCAGACGTCTCATCCATCCCGGCCCCCACCGCTTTTGTCCTTGTCACAGCCTCATGCTAGGAAGACACGGGAAGAGCCCGGGAGTCTTGCACCAAGAAGACGTGATGGGGAGCTGGGCCCAGGTTATAAGCAAGCGCCCGGCCGCACCCCATTCCTCGGGAATTCCAGAAAGCCCTGCCAGTGGGGCTTCACCCCAGCACAACCACACCGGGCTCAGCCCATCCTCTCTAAATGTTGCAAGGCAACTATTACAACCCGCGGGGCAAATGCAAATTGATTTAGCATCCTCGCGTCCCAACTGGCAAATACCTTCCCACTGAGGCTCATACTCCCTCCCGCTGGAAGAGTTCCAGGGCCCTCCAGCTCCAGATGGGTGTGATTGAAGAGGGAGAAGGACTCAGGAGGCTCCATCTCCCGGCTCAGGCCTCTGCTGATCAGAGGGAGCTACTGTTCTCCACGCACTTTCTCTCAGGCAGGGCTGGGGAGGAGGTGCAAGCCCCATTCAGAGGATGACTATGGTTCAGCTGCCTAGTAGGAGTCAAGTTGTATGTGCCTGGGGCAGAGGTGTAACACAATGGCTTCAAAGTCGATGTGGAGACTATCTGTAGGCAAAAGCATCTACCTAAGCATAAACCTTCTTGGTTTTTTCATCATAAAGTGACAAATATCATTATTCCTCCCAAGAAACCTTGAGCCAGAGTTCCCAAACCCTAAACCTACTAGGCTGTCATAGAGCTGAGCACTCTTTTAGTGTGATTGAAGTGCAGAAGAACAGCCCCCTGGGATCAGACACTTCATCTTCACCCTTCCCCAGCACCAACCATAGGTGATGTTTCATGTTGCACAGGAGAAAGGGATCTGAGCCACCCACAAAGGAAATACCATCCTCTGCCCCAAACAAACTTAACCACTGGGTAGCCCACAGCTCTAACTGCTTCCCTTTGCGGCTTGGGCAAAGGCAAAATGGGACCGTAAGGAGGTGATGTGATGCTTTGTACCCAACCCCTTCCCTGCCGCCCACAAGATGAGCTGCCAGAAAATGAGGAAGGAAGAGAAAGAAATGATGCAAAGGGAGAAAAGTTCTGGTGGAAGGATGTTTCCTACCCCTCACAACCTGCAAGCTGGAGATCCAACCCACAGTTTTGCCACCTTAGGTAGAACTGAAGTGGGAACTGAGCCCTGTATGTAAATGTTAGGGGCTTTCTGTTCCCCTCAATCTGCATGCCATCATACTATCAGACATGGCAGCAGAGGTCCAAGGATTTGGGGTTTTGGGGCTCCTCTTCCTTGACCATGCCTTGGGGTGAGGCTTTGATTTCCACCTGGGGAAACCAAAGAGGGTTGGGGTGTACGATCACCAGCCAAATCCACCACCTGGACCCCGCCCTGTGCCTGCCTTCCTCTTGAGCAGAGCATGCGGGAGGGCTGCAGGACAAGATGCTTGCCTGACTGTGCAAGCACAGCAGAGACACTCATCTCCTGCCTCTTCCCCATGGCCCCACGCAGACGCACACCCCACTGAACAGCCGTGCTGCCCTGGTGATGGTGTCTCTAGAGGCACTGCCCCCTTCCCTCACCCCTTTCGGAGCCCCCTTGCCCTTCCTCCATCGGCCCCTCGATGATGCCAGGGTGGGCTTCATGCAGTGCATTATTCTGGAGGTGGTGGCAAGCAGGCCTGGGTCCTTGCCTCCTAGCACGCCAAAAGAACCAGGGAAGGCGAGTGGTTTGGTGGAGCAGCCGTCTGGCACTGCGCCCCGGGGGTGACAACCAACGGGGCCAGAGCTGCCGGTGGGGCAGGAGGCTGCGGGCTCCCGGGGGTGCTCCTCAGCAGCAGCCTTGCTCCATCCATCAGCCAAGGACTGCTTTAGGCTGGTCTCCCGTTCCCTTCCAGCCCGGGATGCACACGAGGGTGGGTTTATCGCCAAGCGAAGCCTTTCCCGGCGGTGCCCGTCCTGACAGGGGGGAGCGACCCCGCCCTGTGCCTGCCTTCCTCTTGAGCAGAGCATGCGGGAGGGCTGCAGGACAAGATGCTTGCCTGACTGTGCAAGCACAGCAGAGACACTCATCTCCTGCCTCTTCCCCATGGCCCCACACAGACGCACACCCCACTGAACAGCCGTGCTGCCCTGGTGATGGTGTCTCTAGAGGCACTGCCCCCTTCCCTCACCCCTTTCGGAGCCCCCTTGCCCTTCCTCCATCGGCCCCTCGATGATGCCAGGGTGGGCTTCATGCAGTGCATTATTCTGGAGGTGGTGACAAGCGGGCCTGGGTCCCTGCCTCCTAGCACGCCA
>JAAWXA010000003.1:7257545-7333850 GCA_038090715.1 Florisuga fusca
CTCCTCGCCACTCTCCCCCGCCGCCCTCCGGGACTGGCAGCTCGGCAGCACCGCCCGGTGCCGGCCAAGGCAACTCACCTCCAGGCGCGCTAGGGGCAGGGAGAGGATGAACGCGAAGACCACGCCGAAATTCATCCCGACTTCAGGCCCCGCCGGCTGCGGGCACATGGACGGCGAGCCCCGGGAGAGGGGAAGCGCTTCCCGCAGACAGCCCCGCGGCCGCCCGGCCTCAGGCATCGAGGGCTGCTCCGCGGGTTCCCATTTTCCCTCCGAGCCGGGCTGCGGGTGGGAGACTTGCAGAAGACCTTGGAAGAGGTGGTGGTGGTGGTGGTGGTGAGAGGAGGCAGAGGTACTGCTCGGTGAGTCGCCTGCCTCTCTGCTATCTCATAAGCCCGGTGGGAAAAAAAATGCAGTCCCTCAAAATTATCTGCATCCAGCGTCTGCGTCCCTCTCGCCCCAAGGGATGCTTCGGTGTTGCCTTTTGCTAGGTGGTCCACATGCTATTTTTCTTCTGGATTGTCTTCCTCTTCAAATATATGTATGTAAAAGATTTTACATGCGGGCAACAACAACTCAGTGTTCTTACAAAAAGATGCACAAAATAGCAATTAAAAAACTTTTCCAAACTTTGGTACGAATTTAAAAAAAAAAATCCTCTTCCTTAAGATGTCATTTTCTTAAAACGCTCCTTTTCTTCCTTATGCCTGGTTGCTTTTTTTTTTAGCGAAAAGTTGCTACTGTACATTGAATTTCTTCCCTTCCCATTAGATTCGTGGCTCGGGTGCCTCCTCTCTTGAAGTGCTGGCAGCTTGCTTGGACGTGAGGTTTGCTTTGGGTTTGGAGACAGGTGAGAGCAAATGTTTTCTCTCTGGGTTGCGTGTGTGTGTGTGCGTGCGTGCACTGAGCCTTGACGAGCCTCAGAGCGGAGCCACCGCTGCCTCCCGCGCTCTGTTGCAACAAGAAAGAAAGAAAAAAAAAAAGCAAAAAAAGCAAAAAAGATGAAATTGAAGGGGAGGTGAGAGAGCCGATGAGTCTTTATTTTAGTCTGCGAGCTGCAAGAGAGACTAAACTGGCACCCGGGGCTGCTCCTTTTATAAAGGAGAGGAGATGGGTGGAGCATAACTTGCCATCCTCCTCCTGGCTGGGTATCAAGGCGAAAAATCTAGTGAGGGAGTAGCAGTCCATTGCTGACAAAATAAAAAGTGTGTTAATTTAAATGATAAATTAATTAAAAATGACTAACGCTGTAATAACCCGTATAATGTGGCTTTAGTATCGTGTGAGGAATGGGGACAGAAATTCCTTCCTCCTCGGCAAGAGATAAGAAGAGAGGAGTTCCCAGCACAGTAGTTTGTTATTTTTTTGGCCCCAGGTTCTCACTGTTGCAGTCTGGAGCCCATTTCTCTAATTTCTCTAATGCCTTCTTCCCTGCCCTGCTACACCACTAGCTCCAGGGAGAGAGATGGTGTTAATATCTTACATCTCTTTGTGTGCAGCGGAAGAAAGAAAAAAAAAAAAAGCCAGATAAATTTAAATGTTGCTACAAGACAATCTGTTGTTGCTCGTGGCACCGGGAGGTATCTTGCTATGTGATTATCTCCACGATATAATAAACATCTGAAGGAAAATTAAGCAAGCAGATATTTGCAGGGGTGGGGGTGGGGGTGTGCAAAAGAGAGGGATGGGGAGGGGAAGGATGCTAACAGGTGAGTTCAAGAAAAAGTCATATCCTATTGAAAAAACACCTGTACGCACGCCCTCTCATGTTGGTAGGAGTGATCTCCTGGTGTGGAGTTGCACGCTTGCAAAGCATACTCCAGGCACGACCAGGAGGGGTTTCTGCACCATCTTTGTGCAGGCTCATATCCACTGATACATTCCTGCACCGTCATGCACCGCAGGCACTCGGCAGGCGTTTGCTCTGAATCCCAAGCATCTTCCCTTCTTTTCCTATGCTACGCACACACTTCTATTTGAGCCTCTCGCATGCACAGCTACGTGCAATTTTTGTCTCATTCACACATCCCTGGGCATCCATGTGTTCTCCTTCACTCTCCCCCTCTTTTTTCCCTTCTCTTATACATACACCCACCAGCACACCAGTGCCCTCATCTCACAGCATCACACATGCTCCCTTAGACTAAGTGCCTGTGAGTCTCATGCAGCCAACCTGCTCTAAAACACACGGTCTCTCACCAGCATTTGTGGATGCACCATCCTAAGTGTCTGGATAGGAGTAGCAGCTACCAGGACCAAGCAGCAGGAAGCCCACCTAATTATGTTCTGTAGTAGGCACCCAACAACACCTCCCAGCTTGGCTACCTACACTGCTAAACCTGACTTTTGTCTCCGTGGACATTGGTCAGGAAGCACAGGGATACAAAGAGGACTGGGGGGCCTCCACAGCTTTCTTAGAAGAGCATGGCTCCTCTGCTCCTCCCATGGCAGAGATAGGTAACTCAAACAACAAATGTAAGGTTCTACTTTAGGGCAGTGTGCCAAGATGCTCTTGGATCCCAAGAGATCACCACACTTTGACACAGAAGAGCAGGCAGACTTCCCCACTACCCGGTGGGTAGTTCATCAGAGCTATGCCAGCTCCAAAACCCAGGTCATCGGAGGTGCGTGAGATAAGGAGTGTCCTGGGAGTCCCTCAAACCAAGTCTGAAGTGTCTCAGTCCCAGTTTTGGAGCTCAAGTGGGAGGAAGTGGAGATGCAATGCATACCTTTGCTTGTTTCCACCACCAGAGAACTTAATAGGACTTTACCTTAGATGCACCAGCCATGTTAGCCCTGTCCCACCCCAAATTCCTTATGACACTCTTAGAATTCCCCTCATTCTCCCTCCTGGACTGCCAGCAGGATAGCAGCCATTTCACATGATGATAATTCAAATTCGATACCCCAGAAGCGTGGAGTTACTACTCTAATGTCTGCCTGGGTGCTAAAACTCAAAAAAAAAAAAAAAAAAAAAAAAAAAAGAGATTTTAAAAGTCATGTCTGTCTGACATGACTCCAGATATAACCTGTCAAAGGAATGCAGTAGGCCTAGGCTTATTGGTGGTCAGTGGAGGGAAATACAAGGATTTGGGACAGCCAAGGCAGCTCCTGGAAGTCATTCTATCTATGTAAAGGGAGCTGAGGGCAGATAGGTCCTGAAAGTCCATGGCCCCCTTATGTGTTTAAAGTTCATAAGGGGCAAATGGAGACTCAGGTGCCCTTTGAAGGTCTCTGCCCTCAGGTAACCTGGTGTGACTCCACCACCTCCACACCACCTTGTTCAAGCTATGTAGGGTATCCCCCACACCATGGTGGCTGCCTGGCCAGGACAGAACAGCCTGAGTGTGGGAGGATTGATTAAACATCTCACAAGGGAGAGATACCACCACCAGAGAGGACTCATCAGTAAGCTAATAAGACTGCTGAAAATCCCTTGCTTGGTAGTAACAAGATCTGCTGCAGGGCATGACTTTAGGGGACAGTCTATGTGTGGTGTGTGTGGCTTTTTTTTTTTTAATATCCGTTTAAATTACATGTGAGATGGGATAGAAATAGAGTTATTTATTTTCATGTGGATGATGCCGGACAGTTTTTAGAAGCTTAACATCAGAAACAAAAAGCTAATCCCTGTTGGACCTCCAGACAGCAAGGAAGAGGATGTTTGGAATTTGTCTAATCATCTACCTATGATCCTGCCCGTAAATAGAGCAAAACGATATTCAAGCCACTCAGGTTTCAGTTGCTTCTCCTTACGTTTTCTGCCTCTAAGACAGGGGCAGATTTTTCTCGAGTGAGGTCTTTTAGATGCAGGCTGGGCCAGTCTCATTGGTGCTGAGTTCAATAGGGGTGCATGCACTTGAAACTGCTGTGCCCTGAGCTGGGTGGGTGCTCCTTTGATTCTTTTGCTTTTGTGAAATTAGCTTGCAGTTTATCCCCAAACACCCTAAATCTAGTGGGGATGGCTCACGTGGCCTGTAGGGTGGATGTGAGGCCTGCCACAGAGCAAGAATTCAAAACCACCATTGCATAATGTAGGAAGATATTTTGAGGATACATCGAAGGAGCTGAACCATAACATCATATAGTGATTTAGGTTGGAAAAGGCCTTTAAGATCAAGTCTAACCATTGAGAGCATCGTGACTTGATAAGGTCAAATCACAACTGTGATAGTTGGCAATGGCCCTACAGGCAAACCACAACAAAAACAGAGATTTCATAAGAGCCTGTGGCAGGGTTTCTTATTAAAACACTTTCACCACCACTACAGGTTTCTAGCCTGCAAACAGCTGAACTCATCTCCTTGGTTATTTTCTTATCACTAGGGAGGAGGGCAACACGTGTCTGAGGACAATAGGCAGTTCCTTGCTGCACGGCTGCTCTCCCCGCATGTTGCTGGAAAAAATGATCTATCCATCATCCACAGATGCACAATGTGAGGGATGATTTTTTTTTTTTTTTTTTGGTTGGTTGGGTTTTTTGTTTTTGTTTTAGAGGGGAGAGAGAATTGTGAAACAACAGGAAGAAAAACAGGGCTTTCAATGGAAAGCAAGACTCAGTCTGAACAGCTGAGATGTCTCAGCCTCTCCATGATGAGTCCTATTTTGAAAAACAATCAATGGAAAGAAATTAGGAGGTGTTGACAGCCAATGTGTAGTCAGCCCGCCCACTCAAGGTATCTAACTAAGGTGTTGCTCCCTCTCTCTGGTCTCTAAGTTCAGGAGAAAGATGAGCAAGCCCTACGCCTACTCTGTGGTGCTGCCACAGCCGTCAATGGAGGGGAGCAACAGTGACACTGAAATTAAACACCTAGAGTAAGTTTTATGCACAGTTTACAACAGGAGGCCCATTCAGTGGTTGCATCACCTTTATGCTACATCACTGGTTATATGAGCTTTATCAAAACCCAAGCAATCAGAATGGAGACATAGTTTGTAGCCTAAGCTACTGCTTTCACCATTTGGCTCAGAGGCTGCCACTGTGGGTGTTGCTCTAAATTCCTAATGACTGAATTTGGTCTAATGGAGGAAAAAAGCAGAAAAGGAGAAGAGAGACTGAAGGAAGCAGACAGAGATAGGAAAGGACCCTGTTGTTTATATCTAGTGCCAGAGAAAGGCAGAGTCTTGGGGTGCCCAGGGCTTGCACAATTTGCCTTCGTGCCTCTGGCACTGGCAAAGAAAATGATTTCCAAGGATGTGTAAAGCTTGTGCAGGGCAACTGTCTCCAGGGGAAAGGGAAGGTGTCACCTGGCAAGCAGGCTGTCAATGGGACCTGCCAAGCTTCCTCTGGGAACCCCTCCTCTGCCTGTCTCTTCCAGGCAGAGGGATTCCCCCTGCCCCTCACCACCTCCGTCATCTCATTCATTACTGGCAGAAATCTGGCAGAGAGAAGAAGATGGGGGAGGAGGACGAGCACACAGATACATGCAGAGGGGAGAGCAAGGCCCCTCATGATGTCAGAGATGGAGAGGGCTCATGCTGGCCGCAGCTCACTGCTCCACATTTTGGGGTGAAGGAGGAAGCAAAGGCATTTCACATCCCTGAGGATGCACAAGCAGGATTCAAAAACAGAAGGCAAAGCTGGGGGGACAGATTTCCCAGGGCTTTTCTGCATGCATACACTTCCCTATACCAGGTGGGGAGGAGGGGATGCAGCCTCCTCTGCTCATGCTATCATATATTTCTGCCCCCCCACACCCTTCAAGTTTAGGGTAGAAGAGAACAATTTCCTTACTCTGGCAACCATCCATTATGTCTATGGATCTGCTCCCCACCCCATTCCCCCTCTCTTTCCTGTTTTGATGAAAGGAAAAAATGTTCTGCTTTCCTTCTTTATTTTTCCAGACTGGTGAATAGCACTCAAAAGGAATTTCTCTCCCTTCCCCCTTTTCCCTCTCCCAGCATAATAAATATATATGTGTGTGTGTGTGTAAATACACCACACGTCACAGGTCATCTGTTGTTTTTCAAGAGGCATATACTATTTTTGTTTCCAAATTGATTAGGTGGGCAGAGGTTCCCCCTTTCCACTGACACCACCCCAAACACTGCTTCCTCTGCCCACGGCCTCTGCCACTCACCATCTCCCCATCCTTTGCCCCTGGGTCTGCAGCGAGTGGCGGTAGCGGTGGCAGCAGCGAGAAGGAAGCTCGCCGAGCTGGAGTAAAAATAGCCCCAGCAGTTACTCAGCTCAGAACATAACATGACTCATGATGTGAAATGAAGATGAGGGTCGAAAACCAAAAGCAAGCAGCAGTTCCCCACCACCACCACCTGCTGTTGCTGCAGAGCAAAACCCTCTCCAAATACGGCTTTGCTGGGGGTCAGGGCATCACCCGAGGTGGAAAGTTCTGTGAGTGGTACCTGCAAGAGCTGGTCCTCCCACCTGTGCCAAAACAGCTGTGCCAACACCAGAAGCTGGTGGATTTAGTGATGCTGCACCCAACTCTCAGATCATTTACCTCCCATAAGCTGTGGACCTTGAGCAAAACTGGAGTCCCATTGGTCCAGGTGGGGAGAAATATCTCACGGCACCCTTGTGCCAGCACAGCCAGCAGCTGGTTTGCAACAGCACAAATGCAGCTGGACACCCCGGATTGCCTGCACCCACCGTGGCCTGAGCCTGTGAAGGGGAAGACAAGTGGTTTCACACCCATATCCCACCCTGCACCTCATCCCCAGGCAGGGAGGAGGAGGGCACCCAGTTCACTGAGGTGTGCAGGAGATCAGCACCCCCGGCATGGTGGGAGGCAGGCTGTTGCTATCTGCTGGCCTGTGTAATAAAGGAGGGAGTTTAAAAATAGACTTTGAGCTGCGATGCCGGAAAGGCAGCAAGATGTATAGAGTGGGTGTGTATTTATCCTACACGCCCTGTGTCTGACACCCCGCTGGCACGGGGACCTGCCCCAAAGCAAAGGTGCCGCTTGGTGGTCATGGGTGCTGGCCAAGGGGCCCTTGTGCTGGTCCTTATTGCCACATTGGCTGTGGGGGCAAGGGGTTTGCAGGGAAGCCTTGAGCTCTGTCTCACAGGTACCAGGGATGCTCAGAGACCTTCACACACCACCTCACCCTGAGATCATTTGGAGCACTGGGACATACACATCTTGCCCATGCTGAACCAACCCAATCCATGACTCCTCCACCCCCGTATACCCAGACAAAGTGGCATCTCTCAGGACAAAGCCTTTCAATAGATCCCCTGCCCTCTGCCCTCTCTGAAACAATGAGAAATCAAGGAATATTGTCCGAGCTGAATAAAAAGTTCTAAATTTAGAGTGTCTGATGTGTTCTTGGTTTCCTGCCATGACTCCCCTCCTCCTCCCCAACCTCCCTCTTCATTGCTCGCTAGCCTTGTGCACTGAAAGGTTTCTGATGCGGTGAGATCACCACCAGGACCCTGTCTCCCCAGTGATGACACAGAGGGGAATTCCAAGTTTGACTCTAGTCTCTATTTTTGTAGAGCAGGGAGGAGGAGAACACACCGTATTTTGCCTCACCGGCTTAGACATGCATGGAGGAGAAGGAAACATAAGGTCAAGAGAGAGGGAACTTTCTCTGCCACTTTGGTCTCCTTGTATCCTGGTTCTCAAATGCTCCAAGTGCTCTGTCCACACATTTCCACCTGCTCACTGCATCCTGGCCTCCAGCTCTGCCACAGCAAGTCCTCGGAGCAGTGCTGCCCCTCTGCTGCTCCAGCCCAGAAGCTCAGGCTTGTAGGACCCTCACTGTCCTCCCACTTTCCCCAGGCAGGTCTGCCAAGAAGCAAGCAGCTCAGAAAGAGCAAATAGAGGCAGTAAAAAGGCCAACAAAAAAAACCCCAACCAACCAACCAACCAAAAAAAACCTAAAGAAAAACCCAAGAGGGGAGTGGGGGTGGGGGGATCTAAGGGGTGCTATCCAGCAATGTACTTCTGATGTTTAAACAAGGGACTCCCTTGGGTTCATGCCTGATAAGGTTGGGTGTCAGGGGAATCTATTCATTCGTTTTCCTCCTTAAACAAAAAGGCCTTCCCAGAACCACAGTTAGAAGGGAGCCAACACCTCTTGATGAATAGACTTGTCTTAAGTGCATGCACAGGAAGGCTTTCTGTCTTGCTCCTGGAGAGGAAAAAACCCTAAACTGTGAGTATTGACCACACCACTCCATGTAGGTGGAAAGGGGAGTGTGGGTCAGCAGTGTTTTCTGCATGAGGATGGACACCAGGAGCTAACTTGAGCTTGTCAGCACATCTGTGGGGTGGCTGGAAGTGCAGAGATCCTTTCTGATGATAGGATCCAGGCAGATGGGTGGGGAGTCTGCCTCAAAAGCAAGGAAAATTCCTCCTGGCCTCCTTCAGCTTTGAACAGTGTCTCCTGAGAGCCTTGTCCAACCCTCCCTGGCTTGGTGGCTGAGTCCATGAGCAGATGGAGAAGGGCTTTGAGGCCAGCCAGGCTCTCCCACACTTCTCTATCTTTCCCTGGCTGTGCAATCTAGGGAAGGGAGGGTGGGCAGAATTATGAGTCTTTCGGGGTTTTTTGTTTTGTTTTGTTTTGTTTTTTTAATGACTATTATTAAGTCCCCTTTTGTCAAGAGTTTGGGGGCAAGTTTTTTGGAATGATGCTCGCATGCGCCAAGGATATCAAGCCAAGCGTGTTGGGGCTGTAGGTGGGACAAGATGGGGGGAAGGAGCAGCACTAAGTGCTCATAGGGAGGGGGAGAGCTGCCATGGCCACATCCCTGGCCAACGTCGTGTGAACAGGCAGAGAAACTGAGAGGGGCTGGACCTGCTGAGGCAGAGGGAATGCCCTCCTTCCCTCTTAGCCAGGGTGAATGACACACGGGGCTCAAGAAGTGAAAGGGAGAGCCAGGAGCCACTTGTTGGTGGAGACAATTTAATGCCTGTTCCCAGCTCGGACAAATTGGCAGAGCCAGTGGCTGGGGAATGGAAAAGTTCAGGTCTCCTGTTCCATGTGCAGCTGCTGCCAGAAAACATCAGGCTAATGGATGCAGCAGGGTGGGAAGGGAAAAAATAGCCTCAAGGCCACTGGAGACGAGGCCTCCTACTATCCTCTGGCTTGTCGTGTGTGAGGGAGCAGCAAGAACAGGGCTGCTACACAAGAGAGGACAAGCCAGGAGCCAGGAGTGCCCTCAGCCCAGGTGGTGACCCTGTAGATTCAGGTACAGTCCCTCAGTACCTAGGCAGAGACAGAGATGGGACTGGAGATAAGGTGACTACAGTGTGGTTCCCAACCAGAGAAACTAATCAAAAAGCCAAGACAGCAGGAGACAGGACCAGGCATGGGTATGTCTGCAGCATAACTGGGGGTAAATGAAACTCCTGTGCCATGAGGATGTCTGGGTGCAAGGCCCAGGTGAGGTTTCCCAGAACAGATAAAGCTCAGAAATGCACTTGGAGTCTTGACAGCCATCAAGTTATGGACTCGTTGGGTAGCTCCTTGTGAAATACCCTGCCTCCTGTTGGTTGGGTAACACACACCTGGGGCAGGGATGTGTAGCTGGACCAGGATGGTGGCACAGAATGAGGGCAGGGTCCCAGTACAGGGACAGTGACCCTGAAGGCAGGCTGAGATCATAACTTGAAAGCATGGCAGGGACTTGAATCTTCTTCAGAGGCACAGAGATGAAAAAGGGGTCCCAGAGACAGGCAGATATGGGGCAGGGTGCCAAGCACCCACTGCAGAGAAGCCAGCTACTTGTAGGTGGCAACAGTGCTGGAAAGTGCAGGGACAGAAAAAAGGATGGTGTAGTGCCCTAGAGTTGCTGGGGAAGCAGCGGGTACCAGGTCTCCTCTTCACCAGAGGAGAAGGCAAGGGACCAGGTCCCACCCAGCCCAAACACAGACCAGTAAGAATCAGGAGTGGTGCTGCCCCACATAGGGGACCTGCCCAGGGCCAAGCACAACTCCAATGTGGTCCCAGAGGTGATCAGCACCCCCATGGTGAGGATAGTGACAAATTCCAGTCACAGCCTTAGATGAGGCAAGGTCTGCTCAGGAGTGGCAGTAGGCAAGGCTGCAGTGTAGGTCGAAGTCACAACCTGAGGAAAAACTACAATCAGCTAAGGCCTGGAGTCCACCTCACACAACCCATGTGGAAACCAGGAGAGCAGAGAACAAGGCCAGGCACAAGGTACACCCACAACATAGCACAGCCAGAAGCAGGTACCTAGACCTGAGCTTAAATGGAGTCCATGGACAGAGGGGCAGTGGTCCCAAGTGAGCCTGGTTGGGTCCATTAAGCCCCACTGAAGTGCTCAGGCTACTGCTAAGCATTAGCCACCCCTATGGCAGGACATTTCCAGCTCTTCAGGGTGTGGGGACTGTAAATCTGTACCTGGTGAGGCTCAGCATCCAGGCAGGATGTTGATTACCTAAACTAGCCAGAGGGGAAAGATGCTTGAAAGCCAAGACACACC
This sequence comes from Florisuga fusca, assembly GCA_038090715.1. Classification (NCBI taxonomy): domain Eukaryota; kingdom Metazoa; phylum Chordata; class Aves; order Apodiformes; family Trochilidae; genus Florisuga; species Florisuga fusca. The sequence goes on from JAAWXA010000003.1 coordinate 7,267,957, forward strand.
TGAGCAACACGTAGCAAGCTGAACTATCCTTGCCTGGCCTCATGCTTCTTTCATTCGCTCTCCCTTTCACTCTGGAATGACAACGCAAAATACTGCCTCCATCTCTCTGAAATCTATGCCAAGAAACTTTTTATTTTTAAATTCACAAACAATGACCTAGCAGCTGCTCCAAGGCTTTTTTTTTCCTCACTAACAGAGTGGAAATTATATATATATTTAATTAGCTCATCGGAGCTAAATTTCCCTTCCCACCATTCTTCATTAAAAGCAGATGTAAAATGACCCCCGACTCCAATCTCTATTGAAGGAGGTGTGACCCCTCTCCATCTAACAGAAGTTTCCAGAGAGCCAGTTTCTCCCATCCTGCCTCTTTGCTTTGTCCAATTGTTGGTAGTGGGAGCCAAGAGTTTAGAATGCCATTTCAGCTGCCTCTCCATTATCTTGGGCAGAGGGAGGGTTGAGATACCTCAGAGAATGGAAAAGTCCTGATAAAGTGTAGTACAGATATACCCTCAAGTCTTGCAGGCCCTTGGACGCAGACAGGATCCAAGGATGATTTTTTGCTGTTAAAAGAACAAACCAACATTTTTTTTTTTTTACATAAACACCATCCCTCTCAAGTTCTTACTGAACCTGAAGTCAAGCCTAGCCTGCAGGTCTTTACCTTCTGCACACAAAGACTATATTCCTTCCCTGTGTATTGGCCATGTGTCCCTCTGGGGCAGCTCTCCTGACCTCACGTAGGGCAAATGGTGCCCAGGGGCTCCCCGCAGCCTTGTGCTTCCCAGATGGGAAGACACACTGTGCTGTGGGCACACTGTGCTGTGGGCAGCACTGCCAGTGCTGGCAGAGGACCTTTGTCACCTCACTGGGATTGTCTAACACAGTGTGTACATCCATCAGCCTCATGCACAGCCAGGGGATACAGTCTCCTCTTCACACCTTTGAGGAAAATGTGACTAAAAAATGCAAAACGTTTTGTCTTCTTCATGTTCCCCCTGAAGGGATTCCCTGAATGTGTTGCTTTTCTTCTCCTGCCCTCTTTTTTGATGAAAGGTCCTGTGCTGACAGAAGAAATGGCCCCCAAAGTACAGAAGTGATGAAGCAGCACACAACCCCTTTACCTGATGCAAAATTTGCCAAGATATTTGCAAGTTCATTGCACGCATGTCCCAGACAACCACCACTCCCTGGCTTGAGAAAGTTCATATGCTGCAAGATGCAACAAGATCTTTGTCCTTTACACTGAAACAGCAAGACAGAGATACTTGAAACATGGATTCTGGTCCCTGTGCTGTGTCTCAAAGCTCTGCAGTCTTTCCTCCATTCTTCTGCTCATTCTTCTCACCCTGAAATTATTTATGGCCTGGATCTGGACTTGTCTTAACTAAGCAGAAAATAAAAGTGCGCAAGATGATCCTGATAATCCACAGGAGCTTGGATTTGACACCAAGCCCTTGTCCTAGGTGGCTGGCTCTTTCTTCAAGAGGTGTTCTATGGGATTTTGTGATCAACACTCACTAGATGCATAAGCAGTGAGTTAGACACCTCCAGGTGCCCCAGCATCCCAGGATAGGAGATGCCAGATTGGCTGTTTTGGAATTGCTTCTGAGTTTGGACTTCCCCACACTGCCCCAGCCCCACACTGGGTACGCCTCAAAGTTTAGAAGCTGTTTGATTACTGCCTTAATCTCCTTCAGTGTCACAATAGAAGGTCAAGTCAGACGTAAAGGCCAGCCCCTGCTGCTGATCCAGAGTGACTGAGAATAGATCAGACTTATCTCAAGAAAACACAGCTAGAGGAATGGTGCTTGTCAATCTGTCTGGCCCTTCTTTCTCCTCCCCATCATCTGGTGGGGTCTGCAGGCCTACTGAGACCACAGAAATCTCAGCAGTGCTGGTTCATTGCACAAAGCCCTCTCCAGTGATAACAGCTCCTTCCTTCCATCCTTCCCTGGTTCCTCCTTCCACCTCTGCAGCTCTTGTGTTTCCAGGACTGTGTCTGGGTCATTCCAGGAGGTCCTGAGTAAAACCCTGCCCTCCTCCCCCAGCCCAGCCATGCAGGGCAGCCAAGTGGGTGTTTTTGGGGAGGATGGATGTCCACATGATGTGGCTCTGCTTGGGAACAGACTCTGTTCCCAATATTTACAGCTCTGTCTGTGACTGAGGGTGTGGTTTCAAAATTGGCGTGAGATGCTTGGAAAAAGGTTTCTGGAGAAAGAGGCTTTCCTGCCTTCTCCCCTCTCACTCCGGCTGTGCATTCCCTCTTTTTTTTTTTTCCTCATTTGTTCATTTTACTGGGATCATTTTCGTCCTGGATCAACTCCAGTTTGCCACCCTGTCACCTCCTCTCACACTGGTGTTGGAAGCTGGAGAAGGCATGGCCAGGATGGAGGCACCAGCCCTTTTGCTGGCAGCAGCATCTTAGACCAGTGGAAACCACTCCTGAAACCACTCACTCCAAGACTCCCTCTCCATACTGGGAAATATCCCTACAGCTATGTGGGATGTATGTAACTATGGCTCTGCTTCCACTTAAGGGAAAATCCACACATCTCCAGAAGGCCACATAAGTGTGTGCAGGGAGATTTTTGCTGTATAAATTCTTGCATGGGAATGGATACAGTGGAAATGGCCTCGAGGTTCACTACGGACCCACACGTGTCCCCACATCTGTGCCTGTGGGATCACCTGTGTTTCTAACATGAGGTGGCCATGCATCACATCACAACTTTGCCTTTTCCTTGCCCACCTGGAGTTTGACAGGCTCAGAGCAGTAACCCACTGTCTTCTCCCCCTCCTCCTCAGCCTATTTCCTGACACACTTCCTATATAGGACAAGTTTCTGTTGCAATCAACTGTTAGGTTAATGAAACCCTGAATTAACTTAACACCCCGCCCCCTTCTCTCTCCGCCTTGGCAGGGAAACCATCCCAGTGGGCAAAGCAAATCCTGGGTATCTCTTATCCGCTCTGAGGGAGGCACATTCCCAAGGACACGTGTGGGAACTCAAACTGGAGTGGCCTACAGGGAGAGGGATGGTTGATATGGACCTTTAAACACACACACACCCGATGTGTGTGCAGGGACACTCATGTACACGTTCCCACCTCCACCGAGGATGGTAGGAAGAGGGGGAGGGAGAGGTGGGGTTTCATAATTGGGATTTGTTCTACCTGACACACAGCAACCCCCAACAGCACCAGCAGATAACAGGGCAGTAGCTGGTGAACGAACCAGAGCTTCTGGGCACTGCCCACAGAAGTGTTTGCTGGCTCCAGACAGGCTGGTTTGGTGGTGGTCTGGAGGGTCACCTGTCTGCATGGCTTGAGAGAAATCATTGGAATGATGGAGAGGCTGTTGTGGGAGCTTTTCTATCCAAAAACAGGTCTAGTGCAGGGCCACTCCAATTGCCAGCTTAAACAGGGGTGGTGAGCACCTTTTAAAACCTCTGGATACTGGAACTATTTTTCTAATTTAGTGATTTTCTAATATAATATTTTTCTAATGTAGTAATTTTCATCATTCAAGATTGGCCCTGAGGTTCCTACCTCACACTACATTTCCAGAGACTTTTTTTTTTTTGCCTTTAGTGCTAATGGAAATTACTAATCTAAAGTCTTAAGTAAATTAATACTGTGTATTTGGTTCCCTGGTTCTTCTGGATTGAGGGATTGCATCTTAGTTCATGGTGGGCCTAGGAGACTCTTTCCCTCTGCTTTTATGGAGAAGTTAGCACACTGAAGGAGCAGGCTTCCCACTCATTTGCACCTTCACTGCATCCCATCACTGGGGTGACCCTGGCCTCCTTCTGCAGAGGGACTGGACTCATCAGGAGATGGTGGAACAGGGTGTCTCTCTGCTATAGCAATAAACAGGGATAATAAACAGGGATGCAGCAGTGGGCTCTGAATCATAAAGACCTTTGATTTTGCCAAGTGACGGTGCTGGGTGAAAATGCCAAACTCAGACTGATGTTTCTGTAAAAATGCAGGCAAGATGGAAGGGGCTGGGGGGAGGGAGCCCAAGTTATACAGAACAGATCCTTTAGTCCTGTCTGGCGCTAGCAATAATAGCAACAATAGTAATATTCATCATCATCACAGCATTCAGATATCAATTTCCATCTTGAAATTTCTGTGTGTGCACTGACTCATTTATTTTCCCTGGTGAGACAGGGAGGAATTGTTAGGCCATGGCAGATGTGGGGAAGCAGACATCCCAAGCCCTGCAGAGAGGGCCAGTAGTGGGCTTTAGTGGAGAAATTGGTTCTGGCCTTCTAGTTCCATGTCCATAAAATTCTGCCCACTAAAAGATGACTATCCCTTCATGGTGGCAGGAGGTTGCTGCTTCTTAGCAATGCTGGTAAGACCACAAAGGACTCAGTGAATCAAAGAAACCATCTCTTCAAAACTATTTGAGATTAATTTTTTTTTTTTCCCCTAGCGTGGGTGTTAGGGCATGTGGGCAGATCATGGGAAGGCATTTGCCACTACTGTAAACTCCTGAAGTTGTGCTAGGGACTTTCATTTCCATCTCTGAGGCTCTGGCACCTCGCAGTGGGTCTAAATCAGCTAAGAAGCGTATCTAACCACGGAGCCGTATCTGTGTGATGCATGAGCCACCGAGTGCAATGAAAGGCAAGCTGGTGGCTGCAGCCTTTTTCCCAGGACAGCCTCCCCCACTCCCAGCTGTGCTGGGCAGGACCCTCTTTGCAGCGAGGGGACTGCTGTGTCTGCAGCTCCGTGTCATCGCCGGCTATGCCTGCCCGGATTCAATAGCATCCATTGTCCCAGGGAAAGGTCACCCAAGCCAGGCACGCAGACAGCAGTGAACGTGGAGGCTGCTGCTGGAACAACTGAGCATGGGGAAGGGAAGCAGGGGCAGAGGGCAGAGGGGATGGATGGGGGCGAGGACATCAGAAGAGGTCTGGATTGCCTTTTGCTCAGAGGAGGTTTTTGGGTCTGTATGCAGTGATGAACGGACAAGTTTCCACAGGGATAAGCTTGCATTCACGTGGGCAGTACCTGGCCCCTTGCTGGGAAATGTCTGACACCAGAAAGCTCATGGCTTCCCTGGGCAATCTGCTTTTCCCATAACTGGCTGAACTTTTCTTCCCATCTTGAGAGCGGCGCTCCCAGGGCCCTAATGGCTTTAGCACCACACCTACAGCAGACATCACCTAGTCTCCCCTTACGCGTTTCAGTCCTCAGACAAATGCTGTGATTTAGTCTGTCTGACCTTGTGGTATGTGACATAACGAAAGAATGTACTCCACAGAGGATCCCAATGCCTTTGCCATCCCAACAAGGTGCTGCATTCGCAGTGATGGGGGTTTTTATGCCTGTTGAGCAAGACCTTCTCTCCCTAGCCTGTTATCATTGGGTGTTTTTGTGCTTCTTACTGAGGCGTCACAAAGAAGTGGGGTTGGAGACATTCTGGCGGTCATTTCTTTTCCCCTCATCCCCTCTCTCTGGAAAACACACTGGAATTTCACTAACAAATATTCCTCCAATTTCACGATCAGATGTCTGGGCCATGAGTCCCACCCTGATTTCTGTAGCACGGCTTTTACCAGCCCAGGGTGGGATTCTGCCTCCACCAATTCCTGCCTGAGAGAATAACCATGAAACCACTCACAAAGTTAAAGCAATTGCCAGCATTTTTTCCTAATCTATTCATAGTTCTCTAAGGCTTTAGTCAATGTTTTGGAAGCATTTGCCATTAGGTGATCATCTTGCATTGGAACAGCTGCTAATCTCCGCAAATTTGCATTCACCAGGGGTTTTTAGCCTCCTTGTTAAGCTCAGGGCATTTGGTTTTGGGGGTTCTGTAAGAAATATTTTTTAATTTTCAAAAGCAGTTCTCTTCCCATTATTGGAGGGATCACCCCAGGACAGTCATTCTCCAGGGAGAACAGAATGGAGATAAATTAGAGATGCATTTAATTGTAATTCATGTAACATGCCCAGGATGAGCTGGAGGGTGGGCAGGGCAAAAGGGGAGAAAGAAAAGTGAGAGCAGGTTGCCCCAGGTATGAACTGAGAAGGGCCTGGCCCATTACTTCATGAGACATCCTCATTTAGGAAAGATCACAGGCCTGTGTTTCGCCCCAGACCCTGTGGAACCTTATTGTGCCCCTGGATATGTCTGCACATCTCCAGGAGGTTCCTAGGTTTTGGAATCTGCTTCCTAAACTATCACCTCCCAGCCTTCTCCTTGTTCTTCTTCTGCCAGGCAGGGACTAGGGGTGTGAAGGTAAAGCTACTTTTCCAAACTGCCTGCAAAAAGAGGTGCCCCAAAGCACGCTGCCTGCAGAAGACCCTGGGAGAGCAGGCTGTGCAACACTGATTGCGCCAATCTGGTAAAAGCCTCCAGAGCCCAACTTCCCCTGGCTGAACCTGCTTGAACCTGCCCTCGTTTTCTGCTAGGCTTCTTTATGTTGGCACGAGTTCCTCTTCAACGAAAAATATAAGGGGACTTTCCCAGACACCCTGCTTTAGTGGTACCAAAATGAGACAGCTCTGAGACTGGACTGCTCTGAGCTGCAAATATCTCTCTGCCTTCACTGGGCTTGACTCTGCAAGGAGCTTTGGTGGCTGTTGCTATTTGGGTCAGAGTTCCTATCTTTGACTGACTTCTTCTTTAGACTCCAGTTATGATTTCTGGTCAATTTTATTTTGAATCAGCATGTCAGTCACAGGCAATTCTAAGTTCTCAAGACCTTCAGAGATGTGCTTTTGTGAGAGAACTCAGTTACTGAGAGAAGGGTCCTTGCAATCTCCAACCTGAGAACAGAGAGTGGAAATATTTGCACTTTCTTTGCCTTTTTGTCTACAAAGATTTTTGTCCCCCAAACTGATGAACAGATCCTTTTAACTGCCCCCACTTCTTCAGAGATTTGTCTATGCTACCATCTCCAAACAATGTCACAAAAAGGAGTGAGGTGCAAAACTAAGTATTTTCTTCAATATATCCATAACCCTGGGACCCTGTTGCCAAAACAGAGTTGTTTAGAGCCTCTTGAGATGGTTTAGGCTATCTGAGACACATGAAGGGGCCTGCTAGGTCTTTCACGGGACTTACTGGAGACCAACACCCATCTGGAGTAGCAGCTGGAGGCGAGGCAGGATATGCTACTGCAACTAAAATGAAACTGGATAGCAATATTTGGGCAACTCCATCAAACCACAGCTGAGTGAATTGTGTGTGAGTGCATCTCCAACTCAAGTAAAACAGTCTCAGGATGAATAAAAATCTGAGAGCTGAATAAATGTGGCACTACCAAGCCTTGCAAGCACCCTGTCTTCTCTGCCAAATCAAATCCAGTTCTTGTGCTAACACTGAATCAAGCTGCTTGTCAGTTCTGCAACAAAATAATTTCATCCCTGCTCAGGCTGGCCATCTGTTCACTCCTTGGATTCACATGATTTTATGCCGTAACTCTGTAACCTGATGATCAATAGCTTTGCCATTTCTGGCAGCTGGCATGCTGCATAAAATCTTTCCCAAGTGCTCTTCTTACATGGATGGGTGGAAGGAGCCTTGAGATTTCACAATATTATTGACCAGCAGTTTCTTCCTGCTGCCACCAGCATGGGGCACAGGGCTGTGCCATCTCTGCCTCCCCAATATGGGGTGGCACAGGCTATTTCAGCTCTTCTGCTTGCCCTTGATATCTTCGCTGCTACAGGGGCATCCAACCACCTGTGGCTACCTCCTCCCATCCTCAGCCATCAAGCTCAACCTGCTCTGTTTCTGCTGGAGATTTACTTGACTTTGGTCACTGTGTAAGCGTGCTGAGACTCACGGCAGGGCTGATAAGAGCCTGGGGTTTTATATCTCAGCCTTAATTACATGACGCTGATCAAGGTTGTGGTGAGTTATATCACCATCACGTGGCTGGGGCCACCATGCACTGCCCATGCTGGCCACACAGCTAAGCGTGTGCTGGGCCTGGCATGAAACCTTGGTAGCTCCAAAGCAAAGCAAACTGTTCTTTATTCACTGGAGGATCTCCGGTGTGTTTGTTGAGGGATGCAAAGCCCAAAGGTGCCGTGACGGGCTCTCAGGTGAGGATGAAGGTGCAAGCAGTGCTTGCACATTGGCGTGGTCTGATCTAGTTGGGTGTCCCTGGTTACTGCAGGGGGGTTGGGCTAGATGACCCTTAGAGGTCCCTTCCAACCCACATTATTCTATGATTCTATGGTCTGGAGCACATGCTTAGGGTGCCTAGTGAGCTGTGGGGCAGGGAGAACTGTGGGGCAATGAGCCCTTGTCACATCCCCACGCAGTCAGGGTTAGGGTAGCAGAGGCCCCCTGAGGAACAACAGAGCATTGAGCTGCCCTATCTCTCCGGGGCGAGGGAAGCGGAAAAGTGATAAGAGCCCTCTCGGATGAGGAATTCCTTCTCACTTTCCCCTTTCTGTTTGCCTTTCATCAGAGATAACATGAGTCTGGGGCAGCTTACCGGGACGAAGAGCAGCCAGCACAAGGAGGGACAAGGGCCACAGCTACCCCCGCATCCATCCCCCTGGGCACATGTACCTGTACCTGCCACCCTCTCTGGTCAGCTCCCACAGGAGCAGCCTGGCCATGGACACTTCTCTTTTCCCACCTCTGGACTTGTGTTCTCTGGTTCCCTTGCGTGACGCCCCATCGATTCCAATCAGGAGCTGTAACCTGAGGAGCAATTCGGAAAAGGGGAGTGAGATTATAGGCGGCAGAACCAAGGCTGATAAAAGCGGTAGGATATTTGGATAGCATTTCACTGCAGCACTACCTGCCTGGAAGGGAGTGGGGAGCATCTGAACACCTGCCCAGGCTGTCTCCAACCTGGGCTGTGCACTCTCTCAGGAGAATGAGTTCCTCCTGGCTCTCCAACCCTCCTGCTCTCTTGCTTGGTGGTAGTCTTTCCAGCTACCAGAAGATCCCTGGAGGTTTCACAGCTCACCACTAAGGCACTTTGAGTCTCTCCAGTGCTTTACCATAGCGGTGATCAGCCATTTTCACACTCATGGTACCAAGCATGGACCTGCACCACAACCAGGTAGCAGAGTACCCCAAGCACTTCAGAGCGTATGTGAAAACTTAAACCTGGTGATGTACACAGGCCAAGGACAACAGCCAAGGACCAATACCTCTGATGTTGTCCAGCTGTAGGACCTCAGTGCATGATCCTGCAGGCTGTGCTTAGCGAGGCCACATTCTTAATGCTTCAAGGACCTGAGTCTGCCTCCTGCCTCCACAAGTGTGGTGGGTTTGAAAAGAGCAGAGGTCTGGGAAGAAAGGCCCAGAGGAGCAGTGCTACCAAACCACAAGTCTCTTGTGACTACTTGAGCCATCTCTAGAAGAGGCTGATTTCCAGGTGCCCTTCCTAGATCCAAAGACAACCATTCTGACAGCTTCATCTGATCCCCTTTTCCCCTGCTCTGCATGACAATGTGCAGAAAATCTTGCTTGACAAACCTTTTCCCCAGCCCTTGTTGTCGTGGCTGTGACACCTTCACTGACCAGTCCTAGCTTTTTCCCACAGTGAGGGACAAGCACATCATGAGCTCAGTGGGAGTTCTCTGGGAAATGGGAAGAAGACAGAAAAGTTGCAAATGGTTGGTTCCAGTGAGACTCAGCCTGTTGCCAAATTTCAAGAGAGGCTCAGCTGCACAGCGCTCGGGAATCCCAGAGCATGACTAGGCTTGCTGGTTGCCTCCTCAGCAGATGTGACTGACAAACAGCTTAGCTGTGGTGGCAGATATGGTTTGTGGTGGTTCCCCAGCTCCACACCTTCCTGCCTACACCCCCTTGCTAGCAGGGGGGAGATTGGCCTTTTGCTCTGGCAGTTCAAGAGGAATAACCTGAAAACTCTTCAAGGCAGGCACAGACATCCAGGCCAGGGCCTACCCATTGGTGTGAAGAAGCAAGTGAGAGAAAAAAACAAGGAGAAAAGGCTTCATGATGTTGCAAGAAAGCAAAGCATGGAGCTGGTGTTTTACCCTTGGCCTGGGTACAACTTCTTGGAGCTGAAGAGGGAAAGTTGCTCTGTCCAGAACAGGATCTGGGAACATCGTCTTGGTGCTGGAAAAGACCACAATGAAAATGCAGTCCATTTAGGCAGGGACACTTGAGTACAGATTCCAGTGAGGTGACCTGGAGATTCCTCTGTGCCCTGAGGCCACCATCTTGTGCCACACAGCCACGGGCAGTGCCCAGTCCTCTATGGTGCTGCATCTGGGACACACATACATGGATGCCCAGAGGTGGGATGCTGATCCCTCAGCTATCCGAGCCTCTGATTCATTCCTGCTGTTTGTGGCCTGTCCTTGCCAAAGGGAAGGCTGAGGAGAGCATGGGAAGAGGGGGTGACTCATCTCAAAGCCCAGGTGGCTGTCCTAGCTGAGGGACACCTGAGGGCTTCCGCTGTGGCAGGAAAGAAGTAAGAAGGGCAAACGTTCCCAGGGGAGCTGTGCGGAATAACCACAGTAGAACAAGGGTTTCCCTACCACATTGTGTGCCTCGGCATCTGGGAATCTCATCAAGCCCACGCGGCAAACTGAGCTCATAGCCAGGGTGGGAAGGAAAACCCAGGGCTTTGTCTGCCCTGAGGTACCCTCCAGCCATTGCTTTGTCTCCTTCTGTGCTTCCAGCGTAGGTGGTTGAGTTACTACCTCCTCGTGCCAACACAAGTGTGTGTGGACACTGCCAGGCAGGATGATTTTGAAGGTACAGGTACACATTCAATAGCATCAATCGACTCCTTGTGCCCAACATGCCCCTGTGCCAACATCTCCAAGTACAAGCACCCAGGGGAAAGTGGGAAAAGAGAGCACCTAGGAGAGAAAAAAAAGGGAGAAGGAGCTATGGTTGAGGGCAGAGGTGATGGTGATCCAGACAAGAGAAGCTGGAGTCTACCAGGGAAATTTTGGGACTGGGTTTTGGAGAAGTAGGTGAGATGGAGGTGGAATGGCTTTTAATGAATACTGTACTCGACCTGGCAGTCAAGATAGATCGCACAGCAAGATTAGAGGTCATGGAAAGTGTATTACAAACCCTGCATTGCTTTTATTCACTGGAGACTGTTCGAAAAAGAAGCAGGAAGGCAGCACAATGGGTTCCCCAGCTACAGACATCTCAACACACATTTGAAAGACAATGGAGAAAACGATTAACTCCAAGAGTCCTCTATCCTGTCTCCAGTAAGATGCATGCCTTATTTTGCATGGCTAGGAACTAGGGATCAGACAATGCCACTTTACAAACAAACAAACAAATCACACACAAAAAACAAACAAACAAACAAAAAACAACAACAAAACCAAAGCCACAACAAAAAAATTCATAGACTTTTCTTCAGGGGAAATAGGGGGTAGGTAGAGGGAAAGAATAAAACAGACACTGGAATCAAGCACAGCCTGTGTAAACTGGACCTTCAGATGATGTTGCCCTGCAAGGAAAAGTGGGTTTGTGCATGGCCTGGCCTGTTGCTGCGGGATCTCTCAGTCCTAGATGAAAGGTGCTTTGTTTCAAGGACATGGTCTGGCCACTGGTTCCCACCACCTCTGTGTGCTGATGATCACCCAGGTCTGTAGACACATCCCACTTGGACACTGAGAGCTGCAAGCAACATCTTGGCTTGCAAACATCACATCTCCATCCCAGCAGAGGGGAGAGCTGTAAATCCAAGCACTGCAGAGGAGAGGGAATTTAGAGGGGGTGAGAGCACTGGGAGATGAGAAGAGCCCAGCTCCTGCAGAGCCACAAGCAGCTGGGGGGAGCCATGTATCATCGACCCTTCCCCCACAGGTGGGATGGCAGCCAGTGGGATCCAGCACTGGGGAGCAGAGAAGGTGGCTGGGGACCTGCAGCTACTTTTCCCAGTCTGGTACTCGGCTTTGGCTAAAAGGAGCATCCTAGCTCCAAAAGCCCCTCCAGGAGGGAAATTTGCATCCTGTCACCTGTCTTAATTAGATATTTAATTAAGTTGTTCTTCCATTGGTATTCCTCTTGCTGGTAACAGATGGTGGCTTCCTTTCCTGGGAACCAGGAAAGCTGTGCATCTCTCCTCATGTTCTGCCATATCCCCACTCACGATCACATCCTCCCTCTTTGGAAATACATCAGTGGTTCATAGGACTCTACTGAAGAATTTGAAGTTCACATTTGTCTAACTGATGAGCAGGAGGACCCTGAGGGGCTGCACCACCTCGCAGGGCCTCCCTGCACCTCCCTGGGAAAGCACTGACAGGGTTCACAGGTGACCTGAACAACGGGAAACTCCCACACAGATGAGCAGTGGAATTGGACAGGATGATGTGCAAGTAAGATCCCTAAAAGACAACAAAGGCCTGGTGTGATGTTCAGCCTGGCCTCTTGCTTCTCCTGCTGCCCCAGCACCAGCCTGTTTGCTCTCTAGACCTTCCAAAGCCCATCACATTGTCCCCATGGCCTCCCTTGGGTCAGCAATCTCACCCCTCTGCCACTATGCTGCTGCTCACTCAGTCCTGACCCACGTGTATCCTGTTTGTGTGGGCTTGGAAGGTTTCAAACGCTGATTCTTGGTTTAAAATGAAAAATGGGTGGTGGGAGGAAACAAATACTACTGGCAGAGGAAGACTAGGAGAAATGGAGGAGGTGGGAAGAGCTGTGGGGCAACCCCTCCTGAGAACACCTGCTGCAAGCGACCCCCTCACCATCGCTCTTCATGGAGCCCCAGGGGGCTGCTGTCACCTCTTGGCTCTGGAGGAGAGGGGATATCCTTAACATCACTTCTTAAGGTATTTTGGCCAAGCATCCGGTCCCCTCTTCCTCTCCCTGAGTTCCTGTACTCTGCAATTAGTGGTGACCTCAGCTCGCTCAATGAGTTGTTGAATTCAGAGATATGAGATCTTGACATGGTCCTTTCTGGGCCAGTGGGTGCTTAGTTCATTTCCTAAGTTGAGAAATAACCTGTTATTTCAAAAAATACTTCCCAATCTTGAAATTAGCTTCCTTGAGTGTGTTGTTTTTGCTGTTTTGACCTCCTTCTCATTCCTCCCCCTCCTCCAGGATGGAAGGGTCTCAGCCCCTAATTTTACCATGAGTTAAATGGGGTGCTATGAGGTTGCAGAGAACTGGAGAGTCTCCAGTTGAACAGTTCCTCCCTAGAAGAAAACAAAGTTTTACACAGGGTGCTGAGGTTTGCCATTCCCTACCTTCTTATCTTTCCTTGGTGTACCTCAGCAGCCCATTTCCATTGTTCTCTATCCCTCAAGCCTGTTTTAGGAGGTACCTAAAGGTACTCTCAACATCTATGCCCTTCACCAGTATAGTCCCTGAAAGAGAAGCCTTCCCTGATCCCAAAAATATCCCTGCTCTAACCTCCATTCAACAAACATCATCACTCCTCTCCCTTTCCTCCACGTACCCTTCCATGTTCCCCTTTTCAGCCTTCCTTCTGGACATGTGTGACATCCCCCAGGTGTATTCTGCAGCAGAATGTGCCTCCATCCCCACTCCTGCTCCCTGGGAACATGTTAGTTTTGTGATTCCCAGCCCTCCTGTCCTTGGCATCCTCATCTCTTCCACCACCTGCCCTAGGAAATGCTGTTCAATACGAAGAGCAGCAGTGCTGGATCCTGCTCCCAGATCAGCATTTTTCTCATGCTGGGATCCATCCCTCAGTGTTCAACACACATCCTTAAACCTTTTGTATTCTGAATAAACATCTTTGCCTAGATCTTCTAAAGGGAAGGGGAAGAGAGGAAGCAATAGTCTACAAAGCACATGAAACCTTTGCATCATGGTCCTGTCCACTTGTCCTTCACGGATGCCGACCAGTCTAGCTGTGTGACACTGTGTGAGGCAGGGGGATGCACAGGGTGCAAACTGAGATATGTAGGGTTTGAATGTGCTGTGAAAGGCCAATATGTGCCAGTGATAGATGCAGAGCCCGAATTTCCTGCTTCCTGAATCCTCAGTTTCCAAACTGGGTCCCACAGAGCATCCCGCATGCCACCCCACACCTGCAGCATCCTCCCCGTAATCAGAAGCCCACAAATCCCCCCACATGCCGTGGTTTTCCCTGACTTCCTGAACTGGTAGAGCACTGTGGCCATGCAGAGATGGGCTCCTGGACCTATGTGCAGGGACCAAATATGATCAGTCCAGGAGAAAGAGCAGGTGTGGATAAATTTGGAGCCTAAGGAGGCGGAAGAGGACTTTCAGCCCAGAGGAAGCCAGCTGCTGCTGATGGGGTAGCTCAGAGGAGAGGCAGCAGCAGCAACATGGCAAAGAACAGGGCTGCAGGAGGCTGGGGAGGTGGGGAAGCTCAAATGATGAAAGGGGGTGAAGCTGGTGAAGAGCATCCGGAGATATAAGTGAGGTCAGGTAACTCCACATATAGAAGTTCCTGCGCCGCTCTGGGAACAGACAAACAAGGCCTTCCTTCCTCCCAGCTTCCTCCTCCTCAGCAACATTCCTTTTCAGGAGAGCCAACCAGATGGCCTGCTCCTCCTGCATCCCTGCCTGTATCCCTGGGGGTGACTCACCTGGTCCTTGCTGTGCTCCATGGCTTCACACCTCCCTGCCCTGTTGTGGGCAGCATGGGCAGAGGGGTTCTACCAGGGACCCTTGCAGGGTGATCACCCACAGGTAGTGGCCAGGGCTGGCTCAAAGCAGCCAGGTGGCAGCTGCTGTTGCCTTGGACAGAGGTTGCAAAGCTAGGATGAGGTCGTAGATGCTATTTTAAGCTTGGGAAAGTGCAGGAAAATAGATTTGAAATCTCCCTGCAAAGCTACGATGGGCACTTGACCAGGTGTCAGCCCCAGCTCTGGCGAGCCTGAGCGGCGGTGCTATTTTGGGGATGTATTCTTTCCCTCTGCTGGAGTTATTTTTGGAGGCTGAGTGGGTACCAAAAAGGACCTGGATGTGTTGCAGATAAGGGGCCAGTGACATTTTGGTAATCGTGTTCCAGCCACAAAGTCTGCTCACGAAGGCAGACCCTGGGAATAGCAGTGCTCCTGGTGGCAACAGCATCCTGACTGTGCCACTCTCACCACAGGCAGCAGGGTAGGGATGTGAGCTTCCTTGCAGAAGGGCCATCCTGCGTGGCTCCATGGTCCCTCTCCCAGCTGTCAGCAGTGCACTGCAGCAGCATTGAAACTCATGGCATCTCTGAAAGGCCATCCCCCCTGGCTTTGGAGCAGGCAGTGCACGTGCCATGAGGATGGTATTACGGACCAAGAGGATCTGCATCTTATGGGGCTGGGGCAGACTTTTCCTCCCCAGCCACAGAAGGGTCTGAGTAACACCAAAAAAGAGGCTCATTTGCAGGCAGCTGTAGTACACATAATTTTCTTGGAATGAGGGATACAGGGACTGGACTTCCTTAGCACAAGTGTCTTGAGGAGAAGGCTGCAACCACTGTCATTGCTCTTCCCTGCTCTGCACAAGACCAGGGTTTTTAGCGAGCTCTTCAGCCCAGCTTGGTGAGGACAGCTGCATCCCACAGGACCAGGGCTGGGAGACTCAAGGGTTCTGTCTCACGGCAGGAGAGCAGGTTTCCTGACCCAGAGCCACACAGAAAATACCTTTGCACTTGAGCTGTGGCTCTGCTGACCCACATCTTCGGGAGAGAAAGTGCATGGAGGCTTCCTCAAGACAATAAGGGCACAGTGGATGGGGACATGGACAGGAACTTGCACGCTCCTCCTGGCCTCGGGTGAGACCAGCAGCCAGGCCCTCTGGACTTTTTACTCAAAGTTTCCATTCGTGCCCAGGGGACAGAGGCCCCGTTGTGCACATGGGACATGTGGACAGTCCCCCTGGCATTTCGGGGTGATGGAGGGGTGAGCTTTGAGACAGAGTCCAGGCTGGCACCCACGCCACCACTGCACACTGCTCTGTTCCCACGGCTGCCCTCACTCCGCTGCACTAGCCAAAGCTCCAGCATCTGCAGCTGGGCTAGAGGACATCCCCTTGGGTAGCCCTCCTTAGACTTTCTCCTTCCCAGAAGCACTGGTGTTGGCTGACTGCTTCCTTCTCTTCTCACCCTGTCCCCCCTCCAAAGTCTCCTTGCACCCCAGAGCTCATCAGAGGGGGCTCAGGCTGGGGGAGATGGAGAAGCAGCATGCCAGAGAGGCTGGAGCTGTGCTGTAAGCTGGGACTGAGACAACTTGTCCGGGCTGTCTCCAGCACAAGCCCGTGCAGAAGCCTTTCTGAATCTCTGTCTTTGTTCCCCCTCGGTGGCGTCAGCAGCTCTTCGTTCCCTCCAGGAGATGATTCTGCTTCCGTCGCTGCCGTTTCCTGTGTTTCTCTCTCCCCCCTCACTCCCGTAGAGCCAGGCAACACCAGCACAAAAACAGGATTCGAACTGCTGGAGAATTACTCTGATAACAATGACCAAGGAGACAGTCTGCTGGACAGGACCCTCCCCGGAGCCAGACTGAGCTGGGGCCCTGGCTGGCTCACGACAACCTTTGGCACCCCCCTCTTGCCCATCTCCTGGGGTCACTGATGCAAAGAGAGGATTTCAGGCAGGAGAATGGGCAGAAAGAAAGGGTAAATCCTGGATGATTCACTGCCTGCCAGCAGACCTATCTATCCCCACACCTTGGGCCTTGAGGCCAGGCACAGCAGCTCTGACACCATCTCTAGGAAAACTTCCATCCCCACCAGTGGCCAGCAAAGCAGCAGGGGCCATGATGTGCTCTCCCTCGCCAACCCAGCTCCATTTCCCAGGGCACAGAGCGTTTTCAGGGAGCAGAAAAGGGCAATTTCTATCCAGCTTCATCTGTGAGGAGAGGAGAAGGCAGATCTAGCTTGCAGGCAGGATCAAGGGATGTAATGCCTGCAGACACGCTCCTGTGCAGCAGTAGCCCTGGACCTGAATGTCCATCCATCTGCCCTGGGCATTCCTAAGGGAGAGCTGGGATTGCTTAGCATCTCAAATGAAGATTTGAAATTCAGGGAACCCCCATCTGTGGTCCAAAATTCCCTCCTGGATCTAGCTGTCCTTCTGTAGGAGGTCCCAACCCTGTCTGCTCACCACCTCTCCCTGCCAAGGAGCTGCCAGAATCCCAGTGCACTGGTGGAGCCATGGAGGGAAGCATCACTCCCTTCTCTTGGTGCAAAGCCAGCCAGCACAGCTGAGGCAGGGGAAAAAGGCCCTAAGGTTGCCTGAACTGAGCTGGGAAACCCAGGCAAGGACCAACCCACTGGCAGGTCGGGAGGCAGCAATGAGTGCTGAGAAAAAGCTGCAGAGCAGGAGCACAGCTGGAGCCCAAAGAAGATGTCTATATCCTCACCCTGACTTGTCAAACAAGCTAAGTCCAGGTGCTCACGGGTACCTGTGCTGTGCTCCTTGTTGTAGGTGCTTTCTCACCTCTAACTGAGTGCTGCCTTCACCTCACACAGCAGCGACCTGCAGCTTGGGGGGGCAGCAAAAATTGGCTCTGGGTGGCACCATCTGGGATTCCACCTGGAAACCATGCCACCAGGCCTTGCTTTAATGGGGCAACTGCTTCCAGCTGGGGCTGTGGGTATCTTGGAGGTGGTGGAATGCAAGAGATGTCATGGAGCCAGAGCAGCACAAAGAAGCCCTGCAACACTGAGCAAACATTCAGCCTTGCAGCACTGTCTCCAGCCATACCAACCCCTCCACCCTTAGCCCAGACCTTGCTGCTCTACAGGAAGATGACCACTACCCTGTAGACCTGTAGATGACTGCTGACCCTGTAGACACCCAGAAGTTACACAGGACCTTGGAGAAACTGGTGGGGCCAAGGCCAACCATAGGTTTGAGTCTGCCCTGCTGGGGCCAGGGGGTTGTAATCCCCCAGTTTCCAGCAGTGCTGCTGATCTGTAAGTTCCTGACGGGGGAGGAAAAGTTGAGTTTTGGCCAACACAGGAGGTCTCTGACCAACAGAAGCAGGAAATAGCTACGGTGAGCGAATAAATAAATGGTGCAACTGTAGTTCTGCCTTACATGGTCTTCGTGGGGAGTTTTCCTTTGTTTTTCAGGTTGGCTATTTATACCATGGAGTGTGAAAATGATGTCAGCAAAGTCTCTGCTCTTCGCTGCAAAGAAAACCAGTCCTGAGAATTTTTGCAGGGCTGAGAAACCTCCTTGAGCAATGAGACTAAGAAGCTGTTTGGGAGGCTAGTAGAGCTAGCAGGAAACCCTGGCTGCCACATGATTCCTGAGAGGTCCCCCCCACTTCCACACACCCAACTCAGGGGGCCAGTTGTCCCAAACCCATCTAGGATAGGGTCCCTGTAAAAATCCATCTTGTCTCAGATAACCCCTCCTGGAATATCTTCAAGTCCCTCCCAGCTTTCTATTTCTCAATACCTTTCTTTTTTGCCCCCTTTTTCTCTATCCTGCTTTCCATAGCAGCCTCTAAGGGTTCCAGCTCTGGCCTGCTCAGTCCAGTGGTGTTGCCCCAGATCCGCCCCAGGGGGGACAGGGGAAGTGGGAACCGGGTGTTCTCCTCTTTGTGAGGCTTCACCTCTCTGCTGGGAAAGCCCAGGAGATATTTTGGGAAAGGCAAACTCTAAGCCAGGCCATCCCCACGCTTGCGCAAGGTGGGAAAGAACAGGCTGAGACTCAGGCCACCAAGTTCGGGTTGAGACGGTGGGCAGCAATGGCCACGATTCGGGAAAGGAGAGGAGGAATGCACCCTTCCTTCCCACTGCGTTTGTCCCCTGGAAAGCTGGGAAGCAGCAAAGCCTCCACTGGCAGCACTGGTGCCCGGGGGAAGGGGCGGCTGGTGGAGGGGTGGGAAGGGAAAAGCCAAAGCAAGTTCAAGGGTTGCCGGTGTACTTGAGACCAGAAAAACTCTTGCTGGTGACACATGCATCAGGTGTTTCCAGACGATAACAAAACCTGCCTGAGGTCATCGATATTTAATTAGCAATGGGCTCGGTTAAACATTATCCCGGGGGCAGGAGGGAGGGGAGAAGTGTTGAATTGAAGAGATTTAACTCTTTGGAGAGAAAGGAGAGGAAGAGGGAAGGTTGCCTTCAAGGAGAAGGGGTGTTCATGGTTGGACCCCACCGGATTCTGACATGAAGCTGGCCGGAGGGGAGGAAAAAATGTGGGGTACACACATCTCTCAGGTCTCCAAGAGAAAGAGGTGCTTGGCCCCCTGGAAATGAGAGAAGCTAAAATTAGAAACTCAGGATTCCTGCACCCCAACAGCCCCAGGGCAGGAGAGCACAGCTACTGGATCAGAACACGGGTGAGCAGCTGGGCCAGTGGCGTGTCTGGTTTCCCTGCCGGAATGGCCCGTGCTGGCAGCTGGGGCACTGGGGTGCTTTCTCTTGGATGTCTGAGTCACAGCCCTGCTACCTGCCTGGCTTCACACCTGGGTCCTTGCCTCACCACCGTCTCCTCTGTTTCCTCCATTGGCTGAACTCCTGGCCCTCACCCCATGCCCCTGCCCCAGGGAGACCCAGCTCAGCACCCCGGGGCAAGAAGGAGCTGGGAGGCATGGGAGGGCCTTACCCAGAGTTTCCCATGGGGAAGAAGGCTTGAGTTGAAGAAGGGATGCCAAAATCTGGGAGTTGCAGGGGGGAAGATGTGAGCATTTTGGCTCTCCAAGCACAGCCTGGATCAACCTGGGGCACAAGAAGCAAAGCAGCATGGGGTGGAGGGGGTTAAACACATCCTCAGGGGAAGGGAAACACTGAGTGTGCAGGTTTTGTATTGTCCTGCTCCCTCCCCATCGCTGGGTGAGAGCTGCATGGGTGTACAAACTGAGTACAAGGAGATGAGATTAATGAAGCCGGATGATCCCAGTCTCCACAAGGAATGCATATGGTTGTGGGGGGGGAAGCTGCAGACCCTGAAACGGGGCCAGCACCCAACTGCATGGGCCATGGCACCTGGACAGAGAGCAGGACAACACCCCGGTGAAACAGCACCAAAATCCCACCAGCACCCACCCTGTTCCATCCTTCCCTGACCCCTCACTGTTCCCCTGCTGCTCCCTGCCACCTCCCCCCCCTCCAAAACCCCCTCTTGGCTGCCCCGAATCTGACACCCATAATTACCCCCAAGATCACAGGCACCTGCTGATAGAGGGAGCCTGAGCCAGGCAGGGAGGGGGGACATGAAAAGCAGCCGCAAGCCCCTGCCCGCAGCGGGCTCCCCCCACACCATCAGCCCCCCCGGCACCGGGGACACCTGGGGAAGGCACCTGCTGGGAGAAGGGAGTGGGAACCTGCTTGGGAGAAGAAGAGGACAGCACAGCACAGCCCAGCTTGGGATGTGGATGTGGCTGTGGCTGTGGCCAGCCACAGCTCCCACCAGCTGCTGTTGCCCTCCTGGGAAGCCCCTCTCAGGGTGCTGGGGAGGAGGCTGAAGCTGGATGGGCATTTGCCCACCACACCTTTGCTTGCAGGTGGACAGTGCTTGGATGCTTCCACTCCATCCCAAACAAAACCTGAGGGACGGTTGTCCTTTGCTGCTGTTGGGTGTCACCTCCTGAGGGTTGCTGTACACTGTCCCTCCTGCACCCCTGGCAGTGGTGGTGGTGGTCTCCCACCAGCGAGCCCTCGAGAGAGATCCCCAGAGCAAAAAGGCCTTGGAGGAAGGGTCTGTGCAGACCCCCGGTGGGGCAGCACAGCCAAAGCCCTTAGCTGGAATAGGGTGAACAGGATCAGGTGCACACAGCAAGGTTGTCACCTGCCTCCACATCACTAGTGACACAGGCAACCCAGCCATCTCAGCTGTATTGTGCTTCTGGGACCTCAGCCTCTCCTTGTCCCTGCTCATCACCAGGGCCAGGCACTGAGGAAGAGGAGACAAGGGGGGGACAGAGAAATAAAAACCTGCTGGACACCAACCCCTTAGCAGGAGCAGGTGTATTTCTACTTTCTTGTCCCTGGCACTGGTGACACCCGTGGGCACAGTGTGCATGTCCTGCATGGGAGCTCTCAGACCCTGTGTAGGTCCTCGATGAGGTCCCTCAGAAATAGGAGAGGGGATAAAGCTGAGGTGCTGCGGTCCCGGTGCCCCATCACCTCTCACCCACAACCTCTGAAAATGGAGGGAGGTGGGAAAAACAAGGAAATCCCCCATTTTAAGGTGGAAGAAACAGCAGCAGCGACTCCCCAAGTCTTTGAGAGAAGGAAGAGGCTGCAGCCCCAGGCAGGGCGGAGTGGGGCGAGAGATGCAGGGATTTCATCTGCGAGGAGCGAGGAAACGTCCCAGAGCTGTTTGATCTTATTGTATGGAGGGAAGCGGGAGTGGGCGTCCAGCCTTGCTGGAACCAAACAAAGATTATAAATACCTCCTGCCATCAAGAGCTCCTCACCGACCCAGCCCCACCGGGGCCCCAGTTGCTGGCTGATTCCCAAGGGGAAAAATGAACTTTGGTTTCCATCCAGGCCTCGAACAGAGTGACAGATAGGAGCGGAACACAAGGCAGACGGCTCCAGCCATAAAGCTGGGGAGGGGAATTGTCTCCAGGGAAGGATGAGCCGGGGAGGGAACCTCTCCCACCGGCCACACACAATAGGAACAGCCAGCACCACTTTGATTCAGTCTCCACCACTCCTCATGTCAAGAAAGAAGTGAAAAAATACATATCTCTAAAGCCCTGTAATATGGTGGCTGGGTGTGAAGTGATGCCTGAGGCTGGTGGTCAGCCTTGGAGAGTTGTCCTTATGTCACTTAGGCCACCACACTGGACATGTGGCTTCAGTCCTTGCTTTTGAATTTGGTGCCACACATGCCACCTGGCATCGGGGTGCTTTGGGACTGGCAGGGCTCTGATCCCTGTGAAGCCCTCTCAAGAGGCAGCTAGTAGCCTTGGGGACCCTGTGATGGTGGCCATCCCCACTGGGAAGGGAGGGCAGCCCCACACCACATTTTGGGGAAGTCAGGAAGCAGTAGGAGATAAATAGAGTCTTCTCTGCTGTGCCTGGTGATTGCCACAGGTTCCCCACACATGGTTCCCCAAATACCAGGCTGGGAATGGGGAGTGAGAGGGTTTCCCAAAAGCCATGTGAGCTCCTGTAAGACCCATTCCTGACCAGGGAGCAGTGCTGAACTCAGACCACTGACACCCAATGGTGTGGAGGCTGTGGTGGCCATGGGGTTGGGAGGGCTTTGGCTTTGGCTGTGGTCCCAGACCAAGGTTGCCCACCACCCCTTCACCTCTCACCGGGAGGGCCTGACCTCTCCAGCGACCCATCTTCCCCTCACATCCACCCCCCCACCAGGTCCCACAGGCACTTCCAAGACTTGATGAGAAGCCAGAGCTGTTCAGGTATGAAAGCAGTCCTTAGGCTGTGGAGAGGGGGGGGGGGGANNNGGGGGGGGGGGGGGGGATGGCTGCAAATCAAACACATGCAGCACTCCAAAAAGTGGAGCTGCTCCAGCAGAAAAGCCACCGCATGGCGTGTGAACCCGGCTGTGGCTCCCCCAGGGCAACTTCGTCAGCACCGTCAAACATAGCTGAAGCTCTCCGCCTGTCACTGGGATCAAAGGCAGGGGCCGGGGTGGGAGGTAGGGGTGTCAGCTGGGCCACTTGTGAAGCTGATTGCGGGAGCCAAGACCTCCAACTTGAACCCACAGGTTTTTTCCCCACCCCCCACCCCGGGCGTCTTCACGCGCTTCCAACATCCCCTCTCCAGCGTCCACAGCTGCGCCCTCGTTTCATCTCCAGCGAGGGGAAGAGGCAAGGCTGGGGCCAGATGTGCCCTGAGAAGGCTGGAAAACTGCACCCCCCACACTCTCCCAAGGGAGAGCTGGGTCCCAGCTCCTTTGCCACTGGCAGCTGGGGAGCAGCGGGTGCTGGGGGTGAAACCCAGCCCTGCTTCCCAGCCGCGGCCATCCCAGCACCAGCTGGGACAGGGCACGTTCCCACGGTGCCCAGAGCTATTTTGGAGGGGTCAGGGCTATCCCTCCTGTGGCTCTCGGGTTGGTCTGAGCACCATCCAGGGCACGGGATCTTTTCTGAATGGATAGGGATGTTGCTGGCCATTTTGGAGCAGGGAAGATGCACCCAAGCAATGCCTCAGTGGCACTGCAGGGGGTGAGATGACTGTGCAAAGAGGAAAAGCTCAATGTTAAGAGAAGGTGATTAAAAAAACCCACATAAGCCACAATAAACCCAGTTTCTTGGGAGCTGCTTTAGAGATACAAGAGCTGCTGCACTATTGCACTGAGGATTGTCCCCAGAGCAGAGGATGGATGGTCTGCAGGAGCTAGAAGACCAGGGGAAACTACCAGGCAGACCCAGGCATTGGGAGCCAGAAGCTCTCCCAAAGCCAGCTCCATGCATGTCCCCTGGCTTCCTCCCCTGCCTGAACAGCTTGGCAGGGACCTCCAAAACCTGGATCTCAGGAGCTCTCCAGCAAAGTGCCCAGGCAGCATCATGAAACTTCAGGGAGCCCTTGGAGGGGCCAAGAGGTACACCTCGGTGGCTTGGCCTCAGCTAAGTAGGGTTTTCCTCCAGACCAGCTCCATCAGCAAGCCCTTGGGGATAAGTGTCCCACACATCATCTACAGAGGGAGGAGCGCCACCTCCTGACGTGGATTTTCCTCATGTCCTCAGGATAAAAAAATATTTAAAAGTGCTCTTGTGGTTCCTCCCCCCCATCCAGCATGTTACCAGCCAGCAACCATCACTTTTAAGAATAAATAACCTAAACCTGGGTCCCAAGCTGAAGCAGTTCGTCCTGATAGACATACACCAAGGGTTTTCAACAAGGACAGCATTTCTTCAGGCTTCTTCTTCCTAATTAGGTGCTAATTTAACTGAAAATCCCCACCACTACCATTGCCACTTGAAAACACATGCACCAGCTTCACAGCCTCCAACAAAGCCCTCACCACAAGACTGAATTTTGTAAAATTAGGTGCTTTTACAGATTTTCATCAAGGTGGCACATAGCTTGTCACAGGTGATCATCCCCAACAACCTCAACAGTTACCCCAATAATCCCAGTTCTCCCTGACACACCTTGACTGGCTTGGTGGGAGCAGCAGTGGCACAGAGCTGGCTTAGAGCTGGATACTTGCTAGCCAACTTGTATATACATGGGGTTTAAAATGCCTGTCTTGGAGCCAAGCATAAAGACCACCCAAGGCTCCCCTAATGGGCAGGAAATCTCAGTTTTAAGAGCTGCTCTTAAAACCCTGGCCTCCAAACCGATCAAGGTTAGAAGTTCCACTTCCCAGCACTGGGGGAATACCAGTTTAGGGCTTTTCTCCATCTACCTGCTGATTGGAGACTCAGAGTGGGGTGGTGGTGGGGAATAAAAAATAAAATTAGTGGGTGAGACCTCTCTTGTTACACTTGGCTGAAATGAGACAGCAGGTTCATGTGTTAAACGAGGCTGACAGGGAGCCAGCCAGCTTGTGCAGTCATCGAGTCTGGTTTCTAGGGAAACAAGGTAAATGTTTTTCCTCCATTTTGCCACCTTTTAACTCTTAAAAGGCCCGTACACATCACCAATGGAAACATTCTGTATTTCAATTAGGAGTCAATGGCCTGAAATTGGGTCCCTCTCACAGGAGCACATGCCAGTGCCTCGATCCGGAGGGTTATTGCCTCAATCTCTGACACTTCTCCAATTATGGTCAGCATAGGCTACACTCGTGCAGTTGTCCAAATTAACACGGAGCCTCCTGTCAGGCTGCAGGCCCAAGCCTGAGTGATCTCACTGCTGGGGCTGGAGCCAATCACCCGGGGCTGCCGCTGCCTTTCTTGGTGCAAGGGCTCAGCTCCCGCAGAGCTTCGGAAGGGACAGACCCTGCAGAGCCGGTCCCACCCACAGGCACACGCAGAGTGCCCTTCGCCTCCTGACTCTGCCGGGAACATCACCCAAGCCCCTCACCCCCGGAGCCGAGGGAGTATTTTGGGCCATGCAGTAATCCAACACCGGTACCGCCCCCTCCTCCCCGGAGGGTGGGAGGCAGAAAGAGTCACCCCCTGCCAGGCAGGCCCCATTCCCTGTCACCGGTCAGGGCCACCTTGTTACCTGCTGCAATCTGCAGCTCTGCAGAACATCGAACAGGTCACATCCCCCGTGTCATACGGAAACTGGGAGGTTTCCATGGCAACCACAAAATTTAGTGACTTCAGTGTTTTATCTGTCTGCATCAGTTTCATTAGTTCTGAAACCCGTTTGATGCAAAAGCCCTCTCCAGCCACCCAGCAGAGGACTGACGTGCAATTGTCACTTGAGAATTGAAAATTACTCCTGCTGCTTTTTGATTTCACACAGCCACATCTGCATGGAGCCCTCCTCTGCCCCCAGCATCTTTGCTCTGCAAAACCAGCAACAGCTCCTTCTGCCACTACAGGAGCTCTGCTGAGCTGGATATGCTGATGAAATTGAGCTTGACTTGCTTTGACTCTGCTTTGAAAGAGCACCTGCAGCATTGAGTACCAGGCTTGAGGCAGGTATATATAAAACAAGAGGCAGAGTTAATTTCTTTAAAATATTTATTTTTTGGTCTGAGAGCACACAGGCCACAGGACACAAGATTGTTCCACACATTAAGCTGTCTCCTCTTTTGCAATACGATCTTTCTTGAGTGGTCCCTGAAATAAAAAACAGACTGTGAACAGCGGCATGAAGACCACATCACTTCCCAGCTACAGCACGAAGTTCTTCTCCTCGAGCCATATAGAAAATAACACAAAAAAGCACCAATGATGCTACAGCCTGTGTCACATCCCCACGTTTGAGGGAAAGCTGAACTCAGCCTAGCCACACGACCCACAATGGGTGACTTCAGATGCAAAGTAAGAAATGCTGGTGCCACCTTGTGGGGAACCTCCTGAACAGCTTCTTAGCAGCAGAACTGCTCTGACTCCAGACAAGGACCTCACACCCAAGATTCCCAGACTGCTTTCTCCAGGGAGTGACAACTTCCCACCGCAGGCACCATCCAGAGCTGACCTCAGAGGAGAGCCACTCCCCATGGGTCCCAGATACCGCTCATTGCTTGTTCCACACCTCATCACTGAATGACTAGTGCCCAAACTGTGCACCGCCAGCCCCTACTGTGGTTATAACCAAGCTGGCAAAGTGAACCATCTCGACTAAGCTGTGTGTGGGGGAGGCTTAGGGTGAGTTAGAAAACATTTTTTCACTGAGAGGGTTGTCAGGCATTGGAATGACCTGCCCAGGACACTGGTGTGGAGTCAACATCCCTGGTGGCATTTTAAAGGCATCTGGACCTGGTCCTTAAGGACATGGTTTAGCAGTTAATTATGGTGTTGGTCAAAGGTTGGACTGGATGATCTTGGAGGTCTCTTCCAACCTAAATATTCTGTGATTCTGTGACCAAAGCTACACACTCCATAAATGTTGACCCTGGGGTAGTCCCGAGGTCAAGCTACCACCAGCTGTTAGCTGAAAGGCAATAGGTAAGCAATACAAAGCTGCCAGATTCAGAAAGCACCCTTACCATGAAAGCCTTCTTCTCTTCAGCTGTCTGGAAGCGGCCGTGACCAAATTTGGAGGTTGTGTCAATGAACTTCAAGTCAATCTTCTCCAGGGCCCGGCGCTTGGTCTGCACAAGCAGGGACTACAGGAGAGATGCCAGATGAGCATGCAGCAGCAGCACCCTTTCAAAACTGCCAGTATGGCTACTTCTCCTTATCACCTCCCACAGATCAGGCCTCCTAACCCACTCTGACCTCATGCTTCAGCTGCTTCCATGTGTAAGAAACACTTGTCAATAAGCCAACAGTCTTCTTGGCTTTTCTTTCTAGTTGCTGCCTGAATCCCCACAGACAGTGCAGCCAACCTAAGCTGTCCCAGCCCATGTGGCAGCAAGCTGCTCTACTCACCTTGCGCAGGGTCAGGACCCTCTTCTTGGTCCCAACAACACAGCCTTTCAGCATGATGAAGTCATTGGTCACCTCACCATAGTGGACAAAGCCTCCCTGAGAAAGGAGAGATCAGCAGTCTATATAAAGCAGGACCAGTGATCCAATCTGCCTGCAGACTGAGGTTCTCAAAACACTTCTGGGTCTTGGCCATTCCCACGTTCTCCAGTGTTTTATTTCACTGTCCAAGTTGCCTGACACAGCAATTCACTTACTGCTGTTGAGACCAACAACACAGGAAAACCTGGTCTCCCTGTTAAGTTATTCCTTATTTACAAGTATCACCTCCAAATTTTAACATCTCTCTATACTATCGCCACACATCAAATGCAATTACCAAGTTATACAAGTCAATACTGAGAATGACTAAGCAATGCCACCTCCCACAGCATTTAAGTTTTTCAAGATTTTCTCATTCAACTCATACCAGGCCCATTTGAAGATTGCAGCTCACAAACAGATTCTCTCCACAGAGCTGCAATAACTTACCAGAGGATTAATACTCTTGTCAGACAAGTCATAATCAGTTGATGCATTGTTTTTGATCAGCTTTCCATCCTTGATTTGGTAACCCTGGCCAATCTTGTAGATCTAAAAACATCAAGAATTGCTACTTAGTAGAAGTTAGGAGAAAGGGCCTTTCATCAGTCCAAGTTCAAAGAATTCTATGGAGCTGGAGAAAAGCATCTGTTGCTTTTTGAAAACACTTGGCCATACATGAATTCTATGGTGAACAACACAACAGACTATGGTTACTGTCCCCGAGATGACATTCAGAGTACAACACGTAAAGCTCTCCACTCCATTTAATGTCACAAAGCAAGTGACCTGGGCCAACTCGTGTTTCTTCCCAGCAGTTCCAAGACACAAACCTTTTTATTGATTTCAGTCCGATGGTGATAGCCCTTCTGACCAGCCCGGGCCACAGAGAAAGCCACACGGGCAGGGTGCCAGGCACCAATACAGGCCACTTTGCGCAGACCCCTGTGAGTCTTGCGGGGCAGCTTTTTGGTGTGCCAGCGGCTGGTAACACCTGAAAGAAGAAAAAAAAACAAAGTTGCTAACTACTGTCAAGCTGAGGGGTCACTAATCATTCAACTGGAGTTTAAACCAAGCTGCTGTCCCCAGGCAACAAAAGGGAAGCCCAGATCCAGCATCCCAGGATGCTGGATGCTACATTTCCTGGTGAAACGTCCTGCCCCAGCGGGGCCCACACTCCCCTCCCCAGCTGTCCCCAGGTTGTGTTCTCAGAAGGAAGGCAGCATGGAATGACTCCTCATGGATGTCAGGCGCCGTGCCCAGCGCTCATTCCATGGTCTCATCATTGAACCATCAGTTATGGTTTTACCTTCTCAGCTCTTGGACCAAACCCTTGTGGAAACTCAAGGCCAGGCCCTGTCCCCTGAACACAAAGGGAAGAACTTCCACATGCTTACCTTTATATCCCTTGCCCTTGGTGACTCCAATAACATCTATCATCTCATCCTGGCCAAAAACAGATGACACAGGCACCTGCTGTTCCAGCTTCTCCCGGGCCCAATCCACCTTCTCAGCAACAGTACCACCATTCACCTGGATCTCCATCAGGTGAGACTTCTTCTGTCTCAGCGGAAGCAAACGCATCTAGGAAAGAAAAAAATATGAGAATTAGCTCCTGCTCTTCCATGATGGACCTACTAGCTACACCAGCATCCTTTGTCTTGGTCTGATCTGGCTTTTTTTCAAACAGATTTTTTTTCCCAAATTATAAAAAGGCCCTATGCTAATGAGAAAGGCTATGCCACCAACCAAAAAAAACAGAATTAACCGGTGCTTTTGACCCCACAGCCACCAGCTGAACTCCATTCAGGACAGGAGATAACAAGGGGCAATGGTTTTAAACTGCAAGAGATTAAGAGTGGGCATAAGGAAGAAGCTTATCACAAGGATTGCGAGGCAGTCGAACAGGTTGCCTAGAGGAGTTGTGGCTGCCCCCTCCCTGGAAGTGTTCAAGGCCAGGCTGGATGGAGCTTGGAGCAACCTGGTTTAGTGGAGGTGTCCCTGCCCATGGCAGGGGGGTTGGAACCAGATGATCTTTAAGGTCCTTTCCAACCCAAACCAATCTCGTCCTGCAGCACAGGACTAGAGGAGGAAAAGGACGCTGGACTAGATCCTTATGCATCCCTTCCAACTTGAGATACTGTTTCATTACTCTACTACACTGGACACTTTGGGCAGGGTCACATTTAGTTATTTCTACTGCTTTTAGCACAGAGGGACTTCTATGAGTGTTAATGGTAGCTGCGGTCCTACCTTTGCTGTCCAGTACAAGATACAAATTCTAGTGAAATTAGTCATGTCATAACAAGACATCTTACTGCACTTACAGCCAACTGAAAGGTTTATCTGCATCTCCCAGACAAGTCCAGCGTGCTCTGCTAAGGGAGACACCACCACACCACTCAGCAGTACACCTGCTCCAGCTGAGCAACAGAAGCCACCAAAAGCCTGAGTGTTTGCAGACCCTATAGAAACAACCTGGAACTATGGTGACCACACAAAACACACTGAGGCATTCGACTTGTTTTCAGTTGTAGCTGGAA
Source organism: Florisuga fusca (assembly GCA_038090715.1). Lineage (NCBI taxonomy): Eukaryota > Metazoa > Chordata > Aves > Apodiformes > Trochilidae > Florisuga > Florisuga fusca. The sequence goes on from JAAWXA010000003.1 coordinate 7,297,370, forward strand.
GTAGGAGAGCCCAGGCCAACATGGAATCAACAGAGGGCTGATTCCAAGAAGTTCCTACTGTGGTTCAGTCTCTACCAGACACTGCTTCAGAGGCTAGCCAGTAGTTCCTCCTCAAGCATCCTGAGCACTTTCATAGAGAATGAAGACTACCAGTACTTGTAATGTGGGCAGAAGCCTCCTTACAGTGACAGATCAAGTTTTATGCTTGTTCCCTTAGCAGTTTCCACTCTACACCTCAGTCCTACAGACACTCACCTGAGTGTGGGCCATGACTCTAATAACCTGGCAGTATTTCTTCATGCTATTGAAATCTTTCTCCAACTGCTTCTTGCCCTCCTCGTCTTGCCATTTCTTGCAGTATTTGGTGAAGGCCTTCTTCTTGGACTTGTGCCTTCAGGAGCAGAGCACAGACAAGGTTTGGCTAAGCCCTTCATCAGTCCCCTGGGAAGTGGGGATGAGCGGAAGGAGCTGCCACCTCAGCTTGTTTCGGCTCATTGCCAGCTTCTAAGGACTCTTTTCCACTGGCAAGCGGAGCCCGGAGCTCATCAGGCAGAGGCAAAGTTGCCAGAGCTGAGCGGAGCTGCCGTGAATTCCAAAGCACATTAATAATCACAGTACAGAAGACAAAAGACTGTAGAGAGATGTCAAACAGTAACAGAAAAAAACAGATCTTTAAAGCAATTGTCACATGACTGCTATCTGCTTCAGAGGACTGCAATTTCCCCCTCGCCAAGCCCAAGCCTGACAGTGAAGTCGTTATTTTAACACCCTTGAGATCGTCTATTGCTCTCTCTGACATCCTCTCAGCCTGCAGAGCTCATCACCAGGCTGCAAGCTCCAGACACGCTGGAGCCTCGACTGAGCAAATGCGCACACTTTGGATCATAACAGTGCCCGGAAACAGTAATCAGAAGTAACAGGGCCTTCCCCTTTCCTGAGAAAACAGGGCTACAGTCAGGATTCGACACTCAACAACAAGCGCCAGAGGCGTTTTCCTTATGTCCGCCCGTCGAAGTATCATCACTTGTAGCCTGTTCAGGAGGATCCCAGGCAAAAACTAGGATCACCAGCCCCACACACCAAGGGAGAGAATATGTCACCCTCCTAGAACCATTCCTATAGCCTATCCCATTATGCCAGTCCATCAAGGACACACCCTAATAGCTAAAAAGCCTCTTCAAAAAGCTGTCCTTGTGTAATCTACAACACAACAGAAAAAAAAAAAAACCAAACAACTGTGAGGTTGCACCAGCAAGCAGAAGCCCTGCCCTCTTCTTACCAGTTCTTGTAGAAGCGACGCTTGCACTCGTCACTGATGTGCTCAGCAAACACGGTCTTGAAGCTGCGGAGCCCACGAGGAGTCTGCACGTAGCCCACGATGCCCACAATGACCATGGGTGGCGTCTCCACTATAGTCACTGCCTCAACCACCTCCTTCTTGTTCACCTCTGGATGAGGACAGAAAAACAGCACAGCAATTAACACCAGTAATAGCTATTAACTGCCACCTGGTCCTCCTCCCTCACAAACCCTTCACCTGAAAGGTTACACAACTTTTCACGAAGGCAAAAGATGATGGTTGGTAAAACGACCAACTATAACTCATTATTTAATGCCTTGGAAAAATGTGAGGCTGGGTCAGTGAGGAGTACAAAGCTTGACAGACAAAATGGATGGTGGTAACACAGCTGGATTCAGGACTCCACAAGCCAGCAAAAAAATCCCAAAGGAAATTTTACTTATGTCTGCCCACTGAGCAGAACTCATAAAAAGTAGGCTGGCACAGTACAGCTGGATCAAGCCATCAGGTCACTGCACATCTCAGACAGGACCATTAACAAGACAGCCACTGCCAGAATTAAAGTTATGCTGGCAGGAAATCACTCTCTTTGAAGTAGGTGGCTGTCTGGGTGCTTTATACTCCACCCACTTAAGGACTGGGAATGGGGTGGAATCAAGCCAGGACTGAACTCCAGAGCTACTCACACAGGTGATCTTTCCCCACCTATACAGAAAACTCTCTCCCCTATGACATTAACACCTACTGGATCCAGGTCTGTCGACTTCACGGACGATGTGGGTCATGCCAGCTTTGTAGCCCAAGAAGGCAGTGAGATGGACAGGCTTGCTGGGGTCATCTTTGGGAAAGCTCTTCACCTTGCCCCTGTGCCTGCTGCTGCGCTTGCGGGGCAGGAAGCCCAGAGACCCGTGTCTGGGAGCTGAGAACTTGCGGTGAGACTGGAGAGAGAAAAATAAACACTCAGTGCTTGCTACAGAGTCACTTATATCCCCTCAGGAGTCAAGGCCAACTCTCTTCTTGCCTTGAAACATCAATGTTACGAACACACGGCATTCTGCACTCTAGAAATTCTTAGTATCAGCTGTTTGGCTCCTGAATTCCCTCATGTTATAGGAATGCCCCCCCATAAAGTTAATTTTAAGAAACCAAGTCCCACTCTAGCAAAAGGAAGCACACAAACTGCAGCTTGGCCTCAGCAAGCCACCAGAATTTCTATGCACCCCAGAAGCCTAGAAACTACGCAACACAACTTTATAATCTATTTCAGCATGTATTGGTAACACTGTGAAAATAAGCATTATAAAAACATTTTCAGCCCGCAAGACTGCAGAAAAGCAGTATTTTAACATTCATCTTTTCCCCTGTACTCAGCGCTGGTGAGGCCACACCTCGAGTACTGTGTCCAGTTCTGGGCCCCTCAGTTCAGGAAGGAGATTGAGGTCCTGGAGCAGGTCCAAAGGAGGGCAACCAGGCTGGTGAAGGGACTCGAGCACAGATCTTATGAGGAGAGGCTGAGGGAGCTGGGGCTGTTCAGCCTGGAGAAGAGGAGGCTCAGGGGAGACCTCATCACTCTCTACAACTCCCTGAAAGGAGGTTGGAGCCAGGGGGGGGTTGGTCTCTTTTCCCAGGCACCTCTCAGCAAGACAAGAGGACATGGTCTCAAGTTGTGCCAGGGGAGGTTTAGGTTGGATATTTGAAAGAATTTCTTTACGGAGAGGGTGATCAGACATTGGAATGGGCTGCCCGGGGAAGTGGTGGATTCTCTGTCCCTGGAGATATTTAAAAAGAGACTGGATGTGGCACTCAGTGCCATGGTCTGGTAACCGCAGCGGTAGTGGATCAAGGGTTGGACTTGATGATCTCTGAGGTCCCTTCCAACCCAGACAATTCTATTATCTTTTGAGTCAGTCACACTGGGTAGAAATGCAGTCTATGTTTTTAGCTCCCAGCTCGGCAGCCTGAGCCACATGAGTCTGGGTTCTACCCCAGGAATACACAGCTCGACAAAAAAATTACCCATCCAGTGTCACACCCAAGTTTAAGGAAAATATTGCACAGCTAAACACCTGTCTCNTGAAAGACCCAGGAAAACATTCATTTCCCTCTGCCCACCCTCTGCACCCTGGCATGAACTCCGAGTCCATGGGCAGTTGTGTTACACCTGATCCTGATTCTCTTGTGTATTAGAGATTCTCTTCTTCAGCCTGGAGAAGAAGAGGCTCAGGGGAGACCTCATCACTCTCTTACAACTCCCTGAAAGGAGGTTGGAGCCAGGGGGAGGTTGGTCTCTTTTCCCAGGCAATTCTCAGCAAGACAAGAGGACACGGTCTTAAGTTGTGCCAGGGGAGATTTAGGTTGGATATTAGAAAGAATTTCTTTACGGAGAGGGTGATCAGGCATTGGAATGGGCTGCCCTGGGAAGTAGTGGATTCTCCGTCCCTGGAGATATTTAAAAAGAGACTGGATGTGGCACTCAGTGCCATGGTCTGGTAACCGCAGCGGTAGTGGATCAAGGGTTGGACTTGATGACCTCTGAGGTCCCTTCCAACCCAGCCAGTTCTATGATTCTGTGATCCTTCGAGTCAGTCACCCTGGGTAGAAATGCAGTCTATGTTTTTAGCTCCCAGCTCGGCAGCCTGAGCCACATGAGTCTGGGTTCTACCCCAGAAATACACAGCTCGACAAAAAAATTACCGATCCAGTGTCAGACCCAAGTTTAAGGAAAATATTGCACAGCTAAACACGGTGCTAATACGACTGATGTAAAAAAACCTCTCGAAACACGCTGCCTACCGGGCTCGGTAAGGGCGGTTTTATCAGAACTATGAATCTCAAGCAGGGTCCAGAGCAACCCAATTCTGACACTTCCACAAAGCTGCGAGCAACCAGCAAAATGCTTCCTCATCGGATTAACACACTCGGAAAAGAAATCTGAGCCTACAGATGAAATGCGGTGAGCTCTGTCGCTAAGCGGACTGCTCCTTCTGCTCGCAGCCCCCAGCGCGGCCCCACAGGAGGCACAAAGCACCCACGCCTCACCGTCACCCGAGTGCCCGCTCACACCAACAGCGCTACCGCACGCTCCCTGCAACCTTCTCCTTCTAAAGAGGAACCCTGAATCCCGCCCCGAGGAAAACCACCGCCCGCGGCTGCCCGCCGCCCCCCAGGCCCCGATCACCCGTGCGGACCAAGCAGGCCCAAGCCAGCGTCCCCAGGGTAAGGCCTCTCCCGCCCACGGCGCCTGCCGCGGCCCAGCCCTGAAATAAGCCCGGCGTCGCCTCCGGTGGTGCCTCGGTGGCGGGAGGAGCGGGGCCCGGCGGCCGCCGAAGGCGGGATGGCGTTGATACCCGTGGGATGACGCGACCGAGCCCCGGCGGTGCCGCCCGTACCCACCATCTTGTCCCAGCGCCGGGCCGGAAGGGGCGGACAGCACCGCGANGCAGGTCCAAAGGAGGGCAACCAGGCTGGTGAAGGGACTCGAGCACAGATCCTATGAGGAGAGGCTGAGGGAGCTGGGGCTGTTCAGCCTGGAGAAGAGGAGGCTCAGGGGAGACCTCATCACTCTCTATAACTCCCTGAAAGGAGGGTGTAGCCAGGGGGGGGTTGGTCTCTTTTCCCAGGCACCTCTCAGCAAGACAAGAGGACACGGTCTCAAGTTGTGCCAGGGCGGTTTAGGTTAGATATTAGAAAGAATTTCTTTACAGAGAGGGTGATCAGACATTGGAATGGGCTGCCCTGGGAAGTAGTGGATTCTCCATCCCTGGAGATACTTAAAAAGAGACTGGATGTGGCACTCAGTGCCATGGGCTGGTAACCGCAGTGGTAGTGGATCAAGGGTTGGACTTGATGATCTCTGAGGTCCCTTCCAACCCAGACAATTCTATGATTCTACGATTTTGTCCTGTTCTACTGCTTGTTACTTGGGACAAGAGGCCAGCCCCTCCCTCACTACAAACTCCTGTCAGGTACATGTAGAGAGCAATAAGGTCTTCCCCCAGCCTCCTTTTCTCCAGATTAAACCACCTCTCTCAGACACTCCTCATGAGGCCTGGGCTCTGTATCCCTTCACCAGCTTTGTTACTCTTCTCTGGACACCCTCCATCACCTCAATGTTCCACTTGAAGTGAGGGGCCCGGAACTGAACACAGTGCTCAAGGTGTGGCCTCAGCTGTGCCAAGTACAGGAGAAGAATTACTGCCCCAGTCCTGCTGGCCACACTGTTCCTGATACAGGCCAGGATGCTATTGGCCTTCTTGTCCACCTGGGCACACTGCTGGCTCATGTTCAGACAGCTGTCGATCAATACCCCTAGGTCCTTTTCCACTAGACATCACATCATGCAAATCTATGGCGTCCAGGTGTCACTGTTCAGATAAAAATATCATCACAAAGCATCACATGGGATCATATATCCCATTCTTCTCCTAGAAAAAGCTAAACATTTCCTTTCCATTAAAATAATGTAAGCTGGCAGTTACTCCAATCTGGGAGTGAGTACCTGCCCTGGAAGAGCATCCTGACACAGCATTCACCTGGTTCTATTAAATAGCACTGAAGTTTGCAGAGGTTGCAAGTTTGCAGAAGATGTTAGCCAATGTGAAAAAATGAATAAGCAAGGAAGAAAAAAAAAATTCAACATTAGAAAGATAAAATAAATCTTGCTGCTAACATTGCCACCCATTACTTTTTCATGTATCTCAAAATATAAAAAAACATCAAATAATTTTTTGTGTTCTTCAGGAGCTGTATCCTGCTGTGTATCCCCGCAGTGCTTGGTACAGTGCAGCTCCAACTTCAATCAGGGCCTCTGTGTGCTACTGTTGAATTAATAATAAACAATAAAGCCAATGTGGATGCTAAAGTTATGCTGTGAAAAAGGAATTGAAAATAAGACTTGCTGTGGAACCTGTCTGGAGATGTTGTTGTTCACACTATTGTTTGTCTTGCTCCATATACTGCTGTTCTGGCACATGGATCAGCCCTGCCAGGACCAGCTGTGTTTCTGGAAGATGTTGGTGACCTCGGCCCAGGTAGGAAACTGTTCTTTTTGGCAAATGGGCAGGGTCAGCAAAAAGGACACAGGCACCCAATTAAAGAAGTTAGTTTATCTTCACTGATGTTTTCAATGATGCAATAACCACTAAAGAGGGGTAAAACAAAACTAAAATGATATGACAAAACACAACAATGCATCTAATCAATACTACACAAACACAGAGATAAGGATTAAGAAAAATGCCTCACCATCTGCCATAATTCTTTACCATCATCCAGGTCTGCAGTTCCTGGGGAGCCCCAGCTGCAGCAAGGATCTGGAGAGCCCTTCCCAGCAACTGGGAAATCCTACACAGTACATCCACTCGTAGGTGAGCTCTCCAAAGTTTGCTGCAAGAGGGTTTTTATAATATCAAATTTCAGCAGGTCAGAATCAGTTGTATTTTTCTTTTTGTGGACACCCCCTACAAACCTAGATGAGGGCTTTGCCAGGGCCAGAGCAGTTAGTAGGGTTCCCTAGAATATCTTGCCTAGATATTTTATTAGAATTTCACTAAAATATCTGGATTCCCTAAAATGTCTGGACATTTTATCAGCATAAGCAGGGGGGGTTTTGGTGGTCAATTGCACACAGTCATGGAGGGTTACAAACTGACACAAAGCTCATTATAAAATACAGTACAGAAATACAAATACTATTGATTACAAAATACAGCATTACAGGGTTCATCTAGAGGTCAGTTCTGGGTTGGGTTTACTGTCCAAGCCCTAACACTTCTACTTGACAATGCAGGAGTTCTCTTCTAGTCCAATGCTGGATCTCTTCAGGGAAAAGCAGAGCCAAGGTGAAACCTGAATAGGGAGGGAGCTGGGGTACAGGAGATAAATTATTCATCTCTGTTGATGCCTGGCAATTGGACAGGACCCAGCTGAAGAAGCTCCATCAGACTTCCCTGGACTGGAAACTGTGCAAATGCCCTTGTGGGAAAACTGATGCAATGCACAGCTCTGGATTAAATATACCCTGAAACAGGTCTGGGCCTCATCTAGAATTTCTGCACCTCCTGACAGAGGAGGGTGAAAGAGGACCATCCCAAAGTACCAGAAGTGGACCCACATCTGAGGGCAGGAGAGGGAAATGGCATCACAGCTCCCCTCTTTGCCCAGCTACCTACCCAGTTGGTCTGGACTGGCCAAAGACCAGGTGAGAAGGTGTCAAGAAAGCCATGCTGTGAGACACAGTCCCTCACAGGACCACCACGAGATGGTGTGTGGACAGACACCCTCTTTTCCTCACGAGATGCCCACCTGGTTTTTCACATTGCTGAAGACATGGGACACACACCAAGGCTTCATCCAGCCCATGCTCCAGCAGAAGTTGGAGTGTCACATCAGCTGAGGTAACACAGGCTGAACCCAGCCTTTGGATATCTGGCATGGCATCAGGCATCCAGCTGGCTAGTAAACCTAAGAGCCCAGCCATCCCTGCTGATGGCCACACCTGCTACCTACAGCACCTCTCTGGGGTGAGGATGCAGGACACAAGAAAAGCAAGGAAGCCAGTGAAGCCACCAGAGGTCTGAGATGGTATAAGATATGTCCCACAGGGTCATCTGTGAAAAAGAACCAGACTGCTTAGTAATGAAACCCACCCCCACCAAATCCAGAAGCTGAATAAATTGAGAGTAAGTAGATAATTTTGTGTTATTGTAAAGAACAGAGTCCTTAATCCACAACTACCTGTAGTACAAAGCCAAAGACACAAACCCCAGGCCATGGAGATGATGGTACCCAGATCTGGGCATGCTGGTGCTCCCCACACATGGCGTTTGCCCTCAGGATCTGCTGGGGCTTAGAGAGAAGCATGTATTTGACAGACACAACATGGCAGGGAGATGCAGTACCCACAGGGATGACTCCCACCCTACCTCCTTCCTCCCTGCAAAGGATCTTGACACAGTATGGAAGCCATCCAAATTCCCATCACAGAGATGCTGACCTGTAGCACACGGTGTAAGTGCTGCACATTACAGTTCTATCAAGTTACTGCAGACATTAATTAAACAGTTCAAGAAACCTACAGAGCCAAATCCTGCTGTCAGCTGCGCAGGTATAACACAGCTAAGCCATTTGGCCAGGGGAAGCTGGTTACTCAGCTAGCATGAAATAATGGAGGGCATACCCAAGTGTTAAACATGCTTTAATCAGCTCCCAGAGACCTTTCACTTCCCCATCCCAGCTCTGGACCCTGCAGGTTAAGTAAAATTCAACACTGGAAGCTTTGCTGGAGGGAATGCATGTGCAAACCTGCATGAAAAAGCCCAAATAGACCAAGAGGTGCTTTGTTCAGAGAATGTTTCATTGCCTGCCCTAGCCTGGCAGTCAATGTGAAGGGAATCAGTGTGAAATGGAGGACTGGGGGTCCAGCCATGTTGCCTACAGCTTACCTTCCCAAAACAGAACTGCCCCATCCCTGGAAATTCAAGGCCAGGTTGGATGGGGCTCTGTGCGACCTGATCTAGTGGAAGGTGTTCCAGCCCATGGCAGGAGCATTGGAACTAGATGATCTTTAAGGCCTCTTTGACCCCAAACCATTTTATGATTCTATATCTGGATCTGATGGGGCATAGCCTCCCCCCCCCCCAAATCTGGCCCTATGAAGATGCCCAATGAGGGATGAGGTACGGCTGTTCAGTTTTTAGGGTCCTACTCCAAATGGGTGACCAAGGGTGGGCTTTAAATGCTCTTTTAATCTTCCACATACCTGTGCCTCTAGATCCAGCACTGAGCTCTGGAGCTGCAGAGCTGATTCATAGACTCTGGTAAGAGGATGAATTTTGACTCGGGAGGAACGAAGCGGTGCTAGAGGGCGATGAGCACATTACCTACCCCACTGCTCCTCCCTTTGCTCTGCTAACCTGACTCTGCATCGCTGTGGCCTGGGGGCGAACAGGATGTGAGCCATCCAACCGGTCATCCTGCTTTGTCTTTGTGGATGCAGCACCATCACTCCACCTAGGTCCAGAACAGAAGCAGCTGGTTTTGCTGTCTACCTGGCTGACTTGTTTGGCTGGGTCCAAGCCTTCTTCATTTAGAACACCAGAGCATTTCAGACACCTCTTTATTTAGCAAAACCAAACCTCTCCCCTCTTCACTTGTCTCCCCTCTTTCATTTATTTCCTTTAATTCATGGGGATTCAGCTTTCAGTGAGGGAACTTCTGTTTTTCTGAGAGTTCTGAAGATGTCCTGGCACTATAAGACCTTACGAAGGGCTCACCTCACTCTTCGGCTAGCTACTGCCAGCAAAGCTGCTGTCTGGCTTGAGTATCTCCATAATGAGGATCTGGAAATGCAACAATTTGAAACTGAGAGTAGATTTAGATAAGATGTTAGGAAGGAATTCTTCATTGTGAGGGAGACACTGGAACCAGTTGCCCAGGAAAGTCATGCATTCCCCCTCCCTGAGCTTGGTCTAGTGGGAAGTGTCTGAGCCCATGGCAGGAGGTTGGAACTGAGTCTTGATCTTTAAGGTCCCTTCCAACCCAAAACTTCGTGATTCTATGTCCTGTGGTTTGCCCAGGGGAGCTGCCGTGCAAGGCATCTCTATGTGGCTGAAGGCTTTGGACTGTTGGGCTTTAGCTGTGTTCAGTCTGAATTGGACAAGCAGACTCTGAACAGTTTTGGCTTCCACTGATGAGCTTAGAGCACCTCGTTACAACTCTAGTGCTTGCTTTTAATATCCCTCATATTAATATAGATTATTGAGGACTTCTCTGAAGCCAGCTGGTAGGCAGCTGCTCTGTGCAAAGTGCACAGGCCAAAAAGCTTGAGCTGCCCCTGGGGCTGGATGGCTTCTTCCCAGGCATCCCTACCTGGCTGTGCTGGTGGCAGCGGCAGTGCTGTGGTCACTGGGAGAAGCCACAGCCTCAGGGATGCCGTGTGAGTACCTTGCAGTCTCTGCCTCCTGCAGTCAGGGTGTCACCCCAAAGTCTGCACTCCCCATGTTTGCAAAAGGCCCTTTTTCCCTGCAGCCCCCTCCCCGGGACAGGGCATCTGTGGGGTGAGGGATGTCAGAAAGGAGAGCCCGAGGCTTTGCTGCAGTGGCATTTTGGGTCTCACCAGGGAGCAGGAGCCTGGCAGGAAGCATCACTGGCTGCTCCCCTCGGACACCCGGGTCTCACCCATGGGGGGAAAGCCTTATTCCCCGATGGTGGATGTAACATTCCCATGTGGAGGGGAGGCAGAAGGGGTGTGTAGGCAGACGGTGTGCGGAGTCAGAGGGTTCGACCCACACGCCTGCTAGGCCCTACCAAAACAAAGTGGGGCAGCACCCCTGCTTCCCTCTCCTGGGACGAGTGGGCTGCCACCCCTTCCCCCCTACTCTCCCCCTTCAGCCCCCCACCCCAGCCACTCCTTCCTCACACTCNCGGCACCGGGGCGGGGGCATCCCGCCGGGCTGCGGGGGGCGAGGGGCTCCCTCCGGGCGCCGCCAGCCCCGGCCCCAACCTCGCTACATACCTGCGTATTTATATAAAATTACTGTGTTCTATACCATTATATATTTTTATAATTATATGCTGCTAAGCATTATACGTTTATTATTAAATATTTTATCTATGCTTGTATATGCATATGTATCCGCATACATAGATATGTGTATGCCCATTTGTACGTCTCCACACATCTATATTTGTACACAGATATATACGCATATGCCCCTATAAGCATTTATATCCATAGATATATATATATTTATGCGTGTATGTTCAGATACATGGATTTATCTGTGGGTTTATATATCTCCCTACATGTGTATCTCCATGTATATTTCCACATATATGTGTGCAGGCACAGATGTACAGCCATATGTGCATATATATCTGTGTGTATGGATATAGGGACATACAGGGACGTGTGGGGTGAGAGCTCTCTGGTTTGGGGTTTCTTCCTTGGGGAGGGAAGGGGTCAAAGAGAGGTTGGGATGTGACCCTGTCTCCATATCTGCTGTTTCGAGGGTGGTGGTGATGGTCTTCTCTCCCCCTCTTCCCCTCCAGTGGGTTTATGGTGGGTGCTGGGAGGCAGTGGGATGTAGGATGATGAGGGGAAGCTGGGGATGATGCTGCAGTCCTGGCATGGCTCTGGAGTGCATGGGGGGCACTGGGTTTTGGCCATGCCAGGGAGAACTGTGAGGGGTTCTCCACGGGGGCTGGAGGTTGCTCTGTATTTTATGCCCCCCAACCTTCTCTCTAGAAACACTTCTCTCCAATTTAATGTTTCCCCCTCTGTGATTTGTGGGAAGGGGGCTTGGGTAAGGGAGGAGGGGGGGTCTAACTGGAGTGGCAGGGAGGGTGCAGGGTGCCAGGGGGAAGGTCTTTCCCTCTTCCCGTGACGCGGATCCCATGGCTGGGCATGGGGCTGGTGCGTATGTACAAGAAGGTCATTGGGATTAAAGGAGCCAGAGCTGCAGCACCCAGCCAGCCGGGAGAGATTGAGGTCTCTGCTGGGAGCAGAGAAGGGAGGGCAAGGAGAGGGAGCAGAGGAGACACATGCGCACCGGGGCTGGGAGAAGAGGCATCAGGCTGGCTTTGGGAAAATAAAAAGCGGTGTCAGGCGAGGGAAACCAGGAGGGAAGGAGAAGGTGGCCCAGCTTGCTGCCAGCAGTGGGATGGCAGCCCTCGTGCTCCCAGCCGGGTTGGTGGGTGATGTCCCCTCTGGGTGACGTGACTCGGAGGGCAGCCAGAGAGCCCTGAGACAGCTGAGGACATGATTAATGCAGGCAATCTGTCCCTCCGTCCATCTGCCCGGGTTTGTTTATGATACAGCACATCACGCTGGGAGCAGACAAGCCATCCCCAGGACTGCTGCTGGGTGCTGAATGAGGGGCTATATGTGCCCCCCGCTCCCATGCGGATGGAGCAGAGCCAGCCTGCATGCCTGGAGATGATGGACGTGGTGTGACCTACAAAAGCTTGCCCAGTGCTAATCTCTCTGGCAGAATTTCCTCTTTCTCTCTCGGTCTGGTGGTTGTTTTTTTTCTCCTTCATCCCAGCACTGCGGGATTTTGGCTTCCCAGAGGCACCGGGTGAGGGAGAGAGAACAGGAAATATGTTTCTTTTTTAATTAGGCACTAACTCTGCTTCAGAGTATCTCGGACACTGTCAGCTGGCTCAGCTCAGTGCCCCACAAGGTCTCCCCAAGCAAGAAGCACTTCTTGGGGATTGGCATCTCCGTGGGACCCCACATTGTTTCCCCCTGCCTGTCTGACCTTGACGGAGGACAGGACAGGATTTACCCAGAGCATTTCACTCGCCTGTGGAAATTAAAGTCCTTTTGCAGGAGCTGGAGGTGCTCCAGGTCAGCAGTCTAGCAAGGGAGGCTGGCCTGGCAGTTGTGGTGCAAGGCAGTGCGTGGAGCTCTTCTCTCCCAAAATACGAGTTCCTTCTGAAGCTTTTGCACCAGCTTGATCTTGTCTGTCCTCCAAAACATCTCTCCCTCTGCAAAGATGAGTAGTCACAAGCTCACCCTGGATACTTAGTTGTGGTTTCATTTTTTTTTTTTTTAACTTGAGAGCAAGAGGGATGGGTCCTCATGGGCACTGAGGTCCTTTCTCAGGCTGTCACAAGGATCAGACCTTTTATGGCCCGTTCTATAAACTGGTTGAACTTTGCTGTAAAAAAATAAATTTCGTGGGTTTTTTTCCCTTCTCCCTCCCTTTGGGAGAGGGCTCAGTGGCTCCCCTGGTCAGGGCCTTCCACCATAAATCTGTTTGTGGCTGGGTTTTTATGCATTTGCTTTTGTGCTCTTGTGCCCTTCAGTTTAATGGTGCTCTTCCCTCCCTGGTGTTTTCCCCAGGGTATATTTATAGTCTGCAATCACATCCGCACTTAGCCTTTCTGTTGCCAGGCTCTATAAGCCAAACTTCTGGTGGTGAAGGGCTCTCCCTCCCTGTGGTCTCTATAATACGGAGTCCTTCCTCTCACCCACCCTGGCATACACTTTGCCTGCCATCTCCTGAGATCTCATTTGCCTTTATCCTCCTTGTGGTGTGGGTGGTTCATCAGAAATCTGGGGCAAGCTAGATACTCTTTGTGGCCCCTTTCATGTGATGAGCTTTCACTGAGGGCAGAAATTCTCATGATCGCTTTCCCAGGCAGTGACCTTGTGCTCCGCTCATGCTGCCTTTTAGCAGACTTCATGATGGCACAGAGATGTCTATGGCTTTCTACCAAGAGGCAGCAAAACTGTTTCCTGCCCATAGAGTTTGCAGCCCGATTGAGGTGGTAGCAAATCTCTAGGGAGAGCTGCAGAATCAGGAGCAAATGAGGTGACTGAAGGTTATTTGTGTTGCTGCTTGCTGAGGAGGAGATGGGATACGTTTGACGTGGAGGATGCTAAACTATGGAAAGAGGTTAGCAATTCTGGAGTATCTGTCCACTGTGACAGTGCTGTGAGGCAGCTTGGGTTTCTTAGGTGCTCTAGAGGTCAGGCACAGCTGAATACATATGCATCTCCCTACAGAAAAGTTGCCTGGCATGGGTGCTGGTAAGTGGTGGTGGTCCTGCAGGGCAGCTGTGTCATGTTGGGATATTCAGTGGCAGCGTGAGCCATTTCTCTGCTGCTACCTGCCCCAGATACACTTGCTTGGGTGAAAAAGCACCTCGTAGTGCATGGGGGCAGCTCTATGGAGCAATCCCTCCTGAGCATCTCTGCTGAGGATGCCTCCAAGGGCATTTGGGTCTTGCAATGAGGAGACTTGTCCAGTCAGGCTGGACTGAGGCTTACACAACAAAAGCAATGCACTGTTGCAAGCTCCTGGAGGCTTTCCCACCTCTCTGTGAAGAAGGGCAGAACAACTCCCTCCCTGTATTCAGTGGTGGTGAAGAGAAGACAAGCAACTTGTCCTCTGTGGCTGGGGCTGACTCTGAGTCTTGGTCTTTCAAGGCTGCTGGCTGCAACACAGAGATGTGCTGCATCACACAGCTGGTGCCCCACTGTAGGCAGGACATGGGTGCATGGGTGGTTTTTTTACCACCCTGCCATATAAACCTGCTTTCAGCCTGCTTAGATGAACCAACAGCTGGAGCTAGTGGTGCTACAGCTGGAGCTAGTGGAGGTAGGTGACCCATATTGAGCTGGAGCTCTGCTCTGGTACGTGGCTCCAGGATCATTCTTGAAATAAAACAGGCGAGCGTGGGCACATCCCTGCATAATCCTGTTGTGCCCTGACCCACGGTGCTCTCCGCAGACAGTGTGGGGGAGCAGGGAGGCTCCTTTGCAACCCTCAGGCGTTGGATGTAGCACCGACTCCATAAATAAGTAAAATGCTAATTGAAACAGGTTGTTCCAGGCACTCCTGACTGCTTGGAAGCCTGCTTGCTAGGGAAACGGAAGCGCTGCTCAATGTAGAAGGCAAACAAGGCAAAAGTAACTTGTTTTTTGGAAGTGGGCCCCGACTAGGCAGCTCGGGTGAGGATTTCCAACCTCATCCATGCAGGCAAAGCAGCCCATTAAAACTTGCCACATGGATTGAGACATGAAATCTCCCTCTGATGCCAAGGGCATTATCCTTCCGGAGGTATGTTCGGTGAGGAGAGGTGCTGCCTGCCCTCCATCTCCTTCTCCATCACCTGCTGCCACTGCCACCATGTCCCCTGGCTGGTAGGAGCACGCAGACATTTTGAGCTGTCCCCTGTCTCTGCAGGCACGCCCCATCCCAGGCAGCTCTGGCTAAGCAGGCAAGGCAAGTGAAGGACAGGAACTGCATCTCCATCCTCACCACGTCAGGCTAGCACCTGAGAGATGGAGGACAGGAGCAAGCCCCAGCGTGGCAGGGAGCCTCATCACATGCCTTGCTAGTGGGTCCTGGCTCACCACCCTGATGCCTGACTTGCAACACCCTTTGCCTCTTGACACCCCACTGCACTTTGCTGCATGTGGGCTTGTGGTGCAGTTGAACAGAGCTTTAGGGGCCAGGATAGCCTGAAACCAGCTGCAACCTTCATCTTCCTTCCATCCTGGATGACTTTATCTGAGATGTTCCCCATGTTCGTGGACCATAGCTTGTTCTCTCTGCCTCTGCTCCTCCAAGGGATTTTGTCCCCACCACCATGGTTGCTGGCTGCTTGCTTGCAACATAGGTTGGTTGGCACATGGTGAAATAAACGTGGTGGTTCAAAGCATGAGTCAGGCCCTAGGTATGGTTCTTCATAGGATCCCCTTCCTTGGATTGACTGCAGAAGGCTTTTTCTGGGGATCGCTGTCACTGGAATTGAGTGAGAGGCCATGTCAGAAGGTGAGCAATAGATGTGCAGAGCCATGAGGGGATTCAGGGTTGGGTACAGAGGGGTGTGTTGTTTCCAGCATGGTGTTTCTAGGAAAGATACTGAAGCAGGAATAAATCTCTTGTTAATGACATATGCAGATAAAAATACGAGAAATAGCACTTAGGGACCAAACGCAGTCAGAAATCTGAGAAAAAAAAAAAGATAATCATATATAATCTGCTACTTCAAGACATGAGAAGCACATGGGTGAGTACTGGGGAAACTTTGTGGAGATGAGACATAGTTAAGGCAAGCATTTGGGGCAAGACAAGGCAGCAGAGAGGACAGGACTAGTGTAGCTGTGAGAGGTGCAGGTGACAGAGGATGTGGTCCTTCACAACTGCTGGCACAGCCAAGCTGAAGAGGGAGAGATGTGTTGCTAGAAAGAAAACTGAACTCTTACTCATGGAAAAAGATGCAACTTTTGGGCAGTCGCTTTGCTGAGTGGTGACCCCGTTATAGGACCATCTGGGAAGCACAAAATCATAGAGTGATTTGGGTTGGAAGGGACCTTAAAGATCATGTGGGTACAGCCCCCCTGCATCTGCAGGGACATCTCCCACTAGACCAGGTTGCTCCAAGCCCCATCCAACCTGGCCTTGAATGCTTCCAGGGAGGAGGAATTCACAACTTCTCTGGGCAACCTCTGCCAGTGTCTCACCACGCTCACAGTGAAGAGTTTATTCCTAACATCTAATCCAAATCTACCCCCTTTCAGCTTAAAACTGCTCTCCCTTGTCCCATCGCTCCATGCCATTGCAAAAAGTCCCTCCCCATCTTTCCTCCAGCCCCTTCAGGCACAGGAAATCTTCTATCAGGTCTCTCAGGATCCTATTCTTCTCCAATGAACAACCCCAACTCCTGTCTTCAGACTGTCTTCATAGGAGACGTGTTCCACCCCTCATCTCCGTGGCCCTTTTGGATCCCACCATGGAGGTGTGGCCATGGGGACTGTCACTAGTGGTGGTGGGACAGAAGATTTTGCTTGACCATGAGAAGAGTGTGAGACCTGTGGGACAGGACAGTTTCCTGAAGTTGCTCTCTAGGACACAGCCTTTTGTTCCACCAGTGAACATCTTCGCATGAATGACAAAGCTCTTTCTCCTTCCCTGGGATGTCAGGCATGGCTGCTCAACCCAACCCTGGCTTTCATCAGAGGCTTCTCGGCTGCTGGCTCCCAGGGGAAGATTGACCCAGGCACAGGTCTGGATGGAGGCAGAAGGGTTAATGGCTCTCCTGTTGGCTGCCAAGCCATGTGTGAAATAAAGCCGGCTGGCTAGGAGTGCCTGTCCCAGATCCCGTGGCAGGAATTAGGGATGCAGAGCCTTTCTCCCCTCCATCACCTGCTTCGGCTCAGCCACAATTAAGGCGCCGGTGCTGCGTGGCTGCTGCCCAGGGTGGGTGAGCTGGGAGGGAGGTGTTGGTGTATCCGTGCTCATTCCCTCTTATCCCATGCTCAGTGGAATGGGATAAAAAAGGTTAAGGGGAGGCTGTCCCCCTCCAGCACCCACACAGGGCTCAGACACACCATGGAGACCGTGGGCAGGAGTTGTTCTCTGCCTGCATGGTGCCGGCTGGGGGGAATAAATAGAGGCCGCCTGTTTCCAAGCTGCCAGTCCCATGCTTATGAAAAGCTGCATATGTTTTCTTCAAAATGAACTAGATACAAGTAGATTTAATGATGATAATAATACATGTCTGTGCAGAGCTCTCCAAAGCTTTCCAGAGACTCCATTTGCAAGTGGCTGAATGAAAATGAAAGCCAGATCATCTCTGCCAGTTTATTGTTTGCACTCTCCCCTACTCTTCCTTTCTTTTTAAATAGATTTGTTTGTGGTCATTACCAGGTCAGGCACAGAAGAGGTTTCTGCTTCACTCTGCCCAGGCTGAATTTGATTTGAAGCCCCACAAGGAATATGAAGTCACTAAACTATTTCCTCTCTATAATAGAATGAAAAAGGGAGAGGCCGTGTGCAGTGATACAGAGTCTGTGACCAGAGGGCACCACAGTGAGCCCAAGCAAGTGGCTCAATGAAAATCCTTTTCATCCTTACCCCTGCTATGACAATTGGGAAGACCTCAGGGCTGAAGGCAGGAATGCAGGAAGTCATTATTGCATTTACAGAATGCAGTAAAGTCCTGGGATGAGATGCAGGAAAATCCTAG
Source organism: Florisuga fusca (assembly GCA_038090715.1). NCBI lineage: Eukaryota > Metazoa > Chordata > Aves > Apodiformes > Trochilidae > Florisuga > Florisuga fusca. Next base: position 7,315,155 of record JAAWXA010000003.1, read on the forward strand.
TGCATCGCTGGAGGCTGGACACACTGTGTGTCCATCACATGATGCTCAGGGGCATCTGATGAATGGCTGGGGATGGGCATGGTGGAAAGTCTCACATGACACTCAGGAGATTTTGCCTGGCTTTCTGCAGGGCTGAACCTGCAGCGGGGAGGTGGGGAGGGATTCAAGAGCCTCTCCTCTGAGGGCTCATCTCTTGCTTTTGCCTTTGGAAAAATTCAATCACCTAGTTTAGTGACAGAGAAAAAAATCACAAGGTCTTTTATGGTGGCATGCAGCCTTTTGTCTGTTCTGCACTTTTCAGCAGTGAGTTCTAACACTCCCAGAATAGCCAGCACCAGACCCTCAAGAAACTGGGACAGGGAAACTCTCAGCCTCTCCCCATCTCATCCCTGCACTGTTTAGCAATACATTTATTTTCTGTATCTTTTGGTGAGCGACTCTGTCTCCATGAGCTTTACAAAGTGACTGGTTCTGGGCTTTGCTTGGTGCCTTGGAAGTCCCACAAGCCTAGGAATATCATTCCAACAACCTGTGTGAATGCAGTGTTTAAGGAGCAGAGACATTGAGAAAACCTGCATTCCAGCACCAACACTGTGTTTGTCAGATCTTCTCCACATGCTGTTTTCTGTCCTTTTTTTGAGTGCAAACAAGTATGTTACTGCTTATTAAATGTGTACCTCCAGTCAGGCCACACATCCACCTAATTAGTGTGTCTTTTGGAGGTTTAAGGAAACCCTCTCAGCCTAAAAATCTTGTTACTTCAAGTCCTGTTAGCTGACATAAACTTAGCCTTGCTGAAGAACTGAAGCCGCTGTGGCGGCCAAAGCTGGGGGTGGCTGCCTGGTTTGTGTTGCTGAGCATAGGAAAGTTGATGATCTCCCTTCATGGAGTGGAGAGATGGACTGTGTTTGGGAGCATCAGGATGCAGGGCTTTGCACCCACCTCCTGTCTGCCTTCGGACAAGCCCCTTCTTGAAGTCTCATGCTCAGTCAGGAGAAGACTCTAATCCATCTTCTCACCTCCTCTTTGCAGATGGATGCAATTTCACTTTATTAGTGTCTGCAGGCAAGGACTTGTGCAGTGAGGATTTGCTGTGCCAAGTGAGTAGAAGGAAAAAGCAGGGGTAGCACAGAGGGGTAAGGGACTTGTGATGCTCCTCGTGCACTTGTGCCAGTGATGCTGGTAGCTGGCATTTCTTCAGGAGTGCTGTAGATGGGATAGGAACAGGAATGTGAATGCTTCATGTCTGCAGATTTGATGGTTTTTTTCAAAACCAGGAAGCACTCCTACTGTACCTGCTGTCTGGATCATCTTTGCATGGGTATGGGTTATGAAATCAAGGAAATAAAAAATACTTGCTCTCTCTAAGTTGTATTTCTACGTCAGTGAGCTTCTGCTCACTTGCTCCCATACCAACAAGAAGTAGCTGCCATGGATTAAGTGTGCAGCAGTTTCTCCTGAGGGCTGTGAGATCTGGGATCTCTCTTTTTTTTTTTTTTTTTGTGTACCTGTTGCAACAGCTTCTGAGTATAGACAGCATGGGAATGGAATGGCCCCGCAATGGCCTCTTCTGTTTCCCAGCTCAGCTTGTCAGTCTGAAACCCCTGGTCTGAGCCTCCCTGTTGTTGCCCAGTTGGTGTTATCCAGTCTATCTCCAGGCTTCTGTGCACAGTGGATCCTCACAGCATTTTGCTGTGCCATGAGGGTGGTGGTAGGCTGGCAAAGGGAACCAGTCCTCTCCATTGACTCTAATCTTGTCCTCTCTGGGGCATCAGGGACTGGAGCTGACACCAGGTGGTGAGGAAAGACAGAAGAAGACATCCCTTAAGCTGCTGTGCTTTGGTCTGTAGAAGGCTTTCCGAAGGGCAAAGAGTACTTTGGGGAGGCTGTTTCAGGACACTGAAGTCTGTGGTGACATTTTCTGCTCATGAGTGAGAATACCCTTAGTGGAAATCTCCCCCAGAACTCTAAGATCATCCTAAATCAGATGTTTGCCAGTAAGTCATACCTTAGGCACCTCCAGGCTGTGAAACAGGTTTCTTTTCACAGAAGAGAACTTGCGGCATCTTGGCTGATCAAAGATGGAGAAGGGAATTTAGCAATGCCACCTCTGCTTGGAAATTAGGGAGATGGAGAGGTCCCTCTGGTCTTGTGACTGAGCTGTGTCTTTATGACATGCCAGCATAAAAAAGTATGAAAGAGCAAATGCAAAAGAATAATTGTGCTTCTTTTGCTCACAGATGACATCTCTTCCAGGTCAGCAGCAAACCCAAAGATAAGAGCAGAGGGAAGAGGTATATCAGGATATGAGCAGAGTAAACAGAAGTGTCTCTAGGGAGAGGCCATTACAGGAGTTCAGTCATCCCAAATGAGCAAGCAGAGTCTCTCAATACAGCTTGTTGCAAGGGTTGACCTGACTCAAGGAATGGGTGTTTTAGCAAAAGCGAACACCAAGCTAGGCTGCTTTTGAGGCTGTTTGTCTTCTTTCAAACTGAAGATACACTTTCTGTCTAATGCTGTGGAAAACTGAGCACCTGCTTTGTAATCCAAATCTATGGAAGCTGGTACTTCAGGGGGCAGGGTCAGCACTGGTCCCAGCCTCACACTGGGACATCAGTTCAGGAGTCTGTCAGCCTCCACTCAGGGTAGAGTAATGTGGTATTACTGCTGATGGTCCTAGGCAAACCTCTCAGCCCAGCCTGTGTTGGATGTGTGCAAGACTTCCCACTAAAAGAGCCTGGCTGTAAGTGTGTGCAATGTTGCTGCTTTCCAAACCATTCAGGCTGAAATTGTGAAGACCAGACCTTTGGTTCAGGCAGAAGGGATTTTTATTTAATTTTCACAGGCAATTTCTGCAGAGCATGACCAATCTTGACTTTCAGGAAGGAGGAATAGGAGAAATCAGTTGTTTTACTTCTAAGATTAAAAAGCTCTTGTGAGCTTTCAGAGAACCCATATAGTCCCCACCACCTTCCAGCTTTTTTAGTTTGCTCTAGTGTTGCAAAAATATGCCAAATTTCAGCAACCCAAGTGTGGCCCAATTATGAGCCTTAGGGTGCAAAAATATCCATATCAGTGGATACTTGCTGGAGTTTGACAGCTGAAACATGGTCAGCATTGAGATCTCCCCAAGGGCTGCTGGTGACCATGAGTAAGGTTTTTCTTTTGTTTCTTGATGCCATAGGACAAAGAGCAGAGGTCTGTGCAGTGGGTCTCAGGCATCCAACCCCACTGATGGTTGTGTATTGGGTTGGCTTTAATCAACAGTTAATTTTCCCTGCACTCACAAAGCTGCTTCTCCACTTTCTGGATTATCTACTATGAATTTTTCTGCTGGCTGGGTTACAGGGTCTGACCTAGCAAACCCTCAGACCTACCTCTACTCCCTACAGGAGATTTGGCTTCCACATCTTCTTGTGTACTACTTCTCCTTGAGTGCTGGGTGGCTGTCCCAAGGGTGCCAGGCTCCTGTTGTGCAGACACCTCTCAGGTGTTCACCCCATCCTCAAGGACCCATTTCCCATCTGCCCGGGGCCCCTGCAGGCAGCCTGCAGGTGGGCTGCTCCTACTGAGGGTCTCAAGATGTCCTGCAAAGAAGAATGTGTGCACACTGCCTTAATCTTCCCCTCTGTCTCCTTTGGATGCGAGAGGAAGCTGTTTATTTGAGATGTAGGACTGGGGCTGCTGTAAATAGCTCTTTGCTGTGGTAAACCTGCTGTGTCAAAGAGGGACAGCCTTGTGGCAGGTGACAAAGGCTAAGCCTGGGAGCAAAGATTAGACCTGCAAGTGGGGATTATGGCATTTCTACCTAGACTCATCCTTAATTCTACCTGATTTAAAATAACATGCAGCATCAGTGGCGGTGAGGGGTAGAGAGGACTCATGGTGGCCTTGCCAGTTGGACCTGAAGGGGAGATACTTGGCCCATGAAGTCCATGGGAAAGGTTGGAAGGTGCTGGCGTATGGGTGAGTGGGAAGGACAGTGGTGTGATGTGCTGGGCTGATGGAAAGCTGTTGGTGAGAGGTGTGTGACATGTGGGGAGATGAGGAGAGCGGGAGCCCAGAAGAACGGAGCTTCAGAGCAGGCAGGGCTGTGGATTGTGGGAGGGCAGATGGGGAAAAGAGTGGAGTAGCTGGATAGATAAAATTAATGAACAAATGCGTGGTAGAAACAATGAATTCTTAGAAAGGAAAGGAGTGGGTGGGAGAACAAGTGCAGACTAAGAGGATTTCCACTACTTAGAGCCTTTGTACACAGGCACCCGCACCAAAACTGTATCCCAATTTACACTCCCATTTTGCCTCCCTCTATGTTTGCTGGAAGCTTTACATTCATTTAGATTAGGTGGATAAAAAACATCCTATTTAATGTCAGTCCTCAGAAATAAAATGAGACCACCTCCCCAGTAAATTCCTCGTGGCTCCAGCCCAGGCAGGGCAGTGGGACGGGAGCTCAGCAGATCAGAGAGGTGCCTGTGCAGGGTGTCCGTCCCCTGTGTATCTCTGCTCCTTTGTGCTGGTCCAGAGGGACGGGAGCTTGCCCTGACATGTCTCCTACCTCCCTCCTCACCAGGTGTTCTCCATTGTGGTGTTTGGCTCCATTGTCAATGAAGGGTACGTGAACCGCCTGGACGAGACACAGGAGCACTGCATTTTCAACCGCAATCGCAATGCCTGCAACTACGGCATTACCGTGGGTGTCCTCGCCTTCCTCAGCTGCCTTCTATACCTGGCTCTGGATGCCTACTTCCCACAAATCAGCAGTGTCAAGGACCGTAAGAAGGCAGTGCTCTCGGACATCGGAGTCTCGGGTGAGTTTCCTGGCCTGTTGGCCATAGCGCTTCTCTCCTCCACCAAGGGAAGAGCTTCTGCCCCCTTGCAGGCACAGATCCATGCTAGCAGGGACATCTTTGGGTTCCTTACCCTTTCAGGCCTTCTCTCTCTCTCTCCTTTCCCTTTCACTGCTTCTTAGCAACCTGTATGATGCCTCTCTGCTGTTCTCCATAAGCATAGCTCAGGGATCCCTTTAGGATCATCAGGTCATACCTCCCTGCATGCCCGTGCTCTCTCAGGCCAAGTGTTGATGCCTCGAGATGGTACTTCCTTCTTTTTCAGGTGACTGAACCCTATCAATTTTTCCTAAAAAGCCCCAAAACCTTGAGGGTTTCATGCAGGCTGACTAAACCAGTCCTCCTAGGTTACCAGGCGTTCCCCCTGTGAACAGCTGTGCAGGACCTTCATCCAGCCCTGAGGCTTATTCTAGCTTACAGTCAGATCTCTCCATCCCCACTAGTGTGTTGAAGTGACAGTGTGATGGTGCTTGTGTCCATGAGTGTGTAACTCCAGTCAGCAGCAGCACCAGCAGGAGCTTTGTTCTCCTGCTGTGATCCTGCATCACTCTCCTGGCTCACTCTGGCCATAGAAGCAAACTTCTCCACTCCAGGGACCCCCACAGTTTGTCCAAGGGGCTACCAGTGGAACAAGGACAGGGTCAGGTGCAGCATCTGAACTTGTTTAGGGCTTCTGGCTCACAGCTTACAGTTCACAGTTAGCCCCTTGCCTAGCAGTCCTGTGTGCAGGAGAAGGGGAAGGACTGATCCCAGTTCTGCTGCCAATTTGAAATGCCCATTTTCCTTGCTGCAGGGTATCTGTCTGAGCCTGGCAATGAGGGTGAGTCCTCCTCACCAGCTGCCGATCTGGAATCAGGGCTCCCCCCCTACCCTCACCCCTTTCCCAGAGGTGCAGCATGTTAATGATCCTTTAAGCACCTTTCCTTGGTGCCAGTCCCTTAGCCTGTGCTGTCCCGAGCCAAAGCCGGTCTCTGTGCCAAGCAGCTTCCCACTCTTCTGCAGTTCCCTTGGAAGGACTTGCTCTTCGCTTGTCCTTGCAGGACAGGGTTGTGAAGCCGTGGCTGTTGCAGAGAGCCCAGGTGATCACTCCTGTACTGGAAGCCCTTCAGACTCCCTCCCAAGGCCAAATGCAAAGTCCTGTGATGAATCCAAACACAAGCAAATAAACTCTCCTGAGGCACTTTCTGCAGACACCTATTGTCACCTTGACAATTTAGCCATCAGCAAGCCTGTCACTTGAGCTTAGACAGTCAGAGTTTGGCTCGATCTGCAGTACACTGGTGGGTCTTATCGGGTTGAAGTTTCCAGAGAAATGTGGTGTGTTTATGTTCTATTCACAAATGCCTTCTTGATATCTCTCCCCTTCCCCTTTGGCATGCTGGTGGTGGTTCATTGCAGCCTTTTGGGCATTCCTCTGGTTTGTTGGCTTCTGCTTTCTGACCAACCAGTGGCAAGCTTCAAAAGAAGAGGACAACCCAATGAATGAGGGAGGGGATGCAGCCCGTGCAGCCATCACGTTCTCGTTCTTCTCCATCTTCACCTGGGTGAGTACTGCAGCCATGACATTGGATTGAGTGTCCTCTGCACTGTATTAGCTTGTGGGGAATGAAGGGTGACTGGCTAAGGGTGATTCCCTCTGAGATCTCAGTTCACATGGTTCCTGAGAAGAAAAAGCAGGGGGGGCAGGTGATTAGGAGGTAAGCTTTGTAAACAAGGTCTCAAAAACTTACATGGAAGAATGTGCTAGATTATTAATAAGCACAAAGGGAAAGAGCGTCCCCTATCCCAGTAAGAAATGTCCTTGACAAACCTCTAATATGACCCTAAGCATCATTTTCCCTGTGTGTAGGAGGAATTTAACATCATTTTCACCTCACAGACAGCAGTGAAAGGAGCTCCAGGACAGGGGTTACATGCATCTCCTTCTCTGCTTTGCTTCCATCATGGGAAGTATCATCAGAGGTGACAAGAGGCTGTGGTCAGTGTCCCTCAGGGCTCTCTCCCTGCACCCACCACTGCAGTGCAGTCACACTGGGTCCCCTCTTAGGAAGGTGATGGTGCTGTCTCTTAGGACTGCCCTTTCCCCAGCTGATCTTTTTTGCTAGTTTTCTAGAAAAGTGATCGTGTGCAATATAAATATCCCCCATGGTTTCCTCTCGTCTCTGAAAGCAGCAAGCCTGAGTGATTTTTGTCTGAAATAACAGGATAGTGCCAAGCAGGAAAGTATTTGAGGCCAGTCTCTGTTCATTAAGCCCTTGTGGCTTTATTTTCTCCTTTTCCTATTGGCCTTAATTTTGGGTGGGGGGGCTAAGTAGGAAGGGTGCCATAAGACCACCAAGCTGTCAGAGAGGAAGAGGGGACAGCAAAGGGTTGTGTCCTGCACATGAGTGCTGCCAAAAGCCCCTTGCAAGCTCCAGCAGAAAGTGTGATAAGAAGCAAGACTTTTGCAAGGGGTCCCTCAGCACCCTTTTTGAAGTGCCAGCACCTGCAGTGGTCCTCCCTGATGCATGGACTTGCAAGTGGCTAAATAGGCATCCTCTTTTGCCAGTTCCTTGGGTTTTTTGTTTCAACCAAACACTCTGATTTGCTCTTCCTTACTGATTCTCCTTCCCACACCCATCTCTCTCCTCACAGGGTTTCCTCACATTTCTGGCTTTCCGGAGACTCAGAGACATTACTTTTCAGGAAGAATACAATACCCTGTTCCCTAACTCCCCATCCTTGCTGCCTTAGTGTCCCTCACTGATGGGGGAGTTCAGGAGAAGGGGAGAAGGGATGCAGCTGGAGGAGGTTACTGAGCAGAGACTGTTCCAACACCCTGACCATGACTGTGTAGTCACTGTGGGGCACTGGGTGGGACATTGAACTGGTTTGGGGTTGTCCACTGAACAGGGAATGTCCCTTCAGGGAGTTGGAACTGGCAGTTTCTTCTCTTCCTGCTCTGCTCCCTTCCCTCCTTCACTGTACCCTAACTAATGTTGCATAACAGCACTGTGCCTTTCTTTTGACTACTGCTCAGACCTAATACTTCAGCCAGGAGACACCCTCTGCCCTCACTACTTTATCTCCTCCATTTCCTCCCAGCCCTCATTCCTCAAAAACGTCTCCCTCCATCACCTGCTAGACAGCTCACCTCTATCAGGGATGCTCTGGGACAACAAGCCATGCCTGCTGGGCTCTGCAATGCTCATGCCCGTGCCTGGGTTCTCTCTGTCCACCAAAGGGTGTCCTGCCTGTTGTGCCCAGGGCAGGAGGCACTTGCTAACCATCCCCTGGCCTGGGAAGCAGCCCCCTTACCTCCTGCTGCTCCTTCCCAAGGTCTGTGCTGCACCATGTGGATGTTGGCTTGTGAAGAGGCTACAGGGGGTGAGCACTACCTTTATACCTCAAATCCCACTCTCCTTCCTGACCTCTGCAGGCAAGACATCTGCATACATCCAGCCCAGCAGATGAACTTTCTGCACTGTTGCTGAGGCAGGTTGCCTTTCCCAGGGGCAGGAAGGGCTGAATGGGATAACCACGTGCCAGCTGAGCCTCTGCAACCTGTGCCACCTTGGTGAAAGCCCACTGATGAGCAGGAGGTGCCCAGCACACCCCAGAGATAGCGGGGAGCCCCTGGGAGGCTGCAGACAGCCATCTGGGCTGGCAGCCATCCCTGCCTGGCCCTCCTCTCACGCAGAGGGCTCATGCTTTTCTTGGGGCAGCCTCAACTTCCGTGCTCTCGGGGGTGTTTCACCAGCGGTCTGACACGCGGGCCTCACGCACTAATCCGTAACCACTACTAACCCCACTTTTGTTTGTTTCTCTTTCTTGGTGCGTTCCCCCCACTTTCTTTCTCCCTCCCTTCCCCTCTCTGCTTCCCACCTCTTCCCTCCACCTCTTCCCTTAAAGGTGGGACAGGCATTCTTGGCGTATCAGCGGTTCCAGTTGGGTGCCGATTCGGCCCTCTTCTCCCAGGACTACATGGACCCAAGCCAGGACTCCGGCATGCCTTACGCTCCCTACACAAACGAGGAGGATGCTACAGATGCGGTGGGGACATACCAGCAGCCCCCTCCAGCAGATGCTTTCGACACTGAGACACAGGGGTACCAAACGCAGAACTACTGAGCCACCGACGCCCCTTTCCCTCCCCCTTTCCCCTCCTGCCCCCTTTCCCGCTGCCAGCAGAAAGCCGAGGCACAAACCAGACACGTGCGTAGTGGCACAAGAGGTGGCTCTCAGCTATGCTCCAGCCTTCTGGGTCATCTGTTTTTATTTATTGTTTTTAAAAAAGGCCAAAAAAAAAAAAAAAAAAAAAAAAGAAAGAAAAAGAAAAAGAAAAAAGAAAAAAAAGTTTCCCCATCACCTCTTCCTTCTCCTCCACCCCCCAAAACTACCTGCCAGTACCAAATTCTGTCACTGCACTGTGACAAGAAGGTTCCCCCTTCTCTCCTCTCCCTCCTGCCTTGCTGCAGAGGGCAGCAGAGTCTGGCTGGTGGGCAGGAGAGGGGCTGTGGCACCAGCAGGGCAGGGGAGGGGGTGCTGGAGGCAGAGGGAAGGAATGAGAGGGACTGGGGACCTTGGTAGAAGAGGCAGTGTCGCTAAAGGCTGGAGCAGATGTGGGAGCATCCTAATTGGGCTGAAGGGCCTGGTGGCTCAGGGAGGGGAACAGTTTTGGAGTCAGCATGCAGGTGTGGAGGGAATGCTGGAGGGGAGGGGGATGGGTATCCCCCCTGAAGAGAAAGGGGGACTTTTCTATGCCACACACTGGTGAGGGAGGGGAGCTTTATTTTTAGAGGGTTTGGGGAGGAGTGGTATTGGGGGATGGGAAGCACAAAGAGATTAAAAGGAGAAGGGAGGAGGAAGATTTGCAGGTACAATCACAGACCACAGGCATGTCTGTAGGCTACAGGAAGAAGCTTGGTAGGACAGAGGGGCAGTGCCATGAGTCACTCCTTCCCCAGCCCCTTTGGAATGAGGTGGAGGTGGTTCCCCTCACCTGTACATCCTGCTCACCACTCTTCTCAGACCAGTGTTTGGTGAGGCAGGAGGGGAGCCATGCCCAGTTCCTGGCTCCCAGACCCAGTAGCTGTGTGAGGAAGGATGAAGGAGGTGGGCTTCTAGGGGATTCTGAGAGGCCTCATCCCTAGCTAGGCTGGCTCAAGAGACAGAGAAGAAAGCTTTGTCATGTTGCCCTGGGCAGGAGAAGAAGAAGGACAGTTTCACTCAGGTCCTTCTGCACCCTCCTCCATTACTCTGCTACCACAGTGCAAAGCATCTTGCAGCTGCCATCTTTGTAGCACACAGGAGTCAAGCAGGATTTCTTCTAAAGAAATACTGCTGCTGGCACAGCCACCACGTGTCTGGCTCTTGTACAAGGAAGCAACTAAGCAGGGAAGGGTCCTGCCCCACACAGCTTCCCTTTGCCTCTCACTCAGATGGGGAGGAGGTCTTGATGTGCAGAGAACTGTCTGGGGCCAGACTTACCTCTCTGAAAGTCGAGATTGCTGTAATTTATATAGGCTATACCTTAGCACATCTTCTGCTGCATCTCAAATCCTGGATGTCTCTAAAGCCTCATCTAGGTGGCAGCAGTGACTCTCAGATAGAGCTCACATGGACATCATTCCACACTCCTCATGATTTTGCTTCAAATAAAGACAGAGCTGTGGAGGCACACTCTTTATTCATGGATAGAAGTAAAATCTGTTTGAAGATAGTCCTGAAAAGGAAATAATTCAGCAATAGCCACCTGGACAGACATTCCCAGCACAGACATCTCTTGGAGCACAAGAGGCAGGGTATGCCTTGCAGTGGTGCAGAGTTTCATTCCCCAGCCAGCCACTCTGCTTCACACAACACTGGCCTCACGAGCAGATCCAAAATCCATAGGTGCTTCTCTTCAATGTCCTGCCTATTCCCTGTAGCACCCTGAGGAGTCAGGAGGATGGGACACAGGTCTGTCCTGCAGTTGTGTGAACATGTCATCAGGAGGACACCAAGTTTACCAGTCCCTCCTCTCTTCCCAGCATGACTCCTCTCCAGCTGCCTCACAATGATGGGAAAGGTGTAGAAACCATAGAGCTGCAGGCCCCAAGAGAGTAGGGGGACAATTGTTCCTGGTGTACATCGGCACTGGTTCTACCTGCTCCCACCAGCAGACTTGTGCTACTGGTGGCTGTCCCCATGGCTTGTCCTACCCATGGCTTATCCTACCCATGGCTTGCTTCCCCCTTGCTGGTGATGGACCACTGGTGAGGATGGGGGACCAGCTGGCCCTGTGGATGCACCAGGAGGGAGTGGGCACACATCCCTTGCTCTGTGGCTGCGAGCGAAAGCAATACTGTAAATAGGAGGGGTATTTTTTGGAGGGAAGCCCCTCAGGCTTCTTTTTCTGTGGTCTCAGCCTAATATTTAGGCTTGGGAGGGGGTTACTTTACTGAGAGAAGTTAGTTATGACTGTGGCTGTGGGGGGCACTCCTTCCAGTCGGTCTCTCCCAACAGGGGAGAGGACATAATGAGTGATGAGGTGGAGGAGAAAAACCAGTTGTACTCACCCAGACTCATCTGTGCCATCCTTCATGCTTTGTGTTTTTGGGGGTGTGGGGAGGTAGGGACCAAGAGGAGGAGAAGGTTATAAATTACCTGTCCTCAGCACAAAAATATCTTTACTTTTTGTGAGGAACTGCCCATCAGGTTTCCTCGGTGGGGGAGTGAGGGCCTCGGTGCATGAGAAGAGGTATGGACCACACATGGGGGTTCTGCCTGGGGCTCTGTTATGGGGTTTAGCCCAGGAGCATCTTACAGTCCCCTTCTCCCAGCAGAGTTAAGTAGATGGCTAAATGCCATTTAGGGGTGACTAATGAGCAAGCTTTTCTTAATCTTCTTTGGCTTGCTTCCCTCATGTAACCAGCTGATAGGCTCTGGTGGGCTTGAGGTAGGAACCTCCCCCTCAGAGCCAGAACTTCAATGAGACATGAGCCAGGTGGGTTCATCCTGGGTTAGTGCCCATCTCTCTGTCCCTTTCCACTTTGTGTTATAAGAAAGGCAGGGGACACTACAGAGGTAGATATTCAGGCAACACCTTGCTCTTGCTCATTGGAGAAGACATAATCTCCTTGGGTTGTTGTCCTTTCAGCCTTCGCAGTGGAGGGTTGGTGGTGACAGAGCTGGGGGTGGGACTCTCCTTGTTTGCATGCAGCTCTTTAAAAAGCTATTTCTAGTGGCATTTAGCTGGTTCTGCAGCTGATGAGAGATATGGACCTATCCAAAGAGTTGCTTATCTTGAACCTTATCTTAGGCTTATCTTGAATCTTAGGCAGTTCTGAATAGATGCTGCCAATTTCTGGTGATTCTGGAGGTCATAGGCAAGAGCATCTGGCTGAAACATGTCCCTTTTAGATCCTAAACATAGGTGAGATCAGCCCCACTCCAGGGATCAGGAGATAAAAGGAAAGGCTGAATAAGCAAAATGATAAGGCAGCTTTCTTCCCCCCCCCTCTGCCCCCCTGCCATTTGCTTGGATTACAGAGAATTATGCATACCCTGTCGGGAGCATGGGCCCCTTGATGTCATTTTGCTTTGGGAAGCCCCCAAGTAAGGGACTGTTTTGTGGACATAGGGGCTGCGAAGGACAAAGAGCTGATGAAACTCTACCCCAATTCTACCTGTTGCTTCAGTCTCCTGTCGTCTCCCCATCTCCAGCTCACCCACCTCCCCACCACACTGTTTGTCACCTCATTACATACCCTTCCCCTCCGCGTTATTCCTGGCAGTTCCCTCAGGGGAGGAGGCATTTTTGTCCCTGCACCCTCGAAAGCACTTGGGAGGATCCTGGAAGGCAGCGTTGCAGGGTGCTTCCCACAGGACTCTCAGCTCCAGTCCCCAGAGCAGGTACAAGGCAAGGAGCCCAGCGAGGCCACCTCATGCAGCAAGTCCAAACTTTCCATCCCTGCTGCCTGTGTGGCACCTGTAACACCACCTGGGCTGCTCTGCCCCTTCCCGTGCCCCATTACTGCCTGTGTATAGTATATATATTATATATATATATTTAAAAAGATGTATAATATAAAGCTATACATATATACGTATATATGATGACTCATGGATGGCCTGCTGCATACAGGGTCCCCTGAGTGGTCTTGTCTAAGCCCGAGTGTCCCTTCACCCCTCCTCCTCCTCCTCTGTCCCTCACCCCTGTCTGCTCCGAAATCCAACTACAGCAAACCCCGCCACCTCGGCACCTGTGTTTACAATGTCCTATATATTTGTGGTTAACAAAGTGAAGGTGGTAACTACTGGTGTCTCAATAAAGTTATGACATTCAAAATAACCAAACTATATGGAGAAAAAAAAAAAATGTCTGGATTTTCTTCTTTTTTGGGGGGATGGCTGTTTTATCTGTGTTTGATACAAGAGCATGGCCCCTGTGCTCCTGCATGACCAGCAGGCAAGTTTAGTGACAATCAATGTCTTGAATGGAGGAAAGGACTGCCCTGAGTGAAGTATTAATTTCAGGGGAGCTAATGGTTGGCTGTTTTGCTGTGCCTAGGTTTGTAATCACCACGTGCAATCATACATCTCTTGCTTAATGAGTAGGAAAGCATAAGAAACTTGACATGCCATATTAGAAGTGGACTCTCATGAAAGAGGGGACAAACAGGAATGTAGGATGCAAACCTACATGAAAATAAACATCAGTATTTCCACTCCGGGGGAAGAAGGTCAGTTTATTCCTTCATGTGTCTTTACCTCTATTCGTCTGTGTGTGCCCATTGGCCCTGTGTCTCACACAGAACACATCTTCAAAACAATCAAATAGTGGGAAACAAAGAGCCCTCAGGGCACTGCCATCAGTGTACTGATAATTGATAGCACACCATTAAAAAGGGTCTCACACAAGCTCTGCAATAAAAATAAATTTCAAAATCCCATCCTGTGACGATGCTTAGGTGAACCTTTACCTCCTCATCTCCTTTTAATGAGCCTGTCACCCAAATACCTGAGTGTCAGATTTTCCAACCTATTTGCAGCTTGAGGAGTTGAGCAGAGGCACACGGTGGTGAGCAGGCTCTATCCAGTCCTCCTCCAAACTGTCTCCCCTCTTGGGCACACAACTGAGCACACACATGCTGTATCTCCAGATCATATCACAAGTAAAAGTGTTGATCGATCCATCTGTTTCTTGATTTATCTTTGTTTGGACAAAGTCCCCTCCTACAGTCCCAGCTTTTGTGATGGAAGTGTTGTAGAGATGTGCCCACAGAAAGACAAATGGCTGTGTTGGCGACAGGTGGAGTTAAAAACTGGTGAGACAAGATATTGCCAAAAGCAACAATTTAAGATTAATAAGACTCCAACGTTACTAGTTTGTTTGTTTCTTCTAATCATGTGAAATCTCTTTAATTTTGCTTTCTGGTATTTGAAGCTTATGAGTCATGTTTTGAAGCTTCTCCCTGTAGCCTTGACATCTAGAAACATAATGTTATTATAAAGTTTAAAAAAAAATGTTCACGTAACCCCAAGACTCAAGGAGATGAGACTTTGTTTAGTGTGTCAAAGAATTCAATAAAATCATGTTTTGGCACAAATGAAACAATGCCATTCCCCTCTCAAAAATCCAGCTGGCCCAAAGCTCTGCACACTTGTTTTGCAGTGATATTTGGCTGTCTCTTAGGGAGATCAGCACTTCTCACCATTCCCACTTCCCCTGGCAGTAGGACTCCACCTTGTCTCTCCAACTCTCTTTCCAGCTCTCCTTTCTTTGTGCTTATTCTCTCTACTGCTCCATCTCTATTTCTTCACCATTCCAACTTGCCTGAAAATAGTAGCCTGCAGAAGACCAAGGAGCATTAGGGCACCTGTGGAAAGCATCAGGCTGAAGCTTGTAGAGGCACCTGGTGAGACCTGGGGGTGGAAGAGCATGAAGGCTTGTAATGTCACCCCCTCCACCATCCCTTTCTGCAATGGTCTGCCAGAGGAGCAGTGCAAGTCCAGCCAACAGGCTCTATTAGTGAGACCCTTCTTTTTTTTCCCATCACCTTCTACAAGCCTTGCCAAAAATTACGACTTTCCTTTCCAGCCCCAGCCTCCATTACTATCAAAACAAGGCAGAATTATTTTTTTTTTTAATCTCCCTAAACATATCTCAGACGTGATCAGTAGAGACTAAATGATGTGATGGCTTCTGCCAGCGATCCTGTACATGTTTCTCATCTTGCAGCGTTTGCAGGCACCCCCAAGAGCCCTGCACTGGAGCTGCCCTCTGCTCCCTTCCCCCCATGGCACATTATTCAATAATGCTGTTCATCTTTTTATCCATCAGACCAGCAGTGACCACACTTCTCCCTTTTCTACACAGAAAACATTAGAAGAAAACAGGAAGCCAGCCATACAGCTTGGCACCAGAAACACCCTGTGGATAATCCCCAGCACTGGGGACAAAGCAGCAATGAGAAACAATAAATACACAAAGAGAAAGGGGGAAAGAAAGGGGAGGAAACAAAAATGCAGGAGCTCAACATGAGGGAGGGAGTGGCAGATCTGGTAGCCACTGAGTCATGTAATTAATTTATTGGTGCATGGATGATGAGGTTCAGTGACATTTTTGGGGATATTTCAGCTGCATCAGAATACAGCGTGGTAATTTCTGAGAGGATTTACAGAAGGCAAGAAGCATAAATAAAACAAAGGCTAAAATAAGCTTGATCAATACAGCCAAAAAAATTTCTCTTGGTGCAGTATTTGATCTTGCAAGTGTTGCATAAAGCTGTTGGTCTCTGAGAGCAGATATTCATTAAGCAGCTCACCAGCTTGGGCAACACTTTCCAGTGGAGGACTGAGAAATGCTGGACAGATACACCTTTAGGAAGGCAAGCAGCCTCGTTTGGTGTATCTCACTGTTCACTTTTTGCAGGCCAAGCAGTTAATTGGCCTCACTTCAGGTCAGGGCTGAAGCTCAGTGACAGAACCACAGGAATATACAGACAGAATCTGGCACCAGTGCTTTCACCAAGAAAAAAATGTTTTGCACTAGATCTGTGTTCCTGCCCAAACAGGCAGAAAAAAACCAGAATGGCAAAGACTGGTGACTATGAGCTGAAGCCAAACATTTACATTAAGAACAGGGCACATTTTTAACCACAAAGAGGTGACGAGTCATTGTACAAACAAGGAAAGTGACAGCTTTTCTATCTCTTATCTATAGGAAAGTTGTTTTGCTCTTGCATTGAGATCACATTCTGCCCTATCTCACCCACACACAGAGCCTGTTCCTGTTAGTCTCCAGAGGACTCCCTTAGGGATGTAAGAAGACAGAAATGACTCCTAAATTCCCAGCCCTGCAATGCGATACATGCTGGCAGTCTCGGAGCACACCCGAAGCTCTGAGCAAGGACAGGGTCTGCCTGTGCTCATCGTGGTGTATGACTGCAACCTTGAATGTCATTAAATAAGCATAAGCTCCTGCTGCAATGCTGAAAAGGTGACATCGTGCTTTAAAGGAATGAAATCTGCCTGTTGCTTCTTAATGGCATGGGCAATGCTGTTCTACACAGATTTCTGCAGCACCAGAAATGCTGCTTAACTCTGGTAAGAAAACAAATCTTCACCGGTTCTAAATCTGTCGATCCTGCTTTTAGTTTGAATGCAGACTTGAGAATCATTCCTATAATTATTTGTACCCACTCACAGCTTCACCCACAGAAATTGTCCAAATGACATCGGTGAGACCAAGCTTATACAGAAAGCTAAACATGCGGAAACTTGTTTGTAGACTGAGGTTCTAAGTTTAGTTATTTTTCTTCTATCTTTGGCCAATATCACCATTGAAAAAGCAATTATAGCTGTATACCTAAGTCTGCTTGAACAGATGAATATTTGTGAGCCATGCACGAAGGGGATGTAATCTCTGTATATTTGGAAGAAAGAGATGTAACAAAACAATAGACAAAAGATTTACAAGAAAGAGAGATTACATCCTCTGGCAGGATCCCCTGCAGCAAAACCCATCCTTCCACAGAATAAGGCTAACTGGCAATTATTTCTGAAGTGCATCCGAACCTAATATATTTGCCACATAGATGTCATTAAAAGAGTATCAAGCCACTGCTGGGAGTCAAGACTACTTAACACTCCCACCCTCACCACAGCTACCCTGCTACACGTGACCGAAACCGCACGTCCCTCACGTTGGAGCCTTTTCAGCTTTGACTGACACCGAGGAAGGTGCTCTTGCCCAAGCCCCCCACTGCTGCAGCCTGGCTGCCTGCCATCCCTCACTTCAAGAGATGCCACTCACACACCTGGAGGGCTCTTCTGCTGGCTTAATCACGTTAAGAAAGTGAGGGCTGTGATTCTTGTGTCTTCTCTGGGGCTCCAGGGGAGCTGATTCAATGGAAACTGTCCCTCCTGAAAGAGCCGACCTCAAACCTCAGAAGGATCTTAAAGAAGATCAAATTGAGTGATCTCTGGTTTTGTCTGTATCGCTCAGGCAGGCACACAAGTGATTTTACTATTGTGCCTGACTCAAGACTACCAAAGATTGTGGTGGGTATTGACAATCACCTGCCAGCTGTTCTGGACACCTTCCTGTCACTGTCCTGAGGGCACAGACCCCAACACATCCTTGTTATGGCTCACAAAAGAGGGCAGGAAAGAGCTATGGATCGCCTCTGCAGGAGACAGACTCCAAGCTGAGAAAAATGGATGCCTCTTGTGGTGCCTGGAGAGCAGCAGTGCAGCTGAGAGGGTATCTTGGTCTTCCCAGAGCTTCGTCTTCCCCAGTTGTACAAAACACAATACAGTGCTAAGAAAAACATTTCAACAACAGGCTCATTCAAGGCTCCCTGGTGCCCAAGGAGATGCTATTCTACAGCATCTCCACAACCCTGCACCTCATCTTTTGCATTTAGTGGCCAAAAGTTTCTTCTTTCTCACACAACCAAATGCCTCAAGAAATGGAGATCGTCTCCATTTCCCCTAGTTCTCTAGTTGACAGGCAAATTTTTTAAATCTTTCACTTCGGTGGGATTTCTGTCCTTGGGGAGGCGAGCTGACCACATTCTCTCCCCCAGCCTGACAGGCAAGCACCACGCTGGGACGCCCCTGCAGGCTCCCACCACGGGATGCTCCATTTCAAGAGCCTCAGAAGGTTCCAACACGTCTCTCAGGCCATGTTTCCAAGTGTCCCCAAAGCTCTCAGGCCTGAGCAACCTCCAGGCTGTTTCACCCCACGTTTGGGGTGATGAGAAGATTTAACATGATCCAGAAAAATGCACTTGCAGCCCAGAAAGCCAACTGTACCCTGGGCTGCACCAAAAGAGGAGTGGCCAGCAGGTTGAGGGAAGAGATTCTCCCCCGATACTCTGGAACCACAGCTGCAGGACTGTGTCCAGTTCTGGAGCCCCCAGCACAGGAAGGACATGGAGCTGTTCAGAGGAGGGACACACAGATGATCAGAGAGCTGGAGCAGCTCTCCTGGGGAGACAGGCAGAGGGAGCTGGAGCTGTTTAGCCTGGAGAAGGTTCCCAGGAGACCTTATAGCAGCCCACCAGTACCAAAGGGGCCCTCTGGGAAAGCTGGAGAGGGAGTTTTTACGTGGGATGATAGGACAAGGGGGAATAGCTTTATAGGGAAAGAGAGTAGGTCTAGGTAAGACATTAGGAGGAAATTCCTGTGAGGGTGGTGAGACACTGGCACAGGCTGCCTCCCCCCCCCTCCCTGGTAGTGTTCCAGCCCAGGTTGGATGGAGCTTGGAACCACCCGGTCTGGCGGGGAGGTGTCCCTGCCCAATGCAGAGGGGGTTGGTACGGGATGATCTGTTAAGCCCCTTCCGACCCTAAACCCCTAATTCCACGGTGACCCC
>JAAWXA010000003.1:7333861-7349708 GCA_038090715.1 Florisuga fusca
GGAGGAGGAGGTTGCTGCTGCTCCAAGATGGCGGCGCAGAGGAGGAGTCTGCTGCAGAGTGTGAGTGGCACTTTCCTTCCCCCCCTCCCCTACACCCCCCTTACTCTGTGTACACGCACACCTTCAGGTGGGTGCCAGGGGGTACCTGGGCTTCCTCCTCCGCCCTTCGCAGGGCCGTGTAAGGAGGCTCGGCAAGGGCAGGGAGAGTCCCCTCTCAGTGGGGAGGCGAATTGCTGCCCTCCCGCCCCCGGTGCCGCCTGGGAGCTGGGGGGTCCCAAGTTGGGGGGAGGCCCTGTATGCTCCCCGATCCCCACCCTGGGAGGGCTTTCTGCTCTGCAGCGCTGTGGGACTGGGAGGGGGTGCCCTGTGCCTGTGCTGCGGGTTTCGGGGTGCCCCGGTGGGCCAGGGGGCAGATGGCGTTTGCGGGCCGTGGGTGTGTGTCCTGTCATTGTGTGCTGGGGAGATGGCGGCCCCAGGGGTGCTTCTGATTGCTGGCAGCAGCAAGGCCCCAGGCCCCTTGTCCTGGGTGAGCTACTCCAGCAGGGAGCCAGAGCCTTCCCTGTGCTCCCGTGTGAGTGTCATTCACCAGAGGAATAGCTGAGCTAGTGCTGTGCTGTGCTGTACTGTACTGAGTGTAGAACACGGGTTTTACTTCTGGTTCCTTGTTAGCAAGAGCCAGAGGTGCAGCCAGAGCTCTGCTCCAGAGGGAAAGGAAGTGGTAAGTGATCCAGTTCTCCAGCAGGGAATGTGAAGTTGTTGGCAGGGGTGGTGTGCTACCCTGTTAGCAAAGAAAGGTGGGTTGAGAAAAGGTTGGGGGTGGACTTGTAAGCTGTATTATTCCAGTATCCTCACTTGAGGCTGCATGGTCTCTTTCCTCTTTCTGTCTCCCAGGAACAGCAGCCCAGTTGGACAGATGACTTACCATCCTGCCATCTCTCTGGGGTGGGCTCAGCTCCAAACCGCTCCTACACTGCAGATGGAAAGGGGATAGAGAGTCACCCCTTGGAAGATAACTGGCTAAAGTTCAGGTAAGTGGGTTGCAGCTGGGACACAAGACTCCTGCAGCCACGGGGGCAGGTAAAAGTGGTATGTAGTTTGTTACACAGGACTTAGAAGAAGAGGGTGGGGCCCGAGCATTCAGGAGGTGTCTGGAGGAACTAGTTGCATGTCTCTCACTGACATCTGTGACCTCTTTGCTTCTGCCCTCCTTGGCAGGAGTGAGAACAATTGCTACCTCTACGGTGTCTTCAATGGCTATGATGGCAACCGAGTTACCAACTTTGTGGGGCAGAGGCTCTCTGCAGAATTGCTGCTGGGCCAGCTGCATGCAGATCACAGTGATGCTGATGTGCGTCGAGTTTTGCTGCAGGTAAAGAAACTTTTGTCTGGGAAAGGCTTATAATTCGACCCACCTCCTCTATTTGCCACCAGGGAAGCAGCATCTGGTTTCTGGGGGGGTTGGAAACATCTGCCAATGGTTGCAGTAGCACTCAGCCTGAGCAGTTGTAGTGCTTTGTTTCACTCCCACCTCCTACCCATCTGTCTCCCTGGCTTTGTCAAGCACAGTACTGAGAAATGTCCAGGAAGCTGCAGCAAGTGTTCACTGGACACATAGGAACAAGTCAGCCCATGAGGGATCAGTGAGTGAAAGGGGGAAGTTAAGGTGAGGGGAGATGGATTTGTGAGTGGTAGGCAAGTTCTTACGACCGACACACAAAATCATTTAGGTCTCTGACACTGCTGTGAATGTAATTTTTACGGTTATGTCTCCTGTTTGAGTTGCTGCAGATTGTGTTTACAAGCTGTTAACTAGCTGCACTGAAATAATTGCATTTCAGTGTGATGCAGTGATCCTTGAATGTCTGTATACTTAGTGATCACACATTCTTACGGGCCAAGGTGTGAGTATGGGTAGCCCCGAGGTCTATAGGCATTGGATAAGAGCTTAGTTTCTACTTATGGTCCTTTTTAGGCTTTTGATGTAGTGGAAAGAAGTTTCCTGGAGTCCATTGATGATGCCTTGGCAGAGAAGGCCAGCCTGCAGTCCCAGCTACCAGAGGTAATGTAGCTTTAAGAACAGAGATTGCTGGAGGTCTTACTTTCCAGATTGCTGGATGAGGTTTGGGCATATTAGTCAGTTTGGTCCAAGGGAGGCTGTAATTGAAAATTACTTCTCTGTGGTTCTCTTCTGGAAGCTTGTGTGAAGTGAAGCAAAGATTTTGGTCCACTTCCCAGAGTTCCCATTGTTAGTGCTGGCACTACTTAGACCCATCATTGATTATCTTAGTAAGGAACTGCACATATTATGGAGAAGACTCCAGCCTGTACATGTGACTATTCCAGGACAAAGCCATATTGTGCAGATGAAAGGCAAAGCCTCAAATTTGAATGGCATCTGGGCAGATGTGGTTTCTGTTCTTCAGGTGACCCGGACTGCTGTCTCCAGAACCTTAGCAGAGCCATGTCATTCCTTAGGATTGAACAAATAACTGTATGTCTTGCACAGTGGTGGCATGAGGCTAAGACATGCCAAGATGAATCTCCTTCCTACAGAATTTTGATTTCAGCTGTGGTTTCTGTGTTGTGGACTGTGTGTTTAAGCTTCCAACTCATTTTGGGTTCCAGGGTGTCCCTCATCACCAGCTGCCTCCTCAGTACCAGAAGATTGTAGAGAGACTGAAGGTTGTAGAGCAGGAGATCTCTGGAGGAGCCATGGCTATTGTGGCTGTTGTTCTCAACAACAAGCTCTATATTGCCAACGTGGGTGAGTTGGATTTTTTTTAAGCAGCTCAGTCACAATTCTAAGAAGTAAAAGAAACTTGAAAGTGGGGGATGGTTTCTTTGGCTTGTGTCCAGGGAGTGATACACTTATTAGTTACAGGAGCACTTGAAATCAGCCTGTCTCTCTATCCCTGCTGATGCAACGTGTATGACCAAAGAACAGAGGGAAAAGGGGCTGAGAGGCAGTAGCACAGGGTCACTGAGAAAGGGAGAGCTCTCCTGTGAGGTGCTGGCTCAGGCCTGGATGAAAAGCTGACTATCAGGCTGCTAGCAAGGCTGCTTTTTGGAGAACGTGATGAGACAGTATATGAGCGTTTTCTCTTGTTTTCTGTCTTTATTCCCCTCTCCTGTTCCTTTTCCATTCGGATATGTTCTCCCTTTTAACGGCAGAGCTATCTGGTGCCTCATCTCGCTGCTCCCACTGCAGGTACCAATCGGGCACTGCTATGCAAATCCACGGTGGATGGGCTGCAGGTGACTCAGCTCAACGTGGACCATACCACAGAGAATGAGGATGAGCTTTTTCGCTTCTCCCAGCTGGGTGAGTGTTGGGTTTCACTTTCTTATCTGGAAACATCTAATGTTTCTGTTTATCTGAGGCACCAGGAATAACTTAAGGTGCCAGAAACTACAAATGACCACAGAAAAGAGGTTACTGTAGTTTCAAGTGACAATTTCAGTGCCTTCTTGTTCTGTGTATCTATAGCTTTTGTGAGGCTACAGGGTAGCTAAGTTCAGCTCAGTGAACCAGCAGAAAACTATCTTTTTTTTTTTTCCCCCCCAAGTTTTGAGAGTTAGCTTTGTGTCCAGCTGCCAAATTGACATTGATTTGCCCTCCAGCTGTCTGATTACTGGAGTTGATAGGAAGGCAGGAGTGGAAACACATAGCCAGAGGGTAGAAGTGGGATGGTCAGTACGTGCCTGCTCCTTTGGAGGCAAAAGACAGTTATGCTGCGTTAAGTTCTGTGTGATGCTGCACCCTTGGGATGGTGTGCTTCAATATGCTTTTGTCCAAGCTGCTGCTGAAAAAAAAAAAAAAGAAAAAGCAGCTATGCTTCAGACAGAGCCAGGCCAAGCTCTAGCATTTACTGCTCTCACATCAGTATTTATTTTGCTTTAGGCGATTTTTGTTTTCCTTAACAGTGTTTGACATGTTTTCTTTCTTGGTCAAGAGCTAGCCCAGACCACTTGTATGACTGCTAGTACAAAATTATTCTTAGTGAGAGTCTTATGCTCTCTACCTTTGTTTAGGTAGATCTAACATGGCATTCTTCATTAGATTCACCTGCTAAATACATTCTTACCTGGTGAAGCTGTTGTAATTTTCTGCTGCTGTGTCTTGTTTTGTTCTGCTTCTCTTCCCTTACCCATACTCCTGCAGTCAGGGTATGTGCTATGCAACAGAAGACTGAATGGAAGAATCCAGGGAAAGAGACCCTTTGAGTACCTTCTACTGCCAAAAATGCAAAATTTAGCTTCAGCCCATAGCAGAACAGGGATCTGCTAGAAATACTGCCCCTAATTTGGTGCAGCAGTGGCTTTCCTGCTGGCAGTCCCAGCAGAAGAGAGAGCCTGCAGGACAAGCCAGGGTGTACAGGTTTTTTCTGGGGAGGGGGCAAAGAAAGTTGTTGTAGGGATAGGTTGAAGCACAGTGGTAAGAGGTTGCGTTTGTCATGATATGGTACCTGTGTCACACCTCTCCTGTGAGTCTTCATCCAGCAGTTTGTTCAGTTCTCCAGGAAAGTTGCTGGGATTTAGACACAACCTTCCTGGTGTGCTGCAAGCCTCCCTGTGTTTGTGTCTGTCAACAGTATGTATCCCCCTGCCAGGAGCTGTCGAGTGAGCCAGGCCATGTTAATGAGTCAGCTTTGGTCTGCAGCAGATGGCAGAGTTGTGTCTTACTGCTGGGGTAGGTGTGGAGCCATCTGTGCAGTAAGGCTTGGCTTGACTCAGAAGGGAGAGTTTCAGTTGGACCCTTGCCTTCACCTTGTACTGAGGACAGTCATCCTTACAAAAAATCTCAAAATAACATTTTCTGCCTGTTAGCTCTAGGTGTAGCCAGGGAAGGGGAATTGCCAGAACAGACCAGGTAAGTGGTTCATCTGCTCTGAGTCCTGCATCAAATAGTAGCTGCAGCCAGATGGTCCCTGTTAGAACCTTCTTCAAGAGGAGTTTCCTTCTTAGACCCTGCCAGGAGTGTATCCTGTTAAATTTATTTAAATAAATACTTGTTTGGTCATTGTCTTTATCTTAGGAGTAGCCCACATCAGTTTGAGCATTTGAGCAAATTCAGTGTCTTCTTGTAGATAGTTCTCCTTTTCTCCCTCTGCAGGCTAGTGTGTTAGTGGAATTGTCATGTGGAGTTTAGGAGCAGCAATCAGTAACATGCAGGAGAAAAAGCAGAATCCTTCACAAACATTTTCCTCCTTCCTGCCTTCTTCTCCCATCACGTAGTCTGGAGCTGACAGGCACAGATGTTCCCCTGCCTCTTCAGCAAATGCATGTGTGTCCAGGCCTGCTGCTGCTGGTGGCTTTGGACCAGGATATGGACTTTGTCTTGGGGCCAACCATTATGTTCAGAGTGCACGTTGGGCTGTGTGTATCTCTCTCCCTCTCTCTTCTTCCCAGATTACTACTAATGAAAAGGTGTCCCTTGGAACACAGCAAACTGCTCTTCCTTTTTCCCCTCATTGGGCTCCTGATGATTCTTTTGGCATCTTCTTTTGTCTTACAATTCTCTTTAGCTGGATATTTCCTTTCTCATTCCTGACAGCATAACCAGAGGAAGTCCAGCAAGTTTCCCCAAACCAAATAAACTTTTTTGCTTTTCAATCTGGCAGGCTTGGATGCAGGGAAAATAAAACAAGTGGGAACTATTCGTGGGCAGGAAAGCACTCGGCGCATTGGAGATTACAAAGTCAAATATGGCTACACTGACATTGAACTGCTCAGGTGAGGAAAACTCAGATTTATGGTTTAGAGCCCCCCTCTTCTTCATGACCCCTCCATTCCCACCTGCTGTGTCACCGTTAAATACTAAACAACACTGTCTCTTTCCAGTGCTGCTAAGTCTAAGCCTATCATAGCAGAGCCTGAAATCCACGGAGGGCACTCACTGGATGGAGTGACTGGCTTCTTGGTGCTCATGTCTGAAGGGCTTTACAAAGCGCTGGAGGCAGCCCATGGGCCTGGGCAGGCCAACCAGGTGAGCCTGCTCACATGGAAATGGTCCCTTGGCTATTGCCTCACGCTGGTAGTGTCACCTGCTCTCGTACAGACTTTCCTCTTCGTCTGTCCTGTGAGTGTTGCCCGGGTTAAATGCCTGTGCCACCCCATTCCAGTCTGTAATAATATGGGAGCTGCTTTGCCGAGCCAGTTCTTCTAGGCAGCTGCCTGTCCCTTAGGAGTAGCCCATTAAAGGGAATGGGATGATTCTGGGCACAAGGAAGCATACCAGAAGGTGAGACTGGCAAGCATCCCAGTCAGATGAGTTGCCATAAAGACTCGTGGATCAGGTGGCAGGGAACAGTTTACTCCAAAATCTCCTAAACATCCCTTTTTTTTTAATTATTTGTTTTTATTTTTCGTTCTCTGCTCAGGAAATTGCAGCCATGATCGCCACAGAGTTTGCCAAGCAGACATCACTGGATGCTGTGGCACAGGCAGTAGTGGACCGGGTTAAGCGGATCCACTGTGACACTTTTGCAAGTGGTGGAGAACGGTCCAAGTTCTGTCCCCGGCATGAAGACATGACACTGCTTGTGAGGAATTTTGGGTACCCCCTGGGGGAGATGAGCCAGCCCACACTGACACCAACACAAGGTATTCTGGGGAGAGGACGATAACAAAATGTCAGGTGGAAGAGCAGATCTCTTGACCAATCCAGCTCTGACCTAACACTGGGAGAGGAGATACTCAGTGTAGAAGAAATTGTCTTGTTAAAAGGATTGTTGGCTTCTGAAACCTGGAGTCTGTCACAATTTGACAGCACCTAAGGCAGTTTAATATACATTCTTGGGTTCTCTGGCCCTTTCTTTCACCTTTCTTTGCCACGATGCACCCCCAGTCACTCGTGTCTCAACTGTCTTTTCAAACTCTCATTTTCTCCCTTCCCAGGAGGCCGTGTCTACCCAGTCTCCGTGCCATATTCCAGCTCCCAAAGCACAAGCAAGACAAGTGTCACGCTGTCTCTTGTCATGCCTTCCCAGGGCCAGATGGTCAATGGGGCCCACAGCAGCTCAACTCTGGATGAAGCCACCCCCACCCTCACTAAGTAAGTACCTCCATCTCTTCCTACCCACAGTTTTCCCCTACACCTCTCACTGTGTGAAGTGTCTGAAAAGCAGAGAGGCACCTGTCAGTTACCTGTCAATCATTCCCTTATCTGGAGCATGGCCTTCCTGACTGGGGTATTGGCAGCCAGCATAACCTGTTAGCTGGAGAGTGGTTGTGTGAGGGCTGGGAATGAGTAAAGTGAGCAGCTCTGTAGCCAGCTCTGGGAACACAACACGCCTTGGGGAGCAGCATCTGCTGCTGTTTGCAGAGGGTCCTCTGGCAGCGAGCAGCTCATCTCTTTGGATATTGGGTGCCAAGTGTGTTGGGTGCTGTGCATGGAGGGAGTGTGGGTGCTCTTCATTTTGATAAAGGGGAAAGGCTATGCTGGTTATCTGTAAGGCTGCTGGAGAGGCTGTGCTGCTCAAGTTGGCTTCCTCAGAGGTGGAGGCCAAGATGGAGTAAAAAGAATAAAGATTATGCAGAAACAATAAGGCTGACGTGCTGGAGCGGCTTTAGCTGCAACACAGGTCATGCAAGAATAGTTTTCTATGCTGCCAGACTCTCCCCATAAAGCTCCCACTGTATGGGTATGAGGAGGCCAGCAGAGTGCATGACCCTTTATTTTTTCATTGTTTTTTCCTGCTTCCCAGGTATTCTAGTGGGAGGTGTCCCTGCCCATGGCAGAAGGGTTGGAACTAGATGATCTTTAAGGTCCCTTCCAGCCCTAACCATTCTATAATTCCTTTACTCTCTTCCTCAAGACACCTGGTAGTACTTAAGGCTTTCCAGTTAAAGGTGCATCAGATATCCATTCCAACCACTTCTCAGCACTTCTTAGTGCTCTGATACAGCAAGACATTGCAATTTTTTACCTGCTTGCTAAGAATATCTCGATCCGTGAAAAAGCTCACACTTGTTCTGGTGCTTTTCTTGTCCAAAGCGTCAGATGGATAAAAATACTGTGTTCTCTCTCATTTTTTCTCTCTGTAGCCAAAGCCCAACTGTGACTCTCCAGTCGACTAACACTCACACACAGAGCAGCAGCTCAAGTTCAGATGGGGGTCTTTTCCGCTCCCGACCCACCCACTCTCTCCAGCCAGATGAAGATGGACGTGTGGAGCCCTACGTGGATTTTGCAGAGTTTTACCGGCTTTGGAACATGGACCATGGCGAGCAAGGAGCTCTGACTGTGTCCTAAGGTGGAAATCTGCCTCCTCCAGTCACCCTGTGCTCGGCTATGCCAGCAAAGACTGAGGCCCCAGTGAGAGTGCTCTACCGAGGGCTGTGTTCTGCCAAGAGCTAACTCCTGTCCAGGATGTGCTGAGCGCTGTGCTGGGGAGTGTGTGCAGCCCTCTCTAGACACGTGTTGCCTGTGCCATGCACCCAATCCTGACCAACCTCACTCCCTCGGAAGCCCTGTGAACAGGGGAAGGGGTCTTGAGTGCAGCTCACGCTGCAGGTTTTTTGCAAATACAGATGCAGAGATATCCCTCTGGATAATGCAAGAGTAGGGGCCTGGATGAAGGCTCTGTGTGTGTGTGTGTGTGTGTGTGTGTGTGTGTGTGTGTGTGTGTGTGCAGGTTGTGACATGTGTGTGCCTGCATGTGTGTGTGTGCTGTCGTAATGTTTCCACAACTTGGTTCATAATGCTGTGATTCCAGTGTTCAACTCCATAGAAGATACCTCTATTTTGCAGAATAAATAACTTATAGCTACAGTCATTGGTACCTATGTGGCTTGCTTTCTTCCTTGCAATGTTGTGTGTGGGTGTGACAGCTCTTCCTGGTGAAACCCTCTATTCCTCCAGAATAAGGGGTTGTGCCTTGCAGCAGGCAAACTTCTGCTGTAAAAGGGAAACTTCTTGCAGCTGGCTTAAAAGCATAAGGTCCTTGTCCCATACTCTTTGCTGAACTTTGGCACTGGATTAAGGCCCAAGCCAACTCCAAAGTTAAACTGGAAATTCAGATTATTGTGGTTTGGTTTTTTTGTTTGTTTGGTTGGGGTTTTTGTGAGCAAATTCACATTGTTGCCCTTGATGCAGGCCATCTGGAAAGTTGCAGGAGGCAGGTGGAGTTTGTACCATGGTTTTCCTGAACAGGCTGCTGGTAGCACACAGCAGGAAGTCACACGTGTACTGAACAGAAACTGCACCGCGGTGCAGCTGCTTTGAAGATGCAGATGTGCAGCCTGGTGTCACGGCAGAGAGGTGGGCAGCGAGGAGAGGGGAGAGGAGAGGGGAGAGGAGAGGNAGTGGAGGGGAGAGGGGAGGAGGGGAAGAAGAGAGGGAGTGGAGTGGAGAGGGAGTGGGAAGGGGAGAAGGGAGAGGAGAGGAGCCCTGTTTGTCTCCTGAGGGCTGGGCTATAGCTGGCGGGATCACAGCCATCTTCCTCTTCAGTTCAGGCTTCTGACGGCAGGCGGCAAGCGAGCCTCTTCCCTCTCCCTGCTCCACAGCCTTTCCCCTTCAGGCTGCCTTGCTGGGCTCACTGCAAATGCAGGGAGGCCTTGAGGGTGAGTGCTGTGCTGCAGTGCCTCGTACCTCCGTGGGGTGTTGTGATAAAGCACCAAGAGAGAGGGCTAGAGGAGACCACAAGAGAAAGCAAGTGAGGGAATCAGCCTGGGTTCCTTTCTTGATATACATTTTGTTTCCAGGTTGGTCACCTTGGGAAGGAGAAGGGGGATGGGAAAGGATCAGGATGAAGTAGCAGAGGCCAAACTAGTCAAGGCCAGTGTGTAGCCAAGCCCTGGTGGCTGCAGGTTCAAGGCACTTGGGGTGTGCCAGCTTAGAAGGGTGGCGGGAGATTTAGCCCTTTGGATATATCAAATAGCACCAAGTACCCTGAGGCAACATCTGAGTTCACTGAGAAATATGTGGGCAGGATCAGAGCAGTGGGAAATGCCCGTTTCCTTGGGAAGGCTCAACAGGGATCCCATGCACATAGGTGGGTGGCTCTCTGGCACTGCCTGCTCCAAGTCCTGCTGGCACAACTTTGCCCTGTGGGGTTTCCTGTGAATCTTGTGGGGCTTCTGGCTGCGGGGCTGCCTGCAGCAGCTGGTGTTTCCTTGCCCTTCTGTGGTTCCCAGGAAGGCTGGGTGTGGTGAACGTGCCACCACAGGCACCTACCAGTGAGACCCTTCCAACCCTGCCAGGAAAGTGGCATTCAGTGGTGTGGAGGGAAAGGCAGCAGAGTTTTATGAGGTTTGGTGCCTTGTCCCCAGGGCTGATTGAGGCAAGGCTGGCTGTCCTTTACCTGTGTCCTCTGTTCTCGCCTTTTCCCAGCAAGGAGCAGGGAGTTCAGGTATCTGAGCCCAGCCTGGTCTTCTTGTCCAGGACTGCTCTGAAATGTTTGGCCTGGGGATCATATGCTTTCCTCCAGGTTGTCATGTGGCTATTTAAGGGTATGGTTTGATCCTGGTATGGACTAAAATGGAGTTGAAGAGGTTTTATCCTATTTTGCCTTCCCCAACCTGGCACAGATTTCAATAGCTGTATAAACAAGTTTTTCTTGCTTATTCCCCCATCCCATTTATCTGTGGTATTTGCTAACTTATACTGAGAACAGTTCCAGTGGGAAATATTCCAGCATGTGGATGCTCCAGAGAAAAGTTTAAGAATTGCCAAACGCACTTATATAAATCAGATCATGCAAAACAAACTTATCCGTTGGCATAATTACCAGCTTATGAAGTAAAAAAAATAAAGTGGGTAAGAGGGAGTGGATCACACTAAGCTGTGTCTCTGCAGCCACTGGAAAAAAAAAAAAAAAAAGGTGAGGAAAATAAGTTTTCTGAACATGCTATGTAAGCCATGGCTTAGGAGCCCAGGTCAAAGGAACAGTATGAACGTTGTGTATGGTATTTAATATTGTCCTTAGGGAGCAATGGGAAGATGCAGGCTGTAGCAACAGTGGAAACCTCCCTCCCCTGCCCCTTTAGAATGAAGGAGTGGATGCAAGAGGACAGAACCAAAGTGATCTGGAGAAACAAGAGCAGGGGCCTTTTTTCAGTGCAGTGAAATTCAAAACCACTAGAAACGTAAAGTGCTAGGCAGAAAGGGAGAACAACAGTGCAGCTATGCACCATGAGGCTACTGGAAAATTAAGATCTGAACCTGCAGAGTAAGTCTGCAGCCAATCTTATTTTTCAAAAGCCATCCCCTTGCAAGACAAGGGTAGAAATGAGAATTCCCATGCCTGGAATGGGAAAAGTGGGATGCTCCGCATGTCCCTGAGCTGTGGACACTGGCTGACGGTCACTAGAGGTGCTCAGGCTGTGGCTGGTGAGACGATCTGGCAGAAAGTCCCAGTCCCAGTGCTCACAGGCAGGCACCGAGGTTGCAGGCAGCTCAGCTGGGGCAGCGTGATGAGGTTTCAGCAGGGCTGAAGATGATGTAAGGGCTTCCAATGGTCTTGGGGAGGACTAAAGCCATATGCAGCTCCACTGCATGGAGAAAACTCAGCAAAGACTGGAAGGGGCTTTGTAGATTCCTGCTGCCTTTGAGGACCCCCAGAAAGAGCTGATCCAGGCTCTGTCAGAGGCTGTGTCAGAGCTGGATTCAATAAGGAGCTGGGGCTTGCATGGGTCTGGAGTCAGAGCAGTGCCTCTGTACTGAGCTGTCTCCAAAAATGGCCACTCAGCTTGCACTCTTGCTCTTCCCCAAACTTCTGTTATCACCTCACCAGGTGGAGGTGCCTGGGTGGGAGACAGGAGGTGCCCTGTCATCTCTTCTATCCCTGATTTTGTGTTCATCTTTGTTTCTCTTCTCCTGAGAAATCTCTCTAGCAGCCCAATATGGAGCTGGTGGAGGGGGCTCGGCAAGGGTTGGCAAAATGCCCTTGTAGGCAGTTGCCAACACCTTCTGCCCCCTCATACACCTTGCAGTCCCAGGACAAGCAGGGGGCCCCTTGCAGCACTGAGAAAGGGCAATTTCCAGAATATGCTTGGCAGGGTCATGTCCATCTCAGCCTGGGCTAGAAAGAAGCCATCGGAGGGAGTCGGAAACTCCTGGGTTGTCTTGGAGTATAGGGGTCTGATGCCATGGGGTGGCCTTCAATGCTACCTAAAGCTGAGGTCATCACCATCTCTGCTGCTGAAGGATCACTGAGGAGTTTTTTTTATTTTAAGCTTTTCACTAGCTGAGCAGCACACCCGTTTGTAAAAAAAACAATCTTTAAATAGAGGAAGGATAGCCAGGCAGGGTCACAGCCAGCAGTCAGTGTTCAGCTCTGGTACACCACCTGTGGGCAAGCCATGCAGGGATTGGGTTTTCTTCAGCAGCTGAGGCATCAGCTGAGGGTAACGTGGGCTGGTTTGATCCCACTCACTGCTTGCTTCATGCTCAGCTGCTTTTGGCAACACCTGGACTTTTCCAACAGGGAAGAGGCATGTGGTGAGAGAGTACCACCAGTGCCACCAATTGGTGCCACCAAGGCTTCTTGGACCATGCAATGGAAGCTCTGCATCCTTGATCAGAATCTCTGCCCCCTCAGCTGCCATGTTCTGAAGAGGAAGGAGTGCGTCCCTCTCCCTGTTTTTTGCATCACATTAAGATTCTTGAGAGTGTTAGGAGATAGCAGAAGGGTTTGGATCACCACTGAAAATAATGCTGCAGTTGGCCTCCTGTCATTGTAGAGCAGAGATGGCCATAGCTGAAGGATGCAGCTGCCTAAAATATATAGATAATTTCTAATTTGATAGCTAATAGATAGTTGCTTATATATAATAGTCTGCTTTTTCTCTGCCTTGAAATTCTGAGGAAGGGCTTTAGAGTAATCCTGCATAGTTCATTATTCAAGTGACCCTCCTTTCTCGAGTTAAGAGCATTGCTGATATCCTAAAATGTCAGTGCTGTTAACGTGAGTTGTAAATAAATCGCCAGGGATAGGTTAGGTATTTCGAATCCTGTAGCTCTTTCTGTAAGCATAGGAATGCTATTTGGAGTATTCTGGCTAAAATTCAGCATGAGTACTTGCACTATGCCAAGTCCAATCCCCTCCTGGAGTTTCAAATGGATATGATATTTATCTTCACTTCCCGTCTTAACTATTGTGTGTTGTCACTGTAGGTTGCTAAACAACTGCTGTCTATTGGTGGCTGTATTTTGCTGGCAAATAAAGTGAGCCCCCATGTGCATACGAACCAAAAAGCTATTTGGAGTCCTTGCATAAGAACCCCAAGATACATGTAAGCTGTTAATATTTATTATGTGGAGCTGAGAACATCACTGAAGATGGAGGGATTAGAGTAACTGAGTTCAGGCTGTTAAACAGCCAGACAGAATGGAAGAGAAAACAGATGCCCTGGAGGAATAAGAGCAAACAGCATGAGGAATTTTCTGCATGCAGGATTAGACTCCAGCAGAGCATGGAAAGAAAAAAGCCTGGGAGTGCTCCGGAGAGCCAGGGTGGATAGGATGGATGCAGCATTATGGCTCCTTGCTCAGAGGTGACTCTTCCCCTCTATGCTTCCCCTAGACAAGCAGCAGGTTAACTGTAGACTTACTGAGCTGCTAACAGCAGGAGCCCTGTGGGAATGAACCTGACCACATCAGGAGGCAGGTCAGATGAGGTGCCTCCAAGGTGAGTAAGAGAGGACTCTGCCTCCTGGGATGTGCAATACTTGGGCCTGGCCCTCTATCTGCGAGGTGTTTCAGAAGACTCCTAACCTCTTTTCTCTTTTTGCCTCATTTCTCAAGAACAGCGTGACCTAGAAACTCTGCATTTCTTTGCAGGTGTTGAGTGAGCCAGGCAAAAAGCTTTTCTCTGCCTTACAAAAAAACAAGTGACAGTGAGGAGCAACAGCAGCGTCTTTTTTGCAGAGCAAGGTCCGCCAGCAAAACACCTGCTTTGATATCCAAAGGACTGGCAGCAAGGGAAGGCAAGGCTCAAAGAACCAGAGGGCTCTGGAATACTGGCCAACCTTTCTGTTTGGGAGCTACACAAACTTTCTTCATGAAGCCCTTCTGATTTCTGGGCACGAGGGTAGCCAACAGCCACCAAAACATCTCAGGAAGCCACTGTGGTTTGTTTCCAAAAGCAACCACAAGCCCAGTCACCCAGAATGGAGGTTTGTAGTTGAGCATTTCTGAACACGCAGTGAGGAACTCCCAACCAAAGTGAAATTGGGCAAATGCAGCCGCCTCCAACCTCTGATGAGAGCTGGTTGCTTTGGAAAATTCAGGACTCCTTTCAAAGTACAGGGATCAAAGCTAAGCTGTTAGTGGTTTCATGCTTCAGCACTTTGGAAAGTCCCTTGCTCCAGCCAACAGCAACTGGCAGCCAAAGCAAAGCAGGTAGCCATTCTCCTGTGCCTATGGGCTCCTTTGCCTGAAGGCTCCTCCTGCCTTTGACAGTGCCCAGGCTGCTTGACCCTTGTCCTGGCTGCAGACCTGCTCAGTGAAACAGCCAAAAAAAATGGTGCTTCCATCACCCCTGAGGCAGCTGGGTGAGTCCCTATCACTGTCACACAGATGGGGATTGTACAAAGGAGCAGAAGACCCGCTGTGCAAACCAGGTGCAAGGGGCACTATGAGCCCACAGTGGGAGAGGGACACATCTGCACACAGTTTTATGCAAAGAAGAGCAAGCTGGCTGGGTGACCCAGTTTAGCTTTGGTTAAAGGCCACCTGTGGGTGCCTGCCGCAGAGTGAGTGCGAGGACAGAAATTAAATCCCATCTCTGACCAGGTTTGCTGGGCACTGCTCATCAGTCCAGCATGAAGGCTGACCCCAGCCAGCCCTCCCATGACCCACAGCATTTTTTACCTGCAGCTAGGTGCTGTGTGAACAGGGAATAAGCTCTCCCCTCTGCAGGAAGCAAGAAATATGCAGGGAAGCAGCTTCGGAGCTCACCCCTAAAACAATTACAGCTCTTGAATGCAAATGAGAGTCAGGCACTAAGGTGAAATAGCTTTTGGGTATTAATTCTTAATCCAGGTAATTCAGTAATTAACTCTGTGCCCCCCCTTAATCCCAACATATTCTGAAGCCAACTACACTCTTCCTCATTGCTCTTGTCCTTAGCTCTTCCAGGATTTTTCAGCTGCTGTTGTGAGAAAGAAATATCCAAAATAGCTCCTTGGGGGACTTCTGGAAGATCTGAAGCCTTAAAACAACAACAGAAGGAAAAGAAAGGGAAAAGGGAAAAGGGAAAAGGGAAAAGGGAAAAGGGAAAAGAAGGAGAAGGAGAAGGAGGAGAAGGAGAAGGAGGAGAAGGAGAAGGAGAAGGAGGAGAAGGAGAAGGAGGAGGAGGAGGAGGAGGAGGAGGAGGAGAAGGAGAAGGAGAAGGAGAAGGAGAAGGAGAAGGAGAAGGAGAAGGAGAAGAGAGAGAGAGAGAGAGAGAGAGAGAGAGAGAGAGAGAGAGAGAGAGAGAGAGAGAGAGAGAGAGAGAGAGAGAGAGAGAAGAGAAGAGAAGAGAAGAGAAGTGTGTAGAAGANAGACATGGAATGAACCTCCACTGCTCCCTATCTGCTGAGTAATCCCTTGGTCATCAGTGGCATCGATAAATGACAGAGTGTCAAGGAGAGAGGAAGAGTTTCCTGGACCACCAAGATGCTGTTCATGGGAACACACTCTTTGTGCAGCTCTCACTCGGCAGCAGGGGTACCAGGCAGGGCAATGGTTTTTGCACAGTCCCAAGGAGGGAGATTTTTTTTATTATTTATTTTGTTAGATAAGTACTGCCTGCTTTTTGCCTCCAACTCATAGAACTGATGTGCCAGCCTGCCCTCCCAGTGAGGCACTGCAGGGAAGTGAGGAGGGAACCCAGGGAAGGCAGAAATCCCTTTTTGCTGTACA
>JAAWXA010000003.1:7349727-7370977 GCA_038090715.1 Florisuga fusca
GGAAAGGAAAGGAAAGGAAAGGAAAGGAAAGGAAAGGAAAGGAAAGGAAAGGAAAGGAAAGGAAAGGAAAGGAAAGGAAAGGAAAGGAAAAAGAAGACTAGATGGGAAATGGAAAAGGTGAGGAGGCAAAACCAACATGCAGTCAATAAAAGCTTTCAGAGAAGAGATAAGAGCAACAAAACACAGAAAGGCTTACTGCTCACTAAAGGTGTGATGGGAATGAAAAGAGCTTTTGCAAATGTCTGCAGGGGGAAAGAAATTGCAGAAGTGTATCCATTAGTAAATGAGTGTGTGAGTGTATTATTCATGACTGCAAATATCTGAGCTGCAAAAGTGTCACATTTTTGTTTCTATCTCCCTTTAGTGGCAAATTTGAGAATTTTGGATAGCAAGGAAGTAATTAAGACGGAATAAAGCAGCTTGAGCCTGCTGCTGCAAGAAAGGAATGTGGCAGCATCCTTCCCAAACTCAGCAGGACTGTTCACCTGGATAAAGCTGTTCCACATTTGCAGAACTGCAGCTTAAGTCAGCATTAAAAAAAACCAGATACAGCACCTTGACCGAAATAAGGTGCAATATCCAATGGTTTCACTGAGATGCCCATCAGCTGGTGCTCTTCACCACAGGACTTGATTCTTGGTAAGTCACTGAGGTCCTGCAGCCATTTGGCCCCAAGGGACCCCTCACCATCATCTCCTTGACTGCCAGCAGTGCATCCCTTGGAGGGGTGCAAGAAGATTAGGCTGTGCCTGGTAGCAAGGTGGGCGGCCAAACGTGCCTGAGCTTTGCAGCTGCCATTGCCAATCCCACCACAAAGTGGCTGTTAATTGTTATGCTTGGCACCTCCAGACAGCCTGGCTACATCTGGTCCTCGGCCTGCCAAACCAAGCATGCAAGCAAATGTGTAGTTCTGGGGAGACAGGCAGTCGTGCTAATGGCCTTTTGAGGAGCTTTAAGGAGGCTGGGGACTTGGGGCTAGGCAAGCAGGAGAAGCATTTTACTCTCCTCTAATTGGACCAATCTCTCAAACCCCAGGTATCTGAGTAGGGCTGTGATTCCTGGAGGAAGGGAGGGCTCTACAGGCTGCTTGCCAAACCTGCTGTATGCAGAGGGAGGGACATGGTTTAGCAGGACCAGGACCCCCCCCAGGAAGGGGACCCGGGAAGCATGCAGCTGTATTGAGCCTTTTGCCACAGCTTCTCCCACACCCCATGGCTGGACACATGCTGGTTTTGTGGCTTGCAGGGAGGCCAGTACCCAGTGACACAAACCAAGACATGGGACAGGGCAGAGATGGAAGGTCCAAGCCTTAGCCAGGCTCCATATCCATTGGCAAAGCCAACGTTGTGCCCGTAGCAGAGGAATGAGGGTAGTTTCTTAAGAAACTGGTTTCTGGAGATCAAGGGATGAGAGAACAATATGTAGTGACAAATTTCATTTGAGAGGTGGCTGAATGTTTATTGAACCACAGGAGCGTGGCAGCTTCCATAAGAAATTTCAGCAGAGAATATCAGTATTTCCGTATTTATGGAAAAAAAAAAAAAAAAAAAAAAAAAAAAAGAAAAAAGGAAAATGGCATGGCTATAAATACAGCCACGCGAAAACATGCTGCCTGGAGGACTCAGGCTGCAATGATAAATGACTGCTGAGTGCTATTTAGGGTATGGAGGCCTAAGGAACTAAATATCTAGTCAAGTCTCTGTGTCTTCACTAATGAGTTCAAAGGAGGATGGCAAAGGGAGCTGCTCCAGGCACCCTACTTATCTGGGGCTGGTGAAATCCCCATACTGGAAAATAGCTCCAAGAGGCACAAGTTGCATCATTGTCACTAACAGAAAACTCTCCACAGGCAGCAAGGTTGGCACCGTGATGGTCTCATCAGAAGGCACGTTCACTCAACAGTGTTAAGCGGATCATCTGGCGGAGGGACATGGCCAGGAGGTAGCACAAATCAGGGTGTGCTGTGTGGACTTGGTGGGGGCAACCCATTGAAACCTTAGGAAAATATAATGGGCATCAAAACCAAGAGGATTTGGCGGGACACATTGTGTCAGACAGCCCCCAGTGAGGAAGCCCTGTGGGGCTGGGCTATCCAAGCAACCTGGTCCATCAATTGGTCTGTGCCCACTTCCATCCCTTCATTTATTTCTGCTACCATGATCCAAAAAACAAGACACAGAAGTGTTTTCAAATAGGAATAATTCCATGGCCAAGCAGCAACGAAATTTTGACCTTTTTATCCCCATCTGGTATGTAAACATATTTTAAAGGGCTGCAGCAGTGGAGGGGAAGGAATCTTCTCTCCAAGACAGCTCCTGTGGCTTAGAGCAGTGACTGTGCTCCCCGAGCACCAGCCCTTCTGTGGGAAGATGCTGCTCCTGGTCAGCAGGGAAGAGGGGAAGTAAAAAGCTCTGGACCTTGGTGTTTTAACTGTCCTTGGACCACTTATGTTGCAGCTTTATTGCAGGTGGTCTGAGCTCTGCAGCATCCCTGCCCTCCCACCTGCCTACAGGCTGCCCTTTGGCTCTTTCACCAGCTAAAACCAGGTTGAGGATCTGAGCTAGATTGAAAAATAACCTGGGGAAAACACTAAATTTTTAAAAAGGAATTTTTTTTTTTTTTCAGTCAGATAAGTTCTCCAAAACTTAGCAAATGAGCTTATGTGCAGCTGAGCTGCTCATGGTGCTCCGTTTTGGAGCCATTCCCATCACAGGGGGTGTACTGAGAACAGTCAGCTGGAGAGGTGCAAAGGGGGCCTGAGAAACGTGAGCAAGATTCATCAAACTCTTCTGAGCCTTGCCAAGCTTCTACCTTAGAGGGGAGCACTTGCAGGAAAAGGCAGAGTGAGACACATCTCCAAGGACTGGGGGAAACTTGAGAGGAGCCAGTGTGGGTAATGGCAGGGTGGAGACATGGGCAAAACTGGATTTTGTTACCCTGAGAGTAGGAAAGGGCTGAGGAGAGGAGGATAGAGAAAGGTAGTGCAGGCACCAAAATCAGAGGAGGCTCTGAGCCATCAAATGGCTCCAAGAGCTAGTGCTCACTGGTAGCCAGAAGCTGGGGAGGGCTGCAAGTGTTGCTGCTTGGCACGTTGAGGATTATAAAATTGATTCAGTGCTCTTCTAGCAGCTGAGACCTGAGGAAAGATGTGCGGGCCACTCCATCAGTGGCGTCCCTTATTTCTGCAGAGAGCCAAGGCCCAGCTTCCTCAGTCTCCTGAACTTCTCAGTTCCCATGCGATGGCTGGGTCTGTTGGCAGAGACGTGCAGCAATGTCTCACTCATCCTCATCTCCCTAGTTCTCCTCTCAAATCCCCAAATACTTCTAGTTTCTCACTCCAGCAGCAGTGGCATTCCCAGGAGGGAGCAAACACTATCATTCGCTAACTGAGGCATGTCAGAAAGATGCTTCTGCTCCAAGCTGTGCAGAGCAAACAGGCTGGCTGGAAATGAAAGAGACCAGGAGGGATCAGCCCCGTGGGAAGCTTATCCTCCCCATGGCATTGGTCTGCTGCTCCTGGGGAGAATCAGCAACGGAGATAGAGCCAATCCTCCCTTATGCACAGCACCGGGAAGACAGGGAGATGGAGGAGTCGAAAGGATGCAGCAGAATTTGCGCCGTGTTTACTAAACACATCTAAAACCTGAGGCCGAGCCACCTACTTATGGTCTGGCTGATGTGCAAAATTTTTGACCACGGTGACTGCTGCTAGAGAGAGACCAGAAAGGCTGCCAATGCAAACCCTGCTGCTGGCCACGTTCCTCCTCCACCGGTGCCGAAGGCCACTCCAAGACATACAAGGGGGGCACTGCCACACACAGAACGAGGATGCGACTGCTGGCACAGGGAAACTGTGCTTGGAGAGCTGCTCTCAGGTCCTTCACAGGCACCTAAGGCCTGTGTGCCTGTCCTGCCCCAAAGCATCGTTGCTTATTCACAAATACCTGCAAAGCACCGCAGCTGGGCACTGCATCAAGCTGGTACCTGAAGGCAAGAGAGAATGATCTGTGTAAGGGGGTACGTGGGTGGGATGAGGTAGCAGGAAAACCACCACCAAAAACAGCAACAGTGTGAATCTTGCTGACTTAAGTAAGCCCCTCTATGTTTATTCACTGATCCATAAGGCCCCGATTAGAGATTGGCTATGAAGATGTTTGTTTTATGTTATACGCAGAGAAGATCTTGTGCCTCTGAGAAGGCTCTGCTGTGTATCACTCCCAGGTGTTCAAACACCATGAATCAGATCCCTTAATATTCTTGTGTTTGGCTTAAAATAAAAAGAAAATTATACCAGCTCCTTTCCATTTGTGTTCTGCTCTTCCAGCCTTGGAGGTGCCTTGGATAGCTTCTCCCAGTGGTTCTTTGCAATCCCTATAGGCTGAAGTTCCCAGAAAGGAAAAAGGGGCAGAGCAGGAGGGATGCAGCCTCAGAATGTCACCTCCTCACCCTCTTCCCCAGCTTGGTCTTTTCCCCCATCCTGCTGACACTAAAAGCAACACCACCAGGCCTGAGCTTGTTCCACCCTTAAGGCATCTGTGGCATTTTGGACATGTGTATATTCCTCCCACCTTCCAATTCCTGCGACCCATCTTAGGAGATGGGGAAGGGGTTGCAGCCCTGGCCAGCAGTAGCTCCTGCAGCTATTATGTGGCCTCAGGTGGGCCAAGTTCTTCCCCTCAGCACCAGCACATCTGCTCAGCCTTGGCTCCAAGCACCAGACTTCACTCAAGAGATCCAGCAGCCTGGGGGGGACCCAGACTACAACTGAACCACGGGAATGTCCGTCTGCATCCCCATCAGCCACAACAAGGAGAGACCTTTTTAAATAGAGTCCAACGATCCCTCTTAAATCTGGAGAAAAGCTCTGTCAACATCTAAAACCTGCCTCCTTTCACATACAAGCATTGTTCACTACAGGAAAAACAGGTTTAAATAAGCAAAAAGAAAAATAAAAGAGCAGTCAAGAGGGAAATAGTTCTGCAAACTGAGAACCAAAGAATCCCGGAGGTATTTGATGCTTGAAAGGCTGAATGAGATGCCATTCTGCAAGGCAAAGCATTCAGACTGACTTTATTTATTTAAATTGGCATTGAGATGCTGCTCAAATTTGCTGCCTGCAGTTACCCATCAGCTAGGCTGACAAGGGCACCTAGGACATGGGAGGATGCAGAGCCCTCCTTACTTGGACCCTTCCTCAAGAGCGTTTTCTTCCGTGCAATGGACACAGTGGTGAGGGTAGGCAAAGCAGGGGACTGCATACCCCCCCCCAGCACCCCAGAAATGCACCACCCTCCACTCCAGCCATGATTTCCCACCTGGGTACCATTGCATGGGTGGCTCTAGGAAGATCTCTGGGGGTGGAATCATCCCTCACTTCCCCCAAGTTGGGACATTTCTGATATGATGTTAGAACAGCTTATCAGTAAAAGGAGAGCTATAATTCACTGAGTGAATTAATCAGGGAAACCCAGCTCTAGGGCACCTGCATGATGGGACAGCCTGTGGCAAGTTGCCCCAAATTAATGAGAGGGGGAGTGAGCAGAAGGCAGGAGTGGCTTGTCAAACCAGTCCCTCCTAAGGTCTTACAGTGCTGGTAACACCCACACGTGCCTGAACAAGTTGTCAGCAGGATCTGGGTTGGGATGTAGACCCCATGAAGTGATGCGGGGCTGGCAACTCAAACATATTGCTGCCTCCCTACACGGGATACTCACAGCTTGGATAACTGCTTTTTCCACTCTGTGGCAAGCAGGGATGGAGCAGTTTCTGCTCTACCATGAGACAACAAGGGAGGGAGTCAACAGCTCTCCTGAACATCCTCATCTCCCAGGCACAAGAACCTCTGCTGTGCAGCAGTGCTCCCACCACCAACCTTCAGATGGAAAGGGTGCTGGTTTGGAGGATGAGGAAGCTCAAAATATGGGACTCCCTTGGAGATAACCCATCAGCCCCTCTTCTGCTCTGTGACCCCAAACACAACCACTGCAGCTGAGAGGGGCAAAGAGCAGTCAGGGCATGAAGCAACAGGAAATGGGAACTAATTGCAAGAGGTTTGATGAGCCCACATAGGGCCAGACCCCCTCGTTTTTGGCTGCCAGCCTCTTCCTGGCCTCTTGTGGCTCAGGATGTATAAAACAGCCAGTGGGTTACTGCAGCCTGTCAGGACCAGCCCACGAAAAATCAGGCGACTAAGAAAGAAAGGAGAATTTAATTTCCCGTCCCCAGCAGGCCCTGAGCTGAGCTGCATTCAGAGGAGAGGTCTGGTGATTTGAGGTGGAAATAAAGGTGAGCTAAACCAAATCCAGGATTTGTTTAACCATGTTATGCTCCTCTTTCTCGGGCTCTACTGACACTGTATGTTGTTTTCTGGACTAGCACCAGATATTTTCTATGGACACATTTGCAATGGATTTCCAGATAACGAGCTGTGATAAAAACCTAACCTGTTATGTTGTAGGGGCACTTCCTCTTCACCCTCACATGAGCAGGGAAGGGTATTTATTTGCGATATTTCCAGTTGCACCTGGTAGAACGTCTCATCAAACAAAAAGGAAAACCCCACAATTAAAATGCAGCTAAAGAAAACACATGAAACCCGAGATATGGAACAAATCCCAGCTTGAATCATCTGGTTCCAAGACCTGCGTGGAGCCCATTGAGCTTGAGCTAATATCTATTCACAACATGCAAGAAGCAAACACAAATAGGAATGGCCTGGAGCTCAAGTTGCACGGTACTGCATCCGGAGACCATACCAGCTCCCACTTCTGCTCTGACACCCAGTCAGGTCACCAGCCCCATTCCCTGTGTGTCTCCTCAGTGCTGTCCCCACACTGTCCTTGGACCTCAAAGCCCTTCTCTGGGGAGGGCAGGAGCACCTCCAATGGGATCATGCAGCTCTCTGCAAACTCAGGAGCTTTTTGGACCTCAGGCTTGGAGGTTCTTCTAGCCCAGCAGTGCTGGTGCATGTTGCAACTGGAGGGTTGGTGGTGGTATGGAGCACTTTGTGCTGTCCTGAGTCCCTGCTCATCCCCACCAGGGATCTGGCTAGAAACCTTACCAAGCCAAGAATCCCTTCCTCAGGATCCAGCCAGAGGGGTGACATGGAGCACCCCCTGAGACATCAGACACATGGAGGTGGCCCCAAGCACACCATTCAATTGCCACCCTGCATCTAGGGGGGTGAGATGGAGCAAGCCTGGTTTGACCCTGGCTGGGGGTTTTTATGAGTAATAACAGGCTTGTGGGGTGCTTTCCCTGCTGCACCCTACCAGCCCTGCTGCAGTACAAAAAGAAAGCAGATTGTGCTCATTCCCTTTTGTCTCTCTCCTGAATGCCCATGTGGCACTTTCGGGCACACACACTACCAAGGCCTCCTTTGCAGCCCTAACTGACCAGCAAGACTCGATCTGTTGGAAGCTGCACCCTGACAAAAACCCCTCTCTTCCTCCCTGCCCCCTGCCCAGGGCAGGCAATGAGGGCTGGTCAAGCAGAAATGCCCACACTTAACCTGAGTCACTTGAAAAAAGTGCACTACCGAGAGGCTGAGACAGTAATTTTGAAAGTTCCGGGAGGAAGCTGATCCTGCTGGCAGGCAGGCTTGTGGTGACACCTAGTTGGGCTCGGTTACCTTTTAACCTCACCCAGCTGCAG
Organism: Florisuga fusca; assembly: GCA_038090715.1. NCBI lineage: Eukaryota > Metazoa > Chordata > Aves > Apodiformes > Trochilidae > Florisuga > Florisuga fusca. The sequence continues at coordinate 7,357,381 of JAAWXA010000003.1, forward strand.
GCAGCTCAGATGCAATCAGACCTTTAGGTGTCATTTCCTTTCCAGTTCTCATTATGCTTTCAGGGTGCTTTGCTAATTTGGCATTTCTGGGCTATCAGGTATATATCCTGGCTTGGAAGATGAGTAAAACTCCGGTGAGGGCTCCGTGTTTTCTTACAGCATCCCAAGGAGCTGGAGGGGATTGTGAAGCCACCATTCAGGCACGGATGGTGGATCCCTGCAAGAACGTGCCGTGCCAGGCAGAGCCAGGAGCTCGGTGCAGCGTAACCACATTAGCCCTGCAATAATCTGTCACCCCGAGCAGGGTTTAATAGATTAGTTAGATTAATGAGCCCGGGAGAGAGCTGATACAGTTCAAGCCCCAGCCATGTGGTTCAGTCACTGCAGGCAGGGTGAGCACCACGGTTAAGCCAAGGCAGCCAAATTTTACCAAATAAGAGGCTGTGGGGTGAGGGCAGTCCTGCTGATGGTGATCCCGCTGGGGTCCCCACCCACCCCTGTCACCCCTCCCAAGATGGTCTGAATTGGTATCTCTGGGATATCGCACAGGTACTTCAGAAATGAGCAATAAAATGAGGGTCTGACAGGGCAGACACACAAGGGCAGAGCAAATGTAGCACGTGTTGTAGTAGCTGGTTGCCACACATAGACAAGTGGGATGTACATAAGACTCCCTCCTTGGGGTCCCCTTTGCAGGGACAGGCAGTTGTTTTCACCCCAAGATGTCCCTCTGCTCCACATCCCCATCTTCTCCCAGGGTGGGGGAGCCATGAGTGAGTAAATACAACCCAGGTGCAAGCAGGGACAAAGCAAGCAGCTCACCAGCATGGTGTAGGACAGGCTGAGGTCTCCCTCTTCCTCATCCTGAACACTACCCCAGCCCAGCCATGGGGCACCAGGCTGCCCTGGCTGCTTGCTACTTGCAAGGAATGTTTTTTGGGTGCTGTAAGGGCTTGCTGGTTCCTGCCTCCAGCTCCTCTCTGCCAACAGCTATGAGACAGCCTTTTCCAGCATCGATAACTCCTCTTTGCAATGTTATCAAAGGCCTTATCAACACATGCAGCTTGGCACTGGTTGCAATGAAATTGGTTTCAAGCTTGTTTTCTTTTACAATTCCCTGGCTGGACATACTTGTATCAGTCACAGGGGCTGGGGAAATCGATCCAGCCCTAGTTGAAGCGCATTCTCAGCAGCATTTTAACTCATTCAGATGCAATTCCCACTGCTCCTTTGCCTGTTTCAGAGGCTGGATGAAGGAAGACAGGAGCAGCAGTGCCTGCTGTGCTTCCAGGGGAGGAAGGCCACAGTGCAAACCAGTCTCTCTTTGCATGGGGCTGTGCTTGCAGGGGGCCACGGTCCTACTCGCCACATCTCTTCATGGCTGGGTGGGTTAAAGTCCAGTCTGTGACTCTCTGATACATGTAACCCTAATGAGAGGAGAAAAGGTAGTGAAAAAGATGCTGAATCGAGGAAGCTGCAGATCAACATCAAGGGCCGAGAGGGGAGGAAGGGAAAGCATCAGGGACAGCTGGGCTGGTGCCTCACCTGAAACTGGTGAGCTAAGGATGTGGTGTCAGAGAAGCTGTGGTGGTAACCATGCCATGGGGGATATTTCAAAGTGAAGTCCAGAAAACACCATCCCAGGAACAATTTTCCAAGTAGGTGGGGACGGCTGTGGTCTAACGAAGCTCTGCTACCTTTGACTTGTGGGAGGAAATGTCACAACTCAGAGGCATTGGGGCCAACCCTGCACAAGAGGCAGACAGAGATAATCCATTGTCTGAGGTGAGCCTGCCTGTTCTCCTGGAAAGCAGCTCTGGGGAAGAGGATCTGGGAGTCTGGGTGGACAGCAGGCTCACCATGAGCCAGCAATGTGCCCTCGTGGCCAAAAAGGTCAATGCCACCCTGGGGTACATGAAGAAGTATGTCCTGTAGGTTGAGTGAGATAATCCTCCTCCTTTGCTCTGCCCTGGTGAGGCATCACCTGGAGTACTGTGTCCAGTTCTGGGCTTTCCAGTTCATGAAGAACATGGAACTACCAGACAGAGTTCAGCATAGGGCCACTAAGATAATTAGGGGACTGGAGCATCTTCCCTATGTGGAAAGGTTAAGAGAGCTGTGTCTGTTTAGCCTGGCAAAGAGGAGACTGAGGGAGGGTCTCACCAGTGCCTAAAAATACCTAATGGACAGGTGTCAGGAGGATGGAACCAGACTTTCACTGAAAGGGTTGTCACATATTGGAATAGTCTGCCCAGGGCAGTGGTGCAGTCAGCATCCCTGGGGGTATTTAAGCAGCATGTGGACCCGGTCATCAGGGACATGGCTTAGAGGTGAGCTTACAGTGTTGGTCAAGGTTGGACTGGATGATCTTGAAAGTCTCTTCCAACCAAAGACATTCTGTGATTCTCTGATTCTTCTCAGTGGTGCCCAGTGACAGGACAAGGGGCAATGGGCACAAGCTGGAATGCAGGAGGTTCACCCTAAACATAAGGAAAAACTTTACTGTAAGAGCAACACAGCACTGGAAAAGGTTGCCCAGAGTGATTGTGGAGTCTGTCTCTGGAGACATTCAAAACCCATCTGGAAATTTTCCTGAGTGAAATACCCTGCGTCATCCTGCTCTAGAAGCGGGGTTGGACTAGATGATCTTCAGAGGTCCTTTCAAACCCCCACCATTCTGTGATTCTGTGGTCCTGGCTGGCAGCCTGGCTCCCACAGAAAACACCCAGATTGGGTGCCCCAGGGCAAAATACCTCCTGCTCTCTGTGCTGCTGTCAAGCACTTTGAGCCTCTACAGCATGCACCAAAGACTTAAGTCCTGCTTTGCTGCAGCCACATTGAGCTTCCAATGGTTGCTGGTGCCATCCATCCCTTCCCACCCATTTACAGCCCCAGCACCTCTCCACATCACTCTGGCTGCAGGCTAAGAGCTCGCTGAGTGGCTTTGTGGCTGAAAAGCTGAGCTACAGGTATGTGTGGGAGTTTCGCTACAAGTCAGGCTTCAGTTGTACATCACAGAGAGGATGTGGGCTCCAGGATTTAAGGTCCAATGGAACCTTGCTGCATTTCCCCCAGTCTCCTCCTTCAGCCACAGAAGATACTGACTGTGTTAAATGATGAAACTGGTCCCAAAAATCAGGTCTGGAAAAAGCCCTTGGGTGGGGATTGATGCCAGCAGTACTGGGTAGAGAATGCCCCCTGGTCTTGTCTCCCCACTCAGCATCTCTGTGGGACCAGGGCTTCCTTCTCCAGTGTGTTGGCACAGCTCAGTTTAAAGGGATTTGAAAACTGTACCCAAGTGGCAAAAGAGAAAACCCCCTTTGCTGCATCGTGCTGTCCCTGCACTCCCCATGGTACTTCTCAGCTCTCCCTTGGGAGTTTCCAGAGGGCCAGGATCACAGTAAGGTGGGATACGAGGGGCACAGGAGATGGGGAGGCAGCAGGCTCAGAGAAACAAGGAGGTGGGTCAGTTTGACTTAAGCCTGGCTAAATATAGTGTAGGTGTCTCCAACACTGAATTCTGGGTAGGGGTGACAGATGATAGCTGAGGGGTGTTGTGGGTGAGGAGGCAAGGGAAGCATGGTTCACTTTTCTCCATGATTCTTTTTCCCCCTCATGTTTTGATAATTATAATTGCGAGACCAATTAACACTCTTGAGTGTGAAGAGCGAAACTCAGCCCTGGAAAGGAAGGAGCAAATTGCCTCCCTCTGGAAGGACACCTGCTTCTCCTTGACTGCAGCAACAGCCCTGTGTACCCCTGCTGCACCCAAATCTGTGCATCCAGCGTCCTTCTCGCGTTCTTCCAGCCCTTGTCATCACATCAATCATTCCTTTCAACTTATCTTTTATCTTTGTTTTGGCCACTGGAAAAAACCCACTGTAATTCTCTGGTTTATTCGGTTTCTGAGGACAAACAATAATGACTTGTTAGCTCATGCCCCATCATCCATCTGGCAGATACTGACCCTTCTGCAGTCTGAAGGGTGCAGGCTAACTTGAGTTTGAGAAGTGACGAGAGCTAGAGAAACCATGGCAGACGATGTTCTCCTTTTCTGTTTGCCATTGCTCCCCAAGGGGGAAGACACCAGAAAGCTTCCATCCGGGCAGCATTTCTTCTGCAAGAAGGGGCTTGCTGTTACACTCCAAGCAGGTGATTCAGAATAAGAGCACCCAGTGACACCAGGGCTCCTGGTGCCCACGCTGTGTTTGATGTTAGAGATCTCTTCTCCCTTGCTGCAGAATTTCCACTGAAGCCACTTCTGCATGTGCTTTTTCTTGACTGCATGGTGGGTTTTTAACAGCTCTGTTGCTTTCAGACTAAATTTTACTCAACTTTTCCTTCATTCTTCTTTCAACAACCCACCAGTGAGTTGCTGTTATGCACTATTGAGGCTGCACCTTGAATGCTGTGGTTTGTTCAGGGCCCTCCTCTAGAAGGACATTGAGGTTCTGAAACATGTTCAAAGAAGGGCAGCAAAGATGGTGAGGGGTCTAAAGCATAAGTCTTGAGAGCAGCATCTGAGGGAACTGGGGCTGTTTATTCTGGAGAAAAGGAGGCTGAGGGGAAACCTTATCACTCTCTGCAATTACCTGACAGGACACTGTAGAAGGGTGGGGTGGGTGTCTTCTCCCAGGTAACGAGTGATAGGACAAGAGGAAATGGCCTCAAGTTGTGCCAAGGGAGGTTTCAGTTGGATAGTAGGAAAAATGTCTTCACCAAAAGGGTTGTCAGGCATTGGAGGAGGCTGCCCAGGGAAGTGGTGGAGTCACCATCCCTGGAGGTATTTAAAACCCATGTAGATGCGGTGCTCAAGGACACGGTTTAGGGGTGGACTTGGCAGTGTTGGGTTAACGGTTGAAAGGTCTTTTTCAACCAAACCCACCCTATGATTCTGTATTTCAGTTCTTAGAGGAAGTGATGGAAGCCCCAATATATCAGGTGGTCTTAAATCATACATCAAAATATAACCTCACCCTAAAGATTTTGCCGGCTGGAGAAGCACAGTGTTGACAGGAACGAATGATGTCACCTGGGCCAGGCAGGACACATGGCAGTAGACACCCACGCCTCCACGTTCACTGCCCAAGGCAACCATGCCACAGCTGCTGCCCTCCTTTGCCCTCCCAGCTGTGGAAAGATCGGATTGTTCATGTGGCCCAGAATCGCTCTGTAGTAGGAGATGAGGATGAAACTCGATCGCTTTGCCTTTAAGATCTCAAACTGAAAAAAAGCCAAATGCATTTCAGCAAATAATCCAAGGAGCAGGGCTGCCAGAAACCCCTAAGTGAGAGCAAACAATCCTTATCTGGCAAAGTTTTACGTTACTTAACACCAGTGCAAGTTTAAAGGCATTTGTTTGTTGCTGTTACACACAAGGCATCTTCTCTGGGCGGATCCTGTTATTAGGGTTAGTCCCTGAGTATTTGTACCAGCACTCGTTCATCTTCACACTTGCTACAGCCTGATTGCTGGAAATACTGAGTGCCGGTGACTGTAATATTTTTCAGATCCGAGGCCTCAGAGTGCTCAAAGAAGAGATGAATATCATTGTCTTATGCAGTTTGCCCCATGACCCACGATAGAAATGTCACTTTGTTATTTTCCTCCCTGCCACTGGCAGGGCGAAATGAACAGGGGCGTCAGATTTCAAGACTGGGTGGCTCAAAGGAGGACTTTGTCTGCAGAGTCTAGCTCTCTTAATGGCGTTAAAAGGACTGTAGTCCCAAAGGGGGGGAAAAGAGATGACCTTTTGGTGATCTGGGGAAAGGGCGACAGTGAAAGTTCTGCTCTATGATCATTAACTCTGCTCTGTAACTCAGTGTGAAGGAGTTAACCAAATGTCAAACGAGCACGCAGGGAGCCCAAGAATCACTTATCAGCAGTAGCCACATGGTGAAAAGGGAGATGGCATAATAGCGACCAGGCGGGAAGTGTTTATAATTCCTCTTAGGAAAGGGACCAGCAGAGTTACCTCTCTCTGTAGCACCAAACCCTGAGGCACAACCTCTCATTTGTGAAGAGGGGTCACACAGATGTGATGAAGGAGTACTTTTTCACCCACTGCCTTTTGCTGGTAGGTTGGAGCTGCCTGGCTCCACTTGGGTTGGTAAAGCCCAGCAGATGCCTGGACACCCCACCCAGAGGCTTTTGACCACACCACCTGCATTTGGTGCTGCCCCAGAGGAAGAAAATAGGGCACATCACAGCTCCCAGCCACTGAACCCAAAAAAACCCCCACACAGGACAATGTTTTGCTTCAAAGCTTTGCACCTGATAAGGCAATAACAAGGGGAGGGAAGGTGCAAACCATCACAGGGCTGAGCACATCACCACAGAGTCCACCATGGCTTCAGTCGCAAACACAGAATTATCTCAGCAAAGAAGCTGATCCAAGGCCTGGTTGTGGCTGGGTGGTGCTTTATCTGTCTTCTTCCATCAGAATTCATTTGCATGCAGAGGTTTGGGTTTTTCGACCATTTAAGGTTAACTCATTGCAATATGTTAACCGGCTGCTTTCCCAGAGGAGCAGCTGGTGGGGGTTAGGGAGCAAGGAGAGCAGAAGTTGCTCTGCCAGCAACTGGGACGAATAATCTCTGCCACATTCATGCCTGGGGTCACTGCATGCCCAGGACATCCCAGCAGTATGCTCAGCTCCTTCCTGGCCTCATCAGTCCCCACTTCATGCCATGAGTGCAGTTCCTCTCTCTAGGAAGCATCCCATGGCAAGCCATGAGCAGTCTCTGGCCGCCCCACGGTCCACAGGGGGATGCTCTACCTTCTCACTCTCTTCCCTCCCTTATTTCTGATCATCATGGAGCTCATCCACATTGCTTTCCTGTAAAATCCCTTCCTTGCTGAAGGCTTCAGTTGAAATTGGCCAGTGGATTCAAACCATACCATGAGTGGCTGATGGACAGGCAGATAGACAGAGCTTAATTTCTGTGAGACATCTGGCTAAAAATGACTCCTTATCCCAAGGGAGCTTATCCAGCATGTCTCAGGGTGCCAAGCAGAGACAAAATTCTGCAGAAACAACTATGGTTAAGGTGTTAATTCAAGACCCACAGCCAAATTTCTCCCCTGCCACAGCCTCTCTGTATGGCCTCCAGCAAATCACATAATTTCTCTAATCCTCCATTCCTTTTGCGTGAAACAGAGTGAAAGATTTGGGTTTATTACCTTTTGGAGAGGGTATGATGGTTAAGTAAATTAGAAATCATAAAGTGCTTGGATAATACATCTAAGCCTACAGCCTCATTCTGGTGCCATTAAAGCACATAATGCTGTTTTAAAAAATCAAAACAAACAAGCAAACAACAAAATTAAAAAAAACAAAACCAAAACAAACCCCCCAAACAAACAAACAAAAAAAGGCTTCTGGTGTCTGGGCCCACAAACGTAGAACCACATGGGTCTGGAAATAAGGACCCACTCATGAGGAGGTACAAATACAGATGTGCTGGGGTGAGGGAGGTTACCAGCATGCTATTGCATCTGGTAAAGTACTAGCACACACTGAAACAACAGCCATTTGCATCATTCTGCTCTGGGGTTAGCCTAGGGAAGAAAAGCAAAATCTAGTCTGTCCTTACACAGGAACTGAAAGGTAAAACTGAAATCCCCCATCCAAATCGTTGCAGGGGATAATACAGGGTCAAATGCCTGCAGAAAGGCTGTGGGAGCCTGTCTCTCTAGTTAGGAGAACACGGCGTAGCAAACACTGTTTGTCACAGGACAGGGGAGCTGTGGTATTGCAGCTGCCTCTTCGTGTGCAGGGATGTTATTCTGCCTCCAGATTTGTGGTCTGATGTTCCTCAACATTTGCAATCTCTGGGTGAGCCCGTAAGTCTTTAGTTTTATCACATTAGCATGGAAAAGTGTCGGCTGCCTTCAAACAGCTCTAGGGATAATATTTGAAGCAAAGGGATAATGTTTTGTGAGTAAAGGAGGTCCAAAATAGAAATGTTTTCTGCCCACTAGTGCCAACCACCCCTTCTCTGATGGGTGTTAGCTGGCTGGGGGAAATTAATTGGTGATTGCTGCCCAGCCCTAATAGGATTTATACTCCCAGAGCTGAAATCACCCACACAAGCGAGGGTAATGCCGTCACTTGCTAGCCCTCTCAGAAAGAAAAAAAAAAAAAAAAGCAGTCATGGACTCAATGCAAATTGAATCATGGCTGCCAAATTCCCCCTGTGGATGCAGGTGCTGAGGGCTCCCTTGAAGCCCAGTCTTCTACTAGGGACTCCCAGCTTTTCTGCTAGGGACCTTTAGCTGTCCTGGAGAGGATCGTCCTATGGGTGAGCAACTTCATCCCCAGCCCACAGAGATGGGGATGTTGTTGTCTTTCCAGCATGTTCCCTTGAGACAGAGGTGTCTTCAAGGACTTGTGCTGGTGGGATATTGTGTTCTGTCACAAAATCACCTCCCTCATAGGGTGTGAACTTCTCTTGCTGTATCATTGTCTTCCTCCTTCATTTTCCTCAGCACTTCTCCAATATTCCCGTGGCACTTCTCAGTCCAGCTGACCTCTGGCTGTCTTTAGTCATCCTTCTAGCCGACTTTGCAGTGGGAATAATTCCCCTTCACTCATACTGCCTCTTTGCCTGAGCTCTAACAAGGTCTCCATCTTAGCCTTCAAACTCAAAATTATCACAGCCCTTTCCCATGGATACCCTCTCTGCTGCCAAGTGAGACACTAAGAGGCAGAAGTCCAGCCCATAGGGCAGACTCTTGGGCACCATCCCCACTGGGTGGCTGGGTTGCCACAAGCACTGCTCAGGAGAACAGGTGGTGGACATTTAACCAGCTTCTCCCCAACAAGCTGCCCAGCTCACCCATCTGATAAATGGCAGTTTGGAGGGGCACTGGCACCGATGCTTTGTGTTCAATGCTTTGCTTTTCTAAATTCCCATGAAATCATGAGGAAGGGCGTATTCTGGTTCTGCTTCCTTTTGACCTCTCCTTAACTCTTTACAGTAAGGGGTGAGATCCCACAATTGGGCTTCAGCATGTTTGCTGTGGAGCCGCTGGGCCGGGGCAGGGAAGGAAGGTGTTAGAGTTTGGCTTGGCTTTGTATCCCTTTCCAAAGATGGGCCTGATGAAGAAGACGAATGAAGGGAAAAGTTAAATTAACAAAAAGCAGCTTTTTGCGGTTGGGGCTCAGGATGGAGAGTCAGCAGGCACAGGTTCTATTTCTGGCACCGCAGCAAAACTTCCTGGATGTCGCCGGGCACAGCGGCTCGCAACATCACCACCTCGCCTCCCCTCCCTCCCGCCAAACAACGAGGTCTCCTGCCCTCCCTCTCCCGCCAGGGCACGGAGAGGGATGCTGCGGCCCGCCGAGGGGGCTCGGGTCTGCCCCAGGGCTGCGGGGCGGCTCGGGGGCTCTGTTTCGACCTCGCAGCATCCTCGGAGGGGGGTATGCGGGCGGGGGTCAGCACTCTCTACCTCAGCCCCTTTAATAAAGCACCCTCGGCCTCGCCACGAACTGCAGCCCCCCACCCGCCGGGTTCCCCCCTACNNNNTTTTTTTTTTATTCATCCTCCCTCTCTCCCCTCCACGCCCCCCCCATAATCCCGGCATCCCCTGCTAGGGAGCATCGGCGATGGGGAGGAGGGAGGCGATGCTGCCAACCCCCTGCCCGCAGCTCTCCGGGGATGGAGGCAGCCTCCGGCCGGGGCACTGCAGCCAAGGCCCTTCTGCTGCCCGTGCTGGGCTTGGGAGGAGGGTACGGGCTGGGGATGCGTGCCAAGCCTGCAGCAAGCGAGGAGTAACAGGAGTGTGTGTGTGCGTGGGAGGGAAAACATCCATACAAATATATGTGTATGATCATCATCAAACGCATCCCCCTTTCCCCCTGCTCTGTCTCCATGTCAGATTGCTACAGCTGGGGGCTGGCTGCAAAGGGATGTGGGCACCCAAGTTTCTGCCTGCTCGTGTAGGGTTGTCGGGCTGTTTGTGGGCTGAAATGTCCTGCCTGAGTGGCACAGGCTGGCGTAGCTCTGTCCTTGCGAGAGTTCTGCTCCCCGAGTGAGCGTGACAAGGGTGATGTGGAGCACGGCATCTGCTGCATCTCTGGACTTGCTCAGGCAGCTCAGCAAGGGAGGGAGTGCAGAGCCGGGATGGAGAGAGGCTCCTCTCGGTGCCTCAGCCCGTCGTTTTCCTCTGGGGATTTCCGCAGGCTGTGTTTCCCTAAGCCTCGCTTGGAAACCCTGAGTGTTTCCTAGAGCCGAGGCTGGGGTCTCACACCTCTGCCTTCCACCCTGGGGCAGGTCTTGGGTCGGGAGGGAGCCTGCCCCTCTCTCCAGCACATGGCGTGGGTGCCGAGCACCTCCCCTCTCGAAGAATGGCCCTCCAGTTAACTCGAAATCCCTCCCTTTGAGTGGGAAGTTCAAGCCCATGAAAACACTCGGTGGCACCACTGCTGACAAGCGTGACTTGAGTCACCAGGAACCTCTAGCCTTGTGCAAACTAAATCTCAAATTCCTGCCTACTTCTGCCTTTGTTTCCCCCACCCCAGCAGAGTGTGAGTCGGCAGGAACTTTTCAGACCCCCTCACCAAAGGGTGGCTCCCATGCTGTGTAAATCTCACCTGCAGAAACGGTGTTTGAGCCAGCTGGAGCCTGTGACTTAGTAGTCATTTCTGAGTGTCCCTGTTGCTGAAGCCTGGTTGCTGCCAGCTCCTCTTGAAAGAGCTGGAATAAAGCAGGACTTGCCATTGCTTGACCCTCAGACAGTGGAGAGCCATCGTAGAGGGGAGAGAAAATGAATTAGCTCCTCAGCCCCACCCCAGAACACCTCCAGCCCCCTAAACACAGCCATAGTACCAGTGCTGTTTTTCTACAGCCTCAGCAGTAGTGCTGGGAACACATACTCCAAGCTGAGGAAGAAGAAAAGACCTGTGAGCTATTCCTGGGGAGCCTCCAGCCTCCCTGTAGTGATATAAAGCAGACTTTGAATGAAAGCCACTGCAAACTGCAGAAGAGGAGTGAAGTTGTGACTCTGCCACTGCATGTCATAAAAGTCCCTCAAAGATTTATAGCTCCTCTACACCCTCGGGTGATTTTGCAGTTGTGGTAAGAAATCCACTGCAAGGTATAACATTCTCTCCCTGTGAGGAATCTTGATTATACCTGTGTAGCTTGTTTATTAATGTCCTGGACGTGGCAATTATATCCTTAGGAGAGGGGGGGGGGAATCTGGTTAGCTGCAGGTGAGGTGGGGTTTTTTTTTTTGGTTTTTTTGCACTGCAAAATTTTTTTTAATGCAGTGGCCCAGCAGCTGACCTTTCTGCTGGCATACCTTTGGTCTGAGGTTTTGCTGATGATCACCTCTGCTGGAGCTGCCCGGAACGTGGGGAACACTTTCCAAACTGGGTTCAGGGGCTAAGCTGCTGTTTGCCTGCCTGCAAATGCTGGTAAGGTTTGAAAAAGGAGTTCCCTGCATGGCACACAGGAGTTGCCTTAGCAAGGAGGTCAAGAAGAGGAGGGGGAATATAGCGTGTATGATTGCATGAATATTAGCTTCAGGGGATGCTCACAACTGTAAAAAATTATCTAGGGTATTTATGTATAACATGAGGTGGGTGTAGGTTGTGGTGTGGGAGGGTTGTGGGGGCTGTTCTGTGGTCTCAGAACCTGCTTAACCCGGGCCAGGCCCACAGCAGCAAGCACGGATGCACTCAGTGTGCTTGCCCAAGCGGTGAACCTATGAAGTTTTTGTGCTTGTGCATTTCCCATACACCTTGTGTTTACCTTCCTTCTCCCATGTGCAACTGGTTAGGTGCGGTGTGACTTTGTGGCCTGCCAGATTGTTTTAACATGCTTACTGCACGTCTGTGCGACAAACGTGGGTGGGTGCTTGCTGGGTGCAGTTACCCTGGAATGCATGGCCTTTTGTAGAGTTTATGCCAGCAATAAACTTGGTGTTCACAGGTAGCCATGGGTACAGGAATTGTTCGGGACAGTGTGTGTAGATGTTATTGTGAGTGTTCAGTACACGGAGGGCTCATTGGGACAGACAAGTTTCTCTCTGCCCCTCCCTTGCTTTGACCTGACAGCAAACAGAGCTTTAAGATGCACCTGCTGTCACAAATTGGTATTTCCCCACACACCCAGCTCCCCCATCCCTGCATTGGATGATGAAAGCAGAGGAAGGAAGCGGGGGAATCAGGTGATGGATAGATGGGGCAGGCTGGGCCAACATTCATTCCTGACAGCTGGTTAGGTTTTAGGTGGGGTTTGTTGCTCTAAAATGAGCTCTTTGTACATTGTTGGAATCTGTGACCCAATCAGTGGGATGTAGCTGGAGGAGGTGGTGCTAATGAAGGCTGGTACAGCTGACAATAACTCTGGCAGCGAGGAAGGCGGAGGGGGCACTGACTGGCACAAGAGGCGCCTTCACATCTTTAGGTCAGTGTAAGGTGTCTCAAAAGGCTGGCTGACGTGATCAGTGATGGCTGTGGAAGAGTGTGGGTAGTTGTCCCCCACCTGCTTTTTCCTACTGTCACCCATCAGGTCTGCAACAAAAGGCCAGGCTGCATTGCATTTATCCTGATGGCAGGATATGGCATCTTATGGCACTGCAATGGAGTTTTACAGTGGGATCTGAAGTCTGGGGAAGGTAGGCACATGGGGCCATGCAATGCAAGGGGACACAAAGCTGTATCTGAGGAATGCCCACTGCTCCCCATCCTGGATGTTCTTGGAGAGGTAGTGACATCTGCAGTGCACACATGGACTGTGCCATCAGGTCCATGCTGCAGGCTGACCTTGAGGAGTCTCGGCAGGGTAATATGGAAGGGACAAGCCTGGGATCATGGGTGGCCAAGTTCCCTCTTCTCCTGGAGGGAGTGAGAAGAGGTGCTGTTTGCTGGAGCAGCACAAGAGCACTCCATGCCATGTGAAATGGACTCTGGCTGCAGCTCTCAGGAAAGCAGAAACATTATTTCTTTACCTTCCTTTTCTGACTTCTTTGCACTCCCTGCAGTGCAAACTCCTTTATTTTCCTCAAGCTCCTCCTGAAGCACAACAGGTACCTCCTGCTCTTCAAACCTCTGAACACCTGGAACAGAGCAGGTGTGTTTTTGTGCTCAGAAACTTTCCTGGTTGAGCTGATAGACTGCGGTGCTGCACTTCCCTTTCACCTGAGCTTTCATCAGGCAGGCTGAGGGAAGAAGCATCATGAAGGGAGCTGTCTGCCTTACAAAAAGCGAGGGCTTGTTCTTGAGCTGTGATTTAGGAAGAGATTATTCCCTGCTTTAGGTCATCAGAAGTTACCTGAGCTGCTCGCTGTGGGAGCCTTGGCCTTTCATACCGAGATAACCCCCCACAGCTGAATAGGCATCTTGATGAGCTCTCTTCATGTTCCCCATTTTCCTGGGCAGTGCCTAGCCCTGTGTCTGGATAGCCATCACTGTGGGATATGACCAAAGTGAGCTCTGCCAGCAGTATTTTTCAGCCTGTAATGCACAAGCTGCAAGCAGCAGGGGTGGTGAATGGGGCTGTCCAGAGGGAAAGAGGCAGTGGGGGCAACTTCTCTTTCTGAGGACCGTCTGTGCCTTGCGTTTTATGGCAAGGCTTCTCTCCAAGGG
>JAAWXA010000003.1:7370997-7454885 GCA_038090715.1 Florisuga fusca
ATCCCTCCCTCCCTGTCCTTCCCCTCTCCCCAGCACTCAAGGAAAGTGAGAAGACTCTGTTCCAGAGCACAACTGCACTATAAATAATTCAAGACACTGCTAAATTATGCAAAAGCAATCCCATCGTACCCCTGGCCATGCCAAATGCAGGTGTGGTCAACCTTTGCTCCAAAAGTTGCTGCTAGATAGGGCACAGAGGTTCTGTGCCAATTGCACATATCTAAGANGTGTGGGGAAATACCAATTTGTGACAGCAGGTGCATCTTAAAGATGCTGTTCTCAAGACAGGGGGAAGGTCAGAAATAGCAAGCTGAAAACACAGCTATGCACCCTGTCATGAGATAAACTCTCTCTCTGTTTGCTGTCAGGTCAAAGCAAGGGAGGGGCAGAGAGAAACTTGTCTGTCCCAATGAGCCCTCCGTGTACTGAACACTCTCTATAACATCTACACACACTGTCCCGAACAATTCCTGTACCCATGGCTACCTGTGAACACCAAGTTTATTGCTGGCATAAACTCTACAAAAGGCCATGCATTCCAGGGTAACTGCACCCAGCAAGCACCCACCCACGTTTGTCGCACAGACGTGCAGTAAGCATGTTAAAACAATCTGGCAGGCCACAAAGTCACACCGCACCTAGCCAGTTGCACATGGGAGAAGGAAGGTAAACACAAGGTGTATGGGAAATGCACAAGCACAAAAACTTCATAGGTTCACCGCTTGGGCAAGCACACTGAGTGCATCTGTGCTTGCTGGGTGCAGTTACCCTGGAATGCATGGCCTTTTGTAGAGTTTATGCCAGCAATAAACTTGGTGTTCACAGGTAGCCATGGGTACAGGAATTGTTCGGGACAGTGTGTGTAGATGTTATTGAGAGTGTTCAGTACACGGAGGGCTCATTGGGACAGACAAGTTTCTCTCTGCCCCTCCCTTGCTTTGACCTGACAGCAAACAGAGAGAGAGTTTATCTCATGACAGGGTGCATAGCTGTGTTTTCAGCTTGCTATTTCTGACCTTCCCCCTGTCTTGAGAACAGCATCTTTAAGATGCACCTGCTGTCACAAATTGGTATTTCCCCACACACCCAGCTCCCCCATCCCTGCATTGGATGATGAAAGCAGAGGAAGGAAGCGGGGGAATCAGGTGATGGATAGATGGGGCAGGCTGGGCCAACATTCATTCCTGACAGCTGGTTAGGTTTTAGGTGGGGTTTGTTGCTCTAAAATGAGCTCTTTGTACATTGTTGGAATCTGTGACCCAATCAGTGGGATGTAGCTGGAGGAGGTGGTGCTAATGAAGGCTGGTACAGCTGACAATAACTCTGGCAGCGAGGAAGGCGGAGGGGGCACTGACTGGCACAAGAGGCGCCTTCACATCTTTAGGTCAGTGTAAGGTGTCTCAAAAGGCTGGCTGACGTGATCAGTGATGGCTGTGGAAGAGTGTGGGTAGTTGTCCCCCACCTGCTTTTTCCTACTGTCACCCATCAGGTCTGCAACAAAAGACCAGGCTGCATTGCATTTATCCTGATGGCAGGATATGGCATCTTATGGCACTGCAATGGAGTTTTACAGTGGGATCTGAAGTCTGGGGAAGGTAGGCACATGGGGCCATGCAATGCAAGGGGACACAAAGCTGTATCTGAGGAATGCCCACTGCTCCCCATCCTGGATGTTCTTGGAGAGGTAGTGACATCTGCAGTGCACACATGGACTGTGCCATCAGGTCCATGCTGCAGGCTGACCTTGAGGAGTCTCGGCAGGGTAATATGGAAGGGACAAGCCTGGGATCATGGGTGGCCAAGTTCCCTCTTCTCCTGGAGGGAGTGAGAAGAGGTGCTGTTTGCTGGAGCAGCACAAGAGCACTCCATGCCATGTGAAATGGACTCTGGCTGCAGCTCTCAGGAAAGCAGAAACATTATTTCTTTACCTTCCTTTTCTGACTTCTTTGCACTCCCTGCAGTGCAAACTCCTTTATTTTCCTCAAGCTCCTCCTGAAGCACAACAGGTACCTCCTGCTCTTCAAACCTCTGAACACCTGGAACAGAGCAGGTGTGTTTTTGTGCTCAGAAACTTTCCTGGTTGAGCTGATAGACTGCGGTGCTGCACTTCCCTTTCACCTGAGCTTTCATCAGGCAGGCTGAGGGAAGAAGCATCATGAAGGGAGCTGTCTGCCTTACAAAAAGCGAGGGCTTGTTCTTGAGCTGTGATTTAGGAAGAGATTATTCCCTGCTTTAGGTCATCAGAAGTTACCTGAGCTGCTCGCTGTGGGAGCCTTGGCCTTTCATACCGAGATAACCCCCCACAGCTGAATAGGCATCTTGATGAGCTCTCTTCATGTTCCCCATTTTCCTGGGCAGTGCCTAGCCCTGTGTCTGGATAGCCATCACTGTGGGATATGACCAAAGTGAGCTCTGCCAGCAGTATTTTTCAGCCTGTAATGCACAAGCTGCAAGCAGGAGGGGAGGTGAATGGGGCTGTCCAGAGGGAAAGAGGCAGTGGCAGTGGGGGCAACTTCTCTTTCTGAGGACCGTCTGTGCCTTGCGTTTTATGGCAAGGCTTCTCTCCAAGGGCCTCCAAGCAACCCGTTGAGCTTCTTTTATTTAGGCAGGCCTCTTGCCCTGTAGCAGAAAAGTCTCTCCCATTTCCCACCCAGGGAAACTGAGGCAGGGAGAAAGGCTGCAACGCACTTAGTGGCACACACTGGGGCTCAGCAGGAGAGCAGTGATGAAGCACAACACTTCCCATACTTGCTTATCTGCCAGCTGCCTCGGAAATCCTGGAGAACAGCCGGGTGCTGGTGCTGAGCCTGGGGTTATGGATAACTTTCTATTCGCTGCTTGGATCCTGCTGCCTTTTGCACTGCAGATATATCTCCTCCTTCTTGATCTGCTGCCTAATCTATAATCCCAGCTCCCTGCTGCCATTCCCTAGGAGTGCTGCTTTCCCCTCGGTCTGTAAATCCTTACAGGTTGGGTCAGGGTTAGTGAGCAGAATCGGTCTCTGTCATCTGTTCAAGGCTTGGGGGTATTTATTTATTTATTTATTTGTCTTAATCTCGGGAGATTGCTGCATTCGTCTTGCATGATACCAAAGCTGCAGCAAGCAGGATTGAAGCATAGCAAAAGACTAATGCAAATTAGACCCGCTGCATAACATCTTCAGCAGCTGTGAAACCTGTGATCTAAACTCAGGTGTCTGCTACGCTGACTTTATCTGTGTTAGGATCCCCTGTTTCGGTGTGCAGATACTGAAACAGAACAAAAAGCTAGAGAGAGAGCATGGCAAAGAGATGTGGAAGGGAGTCTCTCTCCCTGATGCTGAGCCCTTTAAGAAATGAAGGGGAAGGTAAGCTGGAGCCCTGAGATTCTAAGCTGGTTGTGCTGAGGCTGAAGAGAGGGCTCTGGTAGCATTTTTCAGTTCTGCTTCCTCTGGCACAAATGCTTCTAGCTGGGCAGCAGGGAAAAGGATGATGATGGAGACCTGTGCAAATTGAGCATGTTGGGCAAGGGCAGATCTCAGAAGGCTGCTGGAAGGTAGGGCTTTATAAGAAGGGTTTGCCTGCACAGAGGGGCTGGAAGCAAACGGTTCTGTGTGTGAGAAAGTCCTGGTTTTGTGGAGCTTGTAGTGGGAGGGTATGCTCAGAGGCTGAGCAGAGGGCAGAGTAAATGGGGAGAATGTTGTGGTGGAGTGGTCTGTGTGCGCTGCAGGGTGTTACTCAATGACCCCACTGCCAAGGGAAACCTCCGTCGCCCTGATATTGGGGGAGGCAGTACCTCTGGAAGGCAAGGGAGTGGAGCAGGAAAGCAGACTGAGATTCTGTCTGCCTTCAGCTCAGCCTTCCTTCCAGTACATTATTTGGTCCTCTCCTAGCCCACCTCACAGCCAGTGCTGTCCAGCTGCAGCTCTTGCCAGCTAACCACGATTGATGGGGGTGAGATGTACCAAGCAGCCTTGCTTGAATGGGACACGATTTGCTGATGTTTCTCCTGGGGCCATGTGAGGTCTCTGGAGAAGAGATGGGTTAAAGAAATTTGTTGTTTTCCCCATCAGCCCTGTGTCTCCAAATACCTCCTGTTGTGCTGCTGTTTGGTGCAGGCTTGTCTGTTAGCAAGTTGCTGTTGTCATCTTAGATATGTGCAATTGGCACAGAACCTCTGTGCCCTATCTAGCAGCAACTTTTGGAGCGAAGGTTGACCACACCTGCATTTGGCATGGCCAGGGGTACGATGGGATTGCTTTTGCATAATTTAGCAGTGTCTTGAATTATTTATAGTGCAGTTGTGCTCTGGAACAGAGTCTTCTCACTTTCCTTGAGTGCTGGGGAGAGGGGAAGGACAGGGAGGGAGGGATGGGGGAGGGGGCAGGAGAAAGAGAGGAGTTTGTCAAGCATCCAGAGTCTGTCACTTAATGGTGTGGGTTTCCTTTCTGCCTATGTTTGCATGTGCCTCTGTGAAGCTGAACTGGCCTGAAAATCCAGTTCTGGTTTCTGCATCACTCAGGTGTGTGGTACTGCAGAGCATCTCTGTGGGCTGAGGCTGTGCAAGAGGTTCAGGAGTTTGGAACATTGTCTTTGCAGCAAGAAGACTGTGTCAGGCCAGGAAGAGAGCGAGTTTGATGCTTGGATATGGTCCCTGACTCAATTACAATGCTGTGCTGTAAACCTGGAGCGGGGATCATTGGGACTGCTCTCAAAAATATTCAGATGCTTGAGAGCATTTTCTTCTTTTGAAGGCCCATTTTGTTCTGCCAAAGTGTTTTTTAGCTTTGGCATGGCACGGTCCATTGGACTTTACAAGAGATGATCAGAACCTGAAGATTTAAGAGATCAGGTGGTTGAGCAGCAAACTGTGCAGCTGAAATTCTTATTGTTTCTCAGTGATTAAACTCTGAAGAGCAACCATTTGAGGGGAGAGGGAGACTGGGGTGGTATTTTACAGGCTCTTGCAGCAGAGGAGCATCGTGGAGACGAGCTGGGCTGGCTTAGCATTCATCACAGCTATGTATGTGTGAGCTTAATGGCCTTTGGCTCTCTGCCTCGCTGTGGCAGGTTGCTGGACCATGCAGGTGGACTATCCTGCTCCAGCCTTGCTTGTCCTGGTGGCTTCAACGTGATCATGGCTCCCTCCTGAATTGCACATCTTTCTCATTCATCACCAAATGTTTGTGGTTTGCTTACACATTAGTTATGTGTTCCTCTTTTCCTTCCTTTCTGGCCTGGCTGTGGCCACTGCCTTCTCAGAAATGGTTAGAGTTCAATATAAATGTTTATGTTGCTGAAACAGAGGGGAGAGAGGGCTGAAGGTAGAGAGGGAAAAGAACTTGGCCTGTAATCAAGTGATTGTGGAAGTAAACTGCTCTGCCTACTGTGCCGTTGGGCAGAAATGCTCAGCTTCTCTGTTTTTATCTGCACAGTGTCAGTTTGTGGCTTTTGCACTTGGGGAGAGTTGGCCAGACAATCACCAGATATCCCCTGGACAAGCTTTGCTCCCCCATGTGGCCCTGGTTCTCAGGTTCTTCAGGCTGAAACAAAACCCATTGTTTCCATTATTTCATCGAATGTCTTTACCTCTTGTCAGGGATGTCAGCAGCTGGCGAAATGCAAAATTCCTCCTGGTCCTTCTCCAGAAGTACAGCAACCTGAGGGAACTATGTGAAGACAAATGTTCCTAAAACCTGTGTGATGATCAGGATGGCGTTTGATTTTCCTGGTGAAGACTAGTGGTCTCCCTCTTTCCCCATAGAGTGGCTCCCAGTCGATTCTGCTTGGTTTAATCTGGAGATCAGGGCACTCCTTTATGTAGTGAAAGGAAATGTTTGTACAGAAGCAGTAAACATATTGTTGAGACCCAGGCCTGCTGCAATGCCTGTAAACAAGATCCAGCCGTCTGTGGGAGGCAGAAGAGAGATTTATGTGACCCTGAGTTAAGTGCATTAGGAGGCTTTTGATTTCATTCTGGGAAACTGCCCCTTTTCGTGGTACCATATGCCTGTTACTGGCATAGAGCTGTTACTGAAGATTTGGTTCGTGTGGATTTAATCCGAGGGGCTGTGATGCTGTAGTCAGAAGGATTACAGAAGTAGGGGGGTTGTCTCTGCAAGCCAGAGCCCGAGGTGCTCTGCAGAGCCCTGGAGCTGGTGCCCTTTGTCCACCGCAGAGGTGGGAATCTGGGCTGATTCACTTCTGCCTTGGGGCAAGGCATTGAAGAGCTCTCTGCCTATCAGCGCTTTCTTTCTGAAAATAATAACAAAGTGAAGTGGCAGCAGGGGATCCAGGCGGCACTGTGTCGAGGTCTTGCCTAAGTCTTGAAAGAGGAAATGAAGAACAAAGGCAGAAGAGACAAATAAATAAAGGTCTGTTCTTGGTCCAAGAAAAATTCCCGTGGGTTCATGTAGCATTGTCGGGAAGACGCGACACTCCCAGGGCTGGCGTTAGTTTCTGAGAAATAAAAGGAATGGGGAAAGAGGCAAGAGAATGAGGGGAGGGTTGGGGATGGGGATGGGGAGGAGAGAAGGCGGGAGAGACACCCTAGAGAAGCCTCTCAGCGTGGAGTCAGGTTTCTCTGGCTGTTCCCAGTGAAGAGGGGTTAATGCTCTTTTCGTGGGATTGGCTGGACACCAGACATTCAGGGAAGAGGAGGATCTGGGGGCTGCCAAGTGGGACCCCTGTGGCCTGAAATGGGGGGGAGAGGAGGGAAAGGAAGAGGCTGGGGAGGCTCTTCCAAACAGTAATAGATCGGCTACTGTGGGAAAGTGAGTGCACTGCCAAACCCCAAGTGGTTGGTGATGGATGGGGGAGGAAGGAGGGCGGGGATGGAGGGCCAGTTCTTCTCTGTGGCCATTCGGATCTCACTGCTGTTCCGTGGCCTTTTTTTATTTATTGTCTTCTTGGGGTTTAATTACTCTCCTTCTCGATCCATCTTAGGGAGCTTTTATCCTGGGGATGCACAAACAACTGCCACCCATTTCAAAATATAGCTGGAGGCAGTGTGGTTTCTGCCTGCGTGGGTCTGTGCACTCTACCCATCACCATGGCATCAAAAGCTTTTTGCCTCCTTCCTTCTTTAATCACCTCATTCCTGGCTCACGAGGCACCCACCTCACTTTCTTCTGGGCCATTCAGCCTGCATCTCCTGGTCGCTTGGGCCGTGACCTGGTCCCCAGGAACTCTCCTGCTTTCCTTTGCTCTGGGTTTACGTGCTTAGGCTGGCATGTGTTCTCTTCTCCCATAGGCCCCATAGGTAATCTTGGTGGCCCATTTTGGTGCTTTTATCAGGATTTGTGAATTCTACTCCTCTTGCTTGGCATACATGGACTGCCAGCCATAGTCCACTTTGAAAGCGGTTACCTGCTGCTACTACTTCTTCCCTGATGCTGTTGGAAGGAGTGGGCTCCTAATGATAGTTGAACAGTGTTTAAAGAGTGCCGTATTCTGGAATTCATTCATGAATTAATGTATTCTAAATTCATGTAGATACATCCATTCTGAGGATATATCTACACGGTACGACAGTTTTGGTGAAAAGTGAGCTGGTGAAAAAATTTGGAAAGTTTCTGCTGGTCAGCTGCTTGTTCCCCTGCTTAGGCACTTTTCTTGAAGTTTATTTTAAGCCAGTTAGATCTGCTGCTGATTTGGCTTTACAAAGCAGACTTTCATACAACTGACAACTTGAGTTCATACAACTGACAGCTGAGGGGTGGTGAGCTGTGAAGGTGGTGAATGAAGGAAGAGAACCCATGAAACAACAGCCTGTGTTACTACACGCCTCACTTGAGGTCTCTAGAAGCATGATTTTCTTTTATCCTCTGACAAAATGGTTTTGTCCAGTCCCTCTCTGCAAGACACCGAGACTAGTTGAGAGTTCTTACATACTTCTTTGATTGCCCCATGGCCTCTCTGAAGCCATAAGTTGGTTGTGGTTTGTTTTTTGTTTTTTGTGGGTTTTTTTGTTTTGTTTTTTTGTTGTTTTTTTTGTTGTTTTTTTTGTTTGTTTGTTTGTTTAGTTTTGTCCCTTTTTCTTTTCCTATTTCTCATCTCATGATGGAGCATTCCTTCCCTGTAAGACATTGAAGTCTAGGAACAGAAGAGCGAGCCAACTCCATTTTGTGTTGCTGTGACCACTGCACTCCTGAAGCAGTGAAGAGCAGCAGTACTGGATTTGTCTGGGAGAAACACTTCGTGTTGTTGGTGTGCATGTGTACTGCAGAGTGCACTGAGTGGTGCTCACCCCCTGATGTCCTGAGAGACCCCGTCTTGGAGCCAACTGCAATCTCCAAGGCCATCACAGCAGCTTCTGTGGAACCAGATGTTTTGGAGAGACAGTAAAGCAGGGTTGAGGAGGAGTCCTCCCAGGATATCAGGCATAAGTGGAGATGAGAAGAGGCCACTCCTTTAGCAGAAGGAGCACTGAGAAATTAAAACTGTGGCTTCTGAGATCATCATGAGGACTTGGAGGCATCTCTGGAACCATGGAAATTCCTATGGTGAGACTGGCTTTGGATGGAGATAGGAGATTAATTACAAGAGGGTCTAGTAAAGCTGAAGGATACTGAGAAGAATATTTGATGGATTCCAGTGGTGCTGGAAATTCGGTTTCAAGTTTTCTTTAGTATGAATTACATTATCCTTGTGATGTCCAAGTACTTCTTGGATAAAATTAAATCGCTGTCTCACGGGCCATTATTGGATTTCAGTAGTTTTCTAGTCTTCTCTGAGCAGATCTTCTTTCAAACTGGGGGCTGGAGAATTATATAATTGTGCTGCTATTAGTACTATGGTAGTTAGAGTAAGAACAGTCTGTACGAGTGGAGGGTTTTATAATGGACTCTGAAGGTGTTCAGATACTGGTCTATTCTGCTGACTGAAAGATCAGTCTTGAGCTGAAGTCCTATCAACAAAGACCACTTTATCTGCAGGTCCCATCTGCTCTGTATGGGAGGGTAAAGAGCTGCTTTGTCCTAGAGTCTACAGCTGTGGCTGGAGATGTGGATGCTGAGATAACCAAAGCTCAGTCCACCGAAGAGCAGGACAAGACACTGGAGAGAACAGTTTAAACAGTGAAAGCCCTTGGAAAGCGTGGAGTGCATAGGTAATGTGCTTCCAGGGGTTGAAGAGGTGAGCAGCTACAGTACTTAAAAAAAGAGCTGGAGGCTTTATACTGCATCCATCTTATTTTCTGTATGCAGCAGATTGTAGCTACTGGTGTGGAGTACTTTGGTTTCCTACAACAGCATGTAGGAGAAGACATCTGTTTCCTTTTTGACCACAGATGCTTCTGGTCAGTTGAGGCCCAGCAAGGCCATGCATACAATCCTGAGGCTTGTGGTTGACATGATGCACATCACGTGTCTGCCCTCATGGGAAGGGGAAAGCAATGCCTTGGTTTCTTAGCTGTGCTGTTACCCTTCCGTGGCCAACCTCACTCTAGCTTTGTGTAGAACCACCCTTTAGCTGTCTTTTCCTCCATCCAGTTTTCTTCCTGGCTTGATGACACCCACTGATGTTATGTGGATAGCAGCTCTGTTGAAAGTTGCCATCTTATCTGTCTGCTCACCTCCCTGTTGAAAGGGAGGGAAGATGCTTAGGGCAAAGCCTGGCTTGCCCATAACCTGACCTTACTTGGAGAATAACTGTGCTGGATGGCTTGTTCCAGCTGGGTGTGCAGGCAGCAGGTGAGTGGCACTTTGTGTTCACATGCCTCAAAGCTGCAAAGGAGATGCATAGCATGAGGTATTGCTGTTTTGCATTAGTGCTGTGGGCAGCAACTCACGATGAAGGTCACAGAAGTGCTGTATTCTGTCCTTGAAACTTGAATGGAAGCTGAAATGGACCTGCCTGCATTCATATCACCTTGTACTATGATTCTGCCAGAACTTCCTGCTGACATCCCCCAAGACTGCAGTCCCTGAAAACACTATGGTGTCCTTCACTTGAAAGAAATGCTGAGCCCTAGCTATCTTCTGGCACATCCTGCTTCTCTCCACTTTCCCTGCTCTGCAGCATCGTAGTATAATCTTCTTTTCCTACCTCTAAGCAAAGTGCAGTCCTGTGGACCCGTTTTAGTTGTAGACAAATAGCAGGTATTACAGTTTCTCCTCACTTCTGCTGGTGTTTGCAAGACAAAACTCAAAATTTTAGGGTGTTTTGAAGTACTGTGGCCCTGATGCATGTTGTGATTCCTCTGGATGGCAGGTAGATCTAGTACTTGCGGAGCTTGTTCATTTGTTTCCTGCCGGAGCAGAGAAAAAGCTTGGTGGAATGGGGGATGGAAGTCATGCTGGATTCTAATCTGCTGTGTGAAAGCAATTCTAATTTGAATTGCTGCTTTGTGTTGAAGTGTCTGAGTGTTGGGCAAATATGTTACTGCATGGGTGTTAGGGGATAACTTTAGGCAGAGCTTCTCTGTAGCGGGGGAAAAACAAGCTTCTACTCTGACTTGTCTCCTGTAGCAGCTTTTCTCCTGTAACCATCGGAGAGGTCTTAGGGAGTCTCATCCTGTGCCCTAACAAGTTGGAGCGTGGGGTATCATGCATTCAGGGGCCTGTTGCGTGGCTTCTTGCCAGCATCCTCCAGAAGAGAATATTAGGCCTGGTGAACTGCCAGCAGCTCTTAGCGGTGCGTATATCTCTCTCTAGCTCCTTGAAAAAAAATCAGGATATGATTTCTGGATGGTATAAATCAACTGGTCACTTGATATAATGGCAAAATAAAATTATAACAGGTGCCTGAAGATAACTTGTATGCATACGACTTCTAGCTTTCCTCCTTCTCTGAAAGCCCTTCCCATGCATGGTAGAGACATAATTCGAACAAGGAAATATCAAAGGGATCCCTTACAAAAAGAAGCTTTCAGCTTGTCTTGCTGAGACTGAATGTTGCTGAAGCAGTTTATAACTGTGTGTTCCCTAAAGAGCTTTGTCTTAATGGAGCTGGCTGTCCATGCTCCTTCTGGCTTTTTCTTCTACTTGAACATTAAAGGTTTTCCTGCTGTTGTTTTTAACCCGACAGCAACTTGATCACTCTTCCTGAGATCAAGTTGACTTTTTTTTTTCCCCTAGTCACTCAAAAGTGTCAAAAGGGAAATATCTTTTCTTGCTGTTTTCTCTATTGATGGTAACTGATGGCTGCTTTGTGGCAGAGCAGCTGGGCTCTTTTATGACAAGCTGAGATGCCTCTCTGACTGGTACCTCCTTTCTCATTTTCACCACACATAAATGTTCTGGATGGGGAAGGTGGGTAATAACATCTTCCTCCCCTGCTGGCCTTTCTCTCCAATTAGCCACCACTCAAAGATGGATCTTTCACTGCAGTAAAAATCAG
The DNA here is from genome assembly GCA_038090715.1 of Florisuga fusca. Taxonomy (NCBI): domain Eukaryota; kingdom Metazoa; phylum Chordata; class Aves; order Apodiformes; family Trochilidae; genus Florisuga; species Florisuga fusca. The sequence goes on from JAAWXA010000003.1 coordinate 7,382,316, forward strand.
AGGATATGGGAAGAGATACATGACTGATTTTCAGCATCTTGGTCCACCCAAGGGTGGGTGAGTGTTCTCCACTCCCCAGCAGAGGAATCCCTGGCATGCGAGAATGAAGGTGGTTCCTAGGGAAGAGGTTTCGAGGAGGACACAGCTTGCCTCTTTGTTTCCCTCCGTTTAGGGGAGGATAGGAAATGGGCTTGTGTTCCCACTCTCCAGCAAAAGCAAAAGCACAGTGACAATTTCCTCCTGGAACATGGTCAGCAGCAGGACAGCAGAGGGTACTGCAGGGCCAGCTTGCTTTGGCAGAGCTGCAGGGAAGGGCTGTGGACACCATCCTGGATCTAGATGCAGGCACAGAGCAGTGCACAGGCTGAGTTTTGCCAGTGGGTGAAGAGCTGCAGAGCTGTGTGCTGAGCTTGACAGATACTGATGTATGCAAATGTCGAGTGAGGAAAATATGCTTTATTTCCTAAAACTACGTGTCTTGTTATATTGACATGGCACGCCAATCCTGGGAAGCAAAGCAGTTTGCTGAATATTAAGTGTTAAGGCCTTTTGTCTGGGAATTTATCATGGCATGGGGAGCCTCACGGCCACCTGGGAGGAAGATGGAGATGTGCCTTGTGTGACTCACCCAGCACCTGTCTGCTGTCCTGGGCTGGCCCAGAGGAAATTGTGTGAGTCCTGTAGGTACTGGAGTGAAACCAGCATTACCTGGCATCCCTTGGGATTGCCTTATTGGAGCAGGCCAGCCATTCATCTCAGGCTTCAGTGACCTGATGTCTGGAGGTAATGCCTCAGAGAAAAGGCAGGACACTTGATTGGAGAAAGCTGTACTAATTTATCAATGTGGGATATTTTTTTCCTGACAGCCAGTCTCTGCTAATTTAATGCTTTCAGCTTCCTTGTGCCTTTCCCTTCCCCACGTTTCAAGACAGAGCAAGAACTGGTGACACGCAAGGAAAAGGCACTGGTAATTCCTCTACATTGCAGATGACAGAACCAGAATATGAATCTTAAAAAATAAAGAAAATTTTTAAAAATACCCTGGACACAACGAGGTACTCTTTTGGGCTTCTGCAGCTCCTCATTTTGCCCCCACAAAGAAAGCTTGACTGCAAGCAGGGTGCAGGAGGTAAGGGCTTGTCCTGGCATGGCTCCCTGAGGAAAGATGCCATTTCCTCCTTCTCAGGCCACCTGACAAGATGGTCTCCTGGGGATGCATAAAGCCAGGGCCCAGGCTTTTTCCCTCCCATGGCAATACTAAGTTGCTGAAGTTACCTTCAGGCTTCCAGTGCCCCACTTGACATGGGGCTCCTTGCCCTGCTGCCCAGGTGGGGCAGGGATGGTGTTGGTGGACAGTGGTTCTTGCTAAAATGGTCACCACAAAGTGCCCAGAAAGGTTTGTTGCTGAGCTGTAATGTATGACTGTGGACAACCCTTCTACCAAAGTCAGTATGAGAGCCATCTGGAGAGAGCCAGGTATGTTTTCCTTTGGGTAATTGCCATCTGTCTAGATGTTTTATGGCTTTTCATGTTAGTATTAAATTCACAGAATCACAGAATGGTTTGGGTTGGAAGGGACCTTAAAGATCATCTAGTTCCAGCCCCCCTGCTATGGGCAGGGACACCTTTCACCAGACCAGGTTGCCCAGCATCCCATCCAACCCAACCTGGCTTTGAACACTTCCAGGCAGGCGACAGCCCCAACTTCTCTGGGTAACCTGTTCCACTGACCCACCACCTTCACTGTCAAGAATTTCTTCCTAATGTCTAATCTCAATTGACTGTCTTTCATCTTAAATCTGCTACCCCTCATCCTATCACTCCATGCCCTTAAAGTCCCTCTCCAGTTTTCCTTTATACCCCCTTCAAGTACTGGAAGGCTGCTATAAGGTCTCACAGGAGCCTTCTGTTCTCCAGGCTGAGCAGCCTGAACCCTCTCATCCTGTCTTCATAGGAGAGGTGCTTCAGCCCTCTGATCCTCTTCATGGCCCTCCTCTGCACTTGCTCCAGCAGCTATATGTCCTTATGTGGAGGGCTCCAGAGCTAGACATAGTACTCCAGGTGGGGTTTTGTGAGAGCAGATTAGAGGAGGTAGAATCACTCCCCTTCAGCTGCAGGCCATGCTTTTCATGCAGTCCAGGATAATGTTGGCTTTCTGGGCTGCAGAACACATTGCTGGAAGGCATCCTTCTCCTCCACTGTGTCAGCCACACCACACGGTTTGGTGCCATCAGCAAACTTGCTGAGAGCACCTTCAGTTTCACTGTCCTTGTCGCCAAAAAATGTTAAGAAGCACCAGTCCCAGTACTGAGCCTTGAGGAATGCCACTTGTCACTGATCTCCGCTTGGGCATTGCAGCTCTTTGAGCATGACTATCCAACCAATTATTTAACCACCAAGATGTCCATCCATCAAGTCCATGTTTCTCCAACTTAGAGACAATGATGTTGTGCAAGACAGTGTCAAATACTTTGCACAAGTCCAGGTACATGTCAGTTGCTCTTCCTGTCTCCACTGATACTGTAGCCCTGTAACGGAAGGCCAGAAAATTTTGTCAGTCACAATTTGGCCTCGTTGAAGATGTGTTGGCTTTCACCAGTAACCTTCTTATTTTTCATGTGCCTTAGCATAGCCAGGAGGATCTGTTCCATGACTTTGGCCACAGAGGTGAGACTGACAGGCCTGTAGTTCCCTGGGACTTATTTTTTTCCCCTTTAAAAATAAATAAATGGGGGTTACGTTTCTTTTTTTCCAGTCAATGGGAACTTGACCAGAGTGCCATGATTTCTCAAATGTGATGGATAGTGGCTTTGCAACTTTGTCCACCAGTTCCATCAAAACAACAGATGTATGTCCTCAGGACTTGTGCACCTTCAGGTTCCTTAGATGATTGTGAACTTGACCTACCCCTGTTGTGGGTGGTTTTTCATTCTTGCAGTCCCTGCCTTTGCCTTTTGTGACTTGGGTGGTGTGGCTAGAGCCTCACGCTCACCTCGGCCTTCTCCATATCTTGCATAGTCTAGTGTCCTGTTTCCTCCTAGAAAGAGCCCATGTTTTCCTTAGTCTTTCTTTTGTCACCATCATACCTGCAGAAGCTTTTCTTGTTGTCCTTTATCCCTGGCCAGATGGACATTAGCTTTCCTCACCTGGTCCCTGGCTGCTCAGACAATTTCTCAGGATTCTTCCCAGGCTACCTGTCTTTGCTCCACCCTCTGTAGACTTTTTTTTTACAGCTGAGTGTGTCCAGGAGATCTTTGTTCAGCCATGCAGGCCTCCTGGTGTTCTTGCCTGCCTTCCTCTTTGTTTGGATGCATCACTCCTGGGCTTGTAGGAGGTGATCCTTGAATATTAACCAGCTTTCTTGGCTCCTTTTCCCTCCAGAGCTTTATCCCATGGTACTCTACCAAGCAGATCCCTGAAGAGGCCAAATTGTCTCCAAGTTAATCAGTAAACATGCTTTGCTGTATTTTACTTAAGACCTTCTGAAGTGGCAGGAGCAGGCTGGGTTGCTTCTTCCCTTCATTCTTGCATAGGACATATGTATATGTCATGAAGAGCCCTACAGCAGCCCCTCTGTGGGACTGGTGGTGTGGGGCAGGTCCCTATACACCTCAGGAGGAGGTTCTGCCTCCCGTGAAGGCGTTCCCAGCACCCTCATGTACAGGGCAGAGGGTTCATAAGCGACAGCACAGAGTCTGCGGTGTCTCTGAGGAACTTTGGCCCAGGGCAGAGAGCTGCCATGGGCTGAGCGTGTTGTGGAAAGGGCACAGTGGTGATGTCGCACGTGTGGGGCTTGGAGGGGGTCTCTGCTTCTTCATCTGCTGTTGCATGAAGGGTTTCATGGTCCTGGGAAGAGGAGGCAGCCTCTGCATTGCAAATGGCTTTTGGGTGACCGTGTTCCCCTGATCATCCCAGTCTTTCCTTCCCGAAACAGCAGAAGACTGAAGGCTTATCTCTTTTCCTTGGGTGAGCTTAGTTTTTTCTTTCTTCTGATTTTTTTGCGTGTCCTTTTTCTGGAATGTAGTCTTCAATCACTTCTCTGCCTGACAGCAGCTCTGCACTCCTTGCTTCGGCTGGGGATAGCTATGCATTTATTTTAGCTGCCTTGATCCAGATGCAAAAAACCTCTCAGTATCTGGTCCACAGAAAATGAAAAGCAAAAGGCTACATCTGGAGACACAGTAGACTTCAGAGGGATGGAAGAATTGTAAAAGTGAGAGAATCTTAATTGGTTTTATTTCCTGTTCCCCATGTGAACTTTGGTAGCATTTCCTAGGAACAGTAATGGGTTTTAGGGCGTGTTGAGCAAACACTGAAATTGTGGGGGGGGCGTAGGTGTTGTCATGGCTCTGGCAGGTGGCTAATGATCTCAGTCCTTTAAAACTGCCTCTTACACTGATCATGTTACAGCTGTGTATATACCCCTTACTGCCTCTTGCCCTTCCTGCTTGCTCTCTCTTCTCCCAACCCTCTGATGGTATGGGGCTGGAGGAGACTTGTGTTCATTTTGTTTCCGTCTATGAATAGCAATGAATCTTCCAACTATGTTGAGTTCTCTAGGTTATGAATTCCTGCTATTCTGGATTTTTCATCTTTCTACCCCAACATCAGTGGTTTTTTTGTCTGTGACTGACTAGAAGAGGCTCAGCTTGGTGTTACCCAGCCCAGGCAAAAGGTCCACTGTAGATGAGAGGGGGTGGGGAGAGTAGTTCTTGGATTCAAGTCTCAAACAATGCATGCTGAATTTGGATCAGCTTTGTGCCATCCTCAGTGTGCCTTCCTACCAGCAGTAAACTTTTTGCACCTCAGTAACTCTTGAATGTGACTTTCCTTTTCGTGGCTTTTCCGCAGGATGAAGATGAGACGCCATAAACTCTTTCTGACTCTCTGCATGGCTGGTCTCTGCCTCATCTCCTTCTTGCACTTCCTCAAGGCCCTTTCCTATGTCACCTTCCCCCGGGAGCTGGCTTCGCTTAGCCCCAACCTCGTCTCCAGCTTCTTCTGGAACAATGCCCCCATCACACCTCAGGTCAGCCCTGAGCCAAGGGCTGCAGAGCTCCTCCACACACCCTTGTACTCCCACTCCCCCTTGCTCCAGCCCCTGCCTCCCAGCAGAGCCAGCGAAGAGCTGCACAAAGCCGAGTTTGTGCTGCCAGAAGACACGACAGAATATTTTGTCCGTACCAAAGCCGGCGGTGTTTGCTTTAAACCAGGCACCAAGGTGCTGGAGAAGCCACCCGTGGGAGGACGGCCAGAGGAGCGAGTGGATGGCACGGCCTCAGGGCGCCTGGCTCGGAAGCCGCTGAGCGCCAGTGGGACCAAGCGGCGCAAGTGGGTGGAGTGCGTGTGCTTGCCAGGCTGGCACGGCCCCAGCTGCGGGGTCCCCACTGTGGTCCAGTACTCCAACCTGCCCACCAAGGACCGCCTCGTGCCGCGGGAGATCCCCCGACGGGTCATCAATGCTATCAATGTTAACCATGAGTTTGACTTGCTGGACGTCCGCTTCCATGAGCTGGGAGACGTGGTGGACGCCTTCGTGGTGTGCGAGTCGAACTTCACAGCCTACGGAGAGCCGCGGCCCCTCAAGTTCCGCGAGATGCTCCTCAACGGCTCCTTCGACTACATCCGCCACAAGGTGCTCTACGTCTTCCTGGACCACTTTCCCCCTGGTGGCCGCCAGGATGGATGGATTGCTGATGATTACCTGCGCACCTTTCTCACCCGCGACGGCATCGCTCGGCTCCGCAACCTGCGCCCCGATGATGTCTTCATCATCGATGATGCTGATGAGATCCCAGCCCGTGACGGCGTGCTCTTCCTCAAGCTCTATGATGGCTGGACGGAGCCCTTTGCCTTTCACATGCGGAAGTCGCTATACGGCTTCTTCTGGAAGCAACCAGGCACCTTGGAGGTGGTTTCGGGCTGCACTATGGGAATGCTCCAGGCTGTCTATGCTACTGATGGGATCCGCCTGCGGCGCCGTGAGTACTACACCATGCCTGGCTTTCGGCAGTATGAGAACAGCACGGGACACATCCTGGTGCAGTGGTCGCTGGGCAGCCCCCTCCACTTTGCTGGCTGGCACTGCTCCTGGTGTTTCACCCCAGAGGGGATCTACTTCAAACTGGTATCAGCCCAGAACGGGGACTTTCCCCGCTGGGGTGACTATGAGGATAAACGAGACCTCAATTATATCCGGGAGCTGATCCGGACTGGGGGCTGGTTCGATGGTACTACGCAGGAGTATCCCCCCGCCGACCCCAAGGAGCAGATGTACGCTCCCAAGTACCTGCTTAAGAACTACCAGCGGTTCCGCTACTTGTTGGAGAACCCCTACCACAAAGCGGAGGGTGCTGGGTGAGGCCACCGGGGCTTGCGGGGGGAATCAAAACTTCACATCAAAGGGAAAGAGTCGAGTGTTTTCGTCTGTTCCTTTATTTGTTCGTTTTCTTTGGTTCTGGGTAGGATGTAACCATTTCACTGGGGTCTGTGCCCTTCCCCCCCCCCCTTCCCTTCATCCCAGGGTGAGTCCTGCGGACTCAGATTCTTCTGTCAAGTGAAGGGAAGCCTGGGCAGGAGGAGGAGAGATGTAGGGGACTGACTCTAGTAGTAGAATAAAGACTTTACTGCATCTCCAGGACCTCTCCTGCTGGCTGGAGAGAATCTCTGCAGCCAGCTGGTGGGTTTTCCTCCAGGGAAGGCTGTGAGGGTCCCATGGGTTCCCATGGCAGCTGTTCCCATCCACCCTCATCCTTTGTGGATCAGAGCAAGCACAGATGTGAGCCTAGGCTGATCAGTGAGCATGTGAGTCAGTAGGCACAAACCGATGCGAGTGGTCACGTGTGCAGATGTGTGTCACAGGATTTTTTTTGGATGAGTGAATGTGCAAAAGCATCTCAGTGTGCATTTATTTTTTGTATACCTCTGAATTCAAAGATTATTTTAGGGAAGGGAATTATTTTGCTTCCAAGGTGTTGTCCCTAAGATGCATCCTCCTCCTGCACTCCTGCTACCTTAATGCATCTGTCCTGGGCTGTATCTTGCCCTGATGCTCTACCAAGCCTGGAGCAGACAGATGGGAAGCAGAAAAAAAATGTTGAGGTTTTTTTTGGTGGTTTCTTTTTTTTTGTTTGTCTTTTGGGTTTTGTGGGGTTTTTTGTTGTTGTTTGTGGGTTGTTGTTGTGTTTTTTGTACCTCCTTTTTCACCCCCACCCCCCACAACACTGGCTTGGCCCACAGAAGCTGAAGCATCTTCCCTGCAGAACATGGTTCTTTTGGGGCTGGGATAAGCTCTGTAGGGGATCTAATCAGATGGTGGGAGCGTATGTTTACAAGTGCATGGTTTCCTATGTGCATGAGTTCTAACATGCATGGTTTTGGTATGTACATGGGCATTTGTTACCAGTATTGGGGAAGAAGGGGTCATTGTTGGTCTTGGGTATATGTGCTTTCAGGAATGGTGGGATCTAGAAGCTGTGATTTGTGTCTTAGCATGGATGACTTTTGGGGGCATTTGCAGGAGAAGGCCAGGGAGACCATTAGCTCTGTATAGCAGTGCTACACACACAACACTATTGCACACCTCTCTGGCTGCCTCCACAGCCCCATGGGCTGTGCCTGCTGCAGAGCTGCTGCTTACCCATGCTGGTTATTCCTTCTTGCCATGGGGTAAAAGGGAGAGGAAAAGGACAAAGCTCTGAGTCATTGATGGGTGTTGTGTGGAAACATGAAGCTTGTCAAGGCACAGGATCCATCTGTCTGTTTGTAGGGTGAGAGGGAGCTTGTGGAGAAAGGGGCTGTGGGCAGAGTCCCTCTGGGGCCAAGAAAAATGTTTTGAGATGATCATGGAATCCAGAGAGCATGTGCAGACAAGACCATGCAGAGGAGCAGGGATCTTGGAGGACAGTAGTTGAAGCTGTTTGTGCCAGCATCTGCTCAGAGTTTGCCAGTGATGGGTAGTCAGGATCTGGCCCGTTGTTGTCTTGGATTGATTCAGCTCATTGAGGAGGCAGATCCAGGTCCCCACCCTTATTACCATGCCTTAGCAGATGGCTTGATGAGGTGCCCAGAGCCTGGGTTGCAGCAGGCAGAGGGTGAAAAATACAATGAACGTGCTCTATCAGCCTTGCAGTGGAAAGACTGGCTCGTGCTCCAAGCAGAGAAGTAAGGATCGTGTGGAGGAGGAGAATAATGTTGGCATAAGGAAGAGTGTCCCTGACATCAGGCCAGCAGTGCTGAAGAAGGAATGTTTCCATTGCCAATAACTCACTCCATCAGGACTCCATATTACTGTTGTCCTGTCCATTCCCACCCTTGTGCCTCATTCCTATCTCTGTCTCTCTCTTTCTCCCTCCTACTCCCTTCTCTAGAGAAGTGAAAAACTTGAAGAAAAATAACTTACTTGCCTAATAAGACTGAGACTGAAGCAGAATGAAGATTAAGGTCTTAGGTCAAACTGAGATGAAGTTCCTCTTTGCTTCTTCCACATCTTGTGTGCCATAGTGCCTGCTTACCAGAACTGAAGGAACATCTCTTTTTGTTGTTTTTGCTACGGGTTTCGTTTTTTTTGTTTATTTGTTTTAAATCACTGTTCTCCTTTCTCCTGTGTCTTTCCCACAGATGGAAAAGCCTCTTTGGGAACTGAATGGAGGGAGAAGCTGTGGTAGGCAGAATGTTCTTTCCCCAGAGGGAAGCTGTGGTTCTTCTAAGTCCAGAGTTGCAGATACTGCAGGAAAGAGACTTGTCACAATCATGGGGGTCCTTGTGCCTAGTGACAGTGTTTTGGTCATAGATTAGAGAAATGGGGATCCAGCTGGGAAAGGAGGAGCCTGCTTTGAGCAAGATGAGAGCAGTAACGCTGAGGCTGCAGCACGAGGGGAACGCGCTTTCCCCAAGGGCAGCTGGGGGAGAGCAGGTGTGTTACCTCATGGGATTCCGTAGCAGAAAAGTATGGAAAGAATAAGCTATTTTTTAATGTTTACTCTTGGAAGGGAGCCTGAAATCTACTCTCAAACCTTTGGTTTTGCCTTATCTCAGCGACAACAACACAAGTGCAGTGCCAGGCCTTGTTGAAGAAGAGGAGAGAAAGAGAAATCAGTCTTTGTGTGGGTGCTTTGGCAGCATGAGAGCCCCATGAAGGAGGAGATAAATGTGCATGTCTGCTGAGGGTGCACCTTGTTATCTTCCACAGTGGGAGCAGCCTCCCTTGATAACAGTCCTTCCTGTGCATGGACGATGTCGGGGATTTTTAATGCACTACAAGTCAACTTTTTATTGCTGAGGTATGACCCTTGTCTCTTTGGAGTTTCAGGTGAGCCCACAGCTGCAATATCGGGATCACCCATTCCTGAAGTACTGCCTGTTGCCTTCTCTCCCCTCTCTCCATTATTTGCTCCATCATTCTCTGCCTATCCCCTTCTGCCTTTCCCTCCTGCCCCCTGGGGAAGAGCAGTGCTGGGGCTTTTCTGCAGAACTCTGTCTTCCTCCTGGACTTACTTCCTTCCTTAATTCTTAGGAAATTAAATTTACAACAGGCTTCCTTTGTGGTGGGAGGAAGGTACTTTACAGATGAAATGTGTTCCCTTTTTTTTTTTTTTTCCCTCAATAATCATTTAAACATTTTTTTGATTTAAGGCCAAACCAGTCAATGTTTCTGTCTAACCTCATGTCTAGTGTCCTTAGGGAGCTCGAGTGCTTGTCATTAAAAATCTTCCTTCTTGTCCCTGAAGGGGATGGGGACTAGCAAACTGAATTTTGCACAGTGATTTCCCATGGTGGTGGCTTGCCCTCTGCCCAGCCTTGCCTGTATTGCTGTGCTGTGACCTCCATAGCCAGTGCTCAGGGGGGACAGCCACCCTCCTAGGCAACCTCCACAAGGAGGAAACCAAAAGCATGTGGCTTTGTGGGGTGGTGAGTGAGACAAAGAAGGAGGTAGCTTTGTATCAGATCTTCATTTTCCAGTGCTGAACTCTTTGAGGTGAGTGCTGAGGTTCCTTGATCTTGTCTGAACCAGGTGCTGTGAGGTCTGAGAAGGGAAGGACTAAAAAGAACCCTGTCCTGTCCCTGAGATCAGACCCAGATGTCAGTAGCAAAGCCATGTGCTTGCTGCGTGTCTGTGAGTGAAACTGTCTGATGGAGGGAAAGCATCGCCAGCCTTTTCCTGAAAGCCCTCTTCAGCTCTGTGGTTTTTTTCCCAAAAAAACCTTTCTACCTTCAAACTAACTTGTGCAAGGAAGGGCCAGGTGGTAGGTGAAGTAGTAGGGTGATGTCCCTGTGCCCTGCTCTTTTTCTCTCTATCTCTGTTCTTAACTTTCTTTGTGTTTCCCACCTTAAAAAAAAAAAAAAAAAAAAAAAGAAAAGGATTGTGTGCCCATGCATGGCTTTGGAGTGGGGGACTCATGATCCTCCTTCATCCCAAGTGAAGAGAAGGATCTGGGCTTTGGTGGACCTGCAGCAGGTGAGCTTGCTAAAGCAGAGGGAAGAGCTTGCCCAGCTGGGAGGCAAAGGTACTGAGGGTAATACTGTACCCAAGTGATAGACAGAAAAGGTGGGGTGGTTTTGTGCCTGTGTGGTTGGTGTGAAGGATGGCACACTGAAGTCTGCTCTCACTGTTGCATTCTCTGATCCCTGTGTCCTGCTGTGTTTGCTGTTGTGCACCTCGGGCCAGCCTCCTGATTTTATCTTTGTGGCAGGTAAACAAGGGTACCTTGTGGTCTCCAGGTAATGGATTACTCGGGGTGGGGGAGAGTGACAGTGCAGCACGGGTATTTGTTCCTCTCCACTCTCCTTGGTTTATCCTTGTGGGATGTTAGTGTCTTTTCCCCTCCAAAACATTCCCCGGACTCTGTCCCTGTCTCTCGGCTCCTGCCAGCAATCTCCGCAGCTGCTATGCCTCTGCACTGTGAAGACACGTGTCCAGGGTCACTCCTGGTCCAATTAATGAACACTGGTGGTGAAGAGGGAAGGGATGGCTCATCCTGGCTTCACTGACCTCAAACCTTGATGAGAAAGTAGGGAAGCGAGTGGGGGAATGGATCCTGAATCCCTCCATCGTTGTGCTCTCCCCACCCTCCCTTCTGGTTTCAGAGACATTGGACAAACTTGCTCTTACTATGGAAAGAAAAGGGGGGCTGGAGGTAAGAGAGGTGGCACTAAGAAAGGAGAGCTGTTTCCATTGCAATACACTGATATATAAAGTTCTAGGGACTACAGATAATGGACAAAGAAGGGATCCAAAATACTCTGAGACTAAGAATTCAAACCACTGTTTTTCCTTTCTGGGTGCATGATGATGCAGTATCATCCTGGAGGTGGTCCAGCAGCACTTCCAAGCCTGGGGTCTACCTGCACCTACTGGTGGTGTTGCCCCTGCAGTGGCCCCAGAACACTATTTTTGGCAAAAGAACATGTGGACTTGCCAAAACCAGGAAAAAAAAAAAAAAAAAGAAGGAAAAAAAAAAAGAAAAAAGAAAAGAAAAAAAAAAAAAGGTGTCTGCAAAGCTCCTTTCCACTCTGTAATTTATAAATAGCAAGTAATAATGAACTTTTTGTAAGGATAAATCAAATGTACATCCTGAAATCATTTTCTCTGTAAATGGTTGGATTTCATTTCACCCTTAAAGGGATGCTTAAAAGGAGGAGATAATAATAAATTTACAAAGTATGAAAAGAAACCAAGGTGTGTGTGTGCAGCAGCTTTTATTTCAAGCACCTGGTGGAGGAGCTGATGGAAAACAGTGAGGGACGTGGCTTCCTACCTTGGCTGGACCGTGTTCCCAAGAGAGGAGATTGAGGGGGATCCTGTCTGGTTTGGGGAATAATCCCTGATTCTGTGAGCTGATCTGCATGTTGGGTAAGTAAGAGCACATATGGGCATGCAAGTGAGCTCAGAAGAGCTGGTGGATGGGGCAACCAGCACACTGCTCATGAAACAGTTCCTTGTCACAATCTCCCTCCCTTGGATGCACCTGCTTTTTCAGGTAAAGCAGTGGAAACCCTGGAGCCCCAAATTAAACATCTCTACTGTGGAAAAGTCTCCTGGCTGACTTTCAGCATGCTGTGCGCGAGAACATGACCTCCTTGTTTTAGCTTATTTTTAAACCCATCTCATGTAATTTTGGCTGTTCCCATTACTCAGTATCAAAGCCTGGTCCTGCTCTGAATCCTTCGAAGGGTCTGGCCTCAGCACTGCCTCTGGCAGGGGCCCTTTGCAAGCCCATGTCCCATCTACAGCTATTTCACTTTTTAAGTGTCTTGTGCTTTAGTTTTATTCCTGGTCCCGTTAAGAGGCAGTGACTGTAAACATCATAGGTTTGTTTCCTTATAACCCTCAGATCCAGCACATTCCCTCTTTTCCCCTTTGGTCTAATGTTTTCAATTCTGCTCTCACGGAAGGGTCTCCATGACAGGAGAGAATTGTGTTATGCATTGCTTAATGCCTTTCTGCTGCTCCTGTCCCTGCAACAAAGAGCCTGGAATAAATATGTCACTCAAAATTAATGATTAAAATATATATTTAAAGAATTTTTAGTATTCTTAGTGATTAATGTATTTTTGTGCCCAAATTGGGGATAATCTAAAAATAGATCATCACCAGAATGCCTGAACTTTAAATTTTTCAAGAGGAGGAGATAACTCTATTAGCTTAGTCCAGTGGCACTTCAGTGAGACAATTTAAGACATGAGAGTTGACTAGTTCAAAAGTACTCCCATGTACTTTTCTTGCATCCAACACAAAATCTTACACTGACATTTATTACTTTAAGAAGTGGCATTTGTTCAGTTTCTTACGAGGTTTTAAAATAAGGCACTGGGAGACCCCAGGACCTTTTTTACCTGAAATGCCTAAGCTTCTGCTGAGGGACCAGTCTGTGCTGGAGACCCTCATTTGCAGTGCTGCCAGCCAAGCATGAGGGGCACACAGCTCCACCATGAGCCTTGTACACCACCTCTCAGAGGGTCCCTCTCAGAGACATCAAAAGGGATCTTGGTACACGTATCCTGGATATGGACATCCAGCCTTAAGAGTGGTATTGAACCAGAAGCTTGCAAGCCACCTGGCCAAGTTAACTCCTGTATCTTTTGCAGAATTTTCATGCCCCAGTGGGTGTTGCATGGGGAGATGCACCAAGGAGGGATTCTAGCATGACCTGCCTGGAAATAAGCCTGTGATGGGCATGGTGCAATGCTGCTTGATGGGGAGCAAGGCTGTGGCTGTGGCAGACCCTCCCTGTCTCTGCCTGGTTCTCAGTTGATCTCTGCAGCAGTTTTGCTGATGGGGGGAGGGTGGATATGCTGTTTGCAGACACGTGGATGTTTGGAAACAAAGCCACTTCCATGTAAACGTACAGCACCATTTAGAAAGCTGGAAAGGGGATACCAAGAGCCTGGCTGGTTGGCTGTTTGTTTTTGTTGCTGGGATACATTTGGACCCTGTGTAAGGGCACAGCTTAATATGCTGTTTAGCACACTTAATTTTTAATTATTAGTCCACTTTTTGTTTTCTTCTCTTTTCAATCCTGCTGCTTTAGCGGCTCAGCTGGGGAAGCAGCGAGGTGTCAGCCAGCCAGCAGGCAGCCCGTGGAGCAAGCCAAGGGAGACAGTCACCCCAGCCCCAGAGAGCATCACCAAGCAAATGGCTTCATGCTGACGTGCCCCCAGCTGCAGGCACTGCCTGCCCTCCTTTCCAGAGCACCGCATCGCGGAGAGTCTGACCCCAGCCAGGAGCAGAGGGGAGGCAGATTCTTGCTCCTGGCAGTGGCACGTCCTGCTGTGGCTCACAGGGCTGTGTCAAACCTTCACCTGGGAGCAAGCTTCGTGGGGTTTTGGGCTGTTGCTGCCTAAATGGCTCCTCAGAAGGGCTGTGCAAAATTGTTCCACCTAGAGAAAGGGCTCTGGGGTCACTGAAGTGAGAGGCTGAGTTAACCCAGCGATGCTTTGGGCGGCCTTTGTGGCTTGACACCGGGGTCAAGCACATCAGCAAAACGGTCCAGGACCAGCCCATTTCAGCTAATGTTTGGGATGCTACTGTAAGCATCTCCATGAGCCCCAGACATAAAAACCCTTCCTTGGAACTGAGGAATATTTGACAATCCTGGCATTTGTAATGTTTCTGGGTGTGCTGTTTTCATAAAGCAAAGCCAGAAGACAAAATAGTCCTTAATATCTTTTTGAAATACATGATAGCTATGTAAAAATACAAATCTTTCAAGGCCATATCTCTCCTCGCCTTGCCAAATGAAATACAAAATAAAACTCCATTGTTTCACTCCTAATGTTTCCTGTGCCTTACTGCTTGAACCATGGATCCTCTTGGCTGAAGTCCATCCCAGTAACGATTTAATTCGGGAACCACATTTCACCTTTCTAAAAATAAGGAAAACTGAGAAGAAAAACAACTAAGCTGGGCTGAATAAAGATCTAAAATTACTTATCCAGGATCTCAAATTAAAGAAAATATGTTGCCCAGAGAACATATAAAATCAAATATTATAAGCCTGCCTCTATGCAGCAAACTCCTTCCTGGCATTTTAGTCCTGGACCTTTTCCAAAGAGAGAGCAACAAATCATCACTCATACTTTTTTTTTTTTTTTTTTTCCCCTCAGACACTTGCTAAGAACCAGGCACACAAGTAAAAATAAAAGAATGTAGGAAACATCTACCCACTTTTGTTTGCTTTCCAGTGTTTTTAAAGCATTTGACTCAAAACTGTTACCCAGGAATGAATGTCAAACTACCGCAAAACCAAAACCCGACAGATTTCCCCAAATGGAACAGAAAAAAATCTGTCTAAGGAGGTGTGAGTTAATGGGACAAGATGTTCAATAGGTGCCTTCACCAAAAAAAAAGAAGAGAAGCAACATGAAATGGCAGCCCTGCCCTGTACATATGCATATATATATATACATATATATATATATATATATACTTGGGACCAAGCCCCACATGATGCTGGGAGTTCAGACTCCTCTTTCAAAAGCCAAAATGTTCATGCTGGCAGGACCTCACCACAGCATGCAGGGGCCAGAGGGGTGCAAAAAGCCTGGGGTCACCATGTGCAGCCCTACTCAGTGGTGCCTGGTGCCACTGGCTGCAAGCTCTCAGCAGATGTATCCAGCATAGAAAGCCTACAAGGCTGTCAAGAGTGATGCAAAATTGCAAGGATAGCAGCACTACTAAAAACAGGGTCTCTGAATGGCTCTGGAAACCTGCTGCAGCAAGGCAGATGGTGCAGAGTGCAAAGAGATGTGGGGGAAAAAAATCTTACTAACCAGGGACTAGAAAAAAGTCACCAGCCAACCCAGGCACAGGGAAATTTGATTGAAGCAGCACGGGCTGTGCCGAGAACAAAGGTGGGCACGGACCGACTGCAAAAGCGCTACAGCAGAATTTTCAGTTTGCTGGGTAATAAAACTGAGCTTCCACAGCGACAGGCAGTGCAGACCCTCACCAGCAGCAGCATCCCTGCATTGCACAGGAGGCTGCTCGCTGCTGGCAGTGTTTGCAGCCCCCCCCCAACCCCCTTTAAGGGCTGGAGGTGGGGGAGCTGAGAAGCGCCGCTTCAGCAGCAGCTGGGCTGGGAACTATTCCTTTCTTCCCCCCCTGGCAAAAACATACCCTGAGTGTGGCTCCCCGGAGTGGCTAGCTCCTCTCTGTCACTAAAAATCTGGGTCCCAGCTGTAGATCAGGAGTGCCCCTTGAAGAATACCAGCGGTCTTTCCTCCCTTGGCACCCGCCTGCCTTCCTACTCGTGCTCAACATCAAAGCTGCGGGGCCTTTGGGGGAAGAAGCCACCTGCACCACCCTTGGCCCTCTGCCTCCTCCTGGCTCATCACAGGAGCCCAACTGCCATTATTCCTTGTGAAAAGTAAAGAAATAGGGCTGCAATGAAAGGGAGAGCTGTTGACTCTCAGTTAGACTGCCAAAAGGCCTCTTGCAAGGTCCATTTACTAGAAGATATTAAGGATATTAAAGCCAAGCTCAGATGGCATCGGTGGCTCGCTACCCATCTTCCCTCTCGCTTTCTGGGTTGTTTCCTGGCTCCCTTAAGAGGACAGCCTTCTGTTTCCAAACACAGGGTTTGTTTTGTTTTGTTGTTTTTTCCTGACCCTGCAGAGCCCCTCCAAGATGCCATTTGCAGCTCTGCAGGGTTATGTTCACCTTCCTGCTGCCCAGCCAGGGCTTGCTGGCTGGTGGCAGACAGACAGCACAGGGATGTCTCCCAGGCTGGGAATGGTCCTGCCCTTGCAAAATGGATGACGAGGAAGCCCTAGGGATGGCACTTGTCTGCCAGGAGCAGAGCCTGCAAACCAGGCTCAGAGGCAGCAGTTTTTCTGTGGCCCTCAGAGCCCATGGCAGTGGTCACCTGAGTGGGAGGATCAGCTACAAGGATGAGGAGATAGGCAGAGTGGCAGCAGCTCCAGAGACTCATAGGGAAGAGGGGAATGGAGGGACTTTTCTGCCTTATCTAAGGTGATAGCATGGTTTATTGTGCCCTATCACCCACATGGCCTTTGACATTTTGCAAGCTGACTTAATTGTTTGGGGAAACAAAGGTTATTATTGTTCTCCAGCCACAAAGCTAAGGTGTGCTCCCTCAGCTCCACCCGCACTTTGCCCCATCAGGACAAATAAATTCTTGCAGGGACACAGGCTGGAAGCACAGGGGAGGGGGCATTCCAGCCCCTGTGAGTCCATGGGGAAAGAAGCCACCAGGCAGCAGGGCCTTGCGGGTGACAGGGCATCAGGGGCAGTGTCCCATCAGGACAGCACAAGACTCTGGGGCTGCGGGGTGGCTCCCTGTCAGGGCAGCTGCATGCCGTGGGTCAGCAGAGGAGCCAGGCAGGCTGGGAAACACCGGGAAGAGGTGGGGATGTTGCTTCACTGTCCCAAGGTGGGGCTGAAGTTTACAGCCCCTGGCACATCACCAGAGGTCTGGTACTAAAACAGCAGCCAGAGCAGCATCGGTCAGAGGTCACTCTGCTGTTGTGCTTCCTCTCTTCTCTGCAGGACAGGAGGGGCAGGTGGAACAGCCGTACGAGCGTGGCACAGGGAGCCCATGGCAAGCAGCAGGCAGAGGGAGACACAGCCAGTGGCCTTCCCAGGGGGAAAAAACCAAACAACCAAACGAAAAAACCCAGAAAGAAACACTGAAACAGGCACAACCTGAGGGGGGACATTTACAGAAATCCACAGTTCTGGGCTACCACAAATGGGAGGGCAGAAAGCAAAGTGCATCCTTGCACAGCCTGCTCCAGCAGATGCCATTTGTAGGGCATCAGGGGTTTGGTGTGTGTAGCTGTGCAAGTTTTGAGCCAGATTCAGGAGCTTCATGGACTGGGACTGTGATCTGTACCTGCCCAGAAGTGACAGAGCCCTGTTGTGAGGAGTGAAGTATTTCTGTGGATCAACAACCCGAGAAGGAGGCAGGAAGCCTGGAGGAAGGTTCACAGATTGATTTTCATTCTGGCAGAAGGTTAAGGGTAGGGAATTGAATGTTGCTTTTGAGGTGCTGGGTAGCTCAGTGTATGAACTGATGATCTGGAAACAGGGATAAGCAATATCCTAAACATTTTTAAGAGCTGACTCACAGCTATTGGCTCTTGAGAAGATCGGAAAAGACTGTAAGTAAAATGCAAATGTGGCAAATGAGGAAAAACATGCATTTGTCAGGGCTTAACCGGGCACATGCAAAGTCAGAAAAGAGAAAACAAACTGCACATAAGAATTACAAAGCTGTGGACAGTCTCTAGCAGCTCAGGAAAGGATCTGGATGTCATACAAAACCTGTCTTTGTGAGTAGTTGCAGGTTAGGAAACAAAAAAAAAAAAGCACACAGAAAATATTAGCATGCAGGAGGAAGAAGTGGAGAATAAAATGGAAAATATGATAATGCTATTATGTAAATCAGTTGCACGGCCTCTCTGGGAATACTGTCTGCAGTTCCAGTAAGCCTTTCTCAGAAAGGGCTGATTAGGGGCATGGCAAACTTGCTTATAAAGAGAGATCAAAACGATTGGGGTTGTTCATCTCAGAAAGGAAATGAACAAGAGGCAATTGGCATGAACCAAGCCAGTCTGGAGCTTCTGGTTTTCTTCCTGCTCAATTCTATCACTGCCATATCAGGTGTCACTGAGAAGAGAGTGAAATGATGTGGCCCTCCTCTGTCACATATGGTTTGCTCTTTCTCTTACCCTCTCCCCCATGGGAGACATGGCACATGAAGTTATGCTTTATGTTTTGGTAGCATATGGGGGGGAGGAGAATAACGATACTCCCCAGAGTGGTCACACAGTAGAAAAGGCAAAAATGGAAAAGGGGAAATTGTCCCTGGACAGAAGGCTGGAAGGTTCAGGCAGACCCCAGAGATGCTTCCAGCTACTGCCCTTCTGCCAGAGCCCTTGCAACATCCAGACCAGAAGCTGGGATTCCTTGTAGATTAAAAAAAAAAAAAAAAAAAAAAAAAAAAAAAAAAAAAAAAAGCAGCTTGAATTTTATAAGTTATTCTCTAAAAAGCACCAGGGTAGTCAGAGGTACCTTTAGCCATGCAACGTTGGCATTTAGACCTGTCAAAGCCAGAAAAAACCCCCAGGAAAAACAAATGCCTTTCTGGACCAGGCAGAGCATCCTTGCAGGCACATGGAGCAGCCAAGGCCAACAGCACAGCCCATGTTCCAGCAGCACACGAAGCCCCAGGCTGCTGAGGAGACCTTCCCCGGGGGAAGAGGCCCCTAGACCCGAGGGGGGCGAGGCCTGGGTGCCCACCCCACGCCGAGAAGAGCTGCGGGTCTCCGGGGGGGAGCTCAAGCCAAGGCGTGAATCGGCTGCGCCACCTCGGGCTGCCCAGGCCCCTCCAGGCCGCGCTGTCGGGGTCCTACCCTCAGCCCTTCCCCACCGCCTCTCAGTCCGCCTGGAGGCTGCCCTGGAGGGGCACAGCCCCCTGACACCGGATCGGCTCGGGTCGCGGCCCGACCCGACCCGGCCCGGCCCGAGGGGGGCGGCAGCGCTGTCCCCACCGGCAGGGGGCAGCCTCTGGCCGNAGCCCCTTATCTCCGGGACGCCCTTAGCGCGGCCGGGCCGACCCTTCCCGGGCCGCGGAGGGTGGGGGGTCTTTGGGGCCAGGCCTGCAGGGGAAAGGCGGCGGTCCGTGGGGAGGGAAAAGCTGATTCAGGTCGCCCTCTTTGTCACCTTTGTGTAGGTCAGCCGTCCCCCATGGCAGCGTGGTCGCGGGAGGCTGTCCTGACCCTCTACCGGGCTCTGCTGCGCCGGGGCCGTGGGCTGCGCTACACCGACCGCGATTTCTACCTCGCTTCTATCCGCCGCGAGTTCCGCAAGAACCGGGGGCTGCAGCAGCTGGAGGACAAGGAAAGACAATTGGAGAAGGGGCAAGCTTTCCTGCAGAACAAGCTCGGGGGGCTGGTTTAGATTCCCCGGAGGTCATTTTGGCCCCACTTACTTCCCTCTTCGTTCCAAAATCCCTTTTTCCATACAAAAGAGATGGTAAACGCTCCGTGCCCGCCGCTAGCTTGAAGAAATCCAGAAGGTGCCTCCACAGACACACCAGGAGGGCTCTCCTGTTCTCTCTGCAAATGCATTAGGTCACAGGTAGGTACTTTACAATGATATAGCCACGTTTCCCATGCTATTATTACAGTTAGCTTTGCAAAAGCCCCCTTTTTTTTTTTTTTTTTTCTGTCTAGGGATGAAGAGCAGCTTGATTCCTGGTTCCTCAAGGCAGGAATGTTTCTGCTGAGATTCTGGCTTGGCCTTAATAAAATTTAAGGGTAGTTTTAAACTACTCAAGTCAGGCAGGCTCTGAAGCTTTGAAAAATTGCTTAAACAAGATTCTGAGTCAGGTTGGAAGAGTTTCCTGGTGTTTTCATGTAGGTTCAGTAAGGATCCACTTATGGGTATGGTGATGGCAAAGTGTGTTTTACACGTGTAGTTGGCCAGAGAGACTTTTCACATTTTCATGCCAAGGACAAGCTAAAGGGGAATTGAAAGAAACAAAAGTACATATGTAAGAAAATATTATTGTTTGTGTTAGACAGGGCTGATATGGGAGTCAAACCTCCGAGCCCTGAGGGCAGGAGTAAATGTGCAGTGGAAGCAGTGATCTCTTTGTGGTGTGTTGGGGACAAGTCCTGTTGATTCTTGGGTGTCCTTGAAGTGTCTGGGACCACCCATTGTCCAGAAATGAGTCTGGGAGTGGATGCTATGAGGCTGCCTGTCAGCTCTTGGGAAGATTCTGTTTTGTTACCAGGGAGATGACTGTCCCTGCATCACCTGGTCAGTGAGCAAAATTACATGCATTAGCTTGAGAATAAGAAAGTAAGTTGGTATTAAAAAAGCCTTTGGTTGAGAAGCACAAACTAAAAAGGATGGTCATAGATTTTTACATAATATTTAGGTTTTTTTATTGTGAAATATTGCTGAAGTAAATCTTGCTTTCCTCAGAAAGCGTTAGGTGACTGCACAGTGACACCTGATTAAATTACATGGGGCTGTGTCACATCTGGGCTCTTTTTCTTCGGGCCACAAGCAGAGCCAGGAGCACAGAAATGCTGTGACTGCAGAGCTGGGTCAGGACCCTTCTCCTCTATGTTCCTTGGAGGGGAGATGAGCAAGGAGGCTGCAGGGTTAGGTGGTCCCTTCCTGTGGCTCCATGTGAAAGAGCCTGGGAGCTGGGAGTGCCTGAGGTGCCGGGAGGGAAAGGGGGTGTGGGATCCTTGGCGTGGGATGTTCTGAGCCCTTCCTGCTCCCTGTCCTTGCAGGGGGGATGGCGGGCGCGGGGCAGCGCAAGGGCAGGAGGGATGACAACGGCATCGGCACCGCCATCGACTTCGTGCTCTCCAACGCCCGCCTGGTGCTGGGGGTGGGTGGAGCTGCCATGCTGGGCATCGCCACACTGGCTGTCAAACGGGTGAGTGGGCCTTGGGGGG
Source organism: Florisuga fusca (assembly GCA_038090715.1). Taxonomy (NCBI): domain Eukaryota; kingdom Metazoa; phylum Chordata; class Aves; order Apodiformes; family Trochilidae; genus Florisuga; species Florisuga fusca. Next base: position 7,403,256 of record JAAWXA010000003.1, read on the forward strand.
GAGCAGCCTGGGGCCCCGGGGTGTGTGGAGCGTCGGGGGGTGTGTGTGTTTGTGTGTCTGGGGGGGGGCACTGGGAAGAAGAAGGAGTGGGAAGCAAAAAGACATGGGATGCTGGCACTAGGATGGATCAAATGCAAACGTTGGGCCCTAAATGACTGAAGAGTGTGCCTGGTGATGTTGCTTTAGATGTACGACCGGGCAATCAGTGCTCCCAGCAGCCCCACTCGCTTGAGCCAGTCAGGAAAGAGAAGCTGGGAAGAACCAAACTGGCTGGGCTCCTCCTCACGCTTACTGACCCAGGACATGAAGACAAACCTCAGCCGCTCCCTGCAGACCCTTCCCACTGATTCTTCAGCTGCAGACACGGGTAAGGAACAGGAGGTTCTCCTGTATTGCAGAAGCATCCACTCTCAAACTATATTCATCCTGTCTAGCCCAGGATTTTGATGTTTTTCTTTGAGGCAGGTCTACTGGTAAGTCAGATTGGTTACTAGTGAATAGACATCTCTTTGTATTCTTTGTTCTTGTCATGACTCCGTGGTCTTAAGCTTTATTCTCCCTCAGTCTTCTCTCTTTCAAGCTGAACACTTACCTGTGAAATCTTGCCAGATGAAAAGCCAATCCATCCCTTTGAAGTTCTTTGTTGCCTTTCTTTGGACCAGGTTTTTTGTGCCTTTTTAAGAGGGGAATATTAAAATTTTTACTGTACTAGCAATTTCTAACAGTATTTCCTTTTTTATTTCTACAATTTTCCTAAAACTTCCTGTAACACTGTTTGCTTGTTTAGTCCTGCTGATTGCTGAATCAAGTCTTTGCCAAGTCAGGCCATAAAAAGTTGCCTGCAGTCTTCCTTTTGAGAGTGGCTGATAAGTAATTTAGGGTTCCACAGTGTTTGTTACGTGTGTTTGGTTGGTTTTTCTCACTGGTTTTACTTTCTACCTCTGGTCATTTTGGGAAATTTACACTTGGAGATCTGAAATAAAAATCAGGGACCTTCTTAGATCGAGTGACTTTGAATCTGAAAAATAGCAATCAAGCTTTCAGTTGATTTCCAGGTTCTCTGTAAAAAAGTCAGCTTCAGGATAGCAATGGATTTTCTGCTGAGGAAATATTAAAGGACCAGACAGCTATGTTAAATGGGGTCTTAGATCATTTGATTAGACTCCACAAAGATAAAAGATTGTGGAATAAAACCAATGATCTTGCATTCTTTACTTAAAACTAAATTCAAACCTAAGGTTTAAAACCTGTGGTGTAAAAATCAGTTTTTTCATGAACAGGCAATGAAGTCTGCTTCCATATGGTTTGTGGGGTTTTGGCTTTTCACATAAACCCTCAAATCTGTCCAAAAGACCCCAGTGGGACAAGAGGCAGCAGCTGCTGAGGTTGGGCAAGGTGGGTCTGCTGGCAGCTGGTCAGCTGCTCTGCATGTGCTGCATGGCCAAATGCCTGTTGCCAAACAAATGGGCAGCAGCTGATTGCCTTAATGAGGCCACTGACTTCCAGGTTTCTCCAGCACCCTTTAAGTGCCACAGCCTTTCCAAAGATCTCTTTGATCTGTAATTCTTCCTTATTTCTAATTGGTAACCTCTGAAACTCTTGGTCCGTTTTAAGGGGAGTTCAAAAGATAGATAAGATGCTTATTTCTTTAGGAAGCCAGTCAGGAAAAAGGGGTGTAGAGACTCCCTGTGGTTTTGACATTGCTTGATAATGCAGGTGGCAGCATAAAGTGTTGTATTGCTTGTTGTGCCTAAGTCTGTGCTCTCTGCTTTTTGGCCAGTGAAAGTTTGAGGGAAGTTTTCACTGGGGCTATGATTACCTGAGCTCTGCTGGCCCCAGGACCTGTCAGCTCACCAGCCTGATAAAGTGTTGATCAGATTCCTGACAACTGTTTCATTTCCAGCTGGCACAATCTTCTCTGATCTGATACCCTGGTCAGGGCTGAGTTTTGCTGATCATAGAATCAGAATTGTCTGGGTTGGAAGGGACCTCAGAGGTCATCAAGTCCAACCCTTGATCCACTACCGCTGCGGTTACCAGCCCATGGCACTGAGTGCCACATCCAGTCTCTTTTTAAATATCTCCAGGGACGGAGAGTCCACCACTTCCCTGGGCAGCCCATTCCAATGCCTGATCACCCTCTCCGTAAAGAAATTCTTTCTAATATCCAACCTAAACCTCCCCCGGCACAACTTAAGACCACGTCCTCTTGTCTTGCTGAGAGGTGCCTGGGAAAAGAGACCAACCCCCCCCTGGCTACAACTTAAAACTTGATGAGATTGTGATGATTGTTCAAGAGTGTTTGATCCAGTGGTCTGGCACGATGTTGAACATTTCTGAATTTTTGATGAAATTGAACGGAGGTGCTTGCCCACATGGGCATTAAATACATGGCTTGTACACAATGTTAGTCTTGTTCCGGCTAAATCCCAGTCTTGTCACTTGTCTTCATCTGGTTTGATGCTTGTAGTCGTATCTTTTGAAGTTTCTCAGCACCTCCCTTTTGACTGTTACCTGTCTGCAGCATGTGAAATGTCTGCTGAAAGCTTTTTGGGGCCGTGGGGGCCTCGCTGCCACGCTACAGATTTCCTCCTGCTGATCGGTTCGCAGTGAAACTCCGCAGGTGACCGGCAGTTCTTCTTCTGTCTTGCAGACTTTTTCCGACCCACCAAGCCCAAGCCATCTGCCAAGAGGACTCAAGTGGAGCTGAAAAAATCCCGCCTTCGTCTGTCTCTGCAAGAAAAGCTCTTCGCTTACTACCGGAGGAAGGTGGCCATCCCGGCGGACGAGCAGGCTCGGGCCAAGCAAGCAGCCGTGGATATCTGCGCGGAGCTGCGCAGCTTCCTCCGTGCCAAGCTGCCGGACATGCCCCTGCGTGACATGTACCTGAGTGGCAGCCTTTATGATGATCTGCAGGTAATTCCTGGGGCCGCGTGACGGGGCCTTACTCAGAAGGCTGACTAGGCAGGGGTGTCTCAGGCTTCCCTGATAGCAGTGCTGGCTCAGCACAGCATTCCTCTGTAATAAGGCTCTTGGTGTGTTGCCTCTCACACCGTCGAGCCGGGCCGCTGATTTCTGCAGTACTGTTTGAACAGGCACCATGAGGCTGCTCTGGCTTTGTCTGCAGAGAGTTTTGCTGTTTTATTTCTCCAGATTATCTCAGCCCTTCTTACCTTCCCCTGCTTCTCCTTAGTTGTGGAGTTTTCTCCTTGTCCCTTCTATCTCCTCCCAAATACAATATTCCCTTAGAACTCCTGTGTATTCATGTAGGTCTTCCCTGCTCTTTTTTTTTTTTTTTTCTTTTTCTTTCTTCTTTAATGCATGACAGACCTGGATTGGACAGCAGTTCCTCTGCATGTTTCCCTGATGGCAAGATGCCCATGGCTATAGTGAGTGATTCACAGGCACACTTTTCATTTGAGTCAGAGTTCTGGAATGGAGTGTTGAGTGTCCAGTGAAACTTATATCTGGGGTCTTAATCACATTGGTGAAAAGGGATCTTTAATCACCTTTTTCCAGCAATGTGGCAGGCCAGGTGAGGGCAGTACTTAGTTTTAGCATGGGATAATTAAACCATGGCAACTTAAGCTTGTCTAGAAATGTAATATTCTGCCTCCTGTTTTAAATTACTATGTGTTGTTGCTGTGCCCTGGGCCAGTTGCAGCTCAGATCCAAAGAGAGGACCTGGAATAAGGAAGGCTAATGATATGCTGGGCTGCATCTAAAGAAGTGTAGCCAGCAGGTCCATGGAGAGCATTCTCCCCTTCTACTCTGCTTGCATGAGACCCCACCTGGAGTACTGTTCCCAGTTCTGAGGCCCCCAACATAAGAAGAGCATGGAGCTGTTAGATCAAGTCCAGAGAAGGGCCACAAAAATCATCAGAGGGATGGAGTACTGCTACTATTAAGACAGGCTGAAACTGGGGTTGTTCAACTTGGAGAAGAGAAGACTTCAGGGAGACCTCATTGTGGCTTTCCAGTACCTTAGAGGGGTTTATAAGAATTATGGGGACAAACTTTCACAAGGCCTGTGGTGAGAAGGCAAGGGGTAATGGTTTAGGCTGAAGTAGAGTAGATTGAGACCAGGTATTAGGAAAAAAGATTTTACAGTGAGGGTGGTGAAACAGTGGAACAGATTTCCTAGGGAGCTGGTGGATGCCTCATCTGTGGAAACCTTCAAGGTCATGTTGGATGGGTCTGTGAGCAACCTAATGTAGTTGAAGATGTCCCTGCTTACTGCAGTGGGGTTGGACTAGGTGGCCTTTCAAGTTCCCTTCAAACCCATGCTATTCTGTGATTCTATGCCTTAGAGCAACAGGAGGCAAAATGATTGGCTGTCCACATGGGTACCTGTTGTATTTAAAGTTCTCTAAATAGCATATGCCATATAAACACTAGGTTAGGTTATACTTTGGAGTCATCCCACCGACAAAAGGAAACAGTCCTTCAGAATGTCTTTTGACAAAGGGAGGCTGTGAAGCCCACGCAGAGAGGAGAGCGAGATAGCTGAATCCTTATTCCAAGTTCCTTTGAACAGAGGGCTATCTAAAGGTGGAGAATAAACCCCAGTGTGGAGAGGGAAAGCTTGTTCTTACCAACTTTTCTCTCTGGTGGAAGGTAGTGACAGCTGACCACATCCAGCTCATCGTGCCTCTGACGCTGGAGCAGAACCTGTGGTCGTGCATCCCTGGAGAGGACACCATCATGAACATTCCTGGCTTCTACTTGGTGCGTCGGGAAAACCCAGAGTACTTTCCCCGTGGGAGCAGCTACTGGGACCGCTGTGTGGTGGGAGGTTACCTCTCTCCCAAAGCCGTAGCAGACACCTTTGAGAAAGTGGTAGCTGGCTCCATCAACTGGCCAGCAATTGGTTCTCTCTTGGATTACGTGATCCGTCCAGCAGCTCCCCCAGCAGATTTGACGCTGGAAGTCCAGTATGACCCAGAACGTCACCTTTTTATTGACTTCCTGCCATCCCTGACGCTGGGTGACATCATCCTCGTGGCCAAACCCCACCGGTTGGTCCGGAACGACAACCTGTGGCGACTCAGCCTGCGGCCAGCGGAAACGGCTCGCCTCCGAGCCCTGGACCAGTGTGATTCTGGGTGCCGTTGCCTGTGCCTGAAGATCTTCAAAGCGATTTGCAAGCTGAACCCAGCCCTGGGACACCTCACTGCCAGCCAGCTCACCAATGTCATCCTGCACCTCTCCCAAGAAGAGTCCGACTGGTCCCAGGACATGCTGGCCGATCGCTTCTTGCAGGCGCTGAAGGGGCTGATCCGCTACTTGGAGGCGGGTGTCCTCCCCAGTGCTCTGAACCCCAAGGTGAACTTATTTTCAGAGCTCACCCCGGAAGAAGTGGATGAGTTGGGATATACCCTCTACAGCTCTCTCTCAGAGCCAGAGGTCTTGCTGCAGACGTAATGGGGCCTTACCTAGGGAAGTGTTGATAGGGTTGAGCCAAGGTGGACTTTGATTACTACTAAATGTGTCTCCTTCACTTCTCTGTCTTCTTTTGGTTGATTATTTTTTCCTTCTGTGGAGCTGGTGCTCCCACTGGATTTCTTGGTGCTACTGGTCCATTTCCACCATCTTTTCCCCCAGTGAGTACCCATTATCTAGGGAAGAGAGGCTAAAACTGCAGCCTTAAGATCTTTGCTTAAATTCTGCTGAGGTTTAAGTGTCTACCAAAAAAACAAAACAAAAGAAAAACAAACTATGCACTTCTTTCACCTGTAGTACACTTACTGCAGCAAGTCCATTTTGGTCTGAAGAAGGTGGAACTGGGCTGGTAAATCCAGTGACAATTTTAGCAGACTTGCCTTGAGGTCCTTTCCTATCTTCCAGTCTGATTACCCCATGTTTCTTTTTCTCTGCTTTACCACACTGCCTTACTTTGGGTTTTTTGTTTTGATTTTGGTTTTGTTGTCCCTTTGACCCAGTGGTGCAGGGCAGACTGAGTGAGATATTTTGGATAGGGTTTGTTTTTTTAATTTCTGAGTGGGCAGTGATTACACTGGCAGTACTTAGGTCTGTAGGCCTTGGTAAAGGAGAATGCCCGTGGCTTCTGCTTCTACAGAGCCTTCTCATCCTTTGCAAGCTAGATCCAGGAGTAAGGACTGAGGATTGTCCAGTCTGCTGCAACACAGCCTCCAGTATGGACAATTCTCACTGAAGCTGTAGCAGGGGAGAAAGAAACCTTTGTGGTCTGTCTGTGTGATGAGGCCAAAGGAGCAGGGCTTGCCATTCCTGCCTGGCCTGATCACTCTGTGTTGCTGGTGGGAATGGCCTTGGGAACAGAGAGCAGGGCAGCTGCTTAGATGTCTGTCTCTGGCTTAGAGGAAGAGAGGTTGATTATGAGGGAGTGGTAAGAGAAACACATGGGAACGGGGAATTTTTTTTTTTTTTTTTTATCTTCCAGTGCTTATGGCTGTTCTGGTTTGTAGGAGGTAGAAGGAAGGCTACACGCCTCAAAGGGCTTTGTAATAAGCACACGAAAGGCAGATTCTCACCAGCTGTAAGTCTGTGAAGGTGAGAGGACTGAACTGATGTCATCAGCAAGGTTCTGTCCCATACACCGATGTTAGGGTGCAGATGCAGAGCTGGCATTTAGAGATATGTTAGCTTTGCTGTCTGCTCTCAGTGTGTATTTTAGTCCCCTCCCCAACCACCTCAGAACTGAGGCAGTCCACCCTCTTCCTCATTCCCATGCGCTGACTTCCCAGCGCTCCCAGTTTACAATTACTCTTAGAAAGCTGGTGAGGGCACACCTTCCCCTTCTGTCTGTCTGGACCTATTGGAATGCAGTTCTACCCTCTCCTGTTCAGGGCTGCTGTCAGGCTGTTCTCCTCAGCTGCCCTCCCTTCTGCTGCTGGGCTGCAGTATGGCTTTCAAGGGGCAGCTGCTACACTGTTGGTATCTTCTACACTAGCCACATGGACTTTGTATACTTTGTATTCAGTCTTCTGGTCTTCTGTCTTCAAAAAAGAAGGAGAGAGGGTCTCCTTCCAAGTCTGGGGCTGTCTGTCTCTCAAAAGACCAGCATGGCTATCGTTACAGGAACATACTTGACTTTCCCCAGCTTTAGCTTTTTCCCTTTTTTTCCCCTTGCTCCAGCCTCCCTAGCCAATGGATATAGGTACTGCAGCAACAAGAGTTTGGAGGGAGCAGGAATCCTTCCTCTCAAGACTTTCCCCCACCTTTGACAGAGAAGTTTCGAGGTGAGTTTCAGGAGTAGAACCACAGAGGGAGTCTTTAGTCCTTTGTTTATTTTTAAAGGCAGTGCTAGTGAGATGAGGGAGGGAGCATCTTTCTTGGACAATCCGTCCATTTTAGCCAATGTGTTAGTATTCTGTATACAGTGATAATGCAATGTCACATTTTAAATTATTTAATCCTTAGGGTACTGGTATTTTCTAGACTGCCAGGTGTGTACTTTGAAGTTTGTGTGTGTATATAAAGTCTGTAGTCTATAAAAGGTTAACAGAAATTCCATTTGTATGATTTTGTGTTTTGTAAGTTTTGCAGCAGTCAGTATTGGTCAGCTGTTGATTGCTTTTCACTCTGGTTCCCAGACTTCTTCCCTTCTTCCTTTCCCTGCCCTCCTCTGCCTTTCTGATGTTAGCCTTCCTACTATAAAAGCAGACAGATGAGACTCGGAGCCTACAGGCTACTGGGGGAAATTCCCTTTCTTCTAATTACTTGAAGGTCAACAAAAATATTAAAATACCAAGGTTGCCAGGAGTTCCCCATATCTTGTTCATATCTTCAGTGTGATCTCACCCCTCGCTTGGTGCTGACTCCAGTATTGTTATCTTCATGCAGATCTGAGCAGCAATGTGATTTTGAATGATCAAAACTGCAGATACAAAAAAGGTGATACTTAAGCAGGAAGGAGCCACCATCTGAGCTGGCTTGAGAACAGTTGCCACATACATATCTGTGCACAGAGTGTTTTACATGAATGCTTTTACTTCTTCCTGGCAACCTAATGAATTAATATTTTATGGCCATTTCTTGCTGCTATTTTAGCTCAATTTGTGCATCAGATGGAGACTGCAGCTACCTTTTTGCCTTTTGTGTAGGCTTTGCTCCACTTCACTTGAATCACTCCCATCATTTCTTCCCTTCACTTCTTTCTCTCTGAGCTAGCCACAAGCCCGGTCTTGGGAGGCAGATGCTCACTTCCTGCAGGCAGCCACCACAGTGGGCAGTAGCTGCCCTGCCAGTGGCAGTCTCAGCAAAGGCCAAAGATGTAATGGGTCACAGGGACACTGCAACTAGGAGTATTTCAAGAGCAGCATCAGACACAACAGAAGTGGGGAAGAATGAGCAGGGTAAGCGTGCAGGAGATTTACACTAATGCCATACCCAGCCTATGGGTCAAACAGACTGTTGCAAGGTCTTTCAAACTGGCACCTTTAAGTATTACATGCAGTAAATGTATTGATGTACAGCCCAGAGGGCTGCCTTACCTATAGGTGGCTCCTTCCTAGTCGAAGCCGTAGCACAGAGCAGGAGGACCTAAAACTGAATGTGAAAAGGGCAGCTCCTGGCTACCTTCCTGGCCGAGCAGCTCAAGAGACAAATTGATTGTAAGAGGCCCAAAGCATGTGTTTGGGTGGTTGCTGCCTGGGCTCCAAGAGTGCCTCTGTGCATTCTGCTGTAGCTTTGCCCTTGTGAGATTCCCGTGCCATTGTTGTCTGGTTCCCTGGAACCATGGGGTGAGGACCAACTTGCTTAGCAATGGGATTCCACTACTGCAAAGCTCCACAGTGAGTCCTTCGAGTGGGATGGATTTCTCTTCTAGTGTTTCAAGGGAATTATGGAAACAAGAGGCTGCTTTCTGCCTCCTGGTGAGCTGCCATCGGGGCCCTCACTCTTAGCACGTGGGTACTCAAAAATGAAGAGATGATGCCCCATCTCTCTCAGGCCTGGGGGCTGTGTGTGGATTTGAAAAGGGGAAAGTCTTAAGTGCATGGTCTGTGACAAGAGTGTGTGAAATACTGAAATAAAATGACTTTCCACAGTAACCTGGTTGTCTCTGATGTGTTTATAAACGAAGGAGTGTCTCTCTGCCTTTGTCTCAGTGCATCACCTTTATGCTGACATAATTCTGCACCACACCAGTGCTTGGGGACCAACATGCCCCTTGATGATTCACTTGCTTTCCCTTTGGTCCTTCAGCACTCTACAACTTGTCTTGAGAGAGCAATCAGCCCAGTACTGCAGCATGCCAGCTCCTGGCAGCGTTCACACCAGTCACAAGGTGATGTGTAATGATGGCACCGCGCCTCCCATCCTTTCTCTGATAGCCCGCCTGCCCGGACAGGCACCAGCTTTTCATGTGGCTCCCCAGACTTCACAGGTTTCTGTGCCTCTTTAATATTAAATTTCCCTGTGCAGACACCCCCACCCTTACTCAGTCACAGGTTGGTTTCTAAGTGCCAACTCTCTCCCCTGCCAAATGGATCCACTCTTATCCAAGCATCAACCTCGAGGCGGTGAGGAAGCCGATGCGCCAGGGCCTGTGCTTGGTGTATTGAAGCTCTTTGCATAGAGTTTTATGAGACTCCCTGGGAAGGTTGGGTGGAAGCGTTGGATGTCCAATAAAACATGAAGTGATGCCACTTTAGATGGATCCCAGACACCTTAATTCTGGGAAGACGTTATGGTGGCTTCGCTGTTCTGTGAGTCTTGTTTTAATGACAACTCGGCAATTAAGATTTCACTGTTTTGAAGGATGATTCAAAGGGAGTCTGCATCTCTAACATACCTTTTTCTGAGAGCCCTTGCCTGCACTGCTTTATTTTTTTTTATCCTTTAATCTGTTCTGTGGTAGAAGCAGATCAAATGAGATCAAGCACATTTCACGTCATACGAACTCTTACAGAACAGCTAAAAGGAGCTGCTCTGTGGAATCTGTGCCAGGTATTACCCCCTCAAATTAATGTCCTGGAAAGCCCAGAGCTTGCAATACATGTTTAATGTATGCAGCAGTTTACACCTTTGCATAAAAGCTGTCCTGGCATGAAGGAAAGATCAAAAGATAGGGCTTGGTTTAATGTAGAGAAGAAATAATTGAGGAGAGCCATGATAATTATTTAAAGTGTGGAAAAGGTTGCTACAAAGAGGAGTGTAAATGGTTCTCCAGGCTGCAAAGACTCAGGATCTCTTTTGTTCTTAGCCTAAGGAGCAAACACATTAGGAGGAAGGTGGATTTTGGAAAAAGCAAAATATTTTTCATGCTTTGTTATATAACCACAGTGGAAATGAACTGTAGCTGAGCTTACATTTTACTTATTTTCACATTTCTTAATTAAAAATAAATAAATCACAGAATCATAGAATGGCAAGGGGTTGGAAGGGACCTTAAAGATCATATAGTTCCAATCCCCCTGCATGTGCAGGGAAATCCCAGTCTGACTATTCTACAGAATACACTCATCTTACACTAGGGAACAGAGATGGTGACTGTGCCCCAGATTTGAGATGATCATGCTGAAGTGTTGGACTTTATGATGAATGCTTCTTATTTTCCCCCCAAATACTTAATCACCTCTGGGTTTTTTTTAACATTTATTTTAGTATTCTAAACTCCAGAAAAGCTGCAAACAGCTGCTGCTTTTTAAATGTAGATTTTGGGGAAAAAAAAAAGAGGAGCTGCTTCCAAAGGAAGGGTTTCTCTTCCAGATAAGATGAAATACACTGGCCTCCTACCTGCACTAGTTATGATTCAGTGGCTCCAGCATGGCTCACTGAATCTAGGACTGGATCTTGAAATCTTGACCTTTACTCACAAATGCAGCCAACAAGAAATGGGAGATTCTCCCTCCTACCAGTGAAACCCAGTAAATGCTTCCAGCCCTAGGAGGACTGCTGCAGTCCAGATACTTGGAGAACAGTTTGAGGCATCTGGATTTTATCTTCTTTATCCTTGTCAGGCTTAGTTTAATGATCTGAGGGAGTCAATAAATCTCCATTTTTTTCCTTTTTTTTTTTTTTAAGATTAAAAAAATTCCTACTTTTTTTAAAGACAGCTTAAAATAGCTGTCATGTAACAAGTGTGTCCCCTACAGAATCAGGGATAGGACAGTATGAAAGTTATACTGGCATACTCTAAGAAAGGCAGCATTATTCACCAGTCAGAAAGAAACACGGTGGTCAGCAGGCTAATAATACCTTTCTAGTATCTGGTCCTGTAGAATAATCTCGTAAATGATAAGGCAAAAGAGAGTGGTTAGACCAAAGGGTGAGGCAGGTAAGATTTGAAATCACTCCATACATTGAAAGCGTTCATACCATTTTATGAATAGCAGGAGACAGAGTTTGGCTCACAGAACTCAAACTTTTCATGGTCTTAAGCTTTCCTAAGTACTCACGCAGAAGTCAGTTTTGAACAAAATCCCTTTAAACACACTAAAAGTCAGATTGATTTTTACTTTGCTGCCCTGGTTCGATTTCCCTGGCTCCAGTGGCTAAGTGGCTCTTTGATCTGCCTATTAACACTCAGTGCTAAGCTACTCAGGGGGAATATATATAACAATTCTAACCACATTCTTTGTGAAAACCCTTCCTCATTCAAATAATGGGCCAAAGTTGCTTGCTTGACTTTCCTGCTGTTTTAGATTTTCTTTTTCAGGCCACAGTTCCCTCAGTGCAGCTCAAGCCAACCCCAAGCAGAATTTTGGTATACTCTCCCATCAGACATCCCACTACAAAGATCACTGTTGTGTAGGACTCTCTTGACTAATTCTGCTCTGCATTGTAAAGGACAGGCAACAGACACAAGGGTATAGATTGCAAATTATAGTGTTTTAGCTCTTTACTTGTCCCACAACAAAAATTACTTCAAAACTTGTGATAAACTGGCAGGCTCCATACCCCTTTGAAAAAGCACGAAGCAGTCATTCCTGGTAGCAGTATGGCAGAGAGACATTTTTGCCTTCAAATTTTGAAATTTATTTAGCACAGAAGATAGTTACAGCCTTGGGCATAACTGCTGCCACATACATAGATAATATAATCTGAATTACATTCAACTCCTGGTTGGTTTTAGCAGTGGTGTTTTTAGCAGGGTTTTCAGCCCTGTCAGAGGGCCTTAGATATGCTGAAGCAAAGGTAGCGTGAGATGCAGTAATCCCACAGGCCACAGAGCTGCAGCTCCCAGGTTGCTTGTTAGAGAGCACGTTGGCAGGGGTCCCAGCTTCCTGGCGTTCAAGTGGAGGCTGTTTTTTGCTGAGGCAAGCGCGTAACCAAGGCACAAGCCTTCTCTTTTCCAAATCACTGCCTGTGGTCACAAGAGAGACAGTAGAATGCAGCTAGTTCAGTGACTTGTCTTTAACAATGAGCTAGAGACTTGTATTAGTAATATGTTTCCTTTTTTAAAAACGAAACAAAACCTCAAAATATTTAAATTCTTATGTGAGGACAGAAAAATTACTAATGTTGCCTTCCTGCACGGTGCCTGTGTTGCCCCAGACCCAGAGCAGATGTTTACTCTCATTGCAATCCCAGAACAAGGTCTCAGCAAAATCTTACCCTCTGAATGCCAAAAGAGCAGGCCAGCAGTACCTCCCAAGATGAGGTGTGTCACCATGGCTGGTTCCTCAAACAGACCTGTCTTCAGTCTCAAACCATCTCTCTCCACACCCAACATGGAAACCTCCTTCTGTTATGAGAACTGCAAACTTCCCTTACCAAGCACCACAGTGGAACAAGTTAGTGGGGACAGTGGACTGAGAAGCCACAGCACATACTCTGTGGTATTTTGGCCACAAAGCCTCCTCTGGGGACTGTTACCCAGTCTGCCTGTGACCAATATCCCTGTAATGTGTCTGAGGAGGCTCTGCTGAGACCATCCACAAGCTCATGCACAAGTGCAGGGAGCAGAGCAGTCTCCAAGTCTTCTAAAATAATCTCCTTGCTGGAATCCTTCACCAAATCTCCTAACGCAGAGGCCTTAGGAGGAAAAATGACAGTCATTCAGGAAAAACTATAAACTGAATTATATCCTGACTGTGCAAACATCTGCCAGGAATTTCTTTCTCCTCCCTTATAAACAAGTATATATAAAACCAGATTGAAGCCTGATGATAAACCCCAGCCACCAAGCAGCTACTGCCTATAAAAAATGGATAAATATCACTGAATAATGTCTGCAGTGTTCCTCCCTGGGGACCTGGGCAGCTGCAGCCTCAATGATGATTTATCCCCAAATGAGTTTCCTAGCTTCATCTGAACTACCTGGTTTGTCTGTGCTCCTGCTAAAGCAGCCCGCCAGCATCAGAGACAAAGAGATCTCAGAAGCACACAAGATATCCTCAGAATCCTGTTTTGTTTCATTAATAGGAAATACCCATTCACAGTCTCTCTTCCCAGCCTTATCAAGACACTCTGAATTTACATGAAGTTAAAACCAAATCACCCGGCGGAGGACACAGAGCACAGTGGGGCATTATCATCCTTCCAGCGTGCATCCCTCCTCCCCTCACTGTAGAGAAAGGCTGAAACAACTCCAGCTCAAACAACTTTTCCTCCTGCTTCAGACAAAGCTGTCAGTTTAGGTGCCAGGGTCAGGCGTGCAGTGTGGTTGCTGTTGGGCTGATGAAGCTGTCAGTCCTCATTTTGCCAAATTTAAGGGGCAGTGAGACAGCAAAAGACAAATCCACTGAAGAGGCAAGTGTGACTCCAGCAGATGCTGATGAGCGACATATATGTGTATTTTTTGATTGGGGGTGGGGTTACTTTAACAACAGCCCCATGAAGAAAAACTGCTGATATATTTCTTTTACTGCTTGGACAACTGGAAGGCTTTTGTTTGTGTGCTAAACTGCTCCCACATGTGCTAATGCACGCAAGGGATTATTCTTGACCCTCAGATTCTTTCATGCTAATTAAATAATGCTGGATGATGAGAAAACAAAGAAAAAAATCTCCCGATGGTCTGAACAAAAGTCAGCACCCTTTCTTCCTCCCTCCCCTCCCTTCACACATACTTTTTGCTAAACAGAATTTTCAATCAGTTGTAGGCTTGCTCACAAAATTCATGCTTGGGCAAGTTACAGGTTAAAACTCACCTCCCTCTTACCAGATTTACACAATGTTTTTACTTGTGGCAGCTGGCCACAGCCTGGCTGATTCTGACTAACTAAGCCTCTGGACAGCCATACTTTGTGAGCTATCAGCATGTGCTTGGCATGCCCACGTTTGTTCAGTAAGAAAAATGTAGGTGTACAACCAGGATTGTTGTCTCCATTTCTGTCGAAAACAATGGAACTGTAAGTTGTAAATGTAAATTGCAGATTTAATCCTTTTTTTTATTAGTCTCATTTGAAATGTCAGTGATATTTACATAATAGGATGGCAACAGAAGACAGTGAGGGAGCTGGTAAGCAATGAATGATTTATTAGATTCCATTTTGTGTACTAGTGCAAAACTAACGAGGCAGAGCATATGGCTAACTTATTTTCTGTTTGCATGTAATAAAAGATGGACATAAATACCTCCCAGCCTGATCTTTAATCACAAATATTGCTTTTCAATCTACTTTTTAAATGGAACGTCTATAAAGCAATCCCTAAAGACCCTATGATGAGAATCTGGCAGAAAAAATCCTTTGGATACCTGTTTGTGCTGCATGAGGAGAGAAGCAACCAAGCACTGCAAATTAGCCTGTGCTGTAGAGGCTGTAGGTAGTTCTCCCATGAAATCAATCAGAATGTCTAGCTGCTTTGCCTCATTCCTCCTTTGTGTTTCCCTCAGCACTCTGTCTCCAGGAAAAAATCCTGCTGGTCTCTGGAAATGCTTTGCTCATTGAAGTGTGGGGTAAAGTTTCCTATCCCTTCTGCTGGACGCTTCAAAGCACAGAAATTACCACAAGAAATTCCCTTGAGGACTTGCCTTCACACTCATCCTTCTGCAAAAGAGGCAATGCCCCCTTTTTCCCCATCCACCCCCGCCAAAAGCCCACCTGTCCCTTCCCCAGGGCACTGGAGCTCAGCAGGGACCCCAAGCTGCCTGCCCTGTGCCACCATTGGCTCCCAGCCCATCTCCCTGGCTGAGGCTCTCCCAGCACCCCAGGAAAGAGCAAACATCTCCCTCTCCATTGCTTTTGCCCGTTACCCTCCCGGCCCCAGCAATACATAATCTCCCCACACCCCTCTTGCTCCCCTGCTACAGAGGCCCACAAGTACTTCTCCCCCACTGACAGTTCCTGAGAGCATCCTATACAGACAGTCTAGGCTGTGTGAGGAGATGTCACTATGGAAACATTTACATCCTCCCTGTCTTTTGTATGCTCAAGAGCGCCGTGCTTGCTTAGCTCCTGTATACTTGATGGTGGAAAAAGAAAACCTCTTTTCCCTCCCAGTGTTAAAAAAAACCAACAAATGAAGACCAAACCAAACAACAACAAAGCCCATATATTGACCTTCCATCTTAATGAAGGAGGAAGGTGAATGGAGGAGTATTAGTTTTCCACCTCCTGGTTCTGCTGTTTGGCCGGAGGTGGCTTTCTGCAGTGCTGTATTGATCAAGCAGTTCATCACTCCCCAGCAAGGTCACTTTGGCCTCTGTCCTGCAGTAAGCTCTGCATGAGCAGCTCCTTTTGCCCGTGGCTGGGCCCCTCACTTCTGGGTTGCAATAGAACTCACTTATCACAGAAACTGTCTCTAGAAAGGTACAATACCCAGGGCAGGAAAACAACTTCGATGGTGGTAAAGCTGTTAAGGTGTCAGCAGGAGTTCACTGACCATACACACAATCTAATCTTCATTCAGAAGCCACCTTTTTGTGCTGTAAATTCAATTTTCTTCAGAGCTGCCAGAATTCTCTCCACACTCTCTGACCCACCAATACGTTCTGCAGTAGTGGAAAGGAACGCTGCAGGCACTTTGGGGTTGGTTAGTAGCAGGTAGCTAGCAGTTCTCTGCTTAGTAAATACATGTCATTTACTTTGTAAAAGAAATCACAAGAAATTGTTACTTGGGCTTAAAGGCATATGTGTTACCTTGGCTGAAAAGCCGCAGCCAAAAAGGAGAAACTTCTGACATGCTATGTGCAAATGCAGAGGGATGATTTATAAAGGCAATGGGGATGTAGCTCATGAAATGCAACAACACACAATTCTGCAGCCCTTCAGAAAACAGGAGAAAACAAGCTGTTTATTCAGTGGCTGGCTTCTGTTTACTTGGTTTCGTTTTTTGGGTTGGGAATGGTTAAAAAATTTCTATTTGGAGCTCTAATACATACAAATTTCTACATATGTTTACACACAAAATGGAAACCAGGCAGCGAGGAAACCGGCAGATCTGGGTTAAGTTCCTCACTGTATAGTTCATTTTTGCTTGCATGATTCTTGCTCATACATACCCAGAGTCCTTTCAGAGAAATCTATAATTATCTTTTCAAGATCAAGGATTGGGTGTGTATTAAAACAGCACTTCTGTTTATTTAGCTGCGATTATGGTTGTACAATCACCCTTTTCACTTAAAGGAGGGGCAAGCAGGCTCAGCAGGGGATGTGAGAGCTCTCCCTTGGACAGTGAGGACATGGAGATGCTGTCCACCCAGCCGATCACTCACTTGGCTTCTTTAACAGCTCCTGCATCCTCTAAATTTTGCTTTGAAGCAAGACCTGCCTGCTCCGTGGTGTATTGATCAGAACAATCATCTTAGATCACTCAGTCGATACAGTGGTTTTCGAGCACTGGAGGACATTTTTCTCTGCCTCCTCCGTTCTAATGAGTCATTCCAAAATCAATGCTTGCTTCTAGACAAAAAAACCCAACCCAAACCAAAAAAGACCCCACAAACCAACATAGAGGAGAAATTGCCTTTTTCCTTCAGGAGCTAGTGTTCAGTTTACAGGTGTGGCGTGACATACGCTGCTTTGTAGGGATGTTGGTAACATCAGACTGCTAAAAGTAGAAACTGTGTCGTGCCCATCCTCACAAATTATCAGTTAAATTGTTTAATAAGTTCCACGTAGTTGCACCTGAGCAAACTCAGTGAAGGCCATGGCTTTACACAAATACTACCGAGGCCTTAACTGGAAAACAGCGGAGCCTTTTGCAGAAGCAGCCGAGAGCAATTTGACCTGCAGGATAATGATGTTTGAACAAGCAAGGACCCACCAGAGCTCTTGAAGCTGCCGGCATGCTGTGAGCATGGCAGTGTTGGAAAGGAACTGTTTGAAGCTGGATAACTAACACAGTGAGGAAGCACACAGGGACCCATCCTCACAGCTCACCCGAGTTGCCTGATGCTTGTCTGACCCAAGTAAAATGATGCAGGGACTGAAATCAGCAGAGGACTGTTGGCTCCCATCAGTTCCTGTGGAACTGCATAGCCAGGAAGAGGGTCAGGGAAGAGGGCTGCCTTCTTTACTAGCAGCACATAGATTCAGATCAGATAAAACAAAACGTGAAACTGCATTTTAAAAGCTTTCTGAGGTGGTGCTGTGCTTTACAGCTGCAAGGCGACATAAGTGCTCCATTATTGCTCACATCGGTCCGAGCAATGTCTGCACAAAGAACAGAGAAGCAACTGTGTCAGCGTGAAACTGCGTGGTAGAAGCTCTCATTCCTCATCCGGGGAATAACCAACTTAAATTTTTAAGCTCTCGCAAAGACCCAAGGCACTATTAGAACTCGTGCCCTCAGTACAGCTCGTCAGCGAAACTCCCCAGGAGCCCCCCCAGCGCAACAAGGCGCCATGGCTGCCACGAGGCCGTCAGGCTCAGGTCAGAGACGTGGGCGCCACCACGCACGCAGAAAGGCCGTGCCCTGAAGCTGCCATAATCTGAGCCCTGCATGTGTGGGGAGCTCAGGGAGTGAAGGCGACGTTAGGCTGTACCGACATGTTATCTGAGGGAGCAGGGGGAGGCCGTGGCAGCCCGCCGCCTCAACACTTCCAAGGGAGACGTGCCAGAGCCTTGGCCGGCACAGCAGCCGCCACCTCCGTCCTGAACCTCAGCAGGACTTTGCGTCAAATGGGGACACTGGAAATTAAAGGGGCTCTGTGTGTGTGTGTGTGTGTGTGCGTGTACATGCTGCTTCCAGAAGGACGGCCAGCGACCAGCGCAGGGCTGCGGTGAGAGGCACAGCAACCCCTCCACCACCCACCCCTACCCCCAGGCTCCATTTCCCTGCCCAGAGGTTCCTTCCCGCTCCCTCTTCCCTTTCCCCTCAGCATCTGGCCCTGGCCAATGGCAGCTCGCAGTGAACGTGAACAGTTCCGCTCCAGCCAATCAGCGCCCCCTTCCCACGTGGCCATCCGCGTGAGCGCCCGGTCTTTGTTGGCGGTTGAAGCCGCCCCTCCGCGGGGGGAGGGGGAGCGTCCTCGGCTGCTCCGGTCACGTGACACAGCCTCTCCTGGCAGTGAGGCGCGGACGGACACCATGTAGTCCCTCCGCCTCTGCTTCGCAGCGGAACGGCGGCTCTTGTGGGAGGCTTCCGATATTATTCTGTCGTAGGATGGAAGGAGAGAAGCCCACAGAGATGAGCTACAGGCCAGCGGAGGTTAGTGAGAGGCAGGTGACGCTTGGCGGAAGGATACCCTCTTCCGGATCTTGTTTCGCTTGGGGGCGAATCTATATAAAGTCGTCGGGGGGGCGCTGCCACCTCATTGTGTGTCTGTATCTGAGAAGCGAAGTAGAGATAGTGTCAGTTCGCGCAGCAACTTCCCGCGCAGCGCGGACCGGAGCAGTCTCCCCTCCCCTGGCCGCCATGGCTCTTTAAGGGCGGCAGGGCCAGCGGCGGCATCGGCCAGTGCAGCAGGCGCAGCAGCAGCGGCGGCGGCCTCAGCACACCCCCGGCATCTGCAACCATGGCGTGAGTATTGTGTGCCACGGGAGGGTATTTCCCTCTCGTGTGTTGGTGGTCGCCCGCTTCTCCCCTGAAAGTGGGCTTCGGGGGTGGGTTTGTCATCTCTGTGGCAGTAGATAGTAATCTCCTGGGGAAAAAAAAACAAAACCAAACCCGAAAACCTGAGTGGTAAGATGGGGAAAAAATAGCATACTTGTGTGGGTTTACCTTCCCCGGGGGCGGCGGGTGTTAGAAATGGCAGGAAATGCCATTTCAGAAGAAGTAACGAGGAATCTCAATGTCTTAATTCCGTCTAAGAAAACTCCATTACTAAAACACGGGGTGTTTTCGGTCTCAGGGGAGTACGAGCATTACGTTCCCAGGAGGGCTTTCCCCCACGTCGGGGAACGCTTCTGTAGTTAAGGGGTAAACGGGGCATGGGAGACACCGGGAGCCGTGAGTGTAATGGTAAATCAGTACATATTCCCGAGTAGATAAACGGGTGCTGGTAATAACTTGGTAGCAGTGCAGTAATCCTTAAATACTGTAGGGTTTAGTTTGCCCTGAGTCTCGGGAGGGGTTTCGTAACTGAGGAAGCTCAAGTGAGTTGGGGGGAAAAAAAAAAAAAAAAAAAAAAAGGCGGTGTGTGTGACTCGCGGTTAGTGTTCCCGCACAAACGCCGTGGTTTTTTGACTCAGCGTTATTTCCGAGAGGTCTGCTGCCCTTCCCCACCTGCTTTCCAGCGCTCCTTGGCACCGCTCAGCCCTGCAGAGGGTGGGCGGGAGCCGCGGTGGAAACGTGGCAGTACACAAAATGGCGGCGGCGGCCCGGGTGCGGGGGGAAAGGGAGGGAGGCGGCAGGATCACGAAATGGCTGCGGCTGCCGGCGTGGGCGTGAGTCAGGGCGGCGAGTGGGCGGAGCCGGCGGCAGCTCTGCCCGTATTTGGGCAGGAAGAAGCCGGGGGACCCTGGGCTTTTAAAAGTATTACGGGGTCCTGTGGAAGAGCCTTTGGTTAGCCGAGAAATAAAATAACTTAAAGATGTTAAAGTATAGGCGAGCAGCAGTCCCGAAAACAGAGGAATCCTGTAAACCTATAGATGATGGCCGTACTCCCTGGAGTGGCATTGCTTTTAAAAAGGCACCGCACTGGTTCAAAATGTACTAATAAATGTAAGTTTTATTTGCAGGTTTTTCAAGGCACCGCACAGCAGCATTGCTGTAGTCAACAAAAAGACCCTCTACTTGTCTTCATCCTTGGACATCAAAGCATTAAAAACTGACGAAGATGAGCCTCTTGAACAACGAGATGCTGTTGGGGGATTCATTATCCCCCTTCAGCCAGCCGTGTTCGGTGGCTGAGGAAAGTCTGGGACTCCTAGATGACTACCTGGAGGTGGCCGAGCCCCTCAGTTCGCATGGGTTCTCCAGCGACAAGGCTAAGGCAGTCTCCTCCAATTGGCTTGCTGTGGACAGTTTAGGCAACACCATAGATAGCAGCCAGGGTAAGATACTACTTATTTTCATAAAGAACAATAATTACAGTGGCATGTAAGATACTTAGCAACATTTGATTGAAAACCAAAATTGGTAGGTTTTCATGAACAAGAAGGTAGCCTCACATGCATACCTCTGCATGGAAAGCATGTACAGTACACTGCTTACACAATACAGAATTGCTGGTTACTGGGTTGGCATATGGTAAAGTAATACTTGCCCTTCTAATAACATCTCAGATGTTATGGTACTGCTCCTTGGCAGAGGTCACAAGAAACAAGCATGTATGTGTGTTATAAATGGCTCTGAATTGCTCTAGTGTTGGCGTAAGAGGTATGGAATGTTGGAACAGCTGATGGCTTACATTGTACCCTGCAGTCTTGTGCAGTTAGTGACAGATTTTTCTAATAATTTTCTTTATATACCAACAGCAGAGCATAGGGGGAGGTGGCTATGAGTTTTTCTAGGATCATTTTCAGAAGCTTGAATTCGTTTGGCTGCTGGTTTACTGAATTTACTTTTTTAACAGAGGATGCCTTCTCTGGCATGGAGTGGATGGTGGAGAAGATGGATCTGAAGGAATTTGATTTTGATGCCCTGTTAGGTATGGAACATCTAGAAGCCACCGTCTCACCAGACGAGCTGATGGCCACGTTGGAAGACACGTGTGATCTCATATTTAACTCTACCATCCAGGAATTTCACAACAAAGAGCCTCCACTGATAACTGACCTAATCACCCATCTCCCCGAATCTCCCATTGGAGCAGATCCAATGGCACCATTGGCTTCCCTCTGGTCTTTTCCCCTCTCCCCTGGGTGTCTGACTTCCACTCCAGACCATTCATTTAGTTTAGAACTAGGTAGTGAAGTGGATGTTCTGGAAGGAGAAAGAAAACAGGAGGGCCCCGCCTTTGTGGTAGTGATAACCAAGTCTGAAAAAGAGGAGGAGAACCATTCAGATGATAGTGGAATATGCATGAGCCCAGACTCCTACCTGGGAACCCCCCAGCATAGTCCTACCAACTCAGTTGGATCCCCCAATCACAACCAGTTCCCTGCAGATGCCAACTGTGGCTCTGTGCGGTCCAAACCATATGATCATCCAGCAGAGAAGGCAGTGTCAGCAAAGATCAAAGGAGAAAAGAAAATAGATAAGAAGCTGAAAAAGATGGAGCAGAATAAGACAGCTGCCACACGTTACAGACAGAAGAAGAGGGCGGAACAGGAGGCACTGTCTGGGGAGTGCAGAGAGTTGGAGCAGAAAAATCAGGCTCTGAAGGAGAAAGCTGATTCCCTTAGTAAGGAAATCCAGTACTTGAAAGATCTGATCGAGGAGGTCCGCAAGGCCAAGGGCAAAAGAGCTAGAGTCCCCGAGTAGGGTAGTCAGCAGTTTTTATGTGCATGTATATAAGTTCGCTGCTAAAGCTGTGTATTGCTGTCTTAATAAATTATTTTATAGTAAACTTGCAATTCGGGTGTGAGAATCTTAATGGGTATTTGTAAAAACGTAACTTGCACCACACAAACACTTCAAAGCTTCCGGGTTTACTGGTTGGGTCTTCAGAGAGAAGCCCAAATTACTGCAGTTGCCATGTGCTTGCTGCAGTGAGTGGATGTGCAAGTGCACAACAGTTGAGTTGAAGCAGTGCTTGTGTCACTTTCTAGTGGCAATATCTCAGGTGAATAAGCTGAGGTGCAGGGGGATCAAAGTGAAGTACCCCAATTTTTACTAGCAGAGCCCATTTATTTAAAGAACTTTCAAAGTCCATGGAAGATACTGGTGTGCTGAGCAGCAGAAGAGCTGTTAAGGTTTTTTTTCTTTTCAGATTTTGCAGACCCAAGCTTAATTCTGTGGAAATCAATGGTCATGGGTACAAAACCTAACAAAAAAAAAAACAAAACCCAGACCTGAACATAAATTGGAATAAATTATTGGCCTGATAGGAGGTGGTTACAGAGCAAGTAATGGTAGTGGTGATCTGGCTCTTTCAGTTTTTATTCCCATTATGCCGGTGGGGTTGGGTAAGGGGCTGCCCCTCTCTGCGTGTGTCATCTGGGCTGAGTGGGTGGGGTTGCCCATAGTGCTCTTATGATGAAAAACATTGGTGTGCTGAAGTGTTAAGAGTGGAGGCTTCTTTAGGCAGCCGCTGGGTAGTAGCAATCCAATTTTAAGGTGTATGTATGAAACTCTAAAATAGGTTTGGAAGGGACCTTTAAGACCATCTATTTCCAACCCACCTGCCAGGAGCAGGGACACCTCCCACTAGACCAGGTCCAAGCCCCATCCAGCCTGGCCTTGGAACACTTCCAAGCAGGGAGCAGCTACAACTTACCTCGGCAACACCTTCCAGCATCTCAATCCCCACCGTAAAGTATTTCTCCCTACTATCTAAATCTGCCCTCTTCCAGTTTAAAACCTTCACCCCCCTTTGTCTTTTGGCTTTCCCTTTCAAATTAAAAGTGCCTCTCCAGCTTTTCTGTAGGCCCCACTTAATGTCCTGGAAGGCTGCCATGAGGTATTCCCAGAGCCTTCTCCAGGCTGAACAACCCCAACTCTCAGCCTGTTTTTATAGGAAAGGTGGTCCAGCCCCCTGATCATCTTTGTGCCCCTCTCTGGGGGGCACTGTGTCCTGCTTACACTGGGGCCCGCAGCACTGGACACAGTACTCCAGTTTCCTTTTCTACCAGGGGAAGAGATGGGTTTCTCCACAGATCTTGCTCAGCTTTAGCCCTGAGGCAGCTGTGCAGCTGGTGTAGGGAAGTGTTGCTGTGCTGGAGCACTCCGTATGTGCTGGGGATACAGCTGGGGCTGTTGACAGCGAGCTGCAGCCTGGCTCCTGGGGCTGCCATTTCTCAGCGGGGCTGAGCAGGTGAGTTGATGCTACAGTGCTGGAGAACAGCAACAGAAAAGACACAACAGGGGGAAAAACAAACCCAACACCCTTCTGTGATGGTGACTGCAGTGAACTTGAACACAGAGATGACAGGCAGGAGCCTGTGTAGCAGCGTGCTTTTTTGCCTGTAGGTATTAATTAGAGTACTTCTATTAGTGAGTAGGCTGAGCCTAGGCATTCAATGCAAGGAAATTTTTTTGTGGCTCTCAATGTCAGTGAAATTCCATTTCCAGAAGCTTCATGCAACCTTTAATCAATTTTGTGCATTTTTTTGTGTGTGTTTTTGGTTTTGTTACTCTTTTTAAAACTTCCCACTTGCACTGACACAACCCCAATAAGCTGCCCAGCTCAGGCACCTGCACATCCCAGGCTGGCTGGCATGCACTCGCAGTGCTGTGGCTTTGGGGCTGGCCTTGGCCAGTGCTGGAGCAGGGTGGGAAAGGTCCCTAATGTTATTTAAAACAGAAAATTTGTCTTCTCGATTGCAGTCTTGTGGGTGTCCTGGTTTCTGCCTGTTAAGCTCCTTATATCCTTACGGTAGGGTGCAATCCTCCAGCCCTAGTCATGCATAGAATCATAGAATGGTTTGGGTTGGAAGAGACCTTGAAGACCACTGAGTTCCAACCCCCCTGCCATGGGCAGGGACACCTCCCACCAGACCGGGTTGCTCCAAGCCCCATCCAACCTGGCCTTGAACACTTACAGGGATGGGGCAGCCAAAGCTTCCCTGGGCAACCTGTGCCAGTGTCCCACCACCTTCACACTAAAGTCTGAGCTGTTAGCTGAGGTGTGAAGTGTGAAGGCTCCTCCAGCAGGCAGGTAGCAGGTGACAGCTGGCAGCAAGCTGCTGCCTTTGGGCAGGGAGGGCTGAGCGGACTGAACCCTCAGTGGTGACCTTGACCTGTCTGTGCTGACAGCTGCTGCCTGGGTGGCATAGGTGCTATTTCAATTGCAGTGAGAAGACTCCCTGTCAGGCACTGGTGCTCATACTCCATTGAAAGTGGTGTGGGCAACTGCCCCTCACTTTGTGTTTCATGTGACACTGGGGTTGCTCTTGTTTGAGTAATCTCAGCCCAGACTCTTCAACTCATTGGGAATGTATGCCTCCAGCTCTCACCTCCCGGGCAAGTGCTGTTACTACTTAGTCCTATACAAATGGGAAGTGCTGCAAAATCAGCAGGCACATTGCACTCCTGCTTTAAGCACTGCTTTATTTTCCAGTACTTACTGGTAACCAAAGGCAGGGTCAAGGGCCTGATGTGTTTTGGGAAGTAAAGCAACCTAGCAGGTTTCTTTCTCATCAGCTGGACCTGCAAGGCTGGGGACAGGGATAATTTGAGACTAGAAAGCTGAATGCGCAGGCCAGTCTTGCCCTTGATGGGTCAAATCTACCTGAGGTGACTGAGCCAGAGAAAACATGGTAACCTGTATGAATGTATGAGTGAGTGGCTCCTCTGTGCAGGGCAAACACATCCTTTACCCCAAACTGATTCCCCTTTCCATCCACAATGCAACCACCTCTGCTTCCTTTACAACTTCACCTTAAATCTGACAGCAGTGGATGTAGTTTGCAGCCCTTACTCAGCTCACTCAAGGCCTGGAAAGATGTCAGAACACTTAACCCCCACCCTGCCCCATGGCAGGGCTGTCTGTGAGCCACCCCTGACTAGAAAAATTCTTTTCTTCGAGTCCATACTCTGCAGGAAGGTGAGGAAGTGTCTGTGCTGGCCAGAAAATACACAGGTCTGGTTTCTACAGCTCTCCAGAGTGGCTCCAATTTACCAAATTACACCCTTCCCAGGGAAAGAAGATCAGAGCTGGAACAGGAGACAAGGAATGCATGACGCACCCATGCTGGTTTGCTCTCTGCCCTGTATCTGTGTGTGCATTTTATAGGACTCCTTGCAGGAGAACCAGAAACCAGCCTTTTAAGAGCAGCTGGTGTCATCACTCGCTGCCGAGGCTCTGAGCTTGCAGCTTTGCAGAGGCAGCCAATATGGCACCCTTATGCAACACCTGCTGAAATGACGCCGTTTCCATTCTTAGTAACTTAGTTAAGCTTTTAACACTGGCTGGAGATGAAGGCTGATTCTTCCTCTGCGTTTTTCATTTAGCCTTTTCCTCCAGGCTTGTGTCAGGCGCAGCCAGCATCGCGCTACTTGGCTCTGCAGCCCAGCAGCTTGTCCAATGTGCCACAGGAGGCAAGGAACACCGAGGACATCATCACGTTACAGACCTCAGCCCGAGGGGAGAAAAAGTCTGCTAGCCTCCTGCCCAGTGACTTCTTTTACGTTTTGCAAACAGCAGGAGCTGTGTTCTTTTTCTCACAGCCCCTCAGAACAAACGTGCTTCAAACAAATCCTTGCAGCTCGCATACAGCATGATACCGTGTCCCTAAAGAGATTGTAGAGCATGGAATGCAGGCTGGACCTACCCCCAGAGGAGCCCAGTTCTTCTGCATACTTGGAAACAGCAGTATTCCCCTGATCACTGTTACATAAAAGCATTTTGAATCTGAAGTTGGCACAGATAATGGGATTTCTGTCTCAGTTACTTTTCCTCTGAATTAAGGGCAGTGAAGTGGACTTCACACACACAGCGTGCATGACCCTCAGGCTGCTGATCCCTTAGCTCATTTTGTACTTCATGCTAAACAGGAGTCCAAAATTCCCATACACAAACAACCCCCAGTGGTTCACTGTTCACAAAGCTGCTCTAACAACATATGGCCCCTCTCATAAGCTGCTTTCTACCATGTTTGTAACTACCTTCCTCTTAAGCTCTTAGCAAACAAAAGGAGGAAACCACCACTGTTGACAACTTCTTTGCATGCACCTCTGCATCACGTTTACAAAAATAAATCCACAGCTGCAGCATTTGAAAATGAAGAAAGAATGATGATAAAAATCTTCCAAATAGCATTTGCCCTGGCAGAAAGCCCAGAAATATCTGCAAGGACAGACTGTCCTTTGGGAGATGACTGCTCCCCTGGTGCTACTGAGCTGAACTGGTAGAGAGAAAATGTGGGTTATTCTGATGGAAACAAATTCACACAGCAGTAGTCCCCCACAGCCCCCTCTCCTCTGGCCTCAAAGCCATGTTGTCTCCAGAGAGGAGTCATGTGCCTCTTGAAAAAAACACACCCCTTGTTTCACCTGCATTTCCCACAGCCTTGTTAAATACTGCTTCACCTTTTTTTTTTTTTTAGGTATGGTTCTGTTCCTGTTCTTGATATATTTTGAGATGGCCATGGATTTCTTAATCCTCACTGCTGTGTAGCCACCTTTTTTCTCCATTTAATAAGCCTGTTCCTAATAAAGAAAAACTTTTGGGGGTTGGAAATCTATGCATTTTTTGTTGGAATAACACATTATTTTTCATAGGCTTAGACCTTTAGAGACAACAGGATCT
This sequence comes from Florisuga fusca, assembly GCA_038090715.1. Lineage (NCBI taxonomy): Eukaryota > Metazoa > Chordata > Aves > Apodiformes > Trochilidae > Florisuga > Florisuga fusca. The sequence continues at coordinate 7,429,864 of JAAWXA010000003.1, forward strand.
GTATTGCCCCACCTATATGCATAATTTCCAAATTGTGCACACTCATTTTTTCCTAATAGGGTTCAAGTAGCCTCTGGAAACAACCTACCTTCGTCCCTCCTCCTGATGTATTCACAGCCTTTCCATGCAGCCCAGCACATATACTCCTGTTACACTTCATTTCCAGCAAAAAGACAATCTTGGTGTCTTACCATGAGCATCCCTTGCTGGGCCAAAAAAGGTCATCTTTGCTTACTTTCCCATTGAAAAGCTTCAGGTCTACACGTTGGACCTTGTGAATTTACAGAGGAGTTCAGTCCCCTGACCTAGTCAGTACTGTTTTGGCTGCTCAGGTATCCCAGATATGCCATCTTTGCATTATTGTCAGTGCAGTCATGCAGTGTCACAAGCCACTGAATGAAGCTAGCTCTACCCACAAGCTCCTATTTCCCTGTTACATAGGTTTCATGTTCTCCTAGTAATGGCTAGCTTCTCTCTTTTCTCCTCTCTTTCACACCTACACACCCTTTTAAAAAATGGCAGGGAGTCAGTTCCAAGCATGGCAGATACTTTGGCTTACAGGCAGATGCTTCTCTGCTTATAGGGCAGAGAATCTTCTTTGCATCTCTACTGCAGCATGTGGACAGTCAGAGAAGAGACCTTGCCTTTGCCTCCCATTAAAGGAGATAAATGAACTTGCTGACATGCAAACAGAACAGCTCAAGACAGGCCATCTTGGCTTGACTACTGCTTAGCCCTGCCAGCAGCTAATTTGTTCAGAAAAATGGTGCATGTAACCCTGTAGACAGCTGCAGAGCGACCTTCTTGCTTTTTGTTTCTCCTGCTCCCATCAGTTAGTGGTTGGTGCTGCTAATCCTGTTTAATGTAACTATGGATAGATAGGCAAACCCTTAATCTGTCTCAAGCCTACTAACCCTTCAGCCTGGCTTGGCTGGTGTTACATATCTTGATCTGTAAGCAGGCATTAGGCAGCCTGCCTTCTTTTACAGTCCTAATTTTTAATTGAATTGATGGGCCTTCTTGTTTCAAAATTAGAAACTTCCTTCTGCTGTAACTTTGCTTTTTTGAGCTATTCAGGGCACTGCTCCTGTGCACCCTTTCTACCAAAACAAGTCCCTTACCCAGGGTGCTCAGGAGCCCATCAGTGTTGCAGGTGCTGATGCCATGCTGGTCGTCAGCAAGACTGAAATAAAAGTCAATCATGGAAAAGAAAGCAGACGCTGAGATTCAGGGGGTCCTAAAAAGAACCTTCCTGCCCCCATGTTTTCCCCCCCTACCTCTTTAGGCATTTCCAGTCTTGCTTGCCTGAGCAAGATTTACAGTCTGTCTTTGTTCCCTGAAAGCCAGGTTTGTTACTGCTGTGTCATTTCAGAGGCAAGAAGTTGGTTTGTGTCCTCAGCAAACACCTCCTTAGTTTACATTTGCAGTTCTCACCTCTCCCAATACACATAAAATCCTGATAATAGCTGCTGTTGCTTTAAGACTTGCTGATACAGCTTCTTACATTTAGATTGTGCCCCTTCAAAAAGATTTTCCTGTTTGCTTTCTATTCAGATACCTAGGGAGCAATAGGCCATTAACCGTCCTGATGAATCTTATTCACAATGAACTAGCTCAACATCAGGGAGCTATTCTGCCTCCTCTAAACCACCTCCCTGGAAAGGTTCTATCACTTTAATAATGCTCCAGAGCTTTCATTTGCATTTATATTAAAGCTGCTGCCGCTGCCTCCCATTCGGACTCCCTGCTGCATGTGGGTGGGGATAAGATGGCACCCTCCTCCTTCTCCCCTGGCTCAGCTACCTCTATTTTCTGCTGCAGGATGCTCAGCTGGTGTCGCAGAGCTGGGAAGGGAGCCAGCAGCCCGATGAGCTCAGCTAGCATGTGGCCTTCATCCCGCAGCAGCAAAGACACCTCCCTGTGCTCTGCCTCGCGGCTGCGCCAAAGAGAAATCCCGTCCGGCAGGTCCCAGGGTTGCAGGCTGCAGCTTGTTAGCTTCCAGCGTGGGAACTGGAGGTCAGGGGCCAACAAAGAAGAGCAGCTATGGAAGCTGTTTCTTTCCCTATTCCCTATTCTCTTACATGGGGCAGAAAAATAAGAACACAGAGATGTCACAAATTGCTCTAAACCAGCCACCTCCTGGGGTCCCGGCACAGCCGAGAAGCCGGCGTGCTCTAGGCGTGACTGGACTGTAACACAGGCAGCTGGGAGAAGGAGGTGTTGGCTTTAGCTCGCCACCAGGCACATGCAACAGGCTGGCACCTGTTATCCCCTTTAGGTTGAAGACATTTTCCTCAGAGGCCAACTCCTGTCCTTATCTACCCACTGTGCAGGTGGCACTGCTGTTCTTTCACGGGAGTTTCTGCTCTGCTGGAGAGGGAGAAAGTCAAGGCTGAGATGTGTCAGATCTTTGCCCTTGGAGAAGATGTTTTATCTAGAGCTACCTGTTTTGACTTCTGCTTGCTTTTCCTTCTTCCTGCAAACTGAAGTTTAATTTATTGAAGGATACTGTTGGCTGTACAACCACATATAATTTCAGGTGACAAATTCCAGCCTGTCAGGTAACTTTACCCTCCTCAACAGCATGATGCCTCGTGGCAGGTAGCCACCAGAAGTATGTTTAGTTATGTTGACACCAAGTCTTTCCAGCCAGAAATCAGAGCTGCCATCCAACTTTAAAACTCCACAGATCTGGGTGTTGTTATCCTTGGGGAAAAATGCTCTGGGGCCCACTTCAAAGTTCCTCATTAACTTTGAAAGAACTGCTTTCCTGTTTGCTTAGATTTGCAAGCAAACAAGCTGGGTTTTGTACAAAGAGACTAAACCACATTATCCTAGTGATGCTTTCTGGAGCAACAAAGGATGTTTTTTGCTTTTCTCAGTCTGCAGAAAGGCCCAGAAGGTGAACAGACACAAAAATAAGGGTGCATAGGAGGAACTAGTAGAGGAGGTGCAGGGGCTGACATGAAGCACCCCCGTAAGGTCGAAGGAACTGCCAAAGGAACAAAGTAACACCTCAGAAAGCTACCTCTTTCAAAAGTCGTGGCACAGCCAGCTTTTTCCTAGTAGTTTCCATGACAGCTCCTCACAGAGCTGTGTTGGACAGGCTCTCACACATTGTAGCAGGCACAGAGTGCAGAGGTTTTAGGAAGACGTGCTGCATGCACATTTTCAAACAATAGAGCTTCCATTCTTTTCAGAAACAAACAGCCCTTCTCTCTCTCTCTCTCTTTTTTTTTTTTTCTTACACATCTTTTTTAAATGCTGGAGTGAGAAGAAACTGAAGAAGAGAATTGGTCTTTGAACTGTTCCATTTTTATCACTTTTGTCTGCAGGTAGTTGATCATATTACAAGAAATCCCCCTCCCACGTGCCATCACCCCATTTCCAGAATGTTCATCACTTCCTGTCTGGATCTCGGGTATCTGTGTGACCTTTCCTCCTATGCAGGCAAGAGGGAAAGAACACAACAGGGGCACTGACTGAGAACAGCACCAGGAATTTTAACCAGGGAGCAGGGAAGGAATTCCAAATTCCTGCCAGTGCTGACATCTAAGCAGCTGCCAAGCCCCTCATCCTGAGTCTAACCAAAGCTTGGCATTAGTCCTCCTCCTTACCTCTTTTTTTCCAAAGGGAATACACTTCCCATCTTCTTAGGGAAGGGACAGAAAAGGGCAGTGTCGGGAGCCCCCTAGCAACGTATTTAGAGTGGTTTAGCAAGGAAGAGTCTGGAACAACACTCCCACCTGCTGGGCCTCCTTTTTGTTGCAGTGGGGAATTTACTAGAATTCTGATAGAAAAAAAAAAATTCCCTTCAAACCCAGCACCACAGCCTCTGGCTGATTTTAACTTCATGTCGAGGCCAACATCTGGGTCACAGCCCCTTCTGGCTACAACAGGAGCTGGCATCACCCTGCAGCAGTGCCCTCTCAGCCTGGCCAAACCTCGGGTGTAAGCATCCAAAGGACAACTTTCTCCATGTTAAGAGCTTTTCCTTGGAGAACTCGTGAGCAGGCAAAAAGTAGGAGACGCCTCCCATCCGACCTGCACTCTCTGAAGACCTAAGCATGTCAGAGAGAAGATTAAATACACGTGTCAACGTGAATCTCAGAGGCCATTCACACAACTGAGTCATCCTAAAGAGGGGGATGTTTGGATCAGAAGAGTGACAGGGTTTGCCTTCATGAATTGTAGCCTGTCATAATGATCACCATTATAAAGGCAAAGAGAAGCAGAGTCTGCAACAATTATTTAATCAAATTATGTATACAAAGGTTTTGCAATGACTGAAAAACCTGACAGAAGCTGTAATAAAAACAGAAACTGAAGGGCTGCTCTGGTTTAATGTTCTTTGAAAGCACCCTTCCCTTCCGAGGCTTTATTACCAAAACATTTCTCCATTCAGACACTGTACTCTAAAGCTCCCTGCCAAATCACACAGGCATCAGGAGCCTGACATCTTGAGGAAGGGGAACGAGTTTTCAGTTTGGCTTAGTCCACCCTTCTACATTAAGAATGTGAGACACGTTGGCTGGAGATGATAAGGACAGCACATCTTGGAGCCAAGAGAACCTTCCTGGCTCTAGCTGGCCAGTAACAAGTTCATCACAGATGTGGAGTTTCTCTCCAAGTGTGACATCAAAACACCTTCCTGACAGAGATACATCCCCCACGTCCCATCTCAAACACGAGTAAGAAATGGCCAGTCCTGTGTGCTGAGCACTCAGCTGCAGATCTGAAGCTGAGAGAATCCCCGTCACATTGTTTAGGGTCTCCCAAAGTATTCCCGTTCAAATTTACGGAAATCTTCCTCGGTGAAGACAGTGCCCTCGGCCTTCTTCTTTGCCACCTTCTTTGGAGGCTGATCTTTGGCCTTCCTGCCTCTGTTCTGAGCAAGAACCTTCAGACAAATGAAAAAAAGGAAAAAACCCACAACAATCATTGTTATCCAGACCAAACTACAGAACAGTGATTTTCAATCTCACCTGCAGCATCCTTGCTATTTTGCTAGCATCCTGCTGCACCTTGGAATGCCTCCAAAGTGAGAAACAAGCACTGATGGTTAAAGCAGGTCATTGGGACAACAACAAATACCAACTTACTTTACAGATTCAAACAGAGAAACTACTGCCAGGTAACTGTCACAGAGAGAGAAACATTGGTTTCAACTCAGACCTTTCTGAAACTGTGACATTCTTTTATTCTGTCTCCTCATCAGACAGCCTGGAAACCCAACAAGTTGGTGGAATTCACTGAGCACTTCCTGATACACTATCACATCCTTCCACAACCTCCGGCCTTACAAACACTGGCCTAAACCACCTGGTTTGTTTGTGTAAGTTAACAGCCTGTATCTGATAAAAAACCCCAAAGATTCTAGCACTGTCAGCTATTCTCCTCATGAAATCCTGGTAGGGGGATTTTGGGGAAGACCACTGGTCAAATTCTCAGTTTATCAGAAACAACATTTGAGATGCTATGAAATTCCTATTACATGAGCCAGTAGCACATCTGGTTACTTGCTAAACTGTCTCCACTTACAGAGAAAGCCCCAACCAGAGCTCCTCGTCAGCTGGAGCTATGAAACATTTTCAGTAATTAAGAAAAGCCAAAGTTGTTGGTAGCTTTTAACTAGTATCAGATAACATCATAGGGAACAACAGATCAACAAGAGTTTAAAGCTTATTAAAATGTTTTGCAAGTGCACACTGAAATTTCTCAAGGCCACTTGCAGACAGAAACTTGAGCTCTTGGTGCAGGGTCTAAACTTGAAGATCTGAGTATGATTCCCATCCACTCATGTTCCTCAGTGGAAGCAGACCCCCAGACAAAAGAAGTGTTAGTCTTACTTGTTCTGTGATGGCTTTGCTTGCAACAATTCGTCCCTTCAACATGTACTTCAGGTTTGTTCTCAAGTGGTTCACAGGCTTCTTCTTGTGGTACTCCTCTAGGTCAGAGTGAGACAAAACACATCAGCTTCTCATCCAGACAACACACAAGGAGGGACACAGGTTGATCAGCAAGGCCCCGGGAGAAAGAAAGGGGGCTATAGCTCAAGCACAGGGGTGCTTCCACAGATCAGGCTATGTTTATACGGGAGACACCAGAAGGGCACCAAGAGGATGGGAAGGGATGGTTACAAGAGTCAGGGGAGGAAGGTGGCGGGACACTGCAAGGGCACCGGGTGCGAGGGCTGTGGAGGGCGGCAAAGCTGCTTCCCCCTCCCACCGGAGCCGGGACGAAGCTCACCTATCGCCGACTTCACGACTCTACCCTTGACCGTGGTCTTGTTCCCGCCGGACTCCGCCGCCGCCCTCCTCCGCCTCGTAGCTCCCACCGCCTTAGGGCCCTCCCGCCCCCGCTGGAGACCCGGCAGGGCCTTTCCCTGGCCTGCAGCAGAAGGAGGGACAGGGTCACTCAAGCTGTACGCCGGGAATAAACCTCTCCCCGCCCGCAGCCCCGCTGTTTCCCGCGGGCTCACCCGGCGCCTCCAGCAGCTCCAGGCCCCTGCGCAACAGCGAAGCCGACATGGCCCAAGGGCCCCTCGCCGGTTCCCAACTTCCGCCCGGGCGCGGCGCCACTTCCGTCTCCCTGGTGCCAGACTTCCGGCTGCCTGTGGCGCATGCGCAGAGGGGTGGGCGCCATGTTGTGTGCGGGTTACCTCAGGGTTGTGCTGGGATTTGCCTTCCCAAAGCGAGCTTCCTGGGCGCTTTTCCTTATCGTTCCCCTCTCCCGCCTCTGAAGGGTGTGGGCCGGCAGGAGCTCTGCAGGTTCCGCAACCGTCGCGGAGTTGCTGCAGGGAGGCCGGGGCTCTGAGGGCCTCCTGCCATCACGGGAATAATAATAATACTATTAACAGGCCGAGAGGCAAGAGGACGGCGAGCAGTGCTGTCGTGTTTTGTGCTGGCAGGGCCCCGAAGCCCAAATGGAGCTCTATGCCAGATTCCTGGGGCACAGAGGCTCATTCTGCCATAAATGGTATCTGTTGTTAACTTCTTTTTGAAGCTGTCTTCTCCCATTTTCAGCCCTCCAGAGGCTCGATTCTAATACCTGCTAAATTTAGCTATCATCTGAATAAAGCTTATTCAGCTACAGCCAGCGTGGGCAGTAACAAGCTGACAATGATGAAGAGGGAGAGAGGTTTATTCTGCCTCACGCTTCTGCGGGGAGAGAGATACACGTGTTATCTTACTGTTTCTCATAGTAATGATCTCTAGCAGGGACTGGTAACAGTTAAACCTCGGTTCATTAAAAGACAATAATTCATTCTCTGGAAATTGTTCTCCAGCTTGTGCAGATGTCACCTCAATGCCTGTTTTTATTGTTCGTTCCTTCCCAAGCCCTTCCTGGATGGATCCCAGCATCCTGTGTCAGTATCTGCTGGTGTGAGGGTGCTAATGCATTTTTCTGAACAGGAGCTACTTGGTGCTCATTCCTGTCTTTGGGGCAGGGGGACGTGAACCTTTACTGCTTGTTCAGCATGCTGCTTCCAGCTTTTAATCTTCCTTTCACTGTAATCTGAACCATTTTTTTGACTGATATGGACTGAGAGTCACTGGGTGTGCAATGCAGAGCACTTCTCTGCTTTCTTGTTTTCTCTTAGTAGCTGGTGAAAGGCAGAGCTTGCTCAGCTTCTAGTTCCCTGCCAGGTTTGTGCCTCCAGTTGTGTCAAAGCTAAAAATGTTACAATGAGGTTATTGTGCTGCAAAGAAGAAGCTGAACAAGCCATGAGTTAATCGCCTGTTGGTGAAATTGGAGAGAGCACTAGAGAGCATTCTAGGCAGCAGAACATTTGTTACTGCTTGTACACTAAGATTATCTTTATCTTGATCAGAGTGAGATAAATGATAGCTGCCAGTGACCTTACCAAGGGGAAAGCAGTCCTCAAAATACCTCATCAGTCAAACTCTCTTTTAGCCCCTAAAATACAATTTACAGGTTCTTTGAAAGCTGTTATGGTTGCACAGTGTATTCAAGATAGCTTATTCTACTGGCGAAGTACTTCCTTTGCATAATTTGACTTTATTTGCATCACCTCATGCTTTGTTGCAGTGGTTGGTGCCAGAACGGTGTAACCTTATCAGTGTCTCATGAAGGCACCTGATACAAAACCAACTTTTTGTTACCAGCAACGCAAAAATATGTTTAACAAATTAGCACGGTGCAAGCAGCACTGATGTATTATTCTTTTGATGAAAAAAACCCACGCCCTTTTCTACCTCAAAAGCAAACCATTTCCAAGCTATCCTATTTCTATTTAAGTTGTGCCAATTAATAAAGCTCCCAGTTATGCAGGGGTCTCAGATAACCTGACTCCCTTCTCATTAAACACCTTCAGTAGCAAGAAACAGTAACACAGGCAACACCTCCTTTGACCAGCAAGGTTGAGTGCAGACTCAATATGATTTTAGCTAGCAATTACCTGCAGAATAAAATTTAACAAGCACCCGGGGGTCACTTTGCTGAAGAGGGAAGGCAAGGCACTTTATTTTAGCTGCAGGCACAGCCTCAGTGTGTGGTCAGGCTCTCGGAGCCATTTAGTGCACCAGGAAGGTGAAGGGATGGCGAGTGCTTCGTGTGCTGACGTGGTGCCCAGGTTTGAACCTGTTGCCAAAGATCAGGATGCAACACGGGCCATGGATTTTTTTTTTTTTTTTTGACACTTTTCAAAATGGTGTGCCTGTTGTCAATAAATTAGATTTCTTCCGCTGCTTTTAATAGAGCCTGGCATCTTTTCTTGGGGCGTGATCATTAGTGTTTCTCCTAACTGTGTCCTGGCTTCAGCTGTGCCTGGTCTTGGCAGACAGGGTGATAACAGCACCTGGCATGTTTCTCTCTGGGTGACTTGGGTACAACTAATACCTTTCACACTCCTGCAGACACAGATGCAGAGCCTTCCCTTGCTCTTTGGCTGTAACAGAGAGCTATTCTTATATCTTTTTGCTGCAGTGCTAAATAAGATCAGTTTATTGAGTTACATCAGGAATGTATGATCATCTCTTAGTATGAACTGCATTTTGCCCGTGTATTATACGTTCCTTTACACCTGTGTATCTGTAAAATGTAGGTGTCTGGATCACATAATCTCCTCTCATATATGTCTCTCTGTTAACCTTTGATGAATCTGCTTTATGCTGACCACAGCATGTAAAATGCCATATTTTTTTCTTTGCAGAAGCTTCTATGACATTTATCGCTCTTGCAGTGAGCATTTTTTAGTACCTTTTAAACTACCACTTTCTTTTACCTGATTCACTGTCAAAGGCAGCTGAGCAGATTCCACAGGTAGCTTTTTCCAGACTAGTATATGCTATAAAAATTTAATCTTAGGGGACTGTGTCTATGTTAGTTAAAAAAAAAAAAAAAAAAAAAAAAAAAAAAAAAAAAAAAAAGTATTTAATTGTACTGTTCTAAGGCCTCTCCTCAAAATTTCATCCAAGAAAACTTCATCACTTTGTAATCCATCAAAAAACCCAGTGCATTTAGCTCTTGAAGCCCTTTGGGGACAGAATAAGGTGAAATGGTGTCCATTTAAATGTAAAACATCCAAATAAATTGCTATCTTCAAGCCTGAACAGTCTAACTTTGGAGGGCAAAAACCATAGGCACTGCATTTCAGATTGAGAATGCCTTTGTTGCTGAGAGTTAAGGTATCTTCAGAAGCTTTCTGATGCTAATATTCATGTTTTATAGCTTTCTTTAAATTTCATGCCTCAGTGAGTACCCATGATCTTTCTCACCTTTCACTTACAAATAACCCAAGATCAGTTTAAGTTTTAAGTAACTTCCATGTTTGAATATTATGAGTTCACATTCTGCTTGCTTACTTATGGCATCGAAAAGCAGATTTTTTCCCAGTTTAACTATGTTGATAAAGTTTCTGCATCATTTTGGAGTGACTATTCTTCTCCCTATTGTTCTAGGCTTTGAAAATTCTGAGATTATTGTACCTTCACCCTGTTCCACATTATTAACCTGTACTACATGATAACAAAGACATTGTTGCTATTCATGCTTGATCATCTGGTTGTCTGTGGAAGTTTGTAATAGTTGTTGGTTTGCTTTTACTTTTACTTCACGTTCCAGCTTCTGAATACTGGAGCTTCAGACCTAGGAGTCTCAGTCTGAAGGACTGTTGTGAAAAACGGTAGAAAACAGAAATCGAGGGCAGCATTAGAAGTAAAAGGCAACAATTACAAGCATTTATTTAGTTTAGGTCTTTTTTTAAAGTCTTACGATTTTGGGAAATGGGACTCTGATATTTGAACACTTAGTATTGTCCACACTAACACATAGAACTGGTTTTTTCTCTTCCAGAATGAATCAGACTGACTTTCAAACTAGTTTATAACAGATTTTCACCTCTGCATTGTTCTTCATGGGTGCATTATGAAATGTGCTTCACTTCAGACAGCTGTCCAGTTTCACCACATCCCATATTCTGTATTTTCTCTTGAAGAGCAGTACTCAAAGCTGCTGTCATTAACATTTAGCTGTGTTTGCCAGCTTGCAGCAATGTGTGTTGTGCTTGCTGTCCCTACAAAGAACCATGGATCACTGCCTGCCCTGCACCTCAAGTACATAGGAACCTTTGTCCTTGAGCTGCATGACACCCCTTTGAAAAGCCATTTGCCTTTCTGGCCTACTGAATTTGAACAAGGGCTGAACAATGCTTTGATTCATATGCTTGCACAAGTGCCTGGTTACTTTAGGCTGACAAAAAGACTTTTATTCTGATTTTTTTTAATTGTTCAATCCAGTGCAGGTACCTACCTCTTCTGTGCACTTTTCAGCCTGTTCCAGGTCACCAAGAAGCCGACTCTGCCTTGTACAACTTCTGCAGGTAATGTTGACACAGGCTGAGATTACAATGTCTTCCCACCATTCTAGATACTGTAGTAAGAAATTAACTCTGCACCTGAAAAAGACAGGAGTTTTTATCCTCCTATACGGATGAGATAAGGAAGCAGAAATATTAAGTGACTCTCAAAGCAGCTGACACAGAACACTCAGACTGGATCTTCTGAATGACCATGTGGAGGCTCAGCCCAAAACATATCCCTGTTCTCCACCTACTCTTTCTTGGCTCCAAATGCGAAGAGAGCAAGCATCAGTATCTTTGCTGAAACTGAAAGAGAATGTAGAGACAGGTAATATTTTTAAGAACATAAATCCTGTATTTGAAAAAAACCCAAATAAATCCTTCAGAGCTTAGAATACCAGAAGAAAGCATTTTACTTGTAATATTTTGCTTATTATATAGAGTTGGTGTCACAAGATTTTTATGGTTAGAAATAATGGGGTTTTGCATCCAGCCTCACAAAAAAGTCTGAACTTCCAGTACCCCCATACTTTCTGTCTGTCCCTGAAGGGAAAAATCTCTTCATAAGGGGCATCTGTTGCCTTTTTGTACTTCCTATATGGAGTGGCCAAACGAGTCTGCAGCTGGAGGGGAAAAGTTTCCCTCTCTTGTTTTCCACCACTATCCTTATATGTCAGGGGAGGGAGGAAGTAGTAGAAGGATCCCAGGGCTCAGTGACTGACTTTTCCTTGTTCCCTCTGTGGGCCATGGAGATGGTTTCTGAGTCTTCTTCCTGCCCTCCTCACCTACTTAATTCCTGCAGCATTGGCTCTGGGAGAAAGTGGCAGAGCTTGCTTACACTGTTTCCTCCAGTGTAGAAGGCCCAAAGGGATCCCACTGTAGTTGCTTTTTCCTAAAAACCTGAGAAAAGAGGTAAAAGGTCCTTTGGTGGAGTGGGGATGGGCCTGAGTGAACAAAATGTAGGGGAGCTGTGGGCAAAAAGCTGCTGAATGCTGGAGAACAGGTGTAACAGGGCAAAGGCAGGAAAGAGGCAATGGCAGAACTGATGCAGGGGTAGGAATGAGTACATATTTGCTTTGTAGATTGTCAGACTGAAGGAAATGGATTGTAGGAAGGTGAATAAAGTATGGACAACACCTACTGCAATATATACACACTGAGGATTATTGAAAAACTTGAGAGCTTTGGGCCCATATGTTGCTTTTTGGGGACCTGACTTGTTCAATTTTGTGGTTTTGTGTCACTGGCAGGGCTGGATCAACACAGCTTCCAGGAATTATGGGCTGTTTGGTGGAAGGTCTTGAAGAATATTCCAGGACATTCTCCTGTGTTACTTAGGAAGTTTACAGTTAGGCATGGGTCTGATGAGATATACCCCCATTAATAGCGCCTCACCCTCCAGGCTTACCAGGAGCTTTTTTCTTTCAAATCAGTTTCAAACAGCTGGACTGCTACTTGTTTACTTTAGTTTTTCTCCTCTTCTTTTCTTTAGATTTCAGTCTATCTTTTTCTTTTTGTGCTTCTAGATGTGTTCTGTTCCTTTTTAACTGCAGACTCACCTTCCTGGCTTGATGCTTGACCTTCTTCTTTTGTTTCACCTTTGGCTTTCTACTGAACTCTTTATTCCTCCCTTTTGTTCTTGAATGTGCTCTTTGTAGCTTTCATCAGAACTGTAGGTATTCCACGCCAGAATCTGAGAAATTCTCCCCTAAAAATATTCCCCTGCTGAATAGAAAGAAAATGGACAGAAATTGAAACAGGGACTTTGAGACAAGGTTCTGAATGTAACATTCTTTGACTAGAGGGATTTGTGAAAGGCAGTGGTGGTTCTCATTGCTGGAAATATTGCTGGAAATAAAGTCTTGTTTCTTCCAGGACGGATGCATTTTATCCTGATTACAATGGAAAGAATGATTTCTCATGTAAAGAGCTTGGAAATGCACAGAAGTGGAAGAGGCTGTGTTGGAGTGGGACCTTAATTATCCCCATGCTGTGCAGATGTGAAATTGGGGAATGTCAGTCATTGTTGGATGCAAATTTCAAAGCAGTGACAAAGAGGTGGAAGGCTTTGTGCTTTGTCCCTGGCCTCTGCTCTAGGGCCTTAAAATGTTTACAAGCCCCAGAGCTGGCTCTGGTTGCAGTGAAGTTTAGCTGGTTATGCTTGTCACCAACCATTAAATGTCTGGAGACAGATGAGAGATGCACTGAGGCTCTCAAGGGGCTTTTGCTGCCTTAGGCAGGGGTTGGTGGCAGATGTCCCTGCTGCTTGGTGCAGAGCAGAGCTGGTGGAGCTGCTGCAGATCCTGCCTGACCCATCCTGTGTTGCCAACAGTCTGGTCTTCCCAGGCCTGGAGGTGTGCCATGTCTCCTGGTTCAGTGACAAAAGTGATGTCAGAAAAGACAGGTCAGCATGACCAGCAGAAGGGAAAGTCTACTGAGCTTTTCTTAGCGTGAGGAAGAGTTGAAGGGAAGATGATAACTGCTTTCAGTCTTAAGCACTGAGCAAAACAGCAGAAAACAACAGCTAATTAAAGTTACTGTGAACTCACCTCATTAAGATATTAAGGCATCCTCCCTCAGGCTGGAAGGAGCTCCTACTCACAAATGCCCCTTACCCTCTGGGCGTGCTTAGTGAAAAGCAGAAGTGCTACCACTTTAACTGGTTAACCAATCACATAGACCAATGATATCAGTATACTTAGAGATGAGGTAATTTTGTATTTTTTTTGTGTAGAAAAGAAACTGTGTTGTGAAGCTGGTGTGTCAGCTTTGTGGATTTACCACCTAGCACCCCTTTCTGTACAGAACTGGAACACAAATACCTCAGCTCCATGTGGGGGTCGGATTATTGCACACTGGGTACACGGACCTTGTTTTGGGGACAACAAAAGGTGTGCCACGTGCCCTCCTGTTCCCCAGTCCCTTCAAGCTTGTGACGGAGCCATTTGGAGACTAGGAAAAACAGCGGGAAGCAGAGGAGGAATGGGATCATGAAGGTGTTGCAGGGCAGGGAACAGCCAGGCAAGCAGAATGCATGGGGGCAGAATGGGCCTGATCAATGGATCCCCCTCCCCACTTGTTTCTGATGTGGGATTTGGGAGCAAGGCAACATCGTGGATTTAGCTGCAAGCAGCAGGAGGGCTGGATACTTACTGACAATGCAGGCTTTGTGGTTTCTTGATTTGTGGGATTTTTTTTTTCCAGAATTGTTCAGAGCCCCACAGCCTGTGAGGCTTGCCTGGATCAAGGGGGTGTTCTATCCTGTTGCTGCTATGCTGCATTTATCAGCATGTGCCAGACCTCTCTCCCTGCACTGTTTTTCTCATTTTTTCCCCTTTCCTCTCCCTCTGCCCCCCTCCCTTTGCTCTTGCTCTCTGATAGCTGTATTTTATCTTTCCTTGACTTATTCTCTCTCTCTGTGACTGCTGGCTCTCTTTGTAGCCCTTGCTTCTCCAGCCAGGATATGCAGTTCCTGAGGCTGTGGAAGGGTGACAGTTCAACTTGACCTTTTACCATTTGTTCCAGACTCCCAGCAGTTGAGTCCCTCTAAATCACGCAACTGTCTCTCTCCTGTCTTGTCTTCCTTTCTCTCCCTTTCCATCCAGATCTACCCCACAGAGTGCAAGAAAAAAAAACACTCAGAAAACACTGAAAATTCACCATTGTATGCTTGGGGGACCTCCACTCTCTTAGGGTGTAGGAGCAGCCCTGGAGGTGCTGGGTACCAGACACCCCCCTGGGCCAGTCTCTTCCAGGGCCATATATCCTGCTCTGCCTTCTAAAGTCTGGGGAAAAGGGGCCAGCGGGAGAAGAGGCCGGGCTACCACTTCCAGCGTGGGTGCGAGGTGCCATGAGGTCTCTCCTCACTAGGTGTCACTGTGGGGCTGGGTTTCACCCACCACAAGCACAGCAGCCAGGAGAGATGGGTGCTGAAGCGGGTGCTGAGCTTTAGGAAGGCACTGCCAGGAGCACGGGAAGGGCCGGAGAGGTTTGCAGGACAAGGACTGAGTTGCTGCAGGTTTTACCCAGCCCTGGAAAGTTTTTGGGTTCAGAACCAGCCAGGTGCAGGAGGGTTTTGGGGTGCATCCTTTGAACACCTCAGCCTGTATCGAACCACAGTGTGAATTGGCCAGTGTGAATTTTGTCTGAGTAGTGCTCATCTCCTGCCAATCATGATACCAGTTGGGCAGCAAGCCCTTTGCTAATCCTCAGCCTTGGATCACTGTCCCCATCTGCCATCACCTGTCTGTAGCCCTGGCCACAGCACATCTCTATATGGTGAATGGCCTTGTCACTACCTCCCTGGCAGGGCTATGGTGGAGAAGACCCTTAGGAAGTCACCTTGGTAGGCCCCAAATCCTAAGTGGCAGCTGTGGAGCTGTGGTGAGTGGTACAGGGTGTTTTGCTAGGAGCTTGCCTTTTCTCCTGCTGAGGGAGCCAAGTGATAAGCCAGTCACATGGTCCTTGTTGCCAAAGTCATGGGGCATGACTGCAAGGTGGGAGCTGGCAGACCCAAGTGTCTGTGGGGAGTCCAGCTTGCACGAGGCCTCCCTGTGCAGTGAGCAAGGAGACCTGCTCCACGGTTGCCATGCATGTTTCTCAGTGTGGTGGCAGATGTTTTTATAACTTGTTTTACTTGTTTCATTTTTTTTTTGGCTTCCCTTCTTCCATTTTTTTCCTTCCTTCCTTCATTCCCTTTCTGTTTTGATAGCTGTATTAGCTGTATTTTGACTTGAACTGTCTATTACCCTCTCTCCTTGTCCTCTCTTTCTCCTTCTGGCCCTTGTGTATTCAACCAGCATCAGCAGTTTCTGGGAGGATGACAGTTCAGCCTGACCTTTTATCTCTTGATCTTGACTCTCAGCACTCAAGTCCCTCTAAACTGTCAGGCCAGCTCTTTTCTGCTTTCTTATCTTTCTCCTTTGCTCCATTGTTTTTTCCTGTAACTCTGCATAGTGAACTAGACCTTGCCATCATGTCTCCATCCTCTGAGGTGTCCCTGCTGTGCAGAACATGTAAGCAGTATCCTAAGGGAGAGGAGCTAGCTAATAAATGCACCATGAACCACCATATCTGTGGCATAGTTGGTCTTTTAGGAGACTTATGGGGTTTTATTTTTAAGTTAATAAAGTGCAAGTCAGAAACAAGGCAACAAGGGTTATGAGGAAAGCCATAAACCCCGAGGAAGTGTTTTGATGTGGGTGAGTGTAGCTTTACAGCCTCCTGTTTTACTGGGTACGCCGTGATTTACATTGGTATAAAAGCACACCCTATATACATGTTAGCATCCACGTGGCTTTCTACTTGTACCCACATAAATGGGAATGTCTCCATGGGATGTGCAGTGTGCAAGCTCCTCAGTGTGCACCCGTGCTGATTTTGGGCAGCCACTTCACTGCAGGGCTCTTGGCAAGCGTGTGTGTTCGTGTGCACCCTGCGTGTGTGCGTTTACACATCCGTGTGCATCGAGTGGATGGGAAGGAGATTTGATGAGAGTCCCTGGGCCATGCAGCCTCTGGGGGCTGCCCAAAGCAGTGGAGAGTCCCAGAGACTCTTGTGCTGAGCTCCCCTTGCCGTGCTCTTCCAGTGTGTGCCATGCTTAAGGCTGAACCCAGCTCCACTTGATCGCGTGCCACCTCCTGTTAGCATTCGCTCTGTCACAGCGCAGCCCAATTAATATTTGATTCTGGCAAATGAAAGGAGGGCAGAGAGATTAAATGGAGTTGCCATCTGGGGTGGTGAAAGTGGTGAGGAGGTGGCATGCTCTTTTGTGTGCAAGCCTAGGGGAGTAGGACTAAAAGACTTCCATGGAGGAGGAATCGGGATCTCCCCTCTGCAAGTGGTAGCTCTGAAGGGTTTGTCCTGATATGGATTGGACACAAAGCTGTGCTGAGACCAGGTGGTTCTAGGGGTGGGATATGGAGCTTTTCATCACTGGGTTTTTTCTGACTGCTGGGTTGACCACTGGGTGTGATCATGGAGGAGGAGCAGAAGGTTGCCTGAACCCTCTGGGGACTCATCATGCAGATCTAATGGAGTGGGCTTAGTCAGCTAGCCAGTGCTGATAGGAAACTGCAGCACTTGAAGGTGTATGTTAACTCCTTGGAAATCTCTCTGCAGGATTAAAGGTGCAGATCCAGGCCACAGAGGTCCTGGGGAGCAACTTCTGTGTCATCTACTTGATGCACATGCAGACAGCAGTGACTGTCAGCATTGTAATGCCAGTGCTGCTCAGCAGGAACTGTGGCTTAGCTTCCATATCCCAGGCAGGTGGGATGAGGCAGATGGGCTGAGCTGAATCCTGTGCCTTCTCTTCCTTTGCAGAACTGCTTGCAGTCCCCTGCGGGCTGGGAGGCCCAGTGGGGTTCAGAAGAGTGGGGGGAGCTGGTCTGAGCTGCAGCTACTTTCAGCCTCTCCCAGATGCAATTGCCCACATGTCACTTCCCAATTGAAAAGCCAAATGAAATTTCCATGGAGTTTGCAGGTTTTATGATTCACTTGTTTGCTTTTCTCCCTTTCTCTCCTTTATTATTTTTTAATTTCTATTTTTCACTTTCTCTCTTCTGTCTCTATTCAGTCCTGACAGCTGCCTACTTTGAATTTAGTTTGTATCAAGGGCACAAGAAATTAATTTTCTGCTTTCCTATCTGGTGCGGAATGTATTCTCCCCCTCCCATTCCCCTTCCCTGCCTGTCACTGAAGTAAAGGGAAAAATCTTGGAAATATTTCCTTTTTAAAATGTCCTTCTGTCTTATAACTATTTGGCTTCTCTGCTGGCAGTGTGGGACAGGGTCTAACACAGTACTCCTTTCCTGATCCAAGAGCTGGAGAACAAAGTCTTTGGCATATTGCAGATAACCATCTCACTACAAATCTAGCTACCAAAACCAAGGAAAATAAATATTAGGACAGTTGGAGAGGGACAAGTTTTTCATCATCTCTGGGAAATGATCCCTGCTGCTCAGCCCCTGTGAGCTGCCAGCACACAGAGCATCTCTGGGTTCAGTGTTGGGACAGCAGATATGGCCTGAGCCAGCTTGGACCTGGGAGGGGAAGAATGGCACAGCAGGATAGAGGCCAGGAGGTGATACAATGATTTTGCAGTGGGCTCATAAAAGCTATTGTTTTACTCTGGCTATCATGGTTTTGTGCTGTGGATATAAAACTTTCCAGTTATGCATAAAGGAACTTCCCAGCACTCTCAGCAGAGTGATCTATACGTGTGTGCACGTATGTGCAACACTTGCTGGTAGAACATATTTGTGAGATGTGGCGTTTATGTTACCTTTTAGTGAGGGAGAATAGTTTATCTCAGCATTCTAATTATGTCCCATTAAAATGCAAATTTGGGTTTATGCACTGAAATTGTCTGTACCATTGCCATGGCAACTGGAGCTTGAGGGTGGGGAACTGGAATAGGTGGGACTGTGCATCTCTCTCTGAATCCCTTTCAAATATCTCCAGGTAATTGAAATCACAGTGTCCTTGCCCAGGAATCCTGGCACTTTCCCTCTAGGGAATTTGGGGTGTCACTGAAGTTCTGCTTGGAGTTGTTGTACTAAAGTGAGACACTGTGTGTGTAGGTCACAGGGTAATTCCCAACACAGTGGAAGAGCTGGTGCACGTTTTTTTTTTTCAGAAGGAGGTGAACCCTTCCCATTTAATCTTCCATGTCATTCTTCTTTGAGGTATCTGGCTGGGAAGGAGGGAGGGGAGGCCACTAATGACTTCACAGACTTCCACCTAGAAGCTCTTAGATGCTGCTTCACTTACTGGAAGATCAAAGTGCCATCCATGCTTTTAAACCCACTCAACTCCAGTTAAATACCCAGTCAAGCTGTCAGCACTGGCAATGCCCTGCAGCAGTGAGTTTCCCTGCTCTATCATCCTTGCCATAGAGTGAGTAGAGCCTTCCCCTGCCACCTTGGTCCTTTCTATGTTTGTCTTGCATGGCAGTATGTCATGACTCTGTCTTCCTCCTCCCTTTACCAGGTGGAGCTGTGGCTCCTGTTTCAGAATCCAGTGGAGGGATTTTAGGGTGCTGGGTGCAAGTGAATGCTGAGTGATAGAAATATGGCTGAGTACATTTTATAGGGGAAAAATAATGTGCCTTTCTGTATTGGCTGTTGACTGAAAATTTAGAAAATTTAGAAGATAAATAAGGCACAATGGGTTAATTCCAAAACCACGCTGACAGCTGGGCAAGGAAAACAGAACTAAGTCTGTTTCCTGGCTCCCCACCTCTGTTAAGATGTGCACAAAATCATCTGATTCCTTGTCCTGGTGCTGTCTGGGGGTTGCTTTTTCCACTGGGCTGGGAATTTGATTTGCTAATAATAAAATCTAGATAGTCTTATGGACTTTGTGGTCCAAACTGTGGTTTCTGTTAAATATCATTGACTTGGATAGCCTGGAGGCTCCTTATTATCTATTTAACATCAAATAAAGAAAAGAGAAGGCTTCAGTTCAGCCTGTGGAGGTCCTAAGCAAGGAATGGTGGTGTCAGTCACTTCCTGCCCCAGTGCAAGACAGATAGTGGCAAACTGGGATCAGTTTAGTGGAGGACCATGAGGATGATCAGAGAGCTGGAGCACATAAGATGTGAGGAGATGCTGAGGGCACTGCCTTTGTCTGTCTTGGAGAGAGAAATTTAAGGGGGATCTGTTTGGTGTTTTCTAGTAAGTAATGGCATGGGAGGAGCACTGTAGAGAAAATGAAGCTGGACGCTTCTCATAGGTGTGGACCAAGGATAATAGGCAGCAGGAAAAAGTTTCAGCCAGGGAAATTCTAACTCTATACAAAGAAAAAATAATCATGAAGGTAGTTCAGACATGAGATGGTATTCCAGCAGAGTCTGTTTCCTTTGAGATCCTCAAAAGTCAATCAGAAGAGTGCCTGAGCAATCTTCTCTGGCTTTGAAGACTAGGCCTAGGGATAGGACTAATATAGGGCGTTTTACATCTCAGACTTTCTCAAGGAGAAGGTTAAAATATGTATGGTAGAGAATGTCCTTCCCTTCTGAGTGAAGAAGATGGTGGCAGGAAAAAAAAAAAAAAAAAAGATTCTTGAGTTTCTGGGTCTGACGTGACAAGGAAAGGCATAGAATTGCCTGGTACCTGAAAGCAGAGCAGTGAACAACTGGCTTCAGTGGGAAGGAAGCCATTTCAGTAGGCTCAATAGCTGATCAGCTTCACCAGCAAGGAAGCTTCTGAGAATGAGAAAGCAAATATTGTAAGGGAAGGAGAGGAAAACACATTGAAAATAGCTGTTCTGGAGAACACTTTCCAGTAAGTGCTTACAGAGGGAGAGACAGAAGGTGAGACAGAGACCAGAAAAGAAAGTGGAGAACAGAAAATGCAAGGGTGGAGGAGAGTGGGAGAAAAGAAAATTTCTATCATTTCCGTAAATTCCTCCATCCCGCTCCCGCACACACGCAAGCACCCTCTCTTCTCTCAGCCATCCCATGAGACTTGAATTCCCACTGAGCCATCCTTGTGGCACTGTTTCCCCTGGGAATGAGTTTCAGCCCTGAACCTCAGCCCCCCATCCCTGCCTGTAATTCCATGGCTCCCACCCTCCCCTACACCTTCCCATCCCAGTTCTCTTCTGTGGGACAGAGAGCTTGTACCACACCTTCTGTATGGCACACCAGTGGACAGGAGGTTTCCTCTCTTACTGGGCTTGTTGTACTGATTGTGAAAATTTAACCCTGTGTCAGCTGATACAAAGGGACTTTCCAGGCTAAGAAGAAATGGCACGATTTCTCTTCCTCCTTCAATTTGTCCTGTATTCATCTTCCAAGGATTGAAACAGGAACAGAGCTAAAAAGGGCTGCAGGAGCTGAAAGCAGGGTACAGATTTTACCTCATGGCTGTTGTTTCAATGTAATCTAGATACTGTGGGCTGCAAGAGGTATCAGAGAAGGCTGGAGCTGCTTACTCTAGGCAAGAGTGAGAGTGGGGAAGATGGTTTAGTTCAGACAAGGAGAAGAATGTGGAGATAGAGAAGATGATGTCTTGCTTGTGTCCACAGTGGGGAAAAAGCAATGTGTTTAGTCTGTAGTGGGGGAGGTTTAGAGGAGATGTCAGAAAAACCTTTGGGTGGTGAAATGTGAGCGTGAGGTCCAAGCTGTCAGCCATCAGTGAGGCTTTCCTAACATCAGTGAATGGTGGCTTCTGTCTCATTGATCTGGGGGGAAGAGCAGACAGACTAGCTGACCCCATGTGTCCCCTTGTCACCACATAATTCTGTGGTGATGCACCTGATGCTGTGTGAAAGCAACCAGTGAGCCTCTTTCTTGCCCAAGAGGTTGGCATGGCAAAATCTCCTATCAGGACTTGCCTTTTGTAAATGAGTTTCTCTAGAGGCACCCACAGCAGAGAAGCTGAGACCTTTAGCAAAGGTATCAGAGCCAGGAGATGCTTTCCCCCAGCATGGCAGGCACTCTCTCCCTTCACCTGCAGTCCCAGGCTGCCTGTGCACCCATACCCATTCAGACTGCTCTGGATGGCAACAAATTCACCCTCCCACAGCTGTTCCCCTGTCCTGCCTTCCCTCAGCCTGCCAGAAACAGATCCCCACGGTCTGCTTTCCTCTCACACCCTTGGCTGTTCTAACATATCCTCAGGGAATGTGTAAGACCGGCTGTGGTGATGAGATTGTGATCTTTCTCTTTCCTCTTTTATTTTTGTTTTATATTGACAGTGGAGTTTCCCTTACCATTTCCAGCAGGTCTATAAAAAACCCACAACCCTTTGTTGAATATTCAGCATCTTCCCAGAGTGTGGCAGTAGCCAGCGGGGGGCGTGGGTATGAGCTTGCAGAGGGGATGACTCATGAGCCCCGTCTTGTTTCTCAGGCTTCCAGGACTCTCCTGCTCCTCTCCCTTTCTTTCTGCTGGCATGTTGTGCTGATGAGGCAGTGGCTGTTGAATCCGAGCAGCCTCTGGTCGCAGCAGAGGGGAAGAGGGCAGGAGAGAGGCACTCTGCGCCTTGCAGGCTGCAGGGATGGAGTGGGAGGGGAGGTTTTCACCGGTGCATGTGGATAATTGAAGGAGGATGCCTGGGGGCTTTATATGTAATGCTGGGGATGTGCTGGGGAAGGGATATGGCCAGGAGGTTGGTTTATTTGTGAGCCCCTGGTTCAAAACCTGTATGGAGCACCCTCACCTGCCCCAGGTGTTCCCCCAGTACCATCTTGGTTCAGGGTCTTTCCTGCTGGAACCTAAGCCAACACTGGATTATTTTCACACACCCTCCCCTGTCACTCGGTCATTGACTAAATTAAATTTGAATTACTTTCTTTCTCATTAAAAAAACAGTGAAAACAGCATTTTTAAATCGGCAGCAGTTACTTGGCCTGTTGCAGCAGGGAAGGCATGTGTGGGTGGTTTGGTGAGGAGGAGGAGGCCAGGGAAGGTGGCAAGTTACTGATGGCACTTTGGCTGGCCAAACAGGAGGGCACAGGAGCAGGTTCCTGTCTGGTGCCTCACTGGGAGATGTGAGGTAACCTCCTGTGCTTCATTCCAAGAAGGGATGCTAAAAATACTGTTGGCCTCTCACCTTTGGGATTTCCCACCAGCTGTCAGTCCTAAAGGTTGAAAGTGGTCATCTTCAAGCAATATACTATAGTTGCCCTGTGGCTGGTCATGACCAGCTGGTTTGACACCCTTGTTCTGATGGGCTGTCAAGGGTGCAGCTTGCAGCTGTTAGGAGGTCTGGGACAGCCTGACCTTACCTCTCTAGGACTATGTCCTTCATGGACCCTCTGGAGAAAGGTGGTGAATGTCTTCACTTGTGTGTTTGCTGGGACTTGGGAGAGAAGAGTTGTGTGTGCCTGAAGGCACACAGCATTTGGCTGCTCCCTTGCACCTCAGACAAGAGGCACAGGAGCTGTGCAGGCAGCAGAGCTGTCCTGCATCCTCTGGAAACACTGGGAGTCCTGGCAAGAGCGTTGTCTTGTGTCTCTGGTTTCCACTGTTGCTCAATTTTTCTTTTTTCCCTCTCTGCTCCTCACCACTCATCTACGGGAAATGCCACCTGTGCCCTCAGCCATCATCCCTTGTGCCATTATGTCAGCCATGCAGTCTGGGAGCACCTGGGGCCTCTTTTCTGCCAGTGACATCTCCTGAGTGCATTCTGACAGGTAGTCAGGACTCATTGTCTCTCGAAGAAACTAGGAAAATAAGCTTGTGTTTGAATCCCAGGTGCAGAGAGGGTAAGCCTGTCACAGCCAATTCAGCTGCATCTCTGCCTGGCAGTGTTATTTTCTACTCTGTGGGCTCCTATTCACTTTGCTTTCTTTTTCTTTTGCTTGCTTTCCCCATTCACTCCTTTCTTTCTCTCTCCTTCTCCTCCCTAAGCTGCTTCCCAGCAGAGACTGGCTATTAAGCCAGCTGTGCTGAAGCTGCAAGATGCACACAGACATTGGGAACAAATGACATTTTCTGGGCACTTTCCATTGTTGTAGCAGCAGGGCAGCACGCATCTCCATGAGCAGCATCGTGCCAGAGAGCATGTGTGTGGCCACATGTGTGGCTGGGAGAGGGTGGAAACAATGGATGTACAAGAGGTATGATTACCCTTAGCTCTTTCATGAGCTGTCCCTTGGTAAGGTGTAAGCCAAGGTGTAAGTCTGCACTGCTTGTGCTGCCAACATACAGGCTCACAGATTTCTTATATGGGGCCAGCAGCTACTTTGTGTTAGTGTAAATTACATATAGACTGCTGGGAAGGGAGGAGGTGCCTGACTCCTGCATGCAGTTGTACAAGAACCAGGGTAAGACCATCTCCAGCATAAACACTGTGAGCAGCTCTGGGTTCTCCCCACCTTTGGCCAAAATGTAGATGCAGATGCACCTGTGGTATCTTCTGACATTATGGGAGCAGCAGTTGGGAGGGCTGGGAGCAGTGGTGCAGAGGAAATGCTATGGGTATGGCTGCACCTACCAGAGTGACATGGAGGAGGGGAGGTTTAGAAATGATGGAATTTGGGTGGCTAAGAGCAGGGAGGAGGATGAGAGTGAGGTCTTGGTGTAGTCTTTTTTTCCACTTGAGAAGATTATTTTACTTTCATAATAGCACTTTCTCAGGTGTGCGGTGGCATTCTTCTGTGTCATGCTTATGGTAGGGACAGTACAGGAGAGGTGTGAAAGTCTGGTGCTGAGCAAACAAACATGGACATCATCCTGGAGGAGAAAAATTGAGAAGAGAAACAGGTATCAGAAGAACAGATTCTAATGGATCTGTTTAATATGTAATTGTATTGAATCTATTTAATATGTAATCTGTAATATGAGTTTATTTTTTAATCTGAAAATGTCTTTCCCAGACAGGCACTGATGACTGGGTCATGATTGTATTTAGGTGGCTTTGGCTAGACTGGATTCTCAATGGTACAGGGTGCTTGATACCGGGAGAGCTGGGGGGAGTGATATAGCTAAGTGCTAAGCAACCCATGCTGGTGGCAGGCAGGGTGCCCACAGGCTTTTGCAGGGAGCAGAATCAGCCAAGGAGGTATCATTCTTCATGCACCAAAAGGTCAGTATCTGCTTGAAGTCTGTCTCACTTTAAGATGGTTTCCCTTACAGACCAGTTCTTCCTCACTGTGACTTCTTTGACTTTCAGGGATTTGCCCAGGAGTGGGTTAAACTTCCTCATTAATAATCAGACAGATAAAAATTACTGGAAAAGGTAAATGAAATGCTGCTCTGACACATCTGATGCAGTGGAGGAGGCAGATCCTCCAGACTGGAAAGCAGTTGTCTCCCAAGGGTTTTCAGATATCACATCCTTGATGGAAATGAACAGGACGTGCTGTGCTCCACAAGAGCATCTAGTGATGTAGCATGGAGGAAAGGTACAAGGACAGATTGGGGCCAAAACAGCTTTCTGGCTTCATTTTGAGAGAGAGCTTTGTGAGAAGTAGATGCTGTTTTAATCCCTAAGCTGATGAATAAAGTTTAAAGGACACAGACAGGACCCACCAGCTTCATGGCTTCTAGGGGGAGAGACTCTGCAGGTGATGAGCAGTGCAAAGGAAGAGTGAATCAGTCCTGCAGGAAGGGGTGATGGACCCAGGCTTTGGAGAGGTCAGCAGTGCTGCATGATCTGACTCTTCTGTAGCATGGGCAGCACCTTTGGAGGTGTATTTCCCTGTGACATAGTCTACAGTAATTTTTTTTTTTTTTTTTTTTTTTTTT
>JAAWXA010000003.1:7459697-7474259 GCA_038090715.1 Florisuga fusca
GGGAAGGGGATGTGGAGGGTCATCAGGGGCTGGTGCCCTCTGTGAGGCTGGGAGGGAGCAGGAGATGAAGGCTGTTCTTGCTGTGCCACAGCAGCTTGCTGCCATACCATGACTCTACCTGGCTCAGTGCCAGCTCCTGCCAGCTCTGTGTTGGGCTCCCAGTGCCCCAGGTTGCTTGGCAGACAGCCCACTTAGTAGCCACATGCCTTAGACAAACAGTCTTCTCCCAGGAGTTTTTCTTTATCAGCCTTTTGGCCAGGGAGGATGGCACTGCATTGGCCGAGTTTGCAGATGCAAAGGAGCACTTCTGAAATGCTCATGGTCAGCCCAGGGCAGACACCTGAGCCCTGGTCCCAGCTGACATCAAGGCAGCTCCTCTTCAAAGTGGTGGCTCTGGAGTAGTGGTGGTGACAAGAAGCCACGTGTGTTTTTCCCCTCGTGCAGGCAGAGTGTTTCGTGGATCTCTTCTTGGTGTATTGTTGTGGGGAACTGTTTCACATGGGTCCTTTCCTCTTTTTTATCTCTTAGTTGTAAAAGCTGTTGTCCTTTCCTCCCTGTCCAACCCTCTGGCACCTGCCTGCTCTGCACAGTGCTTGGTCTGGCCCCATGTGTCCCAGGGAGCTGTGTGCAGAGTAGGAAAAAGAGGCAGCTTTTCCCATCAAACTCTGTACAACAGAGGGGGTGGGATGGGGTGGCACAGAGCCTGCTTGTGCTTCAAGCTGGGGATAACCACTGCTCTCCTTGCCCAGGCTTCTTGAGCAGCCCTCAGGGATGCATAAAGCACTCTGTAGTGCTGTGTGGATGCTACCTGGGTACCAGTAACAGCGTGTCTGTGTGAGCAGGACAAACTGGTTTTGCTGAGCATCGTGGTTCCATGCATCTCCTTCAGTTCCAGCTGTACCATGCAGCCCTGGGTGCTCAGATGGATCCTTCTCCTTGCTGTATTGCCAGCAAATGGAGAACTCTTCCTTTGCAGGTTCAGAGTGCTTCAAGCTCCCCCTTCCCACCCTCCAGCGGGGGGCTGAGGGGAGGGTGGGTGCGCCTGGGGAATGGAAGCGACGGCTGGGTCAGTGGTGTGAAGCTGTGGGGAGATGCAGGCGCCTTGCATCAAATTCCCAACCTGATGTGAAGTGATGGAGCAGAAAGAATGAGCGACAGGGAGGGCAGGAGGCAGGATGGGAGAGATGGAGGAGTTGGGGGCGGGGAGAGGAAGATTGGTCTGTAGCCTGGGAGCAGAACAGCAAACTGGCTTATTGTTAACCATGACCCCTGTCCCTTCCTAACCCTGCATCTGCTAAACTGTTCTCTGATTTTTTTTTTTTTTTTTTTTTTTTTTTTTTTTTTTTTTTTTTTTTGGTGTGTGTGTGTGGTTTTTTTTTCTTTAGTTCTCCCTCAGGCACTGCTGTGGCTCAAATTTAGTCCCCAGTATTTATATCTTTCTGTCTCTTCTGTTCTCTTTCTTGTTTAACAAACATACCCATGAGAACTGTAGGACTTGGGAAAAGTTTGAAGCAGAGTGGATGCCACATTGGATCAGTTGATCTAATCCAAGATCTTCCTTTCTGCCCATATTCTGCCCTTGAGAAAAATTAAACCACCCAGTCTAGTGAAAAATAGAGCTGAGCAGTGGGAGGTTTGGTAAGAAACGCCTTCCTTAACCTCCCCATGTCAGTGCCCACCTTGATGTAAGATGTGGTGTCTTATGAGATTTGATATCCAGGGGTGTTAGTGCAGGATGACCCACTGTGTGGGTGTTGAGCTGGGACTGGGCAGGTCTGGCTTTGCACCTGTGCTGCAGGATGATCTTGGATGCATCACCTGCTTTCTCTGGGCCTCAGTTTCCTCATCTCTAAGATGAGGCTTAGGTCTCTTCCCTTCTTCAAGTGCTTATATAACACCTCTACAGATGAAAAAATGCCGGAGGAGATCTTTTGTTTTGTACCTCAACAACAGAAGAGAAAATGCACCAACTGCCTCTAGACCACCTGGAAAATTCCCCACTGGTAGCATCAAGCACGTGGAAAGGCATGTTCCCTCTGATAAGAGAGAAATCGGTGTGCACCTGTGCATCAGATAGAGCTGAAAAGAGATAACACTGGGGAGAAAATCACCCCAATGAAAAAGTATTCTCTCAGTTTATATACTGGGGGTCTGATCTTGTTTCATTTTGCTCTAGCACCTATGGATCACTGAACCAAATAAATTTTCAGTTATGTTAGAGGGCAGGTGAATCTCACCTTTCATGTGATCAGTTTATGCTTTTAATTCAGGAAAAGGCATCATTCCAGCTGTCCCTCTACTGCAGTGGTGAGTCCCACAATAAAAAGCACATTTTCCTTTTCATTCCTATGTTGTTTTCTGTCTTTAGTCCGGAAGGCACTGCATGATGGGAGAAGGTCTGATCCATCAGCATCCTAGGCATCCTGTCTTTTGCCCTGGGAGTTATCTGCTGCCTTCTGCAGGCTCGTGCTGCTCTAAACAAAAGCAGTGTGTGAGCCAAAGTTGTGTCTTTCATGAGACAGCAAATCTGAATGGGTCTCACCTGTTTGTAGATCTTACTGCACATGTACTCCCACCTTAGTCCTTTTCCACTTCTGCTCTTGGTTCCTGAAAGGTAACAGCCCTCCGACCCAGAATGTCTTGGCCCAGGCTACGTTGTGTCAACCCATCACGAGGTGGCACCACAAGATTGCCTTTTCTGTTATTTTGGTTCTCGAGATCTCCCTTCATTTTTCGCACTGGCCCAAGCAGGCCTGTTGCTTTTTGGCCCATTGCTACTCTCTGCCACTCAGGTGATGTCAGACACTCGTCTGGTTTTCCTCAGAGGCTTCCCTGGATCCAAAGACAGGACAGACCATAGGTCAGGGCCAGCTGGGGTGGGGCAGCCAGGCAGAACATGGAACAGAGCCTCAAAGAGTTCAGGCCAAAGCTATGGCTGGGTGACAAGGACTGTCTGTTGTCTGAGATGCAAGTTTGTTCTCTTCTCCTTTTTGAGGAGGAGTGGGCATGCCTGAGAGGACATCCCAGGGGTGCTCTTTAGCCCTTGCTGCCTTCTTCTCCACTCTCAGGAGTAGCTGCTGATGTAGCTCCTCCCATCAGCAGCTACAAGGCACAGACAAGATGTGCCTTGTCTGCTCTGCCTCTGTCCTAAGGGCAGGCAAGGGCTGCCTGACAGAGCCGGGGAGCACAGCTGTGCCAAGAGGGTAATGGATCTCTTGGGACTTCTGACTCCAGCCTAGACTGAGCCTGTCCTTCTGCAATAGGTGTTTGATAAATGCTTACACATTCAAGGTTAGTTTGTTTATGCTTTCTACAAATGAAGCACTGGTCCTTACATAGGGAATGGTCAGGCTGCTGTATGCAGGCTCTTCATGGTTGTCCTTTGGATGATCAGTGGGATGGTCAGGATGGCTCAGGGCAGGATGGCTTTGCTTTGGTGTTTACTTTCTGATACTTTGGGCAGAGATGAGAAGGCTTTGAGCAAGATGAAAAATACAGTCTGTATAAGACAGTTCCTTAGAGACAGGCATACCTCAGTCTAGTCCAAACCCAAGGAATACCTTAGGGAATCTCAGATCCAGGTTTCACCTCTGGAGCCCAGAGGCCCACATCTAGAGAAGATTAATCCAGAGCTTTCTAAGACAATGCTCTTCTTCCCAGCAGCTGCTCAGAGAACTGCAATAGTGATCCTTAGTTCCTAGGCTGAGCTCTCAGGTTAAACTGCTTTCCAGCCTTTGTAGACCTCTCCCTCAAATGCACACCACCTCATTATGCCTTTTCCCTCTGCTGTTGCTTTTCATAACACTCCATCTTTTCATAAATGGTCTCCTGCCTACAAAGCTGTCTGCCATCACAGCTCAGAGCTGCCCTTTGGGGTTAGAGATTTCTTTTTTCTCTTGCACTCTCTTTGTTTCTCTCCTCTGCTAGAGGTACTAATTTATATTTTCCCTCTCACCTCTTTCTGAGCTGTTGTCTTTTACCATCCCCTTCTCCACTTGTCTCGACCTGTTCTGGATGAGGAAGGAGAAGGTGAAGGGGTATCAGAGCTTGCAGATGTTACAGATTAATGGTGGCATTTGGTGCAACCAGAAATGATCCTGATGTGTTCAACCATCTGTTTCAGGTCTGCCACACAACTCTGGCCCTGCAAAAGAAACGCAAGCAGGTTTGTGCATGCAGACATTGCCTCTCTGCAGCATCCTGTGATGCCGTACTCCTTGCCTCAGCCCTTCTCCAAAGTTACACCTCTTTTCAGGAGCTTCTTTTGCAATGTGTAATATGATGCTGTATTTATCAGGTAGTGGGGGGGGATGGCAACATCCAGCACAGAGGAGGAGGGTATGTGTGGAACCCTCCTTTGTGGGCCTCCAGACCCTCTGTGCAGCTGGATGGCAAGTTACAGCCCACATCTTGTATGCGACAGTTACGGAAAGGGAGAACAACCATGGCACCACTGTGCCATAAATGTGGAAGATGCAGACATGGGTGTGAAGGAGGGTGCTTTGAGGTGCCAGTCATGCAAGTCTCCTGCTCTGGAAGATCATGGGTGAAAAGAATTATATTGGTCTCATCCAGATGACTTTAGGTGATGACAAGGTTTGTTTTCTAGACACAGAAGTGGAGAATAGCTGGAGCTGGCTGTCAGCTCTTCTTCAGGAGTCCCCTGATGCTTAGGTACCATGGCTGGAGACAGAGGCACGTTGGCAGAGGAGCACTGTGCCCTGGTGTGCTGGTCTGGAGAAGTCAAGGATGCAACCTGAGAGCTCTGGAACACATGGGTAAGAGCTGGAGAGGAACTCCACAGTGGAGCAACAGGATGAGGGGGCGCTGGGAGGAAGCCACCATCCATCTGGAGAGCTGTGTGACCACCGGGATCAGGAGGCAGCACAGGATCTGACTGTCAGCACATGGCTGGGGGTGCCAGGCCAGTTCTGAAATGCATCAGCAGATCTTGGTGGGGAGCTGTGCTTAAGAGCCACAACACTGAATCATTTCCCAGCAATCCCCTGTCAGTCTAACCATAAACACCAGGGAGAGTGAAAGGTGGAGAGATGTGTTTCTTCGATTTCCTACAATAAAGTAAGCGTAAAGGGGATTAGGAAGGCAGTGCTGAGGGGAAAGAGGGAGAAATTTAGAAGGGAAAGGAACATTAAGATTGAGAGGAATAAAATGCAGATTGAAGCTGTTGGACTAGAACAGAAGAACTTCTCAGTCTATATATTTAGCTCAGTGAGGTATATAAACAGAAACCTACAGCCAGCTCAGCCACTTCTCCCCCAGTGGAGTGAGTCATCAGCCCTTGGAGCTAAAGTTAGGTTCACGTCAGAGCTTACACTCTCTCTCATTTTATTTTTCTCTTTCTATTTTGAAGAGTGTGGGAAAAGCTGAGCACTGTCTCTTGGAAGCAGAAAACATAAGCCCACAATGGCAGCAGATGCTGGACCTGATGCCTTTCCTGGGACCATGCTGAAGAAGCTTGCTCTGTGTCTGGATGTTCTTCATCCCCACTGTGTGCCTGGGAATCAGCTCACCCAACATGTGGCTGCAGCTGCTCTGGGCACACAGTAGACCCAGCTCTGAGGAGTCTGTGTGCCCTGCAGATGAGCCAGGCTGGGCTGCACAACCATTCCTGGTAGCAACAGCAGCAGGATTGGCAGCAATGGTTGGTGTTTGGCTCCTGTGTGCTGGGCAGGAGAGCAGGATCTGCCATCAGGGCTGGCAAGAGGGATCGTGTCTGGTTCAGCCTGTCAGGGGAGAGGATAATCCCCATGAGACTTTCCTAGGGGATACCTTTAGATCCGGTGTAGGCTGCTGCACAGTGGGCTCAACTCACAGCCAGCTGCAAACCTGTGGATGAGAGGGCTGCATCTCCCAGAGATAGCTCTGGAGCCTCTGCTTTTATACAAATCCTCTTCCCTGCTCACTGCCTTTTGCCTTACTCCCTCTCTGAAGCAGTTGCAGTGAATCACATACTTTCCCCACTAACCTCTCAGACAGTGCTGCTTGCTCAGGTGGTGACAGGGAAGATGCAGACTTTCCTGTTACTCTAAAATATTTCAGAGGGGGTAGAGAGGGACCCTTGGAAATGCACCTGTAGGATCACTTTGTGCCACAGTCACCTCTGGTGTCACCTGCTCCCAGGTCACTCACAACAGGGCCCATGTGTATCACCCAGGGAAGGTGACAAAACTCTTTGAAAGAGCCTTGGAGGTTAAAGGCTACTTTGACCTTTCTGAGCTGCAAGACAAGGAGCATTTGTCTTCAATGCCCTTCCCTTGCTGTTGATGGGGAGCAGGTCTTCTCAGAGAGGCCAAACGTTTCCTAGACCAAGACTTGGTGATAACACTGGCATTGCCACTGTGGGGGATGCCCATGGTGTGTATCCCAGCAAGTCCATGGAAAGCCTCCCTGATGTGTGCTCTCTGGGGAGGGATGTGGGGAAAACTCAGCTGTGCTCTGGACCTGTGTCTCAGCAGGAACATGTGCTGCCCTGCCCTTGCTCTTTTGACCAGCTCCATCTGTGAAGGGGTGAGCTCATGGCTCTGTTTCTCTTTTCCCTCTCCCCTCCTTTCAAGCCTCTTGCATGCTTTTATCAATTTGGATTGTCTGAGTGAGAGTTCAAATGTCTGTTTATCCCCATGCTGTGGGTAGGCTAGAAGGCAAACAGACATGATCCTGGGATGTGGACATCAGTGATGACCCACAGATTATCCTGGGTCTCTATTTGTGTGCATCTGGCCTCCCATGCCCCTCTGTCAACCCTTCATCTTCCTTTATAGTTTTGTTTCTTTCACCTCTCCTTGCTGCCCTGCTTCTCCCTCCTGTCTCACCCTCTTTCTCTCTCTCCTGCCCTCCTCCTCATTCTCTTTTCCTCATTTGATATTCATGCATGAATAAATTCAATTGCATTTTTTCCCTGTTCCCCCTGAAGGGGCTTGTTGGTGAATTGCAGGCATCTGAAACCATATAATTCTCAGATTCATCATTTTGGGGACAGAATTGAAGCCCTTCTTCTACTCAGGAAGGAACAGCAGATGCTTTCTGTGAGAAGAGGGAGTGGTGAATATCTTGTGGCTGGTGAGGAGGAAGCCATGGAGATTCTCTGTAGCATGAGGGGACTAGAAGGTCAGCCCCTTCAGAGTGTGTAGGAATGAGGAAGACATACACAGGCATGTGTATATGAGAGTGTGAGTGCCAGTGGTTGCTTGCACATTTGCTATTTCAAGGGGCTTCCTGGTGTGGATACACTTGCTGTCTCACAGTTCCTTCAAGGGAGCTCTTCAGCCCGTGCAGGGTGGGGGAACCATCTTGTGTACCAAAGGTGGCTGGAGGTAGTGTCCTGCAAAGCTTCAGTACAAAAAGTCTTTGACCACTGATGAGGAGAGATCTAGCCAGCACAAATATTTATCCTAGAGGAAAATCTCTTTCCAGCTTGTGGAAGATGCATGGGTTTTCCATGCAAGTGCAGCCCTGGTGAGAAGCTATGAAAAAATAAAGTCAGGACTTGTCTGAGGCAGGGCTGTTTTTCAGGAGGGTTGTTCATCAGGTCACAACATTCCCATCATTTATAACTCTACTCTTTTTTATTTTTATTTTTATTTTTATTTTTATTTTAGCACCTTGGTGCATCCTGAGGATTCTCTGAGGGCTGAGATTGTCTTTTAGCAGGGGAAACAAGATAAAACACTTTATAAAACAAAAGAGTGTTATGCTAAAAGGGGACAGCAGCTGTCATCTTTGCTCCTAAGACTTTTAAGGGCCTCGTGAGAGACTCTGGTGACACTAACCACCTTGCTCAGTCTCCAGGGAGCTTGGTTTATGTGATGGAAATGGCTGGGGGCTCCATGGCTTCTGCCTGTTGCCCCTGGCATGGCAAAGTTAAACCATGCAGAGATTGACAGCAAAGAAAAGGGTATATACTAGGTATATTTTTCACCCCAGATGGTGAACACATGTGATCTACCTTGAGGTCAAACCAGAGGTGCTGCATCTTTACTGAAAGGTGGGCTTGCCCCATTGCTTTCCTTTGGAGAGTTAGTGACTGAGGCCTATTTTGCAGCGTGATTGAAGTGCTTGGTTTCCTAACCATTTTTAGGTCAGATGTGTTAATTACCCTGACCCAGCTATTCTAGCTGTGAATGGAAAGTCTGTGACAGCCAGCACAGATGTCATCTTGATGGGGAAGGGCTGGAGAATGCTTTTTGTAACCCTGTGAGGAAGTAGAGGCACTTCTGGGCTGCAGCACATGTACCACATCCCAGGTGGGAGTTGGGCATTTTTTAGCTGTGTATTTACAATATGTGCTGGTGGCAGGAGAATATTTCTGTCTCTTATAACATCTGGGGCTTTATTGGTCAAAATCCATGAAGAACCATGAAGACTGTGATGAATTCAAATAGTGTCTCTTTCCCAGAGCCATCTCCAGGATGCTCAGCAGGAAAATTTAAAGTTGATGCTCCAAAGATGAGGGGCCAGTGTAGGGCTGCTCTGACACAGGATGAGTCTGGTGGGGGGACAGCTAGGCTGGCTATCCATGGAGGGAGGCTTCAGGAGACCATACTCTGTTCTAGCTGTGTGTTATTCATCCCTCTCCTTTTCACTTGGCTTCACAAAACACAGTAGAAAGCTAATTTGCAGTGAGTTGTTCCCATGCTCTGAGTTTCTGTAACAGATATGGGATTAGGATCATGGAGA
Source organism: Florisuga fusca (assembly GCA_038090715.1). Classification (NCBI taxonomy): domain Eukaryota; kingdom Metazoa; phylum Chordata; class Aves; order Apodiformes; family Trochilidae; genus Florisuga; species Florisuga fusca. The sequence goes on from JAAWXA010000003.1 coordinate 7,468,392, forward strand.
GGAGGGGCTGGTTATGAGGGAGGGACATTTTGAGTGGGTCATTAAGTTGTTTCTTTTTTTTTTTTTTTTTTTTCTATTCCCAAGGGCTAATTCTCTAACCTGCTTGGTCTTTGACATGTGGAGGGGGACATGCTCACAGGTTCAGGGCAAGGCAAACACACCAAAGCTGGTGACCTTCAGGAAAGAGAGGAGAAAATCGGCTGTCCCAAGATCCCACTGTGGATGTGGGTGTGCAGAAATGTGCGAGAAGATTTCTTCCTTACCCCTGGTGTTGCTAAAATTCCTGCCTTTTATGCCTCTAATTGTAAATTTCCCCTAAAGACATTTGGTGTCACTGTAAGGACAGTGTTTCTCTCTCCCTCTCTGCCTGTACAGTTATTCTCTATCTCTTGCTGTGCAGTTCGCTCCATGAGCCGTTGGTGAACATGCCATAAGACACAGATACAGAGAGACAGACAGATAGAAACCACACACCAGCCCTTCCTCCTTGCTTCTCACCATGGAATAGCTAAACTTGCCCCCACTCACACCTCCATCACCTCCCAGCACCCTGAGATTATTTTAACTCTTTGGTCTTTTTGGAAGGAAGCTTCTGTCACTTCTTAACATTCCCCCCCCTCCTGGAAAAAACACACACACACAGAGCTCCCCAAACCCTCCCTTCAAGGAAGAGGTCCTTTTCCCCCCCTCTTTTCTTTTGCTCTCACTACAGAGCTTCATCCTCCAGCCTGAGCAGCTACAATTTCTTACCATGTATTCTCCTTTTAAACCATCTCCTTCCTGCACACGCTCAGTCCTTGCTGCCACGGATCTAACACAACTCCCCGCTTCTCGCCTGCAGGTTCTTTGCTCCCTGTCACTCAGCTGATCCTGATCTTTTTTCTTCCTATTTTTTCCCCCCTCCCGGGGTGCTGAGGTGTGTGTCTCTGTGTGTGAGAGTGCCTTTTTTTTTTTTTGGTGGGGAATTTTTTCGAAGCATCTTCATTATTATTTTATTTTGCTTCTCTGACTTGGACACTTCTCCCTTGGAGATTTCTTTTCCATGCAAAGGTAGGTGAGACGCATGCACACCTGACTAACCCTGTGTCTGTCTTGTTTTGCTTGGTTTTTCTGTCCTTGATATAGAAAACTTGTGCCCACTGTTGTACCTGCATCATTCCTGTTTTGTTTCGTACCTGTTTCCTCTCTGGCAGAAGTAAAAGCTGAGGGTAGACATGTCTGTAATGTTAATAATTCTGTCTTTTCAGAGAGGAAAGTTATTTCTCTGTGCATGTCCAGCTGTACATGTATGTCTGTGTGCAGTGCACATGGATGTGTGACTGCCTCTGTTTATCCAACAAGTAGCAGTAATCAATCTTGGTGTGTGTTTTGGTCAGGGATAGTGGTGGAAAGGGAAAAACTGAGTCCAGCAGTTCCTGTCCATGAGCAATTGCAGCAGGGAATGTGTTTCTCACACATATTCAAAGACTTCTTGTACATGACTATAAATGATACAAGGAGTGTGAATAATCTCAGGAATTTCAAATTTAGTTTGAGGTCTGTTTAGTTTTAGGGTTATGATGAGGAAGGATGGTGGGAAAGAGGAAGGGTTACAAAATCTCCTCCCTGGAGAGGTAACTGTCTGAGACTTGTATATATATAACTTTTCTTAAAACCATCTCACTGTTCAGAGGCTTCTTGGGTCTGGGGTATTTTTTTCTTTGCAAAGCAAGAGTTTGGTCTCGGATTTAGATTTCATAAATTGTCTTTTCTTGTTTTGTTTATGATTATTATTGCATTTCAATGGTGTGTGCAACATCCAAAGTGTCTGAAAAGGGACAAGGAATAGGATGCACTTTAATATAGCAAATGCATCTTCTATACATCATGGGAAGCTGTTGGCTAAAGTTGGGGGAAGTGAAATAGAAGAATTAAAAAAAAAAGAAAAGAATCAGAAATAGGCATTGTTGACTGGCAATTATCTGGCATATTTTCTGCCAGTGCTGGTTTTCATAACACTCTTAATGGATACCTCTTGCTTCTTGGTAACAGCAGCTGTGTGAAAAGTACCAGGGGCTTAAAAAAAAGAAAAATAAGAAAAAACAACCAGAAAGAAAAAAAGCATGCATCACTTCCCTGTAAATTATTAAAAAAAAAAAATTGTTAAAATTAAAAAAGCAGAACTTGCTCTGCATTTTCTCTCTGCGAATATGAAGTATTTTCCTTTTTGATATGGGGGTTGCTAGTGATTTTGTATCTCTGTTGCTTAGAAGACTGCTATATTAATTGTCAGCTGTTTCTGGGTGCTGTTGCAGAGCTCTCAAGTCTTGAATTTTGGGCTGGGGATTAAGGATTTATTATCCCACATGAAGGAAGGCGTCTGCTGACCCTCCATCCCCTAACCCCTCAATGTTTTCACTCCAGCATGTATACTTCTCTGTTGGTAGAAGGAAATCCACAAGCTCATTATGTTCTCACCACCCTACCTGCAAAGAAACTTTTCATTTAAAGCCCTGGGAAGGGAATTCAGGAGTCCTGTTTCTGACCCTCTTTTCCTATATGCTTTAAGGACACTGTATAAGCATCTGTACCTCAGCCAGCACTGCCCTATCCTTCAGGTCTGGGCAGGAGCCTTAAGCAGGAGGCAAAGGCTTATCCTGCTGTACTGTGGGCATTTATTGCTCTCTCTATTAAATAACACAATAGTTTCATGGCATTGGCATCAAGTGTGAGCTTCTGAAGAATGGCAGCAGTGCACACCTGCTGGTGAACATCTAGTGCCATGATCCTCTCCCCAGGGCATCTGGGAGGCAGGCAGGGATCAAATCTGGGCATTGTGCTGCATACCCTGCCCGTTGGTGGGGCGTTTGCACTGAGCTGGCTGGGAGAGGGTGTTGTGCCTTCAGATCTTACTGGAAAGCATGTGTCTGAGCACTGTCTACCTCCTTGCACCAGCAGATCCACATGTCTCATTAGGAGATCTGATGGTGATTGTCTCAGAGGAGAGCTGAGGGGACAAGGAAGGAGCTTTGATCTGCTGTGTCTAAGGGGTTTGCCCTGTGATGCCTGGATCAATCTGACAGTGCCTATCATAAAGGAGTAGTTATGCCAACCTGCCTGTTTTCTCTTACAAAGACTCCCCTTGTTGCTGCTTCAGGAGTGTTTTCAGGCAGTGGGCCTGGCCAGAGAAGGCACAGTGGCAGAGCCACTGCCATCAAGGGGACTGAGTGGAAGCATCGCTTGATGGGGATGCTGATTCACGAGGAGATCACTGCTTGCCTGTGGGTGTTTCTGGGTGGGCACAGAGGCTTTTGTTGGTATATGATGAGACCAGTTGGGCCTTCCTTCCTTCCTTCCTTCCTTCCTTCCTTCCTTCCCTCCCTCCTTCCTTCCCTCCTTCCTTCCCTCCTTCCTTCCCTCCTTCCTTCCCTCCTTCCTTCCCACCTTCCCACCTTCCCTCCTTCCTCTTACAATCTTGACCTGTCCTATCCATAATATGGTACACCAGGAGGATAACCCAGACCAGGATGGCTTAGGCTGGCCACCTTTGATTTTGGGAAAATCAAAGCCTGCAATTCCAGGCTTTGCTGCAAAGAAGCCATATGCTTGCTCAGCTTTTTTTTTTTTTTTTTCCTAGGGTAGATGTGGGGAAATGGTGAAATGAACTTTAATTCATTTTTCTCTGAGAGCAAGTATCTACAGCTGGAAAGTCATGAAATGGATACACAGCGTCAGGAATCTTTAAAAGATCTGGCCACTGATATAAAATTAATTTATTCTTTTATTAAATCAAAGTCCTAATCCTGCAAATTCAAGCAAGCAAGTGAACGGCTGCACTTGCACCAGAGCCTTGATAAAACTGCTGGGCCCATTGACGAGATTAGAAATCAAGTGGTGCAGGTGGATCTGCAAGATCAGGTAGTACCATTTCTTAGCTGTATTTTTTAAATATGTAAAAAGATGGGATAGCATAGGGCTGATTTTAAAAGTTTTCAAGATCTAAAAACTCCAACCTGCCATTGGAAAGTAAAGGTTTCTTCCCAGTTATGCAGAGGTGCACAGTTGTTTATAATGACCTAATAGAGTCAGCTTATTTAGTTTATTCATCTGTGCCTGAAATGCATACCTTGAAGCTCTTAGAAATCACGTAGTGGTTTGAAAAATGTCTTATGCTGATATAAAATTTATTTAAGCCCTCTAATCATAACTCAGACTGCATAAATCAACCCACTAACTTGGTAATAAACTCCTTGATTTCCCAGGACTTGTCAGGCCACTGTGTTTGAAGCATTGCGGTGTTCGCGGGAGAGCAATCAGCCCAGTGCATCAGCTACTAATTGCAATGAGGACTTCTCAGAAAATGCTGTGTTGCTTGCCTTAGACTGCAAGTGTGTGGTGCTGTGGTGGGGCAGGAGGGAGATGGGCTCTTGGCTAGCCTGTGCTCAGTCATCAAGGGCTTTGTGGGTTGATACCAGTCCTGTATGCCCATGGTGGACATGCTGAGGACTCTTAGTGTGAAATTCTTCTGGTTGGTGTTGTCTGCGGTAGCTTGTGTCTCCCAGCACCTGCAGAGTGATGTACAGCAGCCTGATCTCTATCTGACCAAGGCAGGGCTGGAGGAGTTCTTCCAAAACAAAAGGATCATCCCCTCTATATCAAGTGTGTGTGTGTGTCTATTAAAAAAAAAAAAGCAGGCAGCTGGTCTCTGTTTCTGACATAACCGCTGTCTGCAGTGCAGGCACCATATCCTGCTCCATCATGCCTCAATGTAAAACTTGACAGGGGTGTCCTAGGGAGAGCTGTCAAAGGGCATTTCCATGGGAAACCACTGGAACTTGGGGTTATGGTTGTGTGATTGAACAGGATGGAGAGGAGCTGCTGACCTCCACTGCTGGTGAGGTGGCAGATGCTGGGGATTTTGCTGCTGTGATGTGGATGCTGAGAGTATTTGTGTGATGTCATCAGAAGTGGGGGTAAGGTTTTTATTTCCTTTATCTGAAGTGTCTGAGTTTGGCCATGGATAGAAAAATAGAACTGTACAGAGAACACAGGTGAGGTTAGTGGTATTAAACATTTCTTAGTTGTTGGGTTAGTATGCCCTGCTGACAGGCTTGATTAAATTGCTTGCAAGGGCAGAGATTAGGAATGGATTTTCCTATGGGTCAGAATGGCAGCGATGGGTGGGATAATCCTGCTGCTGCTGCAGTGTGTGCATGTGTGCAGTGTGTCCTGCCCACCATCATCTTGCATCTCCTCCCAGAGCAAGGACTTTTGGCAGTTGTGTCCTCAATTGATTGTCTTCCTTGGGAGTTTTTTTCTTTCCTCTTTTGCCTTTAGAGCTACTCTGAATTTGCCAGGAGGGGCGGTGGGAGATATGGGAGGTGGGATAAATCTTTAATGGACTCTTTTGGACCCAATTTCTTTGCAAGGTCATCTGCTATGGGGACGGATTGTACTACAGGGGTCCATTTCAGGTCTCTGGTCAGATATCCTTCTTTGGCATCTTTGCTGCTTTTCAGTGGTTTCTATTTAAGCAATCATCCAAGTTTTGATTTGGTTTGTGGTTTTGTTTTGTTTGCTTGTTTGGCGTGTGGTTTTTTTTTTTTTTTCCTCTGATGGCAGCAGAGAGAGAAAGGGGACTTTTCAGGCTTATATAAGTGAGCAGTTGTGTCAGTAATCAAATCACGTGGGATGCAGGGACCCATCCTATCTTCATAGCTATATTTCTCTCCCATACCCCCCTCTCCTTTCTGGAGGCAGAGCCTGGGGCATCATCATACTCCACATATCTTCAGCTCCCTTCCTATTTTTGTTTTTGCCAGAGTTAGTTTGCTCCAAATGTGCATCTAGGTTTATGCAGATAATCTCATCTAGAGTCAGGGGGGTGGG
>JAAWXA010000003.1:7474276-7729152 GCA_038090715.1 Florisuga fusca
TTATTTGAAGGGAGTGGTGTAAAATATAACTCTTGGTGCTCCCCAAATCCCTTAGTGTTGGGTTCCCTTTAGATGTGATGCCTCCTCTCTAGTTTCTCCCCACCTCTCTTTCCCCTCTGGGTACTCTGCAGATCTGAGTGGTGATGCAGGCTGGGATTAAGTCTTGCGGTGGGGTAAGGATATGTATGTGGGAGGTTGCACCCAGTGCTATGTTGTGACAGTGAGCAGGGGGTCTTCTAGGGCTTCCCCACTCCTTGTGTGCTGCTGTTTGCTCCACCCACTCACCACACCAGTCCTGAAGGGAAACTGAGTCAAGCTGGACACTGAGACTTGGACAAAATGGGCAGAGAGGTTGGTCTGGAAAGGATGGTGTGCAAGGGCAGAGCTTCTCACTGCTGCCTTAGCTCAGGTGGGAACAACCAGTGTGGCCGCAGCCCCGGGCTGCCCTTCTCCATCCACTCCCAGTGCAGGTGCAATGCCAGGAGCTGCAGCACTGGGCACCATCTGCCTTTGTGGTGGACCTGTCTCTGCAGCTCTGTTGCCCTGGTGTGGGCTTCTCCATGAGGCTCGATCAGGGTATTTTCACATTTTTCCTCTTCCTGCAAGCACTTTTTATTTTGGCTCAAGGGCTGAGGATGTGACAGTGGCCCTAAGGCCATTGCTACTGAGACCCTACAAGACCACTGTCTTCCCCTTCATCATCCTCATCAGACCTGTCTTAGCTGACAGCTTTATTGCTGATCTGGAGGAGGGAGTAAACAGAGTATTAATGACTTTCCTGGATGATGATTAAACAGGTTTGTGACTGCTGAGGGGGATGCAGAAAAATAACACAAAGGGAACTGGCGAGGTCAGAAATATGGGCGGAAAATAACGTAATGAATTCGTCTGAGGAGAAATGCAAGCTAATGCGTCTGGGGGCAACGCAATCAGAAACACGGGGTTTGAAGGCCTGGCGAGGGCTGGGGAGGGGAGGGCACACCCCGTGAGATGAGGTGTGATGCTAGATGGAATATCAAACATGGGCTTGCAGCGTGACGGGGCCAGCGACAGACATCAGGGCCGCTGTCTGGTACCAGCCCTGTGTGAAGGCAGCGCTTGGCACATCGGTATCAGCAGAGCAGTGGCAGGCAAGCAGCACTTCTCAGAGTGGGTCTGTATGAAGAGATCACGGGGCTCAGGACATTAATTTATGAGCAAGGATGAAGTGCTAAAGATGCCTAGCTTGGCTAAGCGGTGGTTTAAGTGTGAGGACATGACAGGAATCTACTCCCATGAAATGTGCCTGAGGAGGAGGCATGGCTGTGAGCAGTGCAAGGCCAAAGGGGGTCACAGGGGGCAGAGGGGCAGACTGGAAAGGAAAAATGCTGTCTGCAGGGCAGAACTTTCCCATGGACAGACAATGGGGAGCCATGCCCCAAAGGAGATTTTTGAGTGCCTGTTTATTTCAGGCACCAAAGGGGAAACTGTTTTGTTGAAAGCAAATCTGTGTGTTCTTTGGGGAGCAATGGGATGAGGCTGAGGCCTTCAGTAGCAATAAACTCTGGGTTTTAAAAGCCCCACACAGTTTTTCCACAATTCTCCATGGGGAAACTTTCTTTACCTCTGTACTGCCTCGACCCAAACTGACTGTGTTGATTGTGCACCTTTTCTTCTCACCTCTTTTACCTTTTCCTCATCTCTCCAGCAACAGTGTCTGCAACATCTCCTTCAGGTTTGGCCAAAGGTTTCTTAGCAATGTAAGCAGATCCTCACTTTTTTGTGCCAGGGATGGTAACCAGAGGCATGGCCAGGATGGGGCTGTCCCAGCCACTCAAGGGGGAGGAAACATGGTACACACTGGATGTGATGATACGGGTGGAAATGTCCAGGGGGTCTGAACTCGCTCTTCCTACACCTGTGGGGTGCTGCCTGTGGCACAGGGTGAAGGCAGGCTCTTGCAGAGGCTGTTTGCTTACCTTTATGATCAGTTCTTCTTCAATGAGAAGTGTCCTGTGCTGGTAACGCTGCTCCTTCTCCTGGTTGATGGGATGGGGGAATTTCTTCTGCTCCTTGTCCGGAGCAAGAGGAGGGCTTTGTAATAACCAGGGTGGAAAGGTTTGGATTCCATTTGAAACTCTTTCACATCCCATTGCATCAGGAGGTGCTAAGCTGATGGAGAAGTAAAACTCCTCTTTCAAATTAGCTGCTAATTAAAGTGACCCTGTTCCTCACCCAATACCCATACACCTCCACACACATACAGGCAGACAAGAACAGGCTTGCCTCACATGAACAGGCAGAGAAACATGCTGATGCCAGATGAACATAAACACAGAGGGAGCCATGTACCACTAATTATATTGTACCACTGCAAATGCTCAGAGTGTGAAACCTGGATGACTAACACATCCCCACAGCCAGACACACACATCAAAGATAACACATAACTGGCACTTGCCATTTATAGCAACAAACAAACACGGGCTCACAGCCGTGTACAACAGCACACCCCAGGAGGCACAGGCGCACATGCAGCTACCAAATGGGGTCACCCACACGCACTCATAAACGTGTCATGCAGTCAGAGATATCCTTAAATAAGTCTGGGTTTGTGTGAAGCTGGCTGCAAGAGCTGTGCCCCAAGATGCTCGTCAACTTTCTGATGGACCTTAGGAGATGATAAACAAAGATGTGCGTTGAAGGTGCTGCTCCAGTTGATGGGGCCATCTTGCCCTCCCTTGTGATGCCAGCTGGAGGTTGTAATTTTTGTCCCTCCTCTGTGAGGGTGTTGCAGGGTGTTAGGAGGGCAGAGCGGCCACTGAGCTTCTTGCCATTTCTGAGTAACAGGTGAATGGATGGTCTTAAAGGACTTGTGTCCCCTTTGGATGGGAGTTGCTGTATAAACATAAGAAATATACTCTCTGCTTTCATCTTGGCTAGGTACCCTGGTGTTTCCCATGCAAGCAGTGTTCACGAAGAAAGGGATGGTTCTGGGGCACCATGGGCTGGCAAGGGTTGCAGGGCTAAGGGTGGGGGGAAGGCAAACTGTGGAGATGGTCCTGTACACGAGGATAGATGTCCCACTGGGCTCTGGGTAGATTACTCCAATGCTGGGATGGTGCTCTTGGGACCAGTATTTCCCTCTCTTGCCTGGCTCTAACAGAGTTTTCCACTGGCAAGACACAATGGTCTCTTCTATGCTGTCTGCACACTAGATGTTTTCAGAAAAGGTTTTCATGAGCATTGCAAGAGTCCTTTCTTCACCCAGTGTCACTGATGAACCCTCTCTGGAGGCAGGAGGGGTGGCAAAGAGCCCAAAGCCTGCTTCAGATGGGGAGTGATGCCAATGGGACACCTTGGGATAGCTTGCTCATGGCACTCTGACTGGCTGTGTTGTGCCTGGGAGGTCACAGCATTAACAGTCTGGGGATGCCAGCTCCAGTCTTGGAGGGGAATGTGTCTCAGCAGAGACCCTGCTGAGTGGTGCTTCTGAATTGTGACATCTCTTTTTTCTCCCAAGCAATCTCCTTTGCTCACTAAGTTCACCCTCTTGTCTTTGCAGAGCATCCTTCCTCAGCAGAGTCACAAAACCTGCTGTCCAGCAGGTCCCAAGTGGGGAAGTGCTGAGCCAGAGGCCAGCAGCTTCCCCCTTGCCTGCCAAGTGGATGAGCACCCTGCCAGCACACATGTCCGGAGCAGGCATGCGTGCCAGATGCAGGACCAGCAGGAGCTTGGCTTGGGATGATGGTGGTTTCAAAGGGCCTTCAGGAATGGATGGCGGGAGGAGGAGTGCACACTTGAGACCTGGATCTGGGGAAGGTTTCAGTGCAGGCTGTGCAGGGAGGAGCTGCCAGCCCACAAATACCTTCCTTTCCCCTGGGAGGGAGGTGCAGCAGATGCAGCATCATTCCTCCAGCACTATGTGACTTCTGCAGGGGAATGTTTTCATGTGCTTGGGGGGCATTTCACCAGAAAATAAAAGTCAGGGATAGGGAGGATTTGATTTTCATTGGTGGGTCTGACCTGCCACCACTAGCTGGGGATAGGCTTGCCTGGTCAAAAGGCTGAGTGGGAAGAGTGTGCATCTGGCCACCTTGTGACCATCTAATCATTCTCCTGTATTGTCCTTGTCACCGTAACCAGTGCTTACACAAAGGAGAGGTTAGAGGCATCCCAAAGGCAATCTCTGAGCTCTTATCTGCTATCTGCTTCTATTGGTATTTTATCTGGGAATGAAGCTTCTCTGCTGATGCACTTTTTTCTGTGTATGCCGATGTGTGCATGGGCCAAACTCGTTCCTCTTGGTCATTTTGATTAAAATAGGGCTTCTCCTGGGTTGAAATGTTGTAGCAGACTCACTCCAACCGAGTTATACGGTAGTGCTACAGTGTGGGAAGACCAATAATTGCAATCCCGGAGAAAATGTCAGCGTTGTGTAAGTTGCAGCCTGGCCAAAATAGTGAAAATATCTGATTCCAACCTCCCCATCTGAACTGGTAATGGTGAGAATTTTTCTCCAGCAGGGAAACTGCTCCCCCTTTGAAGGTGAGACAGGAGAACGGGCTGACATAAAGAGCTCAGAAGTGCCCAAATGCTTGGTTTTCTCCTCTCCCTCTTTTGACATAGAGTATTAATTCTGCTTTAAGTATGAAGTAAACCGTGATCACAGCCTTGAGAGTGTGATCTGCCTGTTTTGGGTGGCAGAGCAGGATTTACGCTCAGAAAGAGTAAGGGCATTACATCTCCAGTAGGGCAGCTCTCATTCAAGGTCTCTATTTTGCTTCAGGACTCCCAAAAGGATTCACCTAGCTTTGAGCCCATATGATGTCTGTTGAGTGACTCTGAGTTGCACAAATTGGAGCTATAAACTGCCCATGATACAGCCACCAACCCGTTTATTTGTGCACGTGTTTGACATGGGCAGAGCTGCATCTGGAAGTCCCAGGTGCACCTGGCAGTGGTGAAATGGAGAAGAGGCACTCAACATTTGCTTGGAGGAAAGCAAGGAAATGCTGATTAGGTGGTTTGTCCCATTCCTTTGCTCTGTTGCATTGTTAATTATGAAGCTTTTTACGTCACATTTTGGAACTGTCATGCCCTCATCAGCTGTGGATGCTCTGAGCATCTTAATTAGTCATTCCTCTTGGCTGTCCCTGCTAACCTTTCTCCTCTGTGTTGTTAATGGGAAAGAAGATGGGCTCAGCCAGTGCATGTTAATAGCCTGCAAAGGAGCCAGCTCCGAGCTGGCAATGGGGGGCTGGCAGGAACAGGGAAGAGAAAAGATGGCACAAGGAGTTGCATGAGTGCTCAATGTTAGAAACCTGCTGAAACTGAAAACAGAAGTGCTGAATGGTGGGAAGGATGTGCTGCCACTTTTGTCAGAGGGTTTAAAAATTATGAACAGCAACCCAAAGTCTGTCAGGAGCCAGGATACCTGTTTCTTTCCAATAGCTGCAGGCCTTTGGGGTAATGAATTCAAAGTCTCCCGTGCTATCCCCTAAGGGACAGTGTGTCTGCTTTCTAAACCTCTGCACTTGCTGCTCTTTGTTCTGACAAATACCAAGCCTCGGAGTACAAGTAAAGCTTTGGATCAAAGTGTGTGTTGGAAGCAGGGGCTGAATGAACAGGGTGGGTAGACAGAGTTAGCAGGGTCTTAGCTGGGAATAACGGGGAACTACAGCCCAAGGTGGAAAAGTTGGCTGGATGTGACAGATGATTGCTTTGTAGAGCACTGGAGAACATGAATCCAGCAGTGTGGGCATCAAAGGTGTCTCGGGCTGAAACAGAGAGTATGCCAATGCAGAGCAGCATCAGCAGAGATGTGTGTGGGCTGTGTGATGCTAAAGTGAAGGGGATTGAGCTGAGCATAAACTATGATGAGAGTGTGAGTAGACAAGGTCTGTGCCATGGATCTTGGTGACAGACATCCTTTCCTGCTGCTGATCAGCTTCATTCTGCATTGCAGTATGTCTGAGCGTTCTGGTGTTGCTTTGAAACCTGTACTGCTAGCATGGGCACTCCAGAGCATGCCAACAAGGTGAAAAGAGGAAAATGCCCATCAGGCCACCATCAGGCAGTCTTTGAGAAGGCTCACTCAGAGTGACACTGTTATCATCCATCCCAAGCCAGACCATGGAGTTTATTTAATTCCCTTCAATTTGACAAGCCACTTCCACTGTGCTATTTAGTGGACAACATTTGGCTTTGCATTTTCCCAGAATAAAGCTGCCATTTATGTACACCCAGGTGACAAAGTGATGTTCTTCAGCAAAAGCACTGATGCTCTGAAGTACTCAGGGACCACTGAGTATGACATGCTCTTCTGGTCTTCTAACACCCACACATACTCTCTGGCCATTCCACTAACTGTAATAATTACAATAACAGTCTGGGTAGAGAATGGATTGAAAGTAGTCCTGAGGAGAAGGACTTGGGGGTGTTGGTTGATGAGAAGCTAAACATAAGTTACCAAAGTGTTCTTGTAGCTCAAAAAGTCAACCCTGGGCTGCACTAAAAGAAGCATGGCCAGCAGGTCAAGGGCGATGATTCTCCCCCTCTACTCTGCTTTCATGAGACCCCACCTGGAGTATTCTGTTCAGTTTTGGAGCCCTGAACAAAGGAAGGACATTGAGCTGTTGGAGTGAGTCCAGAGGAGGGTCATATGAAAACAGACTGAGAGAGTTGGGGTTGTTCATCTTTGAAAAGGGAAGACTTCTGGGTGACCTTATTGTGGCCTTCTAGTACTGAAAGTGAAGCCTATAGGAAAGCTGGAGAGCAACTTTTTACAAGGGCGTGGAGTGATAACAGGTAATGGTTTTAAACTGGAAGAGGGCAGATCCAGGTTAGACAGAGAGAAATTCATTAGCATGAAGGTGGTGGGACACTGGAACAAGCTGCCCAGGTAAACTGTGGATGCCTCCTCCCTGGCAGTAAATGTGATGATTCTATGATAACTTTTACAACCTGTTTTCATGGTGCTTCCACAGTCCAGGCAAAGCAGAGCTCCACAAGCTCCAGTAAAGGATGCTTAATATTTAATCCCACTTCTAGTTTGTGTTCCAGCTCCCTGTTTGAAGGAGCAACTGCTCTCTCTGGGTTTGACATGCGTTTGCCAGTGTTGCTCTGAAGGAGCCTGCCCAATGAGAGATGTGGGACAAGGCCAGCCCTGCACATCCCTGGATGGGAGAGGGCAATGCCTGGGGCAGCAGAGCTGAACCTGGGGTTAGTAGGACCGTGGGAGAGACTGTGAGGGCAGGGTGGCTGTGTTGTGTCAGGATGGGTCCATGCTGATCCAAAGTGCAGTGCTCTGTTAATGTGCTCAGGCTGGCTTCAGATGAATTGGCACCATCATCTGAGTTGGTGCAGCACTGTGCCAGGGTGTCTCAGGGGTTACAAGGATGATTTATGTAATAGTTAGTCATGGAGAGGACTAGCCAGGAGAGTCTTGGTGGAGGGAAGGACTGTCAGAAAATAATTTTGCTTAAAACTGCTTCAGCACAAAGTGTGACGGAGGTTTATTATTTGTCAGAGCCACCAGTCCTTCAGCTCTCCCCTGCTCCAGACTCACCAGGAGAACACAGGCACACTGTGCTCTTGCTGCTGATTCCTCACGTGGCTTTCATTTCTCTTCCTCTCCTCTTTTCCAGGGGTTCCTGCTTGTGGCTGGCATGGCAGAGTACATCCCCCACTCCCCCTCCACTTGGCTCGCAGGCCCACAGCCCCCTCACACCTCTGCTGTCTGCCCGCTGGAGCCCATGGATCTGGAGGTCTCGGAGCAGCAAACGCCGCTGGAGCAGCCGCCATCCTCCCCAGAGCTGGGTGAGGGTGAGGATGAGGAAGTCACCTCCCCACCGGATCCTGATGTCCCCTACCCTGACTTGGCCCCGGTTGTCTTCTTCTGCTTGAAGCAGACCACCAGCCCACGGAACTGGTGCATCAAGATGGTGTGCAACCCATATCCTTCCTGAGCTTCCCCTTCGTCCTCCCTTCCTCTTCCTCCCTCCTGCCCCATCCCTCCCTCTCTCTGCCTTCCCGGGGTGCCTGGCAGGTAAGGAATGGTGTTTCCTACCTATTTAACAGCCTGTTTTGTTTGTTGCTTGCGTTTAAACAGAACCTCGGCTGTTTTAGTGTGTGATCAAAAGAAGCTGATTATGAAAGAGGGGACTTCAGAGAGAGCTGCTGACAGTCCCAGTCACAGCATGGGTGAGGGGAGAGGGGCTGAGGAGAGGTATTTTAGAAAGACCTGTTTTTCCCCTTCCAGGCTACCTTTTCCTCAATGTCCTGGGACAGGGTGGCAGCTGCTAGCTCAGAAGCTGGTTGGCAGGCTGTCACGAATGACAGAGATGCATCCTCCTTCTGAGCATATGAACTTTAGTGGGAGCTCATCTTGCCCTTGGTGAGGGGACCAACACTCCTGGACCTTGATGGCAAGGAGACCTAGGTGACCCCTTGCCTCTTGAATGGGAGATTTTGTTCAGAGTTTGATGCTGAGCCTTGTGTGCCCTGGGAGAGACTTCTGTTATGGGACAGCAGGTCAGCGATCACACACATGTGTAATTGTTCACACTTAGGCCTTGATTGCAAGCAGGCTCCTACAACTCAACAGGGCAAATGACTGACACCTGAACAGCTCATTATCACAGAGGCTGCTGGGAAGTCATGACCTCTATGGCTCTTGAGCCTAAGGCAACATAAAACACAGGTGGAGAACACGGGCTGCCCTTTGGATTGTGGGAGCACCCTCCAGAAGGGAAGGAAGTGAAGGAGATGATGAATCATGAAAGAGGTTGGTCTAAAGTTCTAGGCCAAAAATCTCAAGTGGTGGCACTTTCTACCCAGAATTGTCTTAGTTCCTAGTTAGGTGGGTATTATCTATAAAGGATGATTTTATGGTTTTGATGAATTGGCTTTTACATTAAATCTGAGTGTCAGGGCCACAGAAGAGAGTCACAAAATTTTTCTAAGAGCCCTTTCAGCTTCAAGAGTCAAACTCCAGGTGAAGTCTTGAGGTGCTGTGAGCAATAACAGATGCCCCTTAGAGGGCTGATGAATCCCGAGAATTGTTTCAATTTCAAATGTAGGAAAAGATTTGAATTTCTGCTCTGAGCTCTTGTCTTAACGTTAAGAAGCTCTTAAAAAAATGATGTGGTCTCAAGCACAGGTTATCACTGAGAACTTGTTGGAGGTGTAGGTTTTCTGGTTTCTTTTCTACTGAGCACTCCTTAAAATTTTAAAACTTCATATTGAATTATGCATTACTTTTCGATCACTGTGTGTCTGTGCTGGTTATTATAGCCTCTGACTCTTGTCTCAGCATGTGGTGAACTCAGAGTAAAGTATGAAAGATTTGTATCTCAGTGCAAAGGCTGGATTCAGAAAATGAGAGAAGAGTAATAGCCTAGGTTTGGGATGAAGATTTGCTCTTGAATGGGGGAAGGAGTGTGTGAATGGAAGAAGAGCCAAGACTGTCCTTAGCTTTGGCTAAAAAGTCAGTCAAAAGAGTCACTCCAGTTTGGTATACAGCAAGGACTTTGTTTTAAGGTGTTACATCTGTGTTACTGAATGAGTTTGGCATTATATGCCCATCTTAGTGTTTAAATATTACTCTTGTCTTAACCCTCAGACATGCATGGTATCTGAAAAAGACTTTCATAGTAGAAGCTATGGAGGGAAGGAAAAGTCCCCTGTTGACATTACACCTGGCAACATGTGAATTGGGGTGAAAACAACGGTGGGGCTGACAGAAACCTTTTGGGATGGTTGTTTCAGACCTGTGATTTCAGCTCAGCTGTGTGAAGCTAGGAGTTTATTTGAAAAGCAGAGACTCAGTGGAGTGGGTTCAACCTCCTCCTTTGATTTCCCCCTAACCCCTCCTGAGGTTCTGATTCTGAAGGGATCGTGCAGTAAGTAGTTCCCACAATTTTTCAAATGAGGAATTGTTTTTGCATTATGAAGGTTTCTTGCAGCTAATCCTACCTTTTTGGCATCACACTTTGTTTTTTTCAGAGTCATAGAAATAGCACAGTTCCATGGCCTGGTTGCAGTTCACTCATTATTACCTCATCCCTGTCTGGGAATGAGCCCCTTTGCAAGGGTTGTTTCTATGAAAGTCAAATCACATCTTCTAAGAATTTATATTTTCCAAGAATCATATCTTCTAAGAATTCCTATATATAAGAATTTATATATATTTTTTTCCCTATCTAAATTTTTTTCATCCCTGTTATATTGGTTCTGCTGTGTACTTGTGCCAAGCAGAGGCAGGCTGAGTCACTGTTGCAGGGCAGCACATCAGCCTTCTTGAAGATTCAGCAAAAAAGAAGGGGTGTTAATTAAAAGCATCTTAATCTTCTCATTGACTTTCTACTGGGCCAGAACTTCATGATGATTTTTATGGAAGTACTGTCAATGAGTCTTAAAATGGAAGCTCTGATCGTTAAGGACTATATAGCAATTTTTGTAAGCATGAGGTTGTTAACCACCGAATTTCAATTTAGGTAATTGCATTCTGCCTACTTAAATCCCCCTCCCCTAAAGATTATTTCTCCTTCCATAGGCAGTCCTGCAATTTTCTTATGTGCTATTAAACAACAGCCATACTTCTTTGCTGCAGTGCAGTAAGAGGAGAAAGAACTACTTATACCTGTGCTTTAAGTTGACTCCTTGGTGCGTATTAGTGTATAAGTGTGTGATGCTGTTACTGCCAACATTATGGACTCTAACTCCCTTTTAAGATGGGGACTACGTTCCATGGGAAACTTGTGGTGTTTGTCCCCAGAGGGAGCATTGATGGTACTTTTTTTACTGTGCAAAGAAGCCCGATGCTTTGAAATTAGGTGATTATGTTTCTGGGGTGGCTTTACATACAATATGAATGAATGATTGAATTGCCCTAGTTTATTGATGAGCAGATTTATTTATTTATTTATTCCTGATTAATCTTGTTAGATACAGGTAATTGCTGTGTAATCAGCCAGTTCACTGGAGCCTCACCTGGCTTCTGGTAACCAGCCTGTCTGAAAGGAGTTTGGTGTGATGCAGCATGTGAACAACTGGCCTGGTCACCAAACAGTTTATTTTGATTGAATTCTGTTTTCTGTTTCGATGAGCAGACTCAAAGTTGGTTGTTCTGAGTTGCAGAACCATGAAGCTGTTGCAGCTACAATGTTATTACAATCAATATTTGAGATATAGTTATGAAAGAGACTAAGATTTTTTTTTTTTTTGCTTTTATGAAACCTAAACTCCATGACAAATAGGATTTCAAGTAGATCTTGGAGGGGAAATAGGGCGGAAAGTGTGAAAACATATTTCCGAAACAACCGCATAACATTTATCTTATGAATTTATGAAGTGATTGGGATTGAATAAAGGATGTACCACATGGCAGCTTACATGGATTCTGATGCATTTTGCAAATTATGAGAAGATTATGAGACAGATTCCTGGATCACTGCATTGCTGTTTCAGTTCTTGGGGTTCTATAAAGATTTTACACTTCATCCATCCTTAGGGTCAGATGCAATAGATTTCATTTTTCCTTTGAGCCTTTCTTGAAAAGAAACTCTTCCCAGGAGGCCCAGACCTGTGGTATCTCTAATATTGATGTGACAGTGAGAGCAAGAGTGAAGTGTGCCATTAAAAAAAAAAAAAAAAAAAAAAATCAATGCTAAAACTTGTAGCAGTAATGAGAGAGTCTCTGTGGTTCACTGCTCTGTCATTTTCTTTCTTTTTGTTGAATGCCAGACCCCTTCCCTTGCTTGTCAAGTGCTGGCCACTTGGGCTTCTCTTTTGCTCTCAGGCAGTGAAGTGTTGCACTGCCAGCTGATTTCAGTGGCGCAGGCTGAGTGGGTCAGGTCTCAGTTGTGTGGAAGCTCAAATGTGCACTTAACTGTTACACCTAGGGATGTGCTTTATAGGGTACAGAGCAGGGTGGCTTCTCGAAGCTAGTATGACTGCTTGTGTGTACTGAGTAGCTGCCTTGTAGCTTGATGAGCTTTAAAGATCTTCCCAGTGGTGGCTTGGCCTCTGTACCTGTCCCTGAAGGTCCTAAGATGCTTCTGGGGGTACCTTCCCCTCTAACTTGTAGTGGCAGATCTATCAGCTTAGGCTATGTGCTTGGTCCACAAGGACACCAGGCTGGCTTGGTCAAATTCATGGGGGAACTGAAAAAATCTACAGATTTATTCCCCAACCCCCTCCCTGCCTGTTGCTGGTGATACTATTTACATACAGGCCAGCTAGGTATAGGATGTTTGTTGATGGCTATAGTGGTGCTTCATGCTGGAAACTCCCCAGTGGGAGTGGAGAATAAAACACTGGAGGAGCAAAGAAAATTATATGCATGGGGGTCAGTAATTGGTGCCTCTCTTGGTGGTGGAGAGCTATATGGGGCTGCTGTGCTGCCAAAAGCACTACTTTTGAGGTGACGTGCATAGCTGAGGGGCCAGTAGGTGTGTTATAAGCTATACCCTGGGTAAATTCCAGTTTGGGCAATCTGGTTTGGTGTTAGTGAAATTTTACTTGCAGGTTCTGTAGTGTGCTGTATTTGTTTCTACCCTAAGCTGTTGCCTTGTGTACTGTTAAACTCTGGATGCAATCTTCATAACAACTGAATGTAGTTAATTAATAAGCAAACACCAGCTGTAAATTTACTGCAAGTCTTGTAATAGCTGATGTCTGCCTTAAGGTTCCTGTAATCCTCTGATTAGGTTTACTTTTCTTCCTACTTGTGTACATTTATTTATATGTGTATAGATATATAAAATTAAAAAAAGGAAAGGTTCCTGTCTCTAGTAGGTAGAGAGAAGCTTGGAAATCTGACCAGAAGGTATAATAATACATCAAAAGCTGGGTGGCTTATGAATTTTAAGCAGCATTCATCATTCTTGAGGACCTAGGGATCATGGCTTTCCCCTCTTGGGGTCAGCAATATCAGCTTTTATGTGCATACCTGGTAAACAAATACATAGGTTATTACTACTTCTCTGTTGTCTCTTTGCAAATTTGGATCAAAAGGCAGGTGAAAGAGTCTGGCACTAATCTGGGGGCTTGTGATAACTTTGTATTGTTTTGGGTAATCAGAAAGGTGTTGCTGCTGTGCCCTTAAGAGTAGATTGATTTCTGTTGATCGCACAGCTTTTAGCCAGCAGATATATCTGTATACCCAAGACCTAACCAAATGCAAGATGATTTTTCTTTTCTTCTGTAAGAGGTTATCTAACCTCTCTGCACTTCACAGCATGCTAAATAAACTTTGCAGTTGCTCCTGCTGCATGGGAAACTGAGCTGATCCAGAGCTTACCACTGGAGATGCAGTGTAGGTGGCATTGGTGCTCCCTTGGGCAAGTGCAGATGCTTTTTAAGTTTTAAAAGGAGGGAAGCCTGCTCTAGATCCTGCTGGTTTTTAGTGCCAGGCTCCCTACTGATGGAACGAAGTCTGCTGTTAGCAAGGAAGGATGACTTTTAATAATCCAGTTTTCCATAAACTTGGTTAATATTTGAAGACAGTGCATGCACTGGCCCAACATGGCCAACTCCCCAGGCCTAGTCTCCCTTCCTACTGTCAGCTGCTCTCCTCCCCTTCAATGATAAAAATATGAGCTTTAAAAGAAGTTGCTTCCTATACTTGTAACTGATCCTTAATTTTCCTGTTGATTTTTTTCTTGAAAATATGACGAGGCTTCACCCCGTCTAACATGACCTGTCTGAGAACCAGGCATCCAGGCTCTTTCCATAGATACTTGACAGAGTCCCATGTGCACCAGCAAACTCAGCATGTTGAACCTAATTGCTCCCTTCAGAGGGGGAAGATGGTCTCTGGAGGTTGTTATTTTTTCTTTACTAGAGAGTTTCTGGATAGCAGGCTGCAAGGTTTGCTGTCTAGCATCCTGGGCTGCCTTTAGGGCTGAGGTGCTATTTGGTTCCCCAGGTGATGTGGAAGGAGGCAAAGAGGGAGGTAGGGAGCAGGTTTAGTTTTGGAAATAGTGCAACCTGAAATGTTAGTGTTTCCATAATGACGTGTCAGCCAATCTTCATTCTGCAGGAGGAGGGAAAGGCACACTGCCTACCTGGACTCTGGATTGGGAAAAAGTAGTTCGGTAAATTCCAGCTTCTTTCCTGGAATAGAAACTGTGTTTTTTGTTGTGGTTGGCAGGCAGAGGCAAGGGGCATGATAGTGCTCAGGACACGCAAGTAATTGAGAAGGAAACAGCCTCTGCAAAATTAGTGGGAAGCGAGTGTCATCAGTGCGGGTCATTTGATGTGCAATTTTACAATGGGAAGTTTAGAGGGATCATTTGCACAGTCAGACATGGTGTAAATGGAATTTAAACTGTTATGTTGTCATTAATAGCACACAAGGGATGGATATGCTTGAAGGGGATTTGCATGCTTGTGATCTGTAAGAAATTGGCTGGGGTGTGTGTATGCGATATGTACGCGATTCCAGGCAAGTGGGCAGATGCAAAGGGATGAGGTCTAAATTTGTCTGGCTTGCAAGCTGGCCCTGTGTGTCTAAGCACAAATGCTAAGACACGATATCTCACTGTCTCCCATCCCTTTAGCTTATTCTCTGGAGATTTTTATAGTGAGAAGTCAAAGAGCATGATTTGGAAATGAAGCAGGACAAAGCACAAATAAAACCTTATCTGTGACTGACTGAAGCTTTAATGTCCATAGGGTCTAAAAAATCTGAAATAAGGATGAAAAATTTCTTGGTGCATACCCACTGTCTTCGTGCAAGGCTCTGAGCAATTACCCTGTTGCTGAAGGATAGATTCCTACTGTTGGAGGAAGGGCTAACTTCAAAATAGTGAGAGGAGACTGGTTTAGGAGAGGGGTATTATTTTCTTTTCAGTGTGTATGTTTCACCGCCCTGTTTCCTCAATACTTGCCAAAAGCAATAAAAGACCTGCTAATGCTCCATGCCTTGGTGCTTCATGAAAATGGGATTAGGACCCCTCCTGCAACAGCTTTTTACAAGGTATCTCAGTATAGTCCCTGGATTTCTGGTCAATCAGTGTGGAAGGTGTGGGGAAGCAGGCGGGAGAGAGTAGAGGATGAAAGTCACATCCTTGTCTTGTGTAAATCTGTATTATTCTGCTATTTGTAGCAAAACCAGACCCATTTTCTCAAGCTCTTAAGGCTAGGTTGGGAAGATTGGTCTTGCCTCTTGTCATGCTGTACTGTTATCCAGTGTAGACAATGTGGTTCATCCCAGTCTGGGGGTACCTGCTACTGCCACACCAGAGGAGAGGGGTGATGTGCCCAGCTGAATCTGGGGATGGTATCTGTGCCTGCTTTGAAGGACTTCCCCATCCCTCTTCAAAGCGTGTTGTTGAACTGAAACAAATGCTGAAAAATCCTTCAGGAACATATTGTGTTTATTCACTGGAATATATTTTGCCTTGAAGATGAGAACCATTTACTCTCTGAAAAATGGTCAGTTTGCCTTTTTCAGGCTTTGTGAACATTAGAGTAGGTTATGTGAGGGAGCTGGAGGGGGCTCTTGGAGAAATAAAGGGAAATTAAAAAAAACAAACTCATTTTGAGTTTAAGACCTATAAAATAGTCCTTCCAGACCTCTAATTTCATGTTCTGTCATAACAATGTGAAATAAATAATGCAGTCACCCTCTAACAGATTTACCAGCTGCCTGTTTGAGAACCTGACGCTCTACCCACTCTGGATCGTGGAGAAGGGCCTGCAGTCAGTTTGAATTTGCTGTGTGTTGTGGGCATAATACATAAGAGGAGCTGCTGCTTCAGGTGAGGAACGGTTAACAAAGTTACAGACCTTCTGCATTAAATGGCCTGCAGCTGATCCCAAAATGGCTAAGAGGAAAGTCTGCATGAAAATCTTGGCCCATTTCAGACTTAAGGAGAGAGGAGGAACAAAGAGCCTGCCAAGCTCTCAGCCTCTAAGCTGGGAAGATCTTTATGGTCTTTGAGAGATGCTGTTTTTGGAAGATGATGGCATAAGAAGGTTGCAGTCTGGTGTAAGATGGACGAGGCTGAAGCTTGCATCTACTTCTGTCCCATGCCCACTTTGCCTGCTGGCTCTGGTTGGCTCAGCACACCCTGGCCAGTCCTTTCCCCGAGTCCCTCACCCGTGTCCATTCCATCATCTCTCCTGTGCTTCACTGCCTGCCACGGGGCAGGGCTGAGGGAGGTCCTGTTTGAAGTGTGGTTCTCTGAATTGGGGTTTGCAGACTTCTACCGGTGGGGTCGATTGGTGAGTGGTGGTGGCAAGTGTCACCAGGCTGGGATGGCTGTTTGAAGGGACGCAGTGGAGTGGCTTGCCCAGCTGGTGGTTGCTGCTGGTTCTTGGGTTGTGTGTTTGTGTTGTGCTGCCCCACATCAGCCATGCCCTTCCATCAGGGGGGATGCTGCTGGTGCTGCCTTTGCTGCCCTACCTGTCTCCCCTCCCTGGAGGCATGGTCTTGGATCTGTTGCTATAATGAGCAGGGATCATCTCAGAATAAAGCTTTGGAGGAGGAGGCAGGCTAGCTGAAGGGAATGTTTTGGCTTTTTTCTTTTTATTTATTTATTTATTTATTTATTATTATCTAGCTGGAAAGCACAGCAGAGTTGTGATCAGCAGCTAGGGAAGAAGGCTGAGATGGCAGGGCTGAGATGAACAAAGATGACAGATAAGAGTCCAGCTCGACTTGTAAAAGAAGGGATGAAGTGTGATTTTGAAGAAGTAAGACAAACCGATGGGGAGTGATAAGTGGAGGTTATCTAGGCTGGAAACCACTACTCAGGCACCATGCTGCAAATCCCTGCTGAGCTTGGCGGGCATCTCAACAAATCCTTGTAATCGATGGTGTCAAAGGCAGTTGATACATCTAAGAGAATCAGCATAAGTTTTTGAGCTTTATTGACTGCCCTCAAGGGCTGCTGAAGTGAATAAGGAGGTGGCGTGATGGTGGCATAACCCTCTTTCATAGTTTGGATGGGTTGGCTGGTCTGGGGGCTGGAGTTTGAGTGCAGTGCTGCAGATGGAACAGCTTTCCCCTGCCCAGCCCTGGCTGCAAGGTCAGAAAGTGGGGATGGAGATGGAGTGCTCAGCTTGGCCTTTCTGCATGAAGGATGCCCATCCCTGCCTTCCCTTTCTCCAGCTTTCCCCCTGCCTGCTGCATCTGTGCAGATCAGGGAAGGGGAGCAGCTCCTTTGGGCAGGATGGGCAATGTGTGGAGCTGTGATGTGGGTGACCATCTGTCCCTTGAGACAATGGTGCCTTCCTTTACACTTATGTACTGCAGCTCATCCAGGAGGAAAGAGAAATCTGTCCTCAGTAATGATACAAACCCACACTCTTTGCTCATCCTTTCCTCCTTTAGTTTTTCTCTCTCCCAGTCTCCCCCCATCATCGCCTACTGTGCTGGAGTCTATAGAAGCTGCCATTGCTCCCCCTCCTTGACTGTTATTTGGAGCTGCCGTGTCCCAGCAGCCCCTCCTCTGTCACTAGCTACCCTGTCTCTCCCCTCTTCTTTCTCCATCTGTGGCAGTCTGTCATTTTTCCCCTCTCCTTTTTTTGTCTTCCCTCTCTGTCATTCCTGGGTTTCTCTGCTAGCAGCCTGTCTGCGTTGATTGCGGCTGCCTTTGAATTTGCTTTTTCTGTAAAGAGCCCTTCTTAGCCAGTATCATGGACAACAGCTTCCTGTGGGGATTATTCAGTAGCTGAAGGGAAGATCTGAAAGTAGGATTTAAACAAGGGACATAACTCATTGGCTAAGTTAGCAGGAGAGAGAAAAGGCCAAAGCTTTGCAGAGGTGGGAGAACTCACCTGTGGAAACAGCAGATTTCCCTGTCTGTGGAGGAGATTTATATATGATAGGGTGGGATTGCTGCTTCCTCATCCTCACAGGCTGATTCCATCCTCATCTAGAGCATTTTATTTCCAGATCAGATCAGTAGCTATTCTCCTGTGCCCTCCCACACGGGAGAGGCATCCCTGACATCCCCATCCTGAGCTGTCCGTGTGCTGAGCTGATCACAGGACGGAGGAGTCTGAGGGATGGATCTACCCTTGGGAGCAGGCTGCTAGTAGGCAAACATCCCCTGGGCCAGCTAGGGTGAGACTTGCTGCTGGAGCAGCTGGCCCCAGTCCTCTATGGAAGGTGGCTGACTCTCTGCTGACCCCTGCTCACCAGGGCTGTCTTTTGTGGGCAGATGCAGACAGATGTGAGCTCAGCATGCTGGCTGGGAGCTGCATGGCTATGGTCTCCAGCTTGGAAACTGGGCAAGGTGCTCAAAGGTTTGCTTACAAAAGTTGAACCAACCTTGATGAACCAACCTTTTTCCTTTCAACTCCTCAACCTTTCTGTGAGCTATTCCGTATTTACTTTAATAATTCTCTTTCGTACATCTCTGCCTCCCCAGAGTAGCACAAATGCTGAAATACCACAAGGGCTTTCAGATTGCTTGTAGCTTGAAGTAACTCGATGTTTTGAGAGGCAGAATGAACCAAATGTACCTCATGTGGGATTTCAGTTCTTAAAGAGTCACGGATGAAAAAGGCTAGCAACAGTGCAAATTCATCCAGGAGAAAGCTGCTGGATCCAGTGCTTGTAACACTTGCTGTAAGATTTGCCTCAACAGGCAAGAAGGGAAGGAATGGAAAGAAAACACATGGTAAAATATTAACCTCCCTATTGAAACAGGCAGTTTGCAGCAAACAGCAGCTGTTCTGTTTCATGGCATGGAAGAGGCAGGAGCTTGATATTTGAAGGCGGAGAAATATTCTGTTCCATGCAGCAGTTGATAGTCCCTCAAGTCAGAGATCAAAAATCTCTGCTTGCCTTCCAAGCCCTGCTTGTTATTTGGGAGCACAGTAAAACACCATGAAGGCGTACTTGGCAAATCTGTCTTGCCTCATCATTCACATACCTCAAAAGGATGCTTCCTACGTTTACCTGCATCTTGCCTCTCAGCCAAGAGCTAGGCATGCTAATGCAGTAAAAAGTCCCCTTGTGAATACAAAGTCCTTATTTTCTACAAAATGTGTGACAGATTATTTACCAGACAGCAATCAGAAATTGTGAACGAGAATTTTTATCGATAATTAAGCTAAAACATACTTGACAGAAGTATGCTTTGTGATGTATTTATTGCAATTTCTGTCATTGTTCTTGTTCATGCATTTACCAGCTTGTGATGTAATTTTTGCTTTGAGTAAGTCTCCTGGGTTTCTGAGTGAATCTGACAGGGTCTGCTTTGTCCATATGTGAGATTCAGGCCAGGCCTTGAAAGTGTTTGTGTCCTAGAAGAATTATATTAAAAAAGACGTGCTCATAGAAGTGCAACAGTCATAATATATTGCCTCTCTGGTACCACCTGATGTTCAGTGCTGCTGGCCAACTGTGATATTTCTTAATGAAGGATGTTATTTTTTTCCCCGAGGCAATTTTTTCTCTTGCTTTTTTCTTTCTTTGAGGCTCCTTTCTGATTCATTTCCTTGATGCAGTAGGATCCTTTCCGGCTTTCAAGCTTGCTCGTCTCTCCTCTATACTTGTTGACCCACTGTTTAGCAGCCTCTGTACTGGCAACTGCTCTTGTCTTCCCTCTTTGGAAATGGGATTTTAGTGACTAGAGGGGGCCCTAGATAGTAGCCCACTTGTTTTACATGGGAAAAGCCTTTGGAGGCAGCAGTCTTTCCACTGTTTCCTTGTCACATTTTGTTCATCCCAGTGCCACAGCCTTGTAGTTTATATTTCTTACAGGTTGACCCTGTTGTCTTTTGCTACATGGATGACCTACTAATACACAGGTTCTTCCTTGATGGGTACTGAGTAATTTTTCCCTTCATCTCTCCTGTTCAGCAGGACTGCTGAAGTCATATGGTTCACACAAGGACCATGCACACAGTCAGAACCAAGGAAATGGAAGACTTAGTTTTCATCCTTACATGGTGAAGTGGTTTTCTAAAGCTGTCCAACATTTCCCATTTTAAGGGAAATCTGGCTTTTTAGCTCTTAGTGAAATTTTAATCTGAGGTGTGAGAGATAGGGACCAGGCAAAAAGCCTGGGAAGTATACTGGAATGGTGGGGGACTTAAAAGTCCAA
The DNA here is from genome assembly GCA_038090715.1 of Florisuga fusca. Classification (NCBI taxonomy): domain Eukaryota; kingdom Metazoa; phylum Chordata; class Aves; order Apodiformes; family Trochilidae; genus Florisuga; species Florisuga fusca. The sequence goes on from JAAWXA010000003.1 coordinate 7,494,328, forward strand.
GAGAAAAAAAGTCCAGAGACTCAGACATTTAGCAGAGATATAAGGATGGAGATCTTATCAGGCAGATAATCTGTTCTCTCCAATCTGAGAGACTGGAGATTGATGGCACTGACTGGAGATGGATGGGGACTGGGTGGGCTGGGCAAGGCTAATGGGAGGGGCAGGTAACCAGAGTGGGGCTGCTGTGGAGCTGGATGGCAAAAAGCTGTCTGAGAAGGTAAAGTCTGGGGCAGGGAGCCCCAGTGGAGTGGAGGCAGGCTGGCAGGGATGAAGGGCTCAGGCTGCAGTGAGAATGGGGGGGATGGGAGCATCCCCTGTGGGGTTAGGTAATGTCCCTGCCTTGGAGACTGCATGCTTTGTATTCCTGCTTATTTCTGTTTCCCTGCTGTCAGCAAACTTCTGTCAGGCCCATTGGCTGTGTAGGTGTCGCATCACTATCTTCACTGAATGCCATTCCTCTCTTTGGATACAGGGATCCTGTGAAAAAAAAGCACATGAATATGCAATGAAAGATTGTGTTGCAAAGGCAGCGTGGAGAGGAGGAAACTGAGGTTTCACATTCATCCTTAATTCTATCTTAATTTCTTGGATTCAGTCATATTAAAAAAGTCTCTCCTGAGCATATTCAAAGCACGATTTTTATTTCCCATGGGAACTGCTAATTTATCTCTGTTAGGATGGGTTGTTACAGGATGAGCAAGAGGAGGTCTCGGAGCAACAAGTACTGGTCAAAAAAATGTTCTTCAACTCTTCTGCAAGGACAAAGCAGCTTCTTGCTTTGCTTTTTTTAAAAAAAAAAATTTAAATTTTATTTTATTTTTTTTAAACAAAGCTAAATTGCAACAGTTAAAAAAAAAGTCAAAATGTCATACCTGTTATGGAAGTTTCAGCTCAAGCTGCCAATCAGATGAAGCTCTAAGCAAACAAGACTGGGTGCTGGAATGGAGAAGAATTTGGGATAGAGTTAATTAAAATTAGTGTTATCAGTGTAGCTACATGCTTCTCCCATGTAGTTCAGCCCTCAGTAAAGCCTCAAGCTTCCCTCACAATGCAATGATTAACTACTAAAGTAGGTACTTCAAGAAAACCTTCCTCCCCTAGAGAACCATAACCCAGGATTTTTTTTTCAAAGCACAATTAATTGCATCCCTCCACAGCATCTTTGAGGTGCCATTATTTCTCTAAAATGCATTTCCAACATATTGTGATATGTCACACATACTTTAAATATCCAATCGCTTTTTAACTTTTAAAAATCTATTTCACACTTAGTGGCATGCCTGTAATGCATTTTTCTGGAATGTGTAGCAGATGTCTGGGGAAACTGTGTTTTCCCCCATATGGGGGTTATTTTACTGAAAAATGAAATGTGATTGGCACTTCATTTGATTTCCCTGAGCTGTCACGTCAGGGATTCTCTGGCTGGGTGTGAGACGTGAATCCAGATCATAGGTAGATTGCAAAAGGCAAAATGTGCTCTATTTGCTAGGTGAAGGGGAACTTCTGGAGGCCTCTAACTAATGGTGTCCCTCAGGGGTCAGTACTGGGTTCAGTCATGTTCAATATTAATCAATGACCTGGACAAAGGGCTAAAATATATCATTAGCAAATTTGCTGATGATGCAACACGGGGGAAGGGTGGTTGACATGCCAGAAGGCTGTGCTGCCATCCAGTGGGACCTGGATAGGTTGGAGAGCTGGGCAGGGAGAAACCTCATGAAGTTCAATAAGGGCAAATGTAGAGTACTCCATGCACCAGTACAGGTTAGGAGTTGACCTGCTAGGAAGCAACTATGGGACAAAACACCTGAGAGTCATGGTGGACAACAGGGTGACTGTGAGCCACCAGTGTGGCCTTGCAGCCAAGGGGGCCAATGCCATCCTGGGATGCATAAAGAAGAGCGTGGGCAGCAGGCTGAGGGAGGTTATCCTCCCCCTCTGCTCTGCCCTGATGAGGCCTCTGGGGGCAATTTTGGGCTCCCCAGTTTAAGAAGGACAAGGAACTACTGCAGAGAGCCCAGCACAGGTCCACTAGGATGATGAAGGGACTGGAGCACCTGCCCTATGAGGAAAGGCTAAGAGAGCCTGAAAGGGTGAATCTCATCAATGTTTATAATAACCTCAAGGGCAGGTGTCAGGAGGATGGGGCCACGCTCTTCTTTGTGGTGTCCAGTGACAGAACATGGGGTGATGGTCACAAACTGGGACACAGGATTTAACCTGAATATGAGAAAATACTTCTTTATTCTGAAGTTAACAGAGCATTGGAGCAAACTGCCCAGGGAGGTTGGGGAGTCTCCATCCCTGAAAGACGTTCAAAACCTGCTTGAAAGTGTTCCTGTGGGATCTGGTCTAGGGGACCCTGCTCTAGCAGGAGGGTTGGACTTGGTTATCTCTAGAGGTCCCTTCCAACCCCTGCCATTCTGTGATTCCCATGGAAAAAACATCTTCAGAGGACTCTAAGGCAGAGAGAACAAGCTGCAGAGGTCTGCTTTAGGATCTCTTGCTCCATGGGACATTTCCTTGTGCTCTGGATGTAGAGAAGTAGCATTAGGTGTGTACTTCAACCTTCCACCATGACAAGGAGGAAGGTAGAAGCTCCAAGGTTACTCAGACCTTCAGGAAACTCCTGACTCTTGTGAATTTGACTTCTAGAAGGATTCATAAATGCCAGGCATGCAGACATCTTGGATGTGTCAGGACACAATTGCACGGCTGTGATTTAGGGACAGAAGGGAATCTGTCATTGCTGTGTTGACCAACTATACCTGAGTTTGCAGGGTCCTGATCTGTGCTTCTGTTCTGACGCCTTTCCCTCTCTACCCCGATCAAACGTAGCCTTGTGGCCCCTTGTCCTTGTGCTGTGGTGAATTGTGTCCCTCTCTATATTTTTTTTTTCCTGCTCCCTATAGACAGGGTGACAGACTGAGCACTGTGCCCAGGGCAAGCCCCTCTGTCATTTCCACTGCAACATTAGAGGAAGAGGCAGGGAAAGGAGATAAAGCAGGGAAACTGCTGCAAGCCCCTGAAGCAGGTGCCTGTGCCAACATCTCTTTGCTGAGACAAACATAGTGGAGATAAATACCAGGTGTCTCTCGAAGAGTAGTTAAATGCAAAGACAGCCCCTGTTTTGTCGCGTTGGGATAGCTGAGCCTTTCCTCCAGCTTTACATTTCAAAAGATTGCCTGTGGCAGTTGGCCCACCTCTCTTCCTGCACTCAACCTGGGAGACATGTTCCTAAGTTTCTGGGCAATAACAATGCCCAAGGCTTTTTTGGCTGTGGTAGCAGCCAGCACGTCCTCACTGCTGGTATGTGTGGGCATGGGCATGCTGCTGTTGAGGCATTTCTGGGCAGAGTTTCCAAGGGAAAGAAGAGCATAGTCCTGGGGGAAGCTGTCACTGAGAGCATTGCAGCAGGGAAAGTAGGAAGGTCCTGGGTGTCACTTGGAATAGAAATGTGAGCTGCTGTGCAGAAGTGAGAGGATGGGTGGCTGGATGACCTGGGATGTTCCCCACAGGACATAGAATGTCTCTGGTACCATCAGTGGAAGCAAAGGTGTCAGGTTGAATAGCTCTAGCAGGAAAGCACAGATGTAATTGTTTCCTTCCCTGGCCACTTGGCTTCTCTGGCTACTTCTTGTGTGGCAATAAGCAGATTAGTGTCATGCACTTGAGAGTTTGTCATGTACCTATGACGTTTTCCATTCTTGCTTGGCTGTGTGAAGGATTTCCCCACCCATTGCTGACACCTCTCCCCCCTGGACACAAGATTATTCTTTTCTGAAGATTAACATGCTCATGGGTCTCGGGCAGCTTTTCAGAAAAACAGAAATTACCAATAAAGAACCTGATGCAAAGTCTTTACTCTCTGGTTTTAATAGATACACCTGGGATTATTTCATCCCACTGAATCCTCCTGAGACCCTACTAGTTGCCCCTAACAGCAGTGAAGCTTTGTATTTTTAGGCTTATTTCTGCACCTCTTCACCACCAATTGTGTTGCTTATGCTTGGTGCCCTTGGGCACTTGGCTACATACTTGTGTTTGGAGGTCTCAAATGCACTGTTACAAAATTGTTATGTTTGTCTTCCTCCTCCTGCCGCAACGTGTGCATGCTCAGATGCAGGTTGGCAGATAACTTTGCTGGGAGCCATACTGGTTCCATAAAAAATATCTGTGTGCAGGCACCAGTCAGAGCATCAAAATGCACTGAGGATTGGAAAGAGGTATAGAAACTGTTACTTGGGTATAAATATTGCTTTTATATTATTAACTCTATTGATGATTCAAACAAAAGATATTTAGGATGGGATAGATAATTTCAATTAGAAGGTCCTACGGTGATCTAGTCCGTCTGCCTGACCAATTGAAGGCTGACCAAAAGTCAAAACATGTTAAAACATGTTAAATCGTCCAAAGGCCTCTTACACACTTAGAGGGTTGGAGCAGAGACCACCTCTCTAGGAAGCCTATTCTGGTGTTGGACTACCCTGTCAGTGAAGAAATACTTCCTAATGTCCACCCTAAACCTCCCCTGGTGCAGCTTTCAACCCTTCCCATGTGCCTTATCACTGCATGCTAAGTAGATGAGCTCAGCATCTCCCTCTCCAAGTCCACTCTGCAGGAAAGATGCAGAGAAGAATGAGGTTGCTCCACAGGCTCCTTTTTTCAAGCTAGATAAACCCAAAGTCCTTAGTTGCCCCTTAGAGGGCATTTCTTCTTGCCCTTTCACCTGCTTTGTTGCCCTCATCTGGATGCATTCCAGGACCTTCACACCCTTCTCAAATCATGGGGCCCAGAACTGCACACAATATTCAAGGGAAGGGCACACCAATGCTGAATACAGTGGGATAATCACCTCTCCTGACCAACTGGTTGTGTTCTGTGTGGTGCATCCCAACCATGGGGCTCATTTCACCAAGTCTCACTAATACCAATGATATTGCAGCTTTTGGAGCTCACCAACACTTCCACTTCATCTTGTTTGTATACTAACACACGCAGTATGAGAAACAAGTATTTCAGATGTGTCACTGAGCCCTCCATGGTTCCAGGAGCAGTGTAAATATTCCTACTAAGACTGCCTCCCTCAGGGGATGCCATGCCAGCTCTTGGCTTACCTACTTGCAATCCTGCTGGTATCCCCTTCCCCCATAGATTAAAGCTCTCTTAATCACTCCTACCAGCTTAAGCCCAAAGACACATTTCTCCCATCAGGACAGGTAGATCTTGTCAGGCCCCACTCTTTGACTGATAGTAATACAATTACTACATAATAAATCATCTAAATGAGTTTTTTATTACCCTAATTTATATGCGTCTGCATAAATCAGAGGTATACTCACCATTCTCTTGCCATCCCTGAAAGATACAGGAGGATTAGAAGACATTTCTGTTGATGAGGTTTAGGTAAATATTTGACTTATTGGTCAGTTCCTCTGCAATTATTCTGAAGAGATACTTGCTGCACCCTCTCCTGTGCATCTGTCTGTGTGATGGGGTTACAGGAAAAAGAAGGTCCCTTCCAACAGGGTTTAAAATCCTGAGGGGACTTCAAAGTTTTTGACTAGGAGGTGACGATTTAAACTTGTAATTCTCCAAGGTGTAGAGGGAAGGCTGTGGATCTATGATGAGAGAATAGGTCATGGTGGAGGAAATTTAGTAGGCTGCTGTATTTTGGCCCAGCTGGAGGCCACTGATGGGGGGGAAGGTAGTGACTGAAGTGCATCAGACAGTGAAAATCAGTGGTGTCCCAAAAGTGGCTCAGGTGTGTTGGGATTCCAGTGTAAACCACCATGTGTTGATGGCTGGAGTGGAGCCCTCCCACACCTTCCTAGGTACAACCCCGTGGGTTGACAAATCCAAGGAGCCCATGGGGGAGGTGCGTGGTGATTTGCTTGAAAAGTGAGGTGATCTACAGGGACTGGATTTCATACCCAGGAAATGACCTGTGGGCTGGTGATGGGAAGGTTCTCTTTTGGTAGAGGTGGATAGGGGGATGACCCTGTCTGCTGGCTTCATGTGTGGTGGGCTGAACCTCCAAAGGTGTTGGGCTCAGAGCAGGTAAGTTCTGAAGCATTTGCATCATACCTGCTGTGGTTAAAACTCTCACTGCTCTGTTGACTTCCAGAGAGCTCTGCTTGTTAACCCCAGTTCAGAGCTCTTGGTTTTCTCAAACTTGGGTGTAAAACCTTCAAGGAGGAACAAGGTCTTGCAAGACTTTGGACACCTTTCTTGTTTTGGTCAGGCTGAATGTACACAGCTTCTGTGTCTGTGTTGTTTTCATGCTGCTGTTTGAACCAGGCATTTACTGAAAGAAAATAAAATCTGAGCTGGGAAGTTGGGTTTGGGTTTCAGCTTCACTAGGTTTGTGCTTTGTTCAGATTAATTCTTTCCCCCACATGTCTGTACTTCACACCCTGTGCCCCAGATGGGGAGGCAGCTTTTGAGTTGTCATTTCTCTGGTTTCATGAAGGCCCAGTGGGAAGAGGAGACAAAGCAGAATATCTTCTGTCTTCTCTGACTGCAGCAGGAAGCTGAGCTCCCCAAGGAGCCTATGCCTAGCTGCTGCCTGTGAACTGGTGAGATGCTGCTGTGGGGATTCTGACGTGGTGGGTGTTGCTGGAGGGAAAGAAGGGGAAGATCCAAAAGAAGGGGCAATAGCAAGCCCAACAAGTGTTGTGGAGATTCCCACTTTCGGGTACTTTATTGGACCTTCGTGTATCTGCCCATCTGAGGGAGATCCACTAGGCAGAAACTCCTGGGATGGCCAGGCAGGTTGGAGCATGGAGAAGGCACAGGAAAGGGGATCTGGGGAATAAGATGAGGCAGTGCATTAGTGCTCCTAGGAACTGGAGCATGTGTTGCCATGGAGTGTGCCTGGCAGTGAAGCTCCCTTGTTGCTTCTCTAATCCCATTCAGGCGAAGAAGAATAGAGAGGAGATTAAAAACAATGCAGAGCAAAAGCACTCAATCTTCAGCTGTAGGGTGCTCTCCTTGGCCCCTGCACCCTCCACTGCCTGGGTGTCTCTATGACTTATTCCCCCATTGGGGGTTGGGTAAAGCAATCTCCTTGGTACCTGCCACCTAAAGCAAGAGTTGCTTTCCCACATTGTGGGAGCCTGGGAGAGCACCTGACACAGCTTCTGCACAAACAACAAAGCAGGGAGGGAGAAGTGACCTTTCTGGGAAAGCAGGAGTGTGGGTGCAGGGCTGGAGACAGCAAAACTAATGGCAATATTCCCATAGGATAAACAGGAGCAGATTGGTGAAGTTCTGGTGTTATTTAAGTTCTCAGTAATGACTGAAGAGGCAGCTAATGGTCCTGTAAAATTTCAAAAGATCCTTGACTACAAGATATTATAGGTAACATGACCTGGAGAGATTAGTAGCAAAGAAAGGACAGAAAATGAGAATTTAACCCTGCTCATCTTGCTTAGTTTTGTGGCTCTTTTATAACACTCTTCTCACTATCACCCACCTCATGTTGCCTTGTGACCAATCCATCTCTACCCCTCCAACCTGCTGATGCCTTTGCTGGCCCTGACTGAGCCCCTCAGCTGGGAAATCCATGCTTTCCCATATTGCAGGATGCTGGGAGGCAGCCCCATAAAATCTCAGTGGCCTCCTCACTCCTCAACATTTTGCTCACTGCAGTCCTCTGGTTGTGTCCCAATATCTCTCCCTACTAATGAGTGGTAATTTTGTACCTACTTTAGGTTTCCCTACTTTAGGCAAAATTGCTTAGTTTTTTTCTCTTCACTTATTTGATGGGGAGACAGTTAAGCCACTATTCCCTTGGCATCTAATGATGGGAGTGAGAATTCCTTGGAGATTGACTTGTCCCAGTGGAGCTCTCCTTGGAGACCCCTTCTACCCTCTTGCCCTACCCTGACCCCATATCTGCAGGGTCTCCAGGATCTCATATATCTTTGACAATGGATCTCCTTCCTGCACAGTGGGCTGCCAGGCTTCTCTTGCCCATACTGATGGATTATCTGTGTCTGAAGTGCGGGTTATTAATCCTGACCTCAGGCAATGTCTCATTAAGAATGAAAATAAAGCAGAAAATTAGTAGAAAAGGAAATGAAGAGGCTGATGGCTAGGGAAAAAAAGGAATCTTCAGAAAAAAGTGTGGAAGTGTAAAGGAAGACATTCAGTTTAGGATCTGATTCCTCTGGAGGCACAGAGGAACCAAACTGGGAGGTTCAACAGGCCAGGATTGGAGAAAATAAGTGGACTGGCAGTAAGGAGGGTCAAAAGAGCCCTTGCCTAGGTGGGCCATGGGCCTGCTGAGATTTCATGAGAGTCAGGCTGAAGCAGATGGGGAAAGAACTATTGTGACTCTGAAGGCTGCATGAAATATTTAAGATGCTCCTTCAAACTAGCTTCTCAGTGGTGGTGAGATGCTGGGTGGGGCAAAGACGTTTGGCTGATAATGAGAAGCTTAAAAAAAATATTCTGACAACATGCCAGCTCTCTGCTGTCCATTCTTTGCCTCTCCTTACCTCTTACTTTCTCTTCTGTAGAGGTGACCTACTGTCTAATTATGCTGGACACAAGGCTAGGTTTCTTCATCCTCTGAAGCTTTAGTTTGCTTTTGCTCTTTCTCACTTTCTTCATCCTTTCTCCATTCCCCAGAAGGACAGTGCCTGCCAGACAGCCATCATCCTCGGGCTAGCTGGGTCTTACTTCCCTCTTCCTACTGCTGGATAGGTTGTAGCTTGGTCCCCTCAGAGTGCATATGTGCCTTCTCCCTCACTCCCCATTTGCTGTAGCTAGGAATATCAGGTGAGGAGTCACCTCTTTAAGCCCTTCCCTCCCTCCCACCTGCTGTCTGGGCCTTTTGACTATCTGTTCTTAGGAGGAGGATGACTTGAACCATGCCCTGTTACAGTGAAACCTTGAGCTCAGTTGAAGTGATGCATCAGCAGGATCTGGTTTTGAAAGTATTCACAATAATTTTGTTTCTGATGTTATCCCCCCTGGCTGGGAGAGGCAAAGCTCTTGAAGTAATGGATGTCATGGGAGTGCCTGAGCATCCAGGCAATGGCAGAGCCCAGGAGAAGCCAGAAAGCTCACCTTTCTCTGCTCATGAGGTTTTGGAAAAATTACTACTTCTCTGCCCAAATACAAATACTAAACTTATATGTAATACACTTCTCCCTCTTTCCTTCCCTCCATATAAGCAGCAGAGTGGGGTTTTCTTTAGACTGGATGTGTGTAATCACCATGACCTCATTTGAGAGCTATATCTAGAAGTGGGGGAAAACCATGCCCATTGAATCAACAAATATGATAAATAACTACACTCCCCACCAAAACCAGTGTTAAATTTCTCACTTAGTAATTTAGATGGAGTTTTGGTTAAGTTAAAAAAAAGTAAAAAACATTTCAACACTTCTGGTAGTCAGTTTTTAAATACAGGAAACAATCCAGACTTAATTCTGAATCTTTCAGCTCTAGAGACCTAATATAGAGGGGACAGGTACTGCATTTTCCTTTTGTCATTCTCCTGTGTGAGGTGTATGGTGTATCCTGCTCAGTGTTTGCTGCTTCCTCCTCCCTGCAAACCATGCTTGATCTTTTCTAAGAGGGTGCAATTGTATGTTCTTCCCGCTGGTTCAGCTAAGGGCTGCAGGTGACAGGTCAGCAAGTGCACCACAGTTGTTTTTTTTTTAGGGGGAGTGGGAAAGAAGTATATGAAGCACATTTGACATGTTTCAGAAAGGATGTGAGCTTGAGTGACTGGTCTCCAGCTTTCTTTGATCACTTTCTGTCTGGCATCAGAAAGCATCACAAGGCACAGCTCAGTAGACAAATATCACTGTATTTAAGGCAAAATGCTCTACAAGACTATACCTGCATGAGTTAATAAAAGTGGAGAGAACAAAAAGTAAATGTTAACTCAAATGACAAAATAACAGCCTTTCANTTGCAGCCAAAGGGACCAATGCCATCCTGAAGAAGTAAGAAAACCGTGGGCAGCGATAAGTGGAGGTTATCCTCCCCCTCTGCTCTGCCCTGATGAGGCCTCTGGGGGCAATTTTGGGCTCCCCAGTTTAAGAAGGACAAGGAACTACTGCAGAGAGCCCAGCACAGGTCCACTAGGATGATGAAGGGACTGGAGCACCTGCCCTATGAGGAAAGGCTAAGAGAGCCTGAAAGGGTGAATCTCATCAATGTTTATAATAACCTCAAGGGCAGGTGTCAGGAGGATGGGGCCACGCTCTTCTTTGTGGTGTCCAGTGACAGAACATGGGGTGATGGTCACAAACTGGGACACAGGATTTAACCTGAATATGAGAAAATACTTCTTTATTCTGAAGTTAACAGAGCATTGGAGCAAACTGCCCAGGGAGGTTGGGGAGTCTCCATCCCTGAAAGACGTTCAAAACCTGCTTGAAAGTGTTCCTGTGGGATCTGGTCTAGGGGACCCTGCTCTAGCAGGAGGGTTGGACTTGGTTATCTCTAGAGGTCCCTTCCAACCCCTGCCATTCTGTGATTCCCATGGAAAAAACATCTTCAGAGGACTCTAAGGCAGAGAGAACAAGCTGCAAAGGTCTGCTTTAGGATCTCTTGCTCCATGGGACATTTCCTTGTGCTCTGGATGTAGAGAAGTAGCATTAGGTGTGTACTTCAACCTTCCACCATGACAAGGAGGAAGGTAGAAGCTCCAAGGTTACTCAGACCTTCAGGAAACTCCTGACTCTTGTGACCCAGGTTGCTGAGGCGGGAACTAAGCTAGGATTTCAGGTCTGGGTGTTGCTGAATTTGACTTCTAGAAGGATTCATAAATGCCAGGCGTGCAGATATCTTGGATGTGTCAGGACACAATTGCACAGCTGTGGTTTAGGGACAGAAGGGAATCTGTCATTGCTGTGTTGACCAACTATACCTGAGTTTGCAGGGTCCTGATCTGTGCTTCTGTTCTGACTCCTTTCCCTCTCTACCCCGATCAAATGTAGACTTGTGGCCCCTTGTCCTTGTGCTGTGGTGAATTGTGTCCCTCTACATTTTTTTTTTCCTGCTCCCTATAGACAGGGTGACAGACTGAGCACTGTGCCCAGGGCAAGCCCCTCTGTCACTTCCACTGCAACATTAGAGGAAGAGGCAGGGAAAGGAGATAAAGCAGGGAAACTGCTGCAAGCCCCTGAAGCAGGTGCCTGTGCCAACATCTCTTTGCTGAGACAAACATAGTGGAGATAAATACCAGGTGTCTCTCGAAGAGTAGTTAAATGCAAAGACAGCCCCTGTTTTGTCGAGATGGGATAGCTGAGCCTTTCCTCCAGCTTTACATTTCAAAAGATTGCCTGTGGCAGTTGGCCCACCTCTCTTCCTGCACTCAACCTGGGAGACATGTTCCTAAGTTTCTGGGCAATAACAATGCCCAAGGCTTTTTTGGCTGTGGTAGCAGCCAGCACGTCCTCACTGCTGGTATGTGTGGGCATGGGCATGGGCATGCTGCTGTTGAGGCATTTCTGGGCAGAGTTTCCAAGGGACAGAAGAGCATAGTCCTGGGGGAAGCTGTCACTGAGAGCATTGCAGCAGGGAAAGTAGGAAGGTCCTGGGTGTCACTTGGAATACAAATGTGAGCTGCTGTGCAGAAGTGAGAGGATGGGTGGCTGGATGACCTGGGATGTTCCCCACAGGACATAGAATGTCTCTGGTACCATCAGTGGAAGCAAAGGTGTCAGGTTGAATAGCTCTAGCAGGAAAGCNCAGGATCTGGTTTTGAAAGTATTCACAATAATTTTGTTTCTGATGTTATCCCCCCTGGCTGGGAGAGGCAAAGCTCTTGAAGTAATGGATGTCATGGGAGTGCCTGAGCATCCAGGCAATGGCAGAGCCCAGGAGAAGCCAGAAAGCTCACCTTTCTCTGCTCATGAGGTTTTGGAAAAATGACTACTTCTCTGCCCAAATACAAATACTAAACTTATATGTAATACACTTCTCCCTCTTTCCTTCCCTCCATATAAGCAGCAGAGTGGGGTTTTCTTTAGACTGGATGTGTGTAATCACCATGACCTCATTTGAGAGCTATATCTAGAAGTGGGGGAAAACCATGCCCATTGAATCAACAAATATGATAAATAACTACACTCCCCACCAAAACCAGTGTTAAATTTCTCACTTAGTAATTTAGATGGAGTTTTGGTTAGGTTAAAAAAAAAATTAAAAACATTTCAACATCTCTGGTAGTCAGTTTTTAAATATAGGAAACAATCCAGACTTAATTCTGAATCTTTCAGCTCTAGAGACCTAATTTAGAGGGGACAGGTACTGCATTTTCCTTTTGTCATTCTCCTGTGTGAGGTGTATGGCGTATCCTGCTCAGTGTTTGCTGCTTCCTCCTCCCTGCAAACCATGCTTGATCTTTTCTAAGAGGGTGCAATTGTATGTTCTTCCTGCTGGTTCAGCTAAGGGCTGCAGGTGACAGGTCAGCAAGTGCACCACAGTTTTCTTTTTGGGTTTTTTTTTGTTTTGTTTTGTTTTGTTTTGGTTGTTTGTTTGTTTTTTAGGGGGAGTGGGAAAGAAGGATATGAAGCACATTTGACATGTTTCAGAAAGGATGTGAGCTTGGGTGACTGGTCTCCAGCTTTCTTTGATCACTTTCTGTCTGGCATCAGAAAGCATCACAAGGCACAGCTCAGTAGACAAATATCACTGTATTTAAGGCAAAATGCTCTACAAGACTATACCTGCATGAGTTAATAAAAGTGGAGAGAACAAAAAGTAAATGTTAACTCAAATGACAAAATAACAGCCTTTCATAATGAACTAGCATACTTCCCTAGGATTTATGGCTTCCAATAAGCATGAGCTGTTTTTTTCCACCCTTTGGTAGTCACAGCCAGAAAACGTTAAGAAAAACTTTTGGGTTTTTCCTTACATTGTTTTATTTTATAATAGGATCCTGGGTACAGAAATGTCTGGTTAAGGCTGTTGATAAAACATCTGCAGTACAAGACAGCTCATCCATTTTTTCCAAAAAATGAGACATACATTTGCATTTGCATGATCAGTATGGCAGCTCACATCTGAGTAGGTTATATATGGGAAGCCTACATGTTGATGCTGTCTCTGTATTATCCTATGTCAAGATTGATATCAAGCATTGCCCTAGCTTTCCTCAAGTGCTGTTATTCTCTTTGGCTGTTCCCTGTTCCTTCCTCATTAGGAGGAATCCAGGAAGAGGGAGTGTAACACATAAGAACCTGATTTGGCTCAGGAAGCCCATGAGCTGAGAGTGGCTGGCAGCTGGGAGAGTGCCTAAGGGAAGCACTGCATCTGCTCATCACACTTTTACACACTTCCCTGGGCAGCTGCATTGCAGCCCAGGCTGGACAGACGTTTGGTCCAACTTGAGATGCTAATGTATTTGGTTTTGTTCTATTCCTCTGACAGCTTCCTGACTTGTGTAGGCTTTCTGAGAGTCTGTAAACACTTCAGGTCCCTTGCTTTATTAATGTCTTTTCTGCTTAATTCTTATTACCATTTTTTTTTTCCTCATTTACTTTCAAGTTATTTGCCTGTTTGATGAGTGGGACAGCTCCATCTCTGGAGCTGCTCTCATCTACTCAGTCTCTCTTGGTGGGTATTTCTTGCTCACAATTAGTAGCTGTAGGGGTGGGTTTGGAGGCTGCCATCTCAGCACCCAGTGGTGTCCAGCCCATGTTTACTTGCTGACTAGAGCACTGAAGGAACATGTCAGGCTGGGGAAGTGTCCCTGCCCAAGCTCTCATGGTGTCCCATCTGCCATCCCTCCTGCTGAAAACAGATCAGGTGTAAGAGCTCTCTGAGAGGAGAGGTAAATACAGGCTCTGACTGCCTCTGCTGGGTAAATAGATGCAACATGGAGATGATCTGCTTGCTTTAAGATGATGGGACCCCCTCACAAGGGGCCGAATTATCTCTCCCTTGGTTGGACAAGCCAGCATGGCTCAGAACAATCTGAACACAGTGGATTCAACTTCATGGTTTGCTTCATGTTCCTCTTCCCTCTCTTGGAGTGTGTATGTGCCTTTGGTCTAAAAATTTAATTACATTGACCTTTTCCTTCAAGGCTATACAGTTCCTGGGTACAAAGTTTTTGACCAGCTTACTGACTAGCTGGAGGCTCAGCTATGTCTTGAAGTTCATTTGAGGGCAAACCTGTAGCACAGCAATGAAGTGCACAGGCAGTTCAGTATCATGAGGCTGCTGTAGGAAAGCACAGGCTGGGCAGAAGCTTTTCCTTCATTGCATAGAGGCCCAGACCTGTTTCATTACTCTTGCATATCCTCTTTGTGGCTTTATACCAGTTCTTCAGTGTTTTCTGTGCTCTCACAAAGGCTTAAGCTCCCACAGGCTGAGAAGTTCTGATTTAGTCATAGCATCAGGATTTGTCAGCAAAAGATACAGGTGACTCAACGGCAACTGCTCTTGTTTTCACTGTTTGCTGGGCATCTGTGTGAAAGAAACATTTCTGGCTTTTCATGTCAAATTGTATTCAAAGTGAGTTAAGTGTTATTTTCTACAAACTGCTCCTCCTACCCTCCCAGCCCAATGTTTCTTTTTTATAATGGGGTTAGCTTTGGGTGTTGTTCCCATGCCCTTTTCTTTTGACTCAGCACAGTATGTTCTTCTAAGAGCTATTAGTGAATTTATAGAGCCATGCCTGATTTCTAGGACTATACCTAATGAGATGCTGCAAGAATTAAGTAGTTTGAGGGATGGTGACCTCAGAAGGGATAGGGGTGAATGAATAAAGGCTTCAATAGGCATCCAAGAAATAACCTTGGAAGGGACTGAGGGTCATGCAGGAGAGGTTACTTAAATGCTTCATGAAAGGGATGAGAAAAAGCTGCTTGCTGTTTGACTGGGTAAAGTCTGCTTTCAACTCCTGGGAGGTGGTGCTTGTTCACAAGTGTTCCTATGTCAGTAACCAGCCTAATTATAATGGAGACAAAGATGACCAAGGCTTTGAAGGAGTGATTCATCAGTGCACCTGCTCTACCATATGAATAGAAGCAGCCTGTGTACCTAAGCAGGTAGAAAGGGAAAATGAACAAAAAAAAAAAGAGATAAAGGTGATGTTAGCAGTTTGGGAGGGGATTTAGGCCAGGACAGATGTTGAAGTGGGAATGTTGAAGTCTCTCTCTTGTAGTACTATATAAACACATTTGCCCACTCCCCAAATCACTCCTTCCATCTGTTTTATGTTACAAGCACCTTGGCCCATATCTAATGTTTTAGCACTTTGATAGCTCTTATCTTTCTAAGTACATCTCTTTCTATCTCTTTAATTTCTTCACATCCCCTCCCCAGGGTGCTCTCTTCTTTGTCTCTTTACTGTTCTCAGTGACTCCTTTACCTCTTGGTTTGGTTCCCCCTCCCCCCCCATTCCTCACCATTGCATTGCAATCTTAGTTGACATTTCTGCTTTCCCTTGGAGCAGTGGTGAGGAAACACTTTGTAGTGGATATGGGAGAGGGATGCAGTGCAGACAGAGTGCAGCTGCAGTGCCCTGGGGAGCTGGAGATCTGGAGTACCCTGGGCTGGGAACTGAACCCTTCAAGCTTCCTATGTACCTTAAGTCACCTCTGACCTTTGATGGCATAGCCAAACCAACCATTGAAGCCTCCAATCTACACTCATACAAGGAGGGAATTTATAGAGGTCAGCAGCTGCCCACAGTCATTGAATCATAGAATGGTTTGGGTTGGAAGGGACCTCATTTGGTTCCAACACCCCTGGATGGACAGGGACACCTCCCACTAGACCAGGCTTACTCAAGCTCCATCCAGCCTGGCCTTGAACAATTCCAGGCAGAGGGCAGCCACAATGTCTATGGGCAACCTGTGCCACTATCTCACTACCCTGGTAATAACAAATTTCTTCCTAATGTCCAATATAAATCAGTTTACAACTACCATGCCTTGTCCTATCACTACATGCCCTTGTGAAAAGTATCCCTGCCTGCCCTTTTACAACATGGCAGGTGATGCTCAGAGATGTAGTGGGAAGCCTCTTGTTCTTGCACTGGCTCTCCTCAGTTGTCTGCTCTCCTCCTGGTCCTCGTACACAGGGACAATTTGAGTGGCAGCCAAGGAACAGGGAAACACAACGTGCTGAATGGAGAGAGGGCTTGGTGGTGAGAGTAGAAGTTAAGAGAGCCTAGAACAAGCAGGGGTTAAAGCTGGCTAGAGCTTGAGGACAGATCCATATTTCCAAAGTGGCATGACAGGGAACTGGCCAGAAGAATGTGAAGCTGGCAGGAGGGCAGTTCATGGTGCTGTTCTGCAGGATGGTTTTCCATCCACCTTCAGTAGTGTTGGCCTGTCTGAGCAGCCAGCCTCACAGGAGGGGCAGAGACCTCCAGATTCTTACAGCCTGTGGGACCCCACACATGGGCACCACCAAGAAGAATTGCTACCAAGACCTCGCACAGAAAAGGGGTGGGGGTCAGATGCAGCCTCACTGTGGAGCACCCGCAGGCTCCTATAGCTTGGGTGTCATCAGCACCTTAGCATTGCAATGGCTCTTGAGTTCAGCTGAGCACTGTGCTGATAGACCCAAGCCACATCAGAGAGCCTGCTCCCCTGGGAGTGGGTTTAATTGGCTGAGAGTTGATTTCTGAAATCCAGACAGGCCTGTCAGTGGGGGAGGGGGAATGAGATGTGGAGGTGAGCTGTCTAAAAGACAAATCTTTCTTGAAGTGAGCTGTGTAGTTTCTGATGTCCAAGGCAGGTGGGCTGGATGGCCTGTGGAGGTGCCTGTCCCCCATCAATGACTAGAAAGGGGAGCCTGATTTACTAGCTTAAACTGCATCCCTATCTTCCCATGGCTAAAGAGACTTGAGGGGAATCTGAATCCGGGTATGGGAGGTATCTGCCACTACCTGTGCTTGGTGTGTGTATCATTAGGTTGTCCTCCTCTTGTTCCCACAGCAGACCGTTTTGCTCTTGAGGACTGCTAAATTCACATTGCACCAGTTCTCCACTCACACTGGCAATGGCACCCTGCCCTCCTATAGTGCTTTCATCAGGGATGAAGCTGTCATTCTGAGCACCAGCAGTTGGGTGCTTTGTTCCCTAGTGATGATTCCCAGTAGGTGACAGGACTGTTAGTGGAGCAACGTGTGTGTGTGTGTGTGTGAACATGTGGCTTCTCTTCACCAGGCATAGGGACATGAGGAACTCTCTCTGATTTCCGTGCTCTTCCTGCTGTTGCCTTTTCTCTGCCTTCGCTTCCCAGATCCTCTCTATTCTTTGCCTTGGCAGGGAAAGGTGTCCCAGTGTGCCCAAGGCTTGAAAAAACTCGAGCAAAATTGGAAATGTTTCAGCTTTTTTGTACATGTTTCAATTTTTCCTTGCAGTTTACAGTGCTAGACTCACTGGATCTTATTACATAAAGATGTTGTTTCTTGTCATTAATCCAACGCATGGTGGCTGTTCTTGGCACTTTCTGTCTGATTTGTAGTTGTCCTTGGTGAATAGCTATCTCATAGCCTGGTCTTTTTTTTTTTTTTTCTCTCCTTTTTTTCTCTGCCTAATTTGATTAATGATATGAAAAAATAACTTTGAAGCAATAGCAACCCAGCAAGACCTGGAGTCCTCTTTCTGGGGAGCAAGACTTTCCAGGTTTGCCCATTCAACTCAGGAAAGAGTTGCACTACTGAATTCTGGATCCACTTAAAAAGGCAATGAGTATGATCTACCACAGCAAAAAAACCCACTTATAAGTGCTCAGTTGTTAGTTTTCTTCTTTCATTTGCTTATAAATATCACTAGTTTATGCCAGTATTACTGTTTCAGCCTTTCCCTTTTTGCATAAATCACGATACAGACAGCATCAGTCACAACTTTTCTATGCACAAGGTCCTTACACTCAAGGACTTGGTTAGTGGATGAACTCTCTCACAGTGAAACTTTAAGACTGAAACAATTCAAATTCTCTCCTTTCTTCCCTCTGAGGTTAACCTTAGGCATGTGACTGGATTACTCTGTACTTCTTGCTTACTTGAAAATAAGGATAATTGCTCTCTACTACCTCTTGTAATAGCTACCTAAGGCCTCCTTGAGTAACTGAAGAAACTGAGACAAAAGGGAGAATGGAAACAGAAGGAACTGTTGAAAAACCAAGCATTCCACTGTTCAAAAGTGTGGACTTAAGTTTGCTGGTGCCTTATGTGTTCATAGGTTAGATTTTTTCCCATCAACCTTCAACCTCTGATGATGCTGTTTTAATGGGCAGCCAGATTACACTTAGTTTTCCTGTGTCTGTGCAATGTGTACCTCTAGGAATTATTGACAACACACTGTTTAAGTCCTGCTCCGAAAATGGGATTATTGATTTCCTCATAGCCTTTTTTATCATGGTAGTATCTGAGTGCTCATCATTATAAGACCCAAGTGCTTCACAAACATAATTTATCTTTACAACACCCCAGGGAGGAAATGGCTGCGCTTGACTCTCGGCTTTATAGTGAGGGGATGGCAGTGGAAACACACTGAAATCTGAAGCGTCCAGTAATTCTGAAATCCTGGTTAGCAATACCTGGGACTAGTATTTTTTCAGAGCATGCAGGGTGTAGCATTTCCTGTGTTTGACATGTGGAGCCTTCAGATGCTGAAGTGAACTGTCAGCTGTTCCTCAAGCTGGACTTGGGATTTCTGGTCTACAGTATACAATACAAATAACAGAATTAGTGACTGTCTGTTTCAAGTGACTTATTTTACTCAGAGACCAGAGCTCTGGGGCAGATGTTGCCAGTGCTCAGCTCTCTTTTCTGACATCATGGTGAGAGCAGCAGCCCCTGGAAGAAAATTCCCTGTAGGACACAACTGCAACAGTGCAATACCAGATGGTGCAATTGCACCATGCTCTCAGGAGCAATAGGATCTGCTGGATGGGCTACTCCATGGATTCTGGAACAGGTGAGTGACTGCACGAGGAGCTTCCTAATTTTATTAATTTATTTTCTCCCAAAATTATAGAGTAGAGCAGGGAAGTTCATATACCTTTGGCTCAGACTTCTGGAGTGGATGGCTTTCCCTGCAGTCAAAGTTGGAAGAAGGTCTAACCAAGATTATAGAGTCATTGAATGGTTTTCTTTGGCAGGGACCTTAAAGATCATCTAGTTCCAGCCCCACTGCCATGGGCAGGGACACCTCCCACTAGAGCAGATTACTCCAAGCCCCATCCAACCTGGCCTTGAACACTTCCAGGAAGAGGGCAGCCACAACCTCCCGAGGCCACCTGTGACAGTGTCTCACCACCCTTACAGTAAATAATTTCTTCCTAGTATCTAATGTAAATCTACCTCTTTCAGTATGAAACTGTCCTCCCTCTTTGTATCAATCCATGTTCTTGTAAAAAGCCCATTCCCAGAGTTCCTGTAGGCCTCCTTCATGTACTGGAAGACCACTATAAGATCTCCCCAGAGCCTTCTCCAGGCTTAACAACCCCAGCTCTCTCAGACTGTCTTGATAGCAGAGGATAATTGTGGTCCTCCTCTGGACTCACTCTAAGAGCTGCATATTGTTCTTATGCTGGAGGTCCCACCACTGGACACAGTACTCCAGGTGGGGCCTCACCAGAGTGGAGCAGAAGGGAAGAATCACCTCCCTCCTCTACTCGGAAGGGGGTGATGCCCTTCTCATGCTAGTAAAAGAGCTTCCCAGGAGGGCAAGGATTGAGGATGGTGTGGGGGTCAGGACATAGGTCTTGATGCTTCACACCACACTGAGATTATGCTGACGCTTTGCTTCAGGTGATGTAAATGGTGGCTGTTCCCTCAGCTTGCCCTTGGTTTTGTAGCCCTTGCTGAATTTCAGTGGAGCTGGGAGCAGCAGCAGCCTCTTCAGGGACAACTGGGATCTTGCCTTGGCATCTGGTGGAAGACTCATCAATTATTTGCTTTGGAGCCAAACACCTGTGTTAAATTCTTGCCAGCTTGCAAGCAGGGAAATCTGGGTCTTGCTTTTTCCATATGGAAAATATTTGGGAAATATGAGAATATTCCCATATGAGATATCTGGTTCCTCTGAGGGAACTCCATTTTGGTCAATGTTCCTGTTTGAACTTCTGTCTCCTTTGTCTTGGGTATTTCAGATAAATATTAGTTATTTACTCTTTTGTACCTTCATATTCTGACTTCCTCCAGAGAGCTTCTCATCACAACTGTCTTTCAATAGAAAATTGTTTTTTTTCAATTCCATGGAAGCTTTTCCACAGAAAACGTCTCATTTTCACAAAAAAGGATTATTTGGGGCAACAAACATAATGCTGCAGGGCCTGCCATGCTTGCTCTAAGGCCCTGCTATCCAGGGTCTGCAGAATGTTCCGGATCATTATAACAGAGCAGGTCAGCTACAGGGTATGACATCAGTTGCACACCTTTTCTGATGATGTATTATAGCTGCCTGATTGTTGGGATCTGCTGCTCCCGAGTGCCAAAACAGTTGCCCTGCTTTACGAAAGGGGTATGAACAGAAAGCCTGATATAAAAGGAAAAGTTTGAATGCTGAGGGGGTAACTAAGAGCCCCACTGACCACCATTTCAGAATCCAAATGGTTCCTCTCTTTTGCTATAATAAATATTTTAATTTGACACCAAAAAGTACAGATTTTTCTCTGGGGAGGTGAAGGAACATTTTTCTGACCTGCTGCACTCTGCAGTATGTAATTGCACTGCTGTTGTAGGGCTAGCAGCTTTACTTTCTGGCTTCCAGCTGTTGTTGTTTGATCTCACCTATACTGGATGATTGTCTAAATGATGGGTTTATATGTCACAGTAAAATTTTGGTTTATTTTGCCTCTCTCCCAGCTGTATTTGCAAGTGTGATGTTTGCTTGGATCTGGATAACTGATGTCTTGCGAGGGGAAAAAAAGTCCTTGTTTACTTGTTGGCATCTGTGATAGGAAATCTAATCTTTCCACTGGTGTGTTTCTGGGATCCAGCAGAGATAGAGGTAGCTCGCTATTGTCAATTTTAGCTTCTTTTTAGACATACCAATGTTCTGTCTAGTGGGATGTCTGATTCTCTGTGTGTACCTTGATGAGGAGGTAAAAAGGATGAAATTTGTGTTTTAGTGAAATTCTAAAACTTCCAAGCTGAGAACTGGACTTCTATGTTTCTATTTGCAGCAAAAGGTCTAGTTGGCTGTTTGAGCTTTTCTCCTCACTGCAGAATTTAATCACTTTTTGTTACCTGTGTTTTCCAAGCCAAGAGTGACTGCTATGTATTTGAGCAAGTGTCTTTTCTAGGTGTTGCTAGAGCAATCTGTCTTGCTCCATTTAACAGAACATTCTCCTCACTGTTTTCTTCCCTCAGTGGCCAGTGCCATCCCCATTTGCTTCTGCTGCAAGTCATCTTTGTGAAGCTGCTAACTGCAGCGTATGCAAAATTAGGCATCTCTCTGTCGTTCAACTTGAAATGTGGCACATTAGGATGTGGAGAGACAGCTGCTTTGCTCAGGCTATGACTGTACCATCATTTGGAGGTAGGCACATATTCTGCATGCCTGCACTCCAAACTATCCTGCTACGAGCAAAGTCGTCCTTGCTGGTCATAGTTACTTGTGGCAAGTAATAAAATAATAATAAATAAGTTCAATAATAATAATAATAATAAAAGATATTGCTTGAAACAAAGCAACAAATCGTGTTGAGGTCACAGTGTGTTGCAGTGGGCTCAGTGCTGTGCTGACAGCCTCAGATTCCTGCTGGCACTGGGCATGAGGGTCGTGTGTTTGTTTCTTGCCAGATACTGTGTGGACATTGCTTCTGTGTGTGAAACTGCTCATACCTGAGTTAGAATAAGGTCAGAGCAGGTTTTGGTCCTCCCAAAGGTGTGAAAACATGCTTGCATAAGTGCTGCCAGCTCCAAGAAAAGTGTAATGTGCTCACATTGCTCTATGCAGGGGACACTGCCTTAAAAGTCACCTTATGCTATGGAGAATGCAGGTGCAGTTCTGGTTCCTTTGCTAAAAGAGAGTGCTGTTTTTCAAGACTTTTCACTGAAATTGCATAGAGAGGAAACTTGCTTTCAGGTAGAAAGTTTTCTAGTGAAAGCTGAGATCACATCATGCAATGTTTGCACGAGAACTGCCAGTCCATGTATTGCTGTGAAAGTGGGGAGAGACTGCCCAGAGTACCCTCTGCATTCTCCCTCTGCCTGTGGCAGAAGTTGGTCCTCTGTGATCTCTGTGTTCAGATCACTCTGAAGCAATGCTGATGGGTGTGCTCTGTCCTTTTTACTGTTTGTATTCCACCTGGAAATAAAGCGCAACTTTTACTACTTCCTCTGGTATAGCAAAATAGTCATTTTTAGAATTGTAAAGTGAATTTATTGAACTGGAAGTGAAACAAGCTCCATTATCTTTTCAGCCTTGGTATTGTAGCCTAGGTGCTGCTCCAAAGCATGTGCTTAAGAGGAGCCTGCAGCCATCTGTTTGATATTTATGAGATTGTAATTTTATAGCAGGGAATTTATTAATCTGTATTTAAAGGTAGGCATAAAATAAACCAAGCTAAAGGGCATACAACCTTTCAAAAGGTTTTCAGCCAGATAAATTTCCTCCCCTATATAACACTGTGTTTGAAAGCAAGGTAACAAAACACCTGGACATGGTTTCTCTTAACTGTGTGTAGGGATCACAATCCAAATGCAACTGGCAGCTGCTCTTGAGGGAGTAAAAAGCTTTCCATACTTTTTATGGGGAAAAAAATGCTGACATTGCAGCTGACTTAAATGATGCCATAAAACTGGTGTTTTGATCAGTGTGTTTAACTGTTCCGGTATATTTCTATACCCCTCAAAACAGCTGCTGAAGGCAAGCCATGTTCCAGCACTTTCCTGAAGTGGTTTTACTGCTTAACAGTGGTTTTGCAATGCTGTTGTTGATGTTGTTGTAGGTATTTTCCACCAAGCTTTATCACACTTACAAATCCTTATATTTCCTCTTAGGTTCTGGTGTAGCTATTTCCTCCATAGCTTCTATTTTGTTCTTTCTAAGCCACCTTCATTCAATGCAAGTGGTGAAGTCAACATGCTAGAGGGAAGGGATGCAATCCAGAGAGACCTTGACAGTCTTGAGAAGTGGACTGCATGAAGTCCAGCAAGGCCAAGTGCAAGGTTCTGCACCTGGGTTGAAGCAATCCCATGCATGAATACAGGTTGCGAGGAGAAAGGATTGCAGACAGCCCTGAGGAGTAGGACTTGGGGGTGGTGGTGGACCAGAAGCTCAACATGAGCCATCAGTGTGTGCTTGCAGCTCAGAGAGCCAACCGGGTCCTGGGCTGTACCAAAAGAAGCACAGACAGCAGGTCAAGGGAGGTGATTCTCCACATCTTGTGAGACCCCACCTGGAATACTGTGTCCGGTTCTGGAATCCCTAGCATCAGAAGGATATAGAGCTCCTGGAATGTGTCCAGAAGAGGGCCACTAAAATGGTCAGAGGGCTGGACCACCTCCCTATGAAGATAGACTGAGGAAGTTGGGGTTGTTCAGCCTGGAGAAAAGAAGGCTCTGAGGTGACCTTATAATGGCTTTCCAATATCTGAAGGGGGCCTACAAGAAAGCTGGGGTAGGGCTTTTTGCACTGGTGTGTAGCAAGAGGTCAATGGGAAATGGTTTCAGACTTGAAGAGGGGAAATTTAGGTTGGACATTAGGAAGAAAATCTTTAATTTGAGAGTGGTGAGACACTGGTACAGGTTGCCCAGGGAAGTTGTTGCTACCCCCTCCCTGGAAGTGTTCAAGGTCAGGTTGGATGGGGCTTGGAGCAACCTGGTCTGGTGGATGGTGTCCCTGCCCATGCAGGCAGGTTAGAACTAGATGATCTTTAAGGTCCCTTCCAACCCAAACCATTCTATGACTCTATGATTCCTTGTGAAAGGCAGGGTGACCCAGAGGTTGGCTGTTGCCTGGCCCCTAGGTGGACATGGGTGAGGAATCTTCTCCTAATTTCATTAGGAGCTTATGTGCATGCAAAGTGGTCTTTAGCTGTGCTTCTGAAATTAGGAGGAGTTGTGATTTGTCTGCAGAGATGAACTGTGGGAACATCACTAACAAATTCCCATATTGTTTTCTGGATCCAGGTACTGCTGGGTCTTTGCTCTCTGGCAGATATGAAATGTATGCTGCAAAGCTTTGTATATATTTATGTCAGTTGTATCAGTTTTCTGTGCACATGTGACCATAAAATACTATTGTTTTCTTATATACATGCATACATTGTACATACATGTTTATCATGCAGAAGATGCATTTCTTCACTTTGTTTTTGCATGGATGACCACAGTTGTGATTAGCCCATAGCTTATGGATTGTATATGTGGGTTACTGCAGCTGAACACAGCACAAGGCTTAGATATCTCTATATTACAGCACAAAAGTGCTGAACCCAAGCATGCTGAGGTTCTCTGCATTTAATGAGACGTGAATGGTGATGCAGTTATTCTGCAAAATCTTCCCCCCCCCCAGCAAAGTGATGGTCCCAGACCTCTTGGAACCAGAGAATTTCATCACACTGTAGTCTGAAGATAAATGGATAACTGAAATATGATAACACAAAGTCAGTGAGTCTTCTTACTGTGTCAGAATACTCCACTCTTATCTCAAATGTGGGGTTCAATGATCTTAAAAATAAGCAGGAGACTTGTCTTGGGAAATCTGTGTTATGGGTCCGAGTTGTGTTGTTGGATGATTTTCTGAAAGCTGCTTCATTTCAGGATCTCAGCTTTGGAGCACAGTTACTATTATCTACTATAATCATGCTTTTAATACATTTACTAGCTAATGCAAGTATATGTGCAGCAAAGCCTCTCTGTAGGATGCTCTTCACCATTTGTTATGTCACATTATACATGGCAGAACCTTGCAAAAGTGGAATAACATGGGAGAATTAGGCCCTGCTCACTAATTGTTCCTTTAATGGCTTATTCTAATTAGAAATGCTGTATTTAATAATTAAAATGCACTATTTTGTAATTCATTAATGATCTAAGTGGGTAGTTTTTGTGAGACCTGAAGAGAAGGTTTAAAACCAGGTAGAGACCTCTTATAGCAGCTCTGAACAGTGTGTGTATTGTCACTAATTTACCTTAACCCTTGTTTTTTGCCAAAATGCTTGTATGTACATATATATAATCGCCTATGTCTTTTGGGAACTTGGCTTTCCTTTCAGCAGTGGGTTTTCTCAGACAGTGTTTACATGGCTTTGTGTAAATTCCATGAACTGCTGGATAGTCATATTAACATGGCCTTTCAATAATAGTCACAGGCTCTGACTTTATTGGGAGCTTTACTTTTTCTACAACACTCCAGATTTTCTGTACTATTAGTGTTTCTGCATATTAGAGGAAATGAATTTTTAGCTCCCTTTCCTTAGGGAAAAGAGCCTGGGTGTCTCGACCATCCATCTCTTGAACCCCTTGGTCCTGCTTCAGACCCTTTTGGCAGGTTTTAAAGCAAAGCTGTTGCAAGACAGCTTTGCAAACTCAAAAAACTATAGAGAGGCCTCTGCAACTGAAATCCTGCTGTGTGCACTTGCCCTTATCAGAAGTCAGGGTCTCTACATGTTCAGCCTTGGGACACTGACATTCAGGGGAGACCCACTCCTCACAGAGCCCTGGCTTGTACCTCAGGAGCCTGCCATGTGTATGAATTAATGTTGAGTTCTGCCATTGGAGGGCAATCCTCACTCCCTGGCAGTCCATGTGGCTTGGGAGATGACTATTTGACCACAATAGAGATGGGATTTGAAAACTATATTTTAAGAAATAATATTCCCTTGTGCTCTGCCATCTGATAGCTGACCTCCAGCCCGCAGGTTGCTCCCACCTCCTCTTCCTCCAGCTTGGAGGTTATTTTGCTGTCCCATCCAAGTGACTCAGCAGTGATTACTCTCCATCTTAATGCAGCTCACGCTGGAGGGCGACTTAACAGAGGAGCCCTCTGTTTCTCTGCAGGGCCTTGGAGACAGCCATACCATAGCAAAAGACACTTGCAGCCAATCTCCTCGTGTCTGGCATTGCAGTGAGGCAGGCTTTTAGCCCTGATACATTAATCTGCATGCACTGTATGAAAAGTTGTCCCTAAGCTGCTTTTGTGTTCTTAATTTTTGAGCAGGATAGTAATAGTTATTTGCCCTTTTACTTCAAGTCCTGAACAAGCAGCGTGCCTTGCCTTAGATATCTGTGCATTTTTCTCTAGCTCTGCTATTTATTTTCTAGGATTAATGCTGCCTGGAGCACCAGTGCCTGGCATAAAAAGATAGAGCCTCTGTCTCTCTTGTTCAGCTGTAGCTGCAAACCTGAAGCAGTTTGTACTGTGATCACTGCAGTTACCAAAAGACATGGATCACTGCCCCGGTGCTGCCCAAGCATGCAAGAGGCTTGGATTTATAGCTGTGATAGAACTTTGAATAAGCATTTCTCGCATGTAAGCACAGATGACATAATTGATCAAATGCTGAATGTTTTCTGGCTCGTATTTTTGTGTTTGTTTCAGCTGCACTAAAGGCACCAAATGATCTTTCTTGGCTGTAATAGGATGTGCAGTTGACCCTTTGTACTTCTGGTCTGAAGATCTGTGATAGCTGCTTTAGTTTTCTACGTCTTTTGGCTCTGAGGATTTCTTTGTCTTTTTTTCAAATATGTCACCTGAATAGCTGCTTCAGGTGTCTCAAGCTTAAATTTACATTTCACAGAATTTGAAAACTCTCTCTGGCTTGGGTTAAGGTTAAATCAGCTTCCCCCATGAGCCTGTGACTTTCTCAGTCCCTTTGTATTCTTTGTATGAGCCTCATCTTTTCACTAAAGAGTCATATTTCCTCAGACTGACATGTTTAAGCTTTGAGTCTGTCATATGCTTCTACTGATTCATCTTTCCATTGATGAAGAATAAAGAAGGAAGGTCCCACAATGGTGACTCTCTGCACAGAAGAGGCTTGTTGCCTCGGCATCCATCTGTGCCCTCTGCCTTGTTTTCTCTCATCCTCTCCACTCATCTGAAAATCCCTGTGTGCCTCCTATTCTGGGAGCCCACTGCAAGGAGAACTCACACTACCTGCTCTTAGATGCTGCAGGGGAAGAGCCACCTCCCTCCACCCTGATTTCATACTGCTGCCTCAAATGTCACGGCTGCTGTGGTTTTCTTCGTGGTTTGTGGTGGAGAGAAGAAATAATCTTGCTTTTTGCTTTTTCTGTGTGGCACCTGGAATATGGGTTCTGGCCAGACTAGGGCACATAAACACTGCAATTGTGCAAACAATCAGTAGCACTAATTGCATATTCTCAGGCAGCAGAGGAACATTTTGGAGCTGGCTGGCTGGGCAAAGGAAGGCCCTGCATTGTGAAGAGGTGTCTAAAACCAGTGAGACTACCCTGGGTACCACTGGCACAGCTTTTGTGGCAGTGCCATCTTCCCTCTAACCTTGTGTAGGCTCCTGGCATCTATCCCCTGTGGCCTAGGATGTGTTTGTTTGTTTGTTTTTTAGCCTGCACGTTGTTGTTGTTGTGTTCAGTCCCCAGAGTTGGTGATCTTCCTTATTTGGGTCAGGGGGTTCCCAAATAGGTCCTGTGCCTGTTGCAGGTGCTCCCTTGAGAGCAAGATGGTCAGCCACCCAAGGAGGATGTTGGTGTCAATGCTAGGGGGTCTCCATTTGGGACAGGGGCCCCTTCAGCCCCAAGGTCACCTCTGCCCAGTCCTTGCTGATGGTCTGTTGCTGGATGCTGGTCTCTCCCTTCTGTCACTTTCCACTTTAGTGGACAAGGATGTGCACCAGACCTGGCACGCCTTGCAGATGCAGTAAGTGTGACTACTAAGATCTTTCCAAGGGGAATATTGTGGTATTTTGGAGGGACCTGCCCAAAGGGGAGAGAGCAGTGGAAATAGTTTCCTGTATCTGGGTGAAGTAATTTGCTTTTCTTACTAAAAATTAAATATATCCTCTCTCCCTTTTGTTCTTTCTGCCCCCCTTATTTTGCTTTGCTGTTGTTTGCATTTTTGCCCTTTCAGGCTGTCTCCTTTTGAAAAGAGGGGAACAAAATGGCCCCATAAAACCTTTGCTTATAATTGACAGAGCTGCCTCAGTGTCAGGGCAAAGAGAATAATCCTGATTGAAGGGGGGAATACAAATGATATTCCTGCTCATCTGAGCAACAAAAGAATTATTTTTCTCTTTCTTCTTCTTTTAATAAGTCTATGCATGAAACGAAAATGGGAAAAGGCAAAACAGAAGAGTCTAAATTCTGCACCAAGGAAGATCTTGGTGCGTTCCAGTCCCTGTGCATGGTGTATAATTATACCCAAAATAGAGCAGTGAACCGAGGGAGGGAGGTGGGCTACAGGACCAAGCAGGGAGGGGGCAGGGTTACTCACTTCAGAAGCACTATCCAAAAATAAGTCCCTATTTCTTTCTCCTGCTCTGTCTGACAAATAGGCTTGGTCTCATTCAGTTCCATTCCTGGTTTTTGCTTTCCATCTCCATCTGCCCCCATTCTCTCTGCAGTGTCACCGTAACTATTTATTGGAACTATGCTGGACTGTGTTGTCACCGGCTGAGGCTGAATCTGCTGTGCCAAAATTGCATTTGCAGTGAAGGGGACTGGTGGGGACGTGTGGGGAGCACTGGGGAGTGAGTGATGGGTTGCAGGAACTCGGCCTGTGTTGACTGTAGCTTTGTCTTCTAATTAGCTCTGGCTTTTATGTGTGTGGGTTTTTAAAATTTTTTTTTTGGTTTGGGGGTGGTTTTTTTTTTTTTTTTTTTTTTTGTTTTGTTGGTGTAGTTTATTTTTTTTTTCCCCTGGTCTGTAGCCTTTTTCTCTTATCCAAATATATTTCAGTACAGTTTTTCTTCCATCCACTGCACCCCTCCACAACACCTTATTTATCTTCAGTTTCTCTTCATTGTCTTTCCTCCTCTTTTGTTCTATTTGCACACCTGCCCACTACTTCTGTCTCCTCCCCACCACCCTCATTAATGTTCTCTTCTGCTTTATTTTCCTTCCATTGCATTGCTGCCATCTTTGGGATTGCAATGTCTGCCCTGTAACAAATGTTTGCTGTAACAAATGCCTTGTTACAGCAGGAATCTGTGGAATAGGAGGTGTTTTCCTGTTGAGACCAAAGGCTCCTGTTGCTGTCAGATAGAGAGGGGAGGCATGAAACAAATGGTTGTTGTAGCAAAATTATATTGGGTAAGAAAACTATACCACTGATAATTTCCTGGTCCCTTGTCTTTTCTTATACTGTTGTCTTAGTGGGTTTTTTTCATTCCATACCCTTGCTTTCCTCTCCCATTCAATTTTTCTAGGGCATCATACTTATAATATAGCCACAAGGTAAAGCCAGTGGCCTTGTGAAGGAAACTGCTTTGCAAGAAAGTGAGAAATTCAGGTTAATTGGATGCAATCAGGTCAAAATTTAGTTAATCTTTGAGTGGGTGGGTGTGTTAACATGAGGTTGTATATGCATGCCCGGTCCGGGGGCTGATCCAGGCATATTCATTTCCAACTTCATGTGAATATTCACATTCCCTTGGAGACTGGGAGAGTGATGTGCATCTGGGGAAAATGTTAGGAATACAAAAGTGACATCTCTTCATGTCACAGCAGAGAAACTTCTTCTCTGGCAAGAGAACAAGGCTGTCAAATCCAAGAGCAGTGGTAGAGCTGTAACGTAATACAGAAGAGTGAAAGAGCGAATGGGGCACCTGTCTTCAGGAAAGGATGCTCTGTGTGGAGGGCAGATATTGCCTTAGTGTTCCCTTGGATATCTGTATTGATTTTTTTTTTTTTTTTTTTTTTTTTTTTTTTTTTATGATTAAGGAATGAATTCAGTCATCCCATTTTATTCAATTGCTGACATGTCCACTGTACTGCCTGGTTGGAACTGGAAATTTAGGAAATGGTTGCTGTAGTTTTGAGGGGAAAGAAATTGCTGAATCCTTGAGACTGGAAGGGACTCCAGGAGTGCAACCTCTTGCTCAAAGCAAGGTCATCACTAAACTTGGGCCAGGTTGCTCAGGACTTTGTCCAGTTAGTTTTGAAAACCTCAAAGGACTCTGCACCATCTCTCTGGTCAAGGTCTGCTATAGCTTCACTATGTCTTTTGTTCCCCCCCTTTCATTTAAAGACTATTTTTTCTTGTACTCCTGCCATGTGCCACAGTAAAGAACCAGGCTCCACCTCCTTTTATGTACTGGATGGAAGGCTGTTAGGTCCCTCAAATCTTCCCTCTAGGGTGAATGTGCCCCAGTCCCTCAGCCTCTCCTTGCAAGCCAAGTGCTTCAGCACCCTGAGCATCTTGGTGACCTATCAATCAAGTTCATGAAGTTCATATGAAGTTCTAAATGACATGTTCTGTCACTTAGAAGAATTAACTGAGAACTACTGGAAACAAAACACTGGGTTTCCATGGCCAGATAGTGCCACCAGGTACCATTAAAATACAGAAATCTTGTTTAGGTCTGCAAGGTAACTGGCATGTTACTTGTCCATCACACAAGGGATTAGTTAAAATAATTTCAGTCCTTCAACAATCTCAGGTCTTCCTTTCTTCAAGGCAGAAACCAGAGCTATGGGTTCACAGAAATAACCTGTGGTGGATGTTC
Source organism: Florisuga fusca (assembly GCA_038090715.1). Lineage (NCBI taxonomy): Eukaryota > Metazoa > Chordata > Aves > Apodiformes > Trochilidae > Florisuga > Florisuga fusca. The sequence goes on from JAAWXA010000003.1 coordinate 7,524,931, forward strand.
AGAAGGTGCTTTATTTGCAGTGCTTGTTTTCTGTGACCCTGTGATTGCAGGCTAGAATTAATCATTTGTATAACTTTTCTGTATTTAAGTAGCTGAAGTATGATATTTATGAATTGTAGGGCATTTCCTAAGCAGTCTGAATACTCAGAAATACAATAGAAAGTCAGCAAGAGGAGTAACAAACAATTCCTAGGGAGAAGCCATTCAAAATTGCAAGCTGAGTCCCCTTTCTTTAGAATTATGTTTGGTTATAAATAATTTGTGATTAGTGTCTGTAGGAGGATACTAGAAAATGGAGATGTACGAAATATCCCTAAGAAGCTGGAAAGAGTGCACTGTGGAGATGTAACCTGAAATTAATAAAAACCTTGCTTCAAAGCTCAGGGATAGGATTTGCTGAAGCTGTGCACGGTTCACATTTGGAGGAATCTCCAAAAGGGAGTCAAGGACTTAATATTGTAACAGAGTAAAGGGAAATGCCCCACTGATGAGCTAGGTAGGCTAACTTTTGGCCCCTGAACTGCACTGGGTGTTTGTGTGCTTCAAGTGTCTGGGTCTGTGTCAGAGGGCAGAGGTGCTGGGTGAGTGGGGTCTCAGGCTGAGGTGGGAGGTGTCAGCTGGGGTAAATTGGTGGCACTCCCTCAGCAACATACAACACATGGTGGCTCTTGGTTGTGTGGTAGCTGTCTGATGTGGTTGGCTTGCTTAAGAGCTTAGAATTTGTCCATCCCCATGCTGCAAAGCAAACCCCCACCTGATATTTTAGGGCTGTGATGGACTTTGCTTTGCACAGGGTATTGGTGGGTTGCCATTATTGGAGCTATTTTGGTAGAACCTTCCAGACCACAGAGCCCCGGTGAACCCCAATTGAGTGTCAAGAGAGGAAGATCTCTGAAGCACAAGTAATGAGCTGCAACAGGAGATGGATGGAAGAAGATTGGTGCTGGGGTTGCCTCTGCCTTTGGGGGTCTCCTGCTAGAGGAAGATCTCTGAAGCACAAGTAATGAGCTGCAACAGGAGATGGATGGAAGAAGATTGGTGCTGGGGTTGCCTCTGCCTTTGGGGGTCTCCTGCTCCTTGGCCTGTTGACTTGAGGTCTGAAGAGATTAGTTTGATCCAGGAGTGAGGTGACTTTGTGTCAAGGTGAGAGCTGGGTTTTGCTACTTGAGAATTGGAGCCCTGGTGTTCTGTCCCCTCCTGGTAAGGCTCCTGAGTCCTCAGGGAGGGTGGCAGAGCATACAGGCAAACAGGTTTATGCAATGTGAGGTACTCCGTGTACCTTTTTTCCTGTAGCTCTGTAAAGACAGCCCCCAGGCCCCTGGCAGAAACACTTTGAAACATTATCTGTGGCAATCTAAATGCTTGTGATTAGTTAATTCCAGCTATTTTCAGCTATTAAAGCCCTGCTTTCTTGCACGGCTTCGTGCTTTTTAATTAGCCAAAGCAAACCCGTGTGCTACAAAATCCTTTCCTTCATCCAAATGGAGAAGAGTTTTGTCACTTCTGCCACAGCTTCTCCTTCAGAAACACAGAGCAGGATCCAGTAGTTGGCAGCCCTGAGAGCTGCTGGGAGCCTGTGCTGCTTCAGCCTGTTTCCTTGGCACAGGAAGAGGGGGATGAAGGGCCCTTTTTGCTCCAGGTGTCTGCTCTGCTCCTCGGCAAGCATTGCTGGGGGACAGTGGGGGCCAAGGATCTGTGGTACACATGTGCCATCTCCCCTGGGTGGCTCGCTGTCGAGCAGTGTACGCAGTGCCACAAGGCAGTGCCTACCTTGTTGCTGTAGTCCAGGTATTTTTGTAAACCCCCTACCTGCTACTTCTCCAGGCAATCCTCTCTCCTCCTTTCTGCTCTGCTGTAAGCACAGATTTTCTGATAAGCGATACAATATCATCTTATTTTGTGTGCTATCTGCTGTGCTACCCGTTTTCTCTGAACACAATAGCACAAATTACTTTACATAACAAAGTAGGGGATTCAATGATAGCAAGAGCTGAGGGAAGGGGAAAATCAACCACTGGAAAAAAAAAAAAGAAATTTTTCCCGCTATGAGCTTTAATATTAATAAGAGTTAAATTGAATGGAAGATTAATTCTTACAGGCCAGTCCTGAAACAACTGAAACACCTTACCAGGGAGTGATATGGGGGGAAATTCAGATGGTTATTTTGCCTGAAATGCAATGGAGAAAGTAGGGACACTTCTATGATTTTGTGACATGGGAAATGGCCAGAATCAGATCAAAATCATATCAGATCCATCTAGAAGAGCTGGCAGTGTATCTCCTCTTAAATTTTGCAGCATTATCATGGTCGTGCCTATGTTTTACCCACCCTCCCTATATCTGTTTTGATTTAGGTTGGTGGGTTGTTTTTTTTTCTCCCTTTGAGGTGGTGACCAGCACTGCGTATAATAATCTGGGTGTTATCCCACCTCTGAATTATAGAGAACTCAGTACAGTCTTTGTATTGTTTCATCCTGTTCCTCCTGCATTCTGACATCCTAGTTGCGTTTTTTTTGGAACAGCTGCACAGCAAGCTGAGCTCAGCATTCAGCTGTTTCTATTGCCATCTCAATTCCTTTCTTTGGTNTGGGGTAAATTGGTGGCACTCCCTCAGCAACATACAACACATGGTGGCTCTTGGTTGTGTGGTAGCTGTCTGATGTGGTTGGCTTGCTTAAGAGCTTAGAATTTGTCCATCCCCATGCTGCAAAGCAAACCCCCACCCGATATTTTAGGGCTGTGATGGACTTTGCTTTGCGCAGGGTATTGGTGGGTTGCCATTATTGGAGCTATTTTGGTAGAACCTTCCAGACCACAGAGCCCTGGTGCACCCCCATTGAGCGTCAAGAGGAAGATCTCTGAAGCACAAGTAATGAGCTGCAACAGGAGATGGATGGAAGATGATTGGTGCTGGGGTTACCTCTGCCTTTGGGGGTCTCCTGCTCCTTGGCCTGTTGACTTGTGGTCTGAAGAGATTAGTTTGATCCAGGAGTGAGGTGACTTTGTGTCAAGGTGAGAGCTGGGTTTTGCTACTTGAGAATTGGAACCCTGGTGTTCTGTCCCCTCCTGGTAAGGCTCCTGAGTCCCCAGGGAGGGTGGCAGAGCATACAGGCAAACAGGTTTATGCAATGTGAGGTACTCCGTGTACCTTTTTTCCTGTAGCTCTGTAAAGACAGCCCCCAGGCCCCTGGCAGAAACACTTTGAAACATTATCTGTGGCAATCTAAATGCTTGTGATTAGTTAATTCCAGCTATTTTCAGCTATTAAAGCCCTGCTTTCTTGCACGGCTTCGTGCTTTTTAATTAGCCAAAGCAAACCCGTGTGCTACAAAATCCTTTCCTTCATCCAAATGGAGGAGAGTTTTGTCACTTCTGCCACAGCTTCTCCTTCAGAAACACAGAGCAGGATCCAGTAGCTGGCAGCCCTGAGAGCTGCTGGGAGCCTGTGCTGCTTCAGCCTGTTTCCTTGGCACAGGAAGAGGGGGATGAAGGGCCCTTTTTGCTCCAGGTGTCTGCTCTGCTCCTCGGCAAGCATTGCTGGGAGACAATGGGGACCAAGGATCTGTGGTACACATGTGCCATCTCCCCTGGGTGGCTCGCTGTCGAGAGGTATATGCAGTGCCTACCTTGTTGCTGTAGTCCAGGTATCTTTGTAAACCCCCTACCTGCTACTTCTCCAGGCAATCCTCTCTCCTCCTTTCTCCTCTGCTGTAAGCACAGATTTTCTGATAAGCGATACAATATCATCTTATTTTGTGTGCTATCTGCTGTGCTACCCGTATTCTCTGAACACAATAGCACAAATTACTTTACATAACAAAGTAGGGGATTCAATGATAGCAAGAGCTGAGGGAAGGGGAAAATCAACCACTGGNGCAGTGTGCCCAGGTGGCCAAGAAGGCCAACAGAGTCCTGGCTTGTATCAGGAATAGCATGGCCAGAAGGACAAGGGAAGTGATCATGCCCCTGTACTTGGCACTTGGGAGGCTGCATCTCGAATACTGTGTTCAGTTCTGGGCCCCTCACTACAATAAAGACAGAGTTACTGGAGTGAAACCAGAGAAGGACAACCAAGCTGCTGAAAGGCCTGGAGAACATCAGGAGAGGCTGAGGAAATTAGAATTGTTTAGTTTGGAGAAGAGGAAGCTAAGAGGAGACCTTAGGGCGCTCTACAACTATGTTAAAGGAGGTGGTAGTGAGGGGCCCAGAACTGAACACAGTATTCGAGATGCAGCCTCCCAAGTGCCAAGTACAGGGGCATGATCACTTCCCTTGTCCTTCTGGCCATGCTATTCCTGATACAAGCCAGGACTCTGTTGGCCTTCTTGGCCACCTGGGCACACTGCTGGTTCCTATTCAGCTGGGTGTTGACCAATACCCCTAGGTCCTTTTCCACATTGCATGGAGTTACTGTCACTGAAATGCAGGACCTGGAACTTGGCTTTATTAAACCTCATGCAACTGGTAGTTACTGTGAGCAGCAGAACTAATGATGCCTCATTCTTGTGTCTCATCCCCTGCAACCCACTCTCTCTGAAGTGGGACTCGCAGAAGCACTGAAGCAGAAACTTGCTTCTGAAAAGGAATTTCTAGTGGGATAAGAGAAACCATAAAAGCCTCAAATTTTTCAGGTTGGAGCGCCTTACTCCTGTTATTATGCAGAAGGATCAGAAACCGGTTGTGGTGGAGCCTGTATAAACATAGGAAGAGCGGATGGTTCCTGCTTTGAGTTTGTTGTTCAGGTATACAGCAAGAGGTAACACTATAGATCTGACATGTGATACTCCTTCTTCTGTTATAATAAGGTCATTACACATTGAGAATTCTGAGTTCTGTGGGGATTCTGGGAAGACTGAAATGAGAAAATCAGTGAAAGAATAAACAAGGTATATGCCAACGTACCTGGCAGGATTCAGTTTTGTTTTTTTTTTTTTTTTTTTCTGCAGGAATGATTAAAGGTGCCAATTACAGGTTGTTTGACTTAGCAACAAGTGAGGGGGGAGCCTAGAAGGAATTTAGAATAGAAAAAGATTCTGTCCCAGAGATGCTGAAGATTTGCTTTAAGACTGTAGAAATGCTGGAGGCTTATGGAGGAGGAAAAAGACGAAATATTTTGAATATTCAGAAGAGCTTTGTGCCTGTGAAGTTGTTAAGCTGATGAATGCTCCATGGCTTGTGACACTTGCAACCCAACTCAAACACACTAGAAACTGTGTTGCTAGGATCCTTCTAGTTGGAGCCTACAGAAAAAGTCTGGCTGCTGTGTGTGCCACTCTCACTGCTGACTGACAAATTTCTTGGGAGAGAAGCAGCAGCTCAGGCTCAAAATTAAGAAGGAATACAACAATTAACAGTCAGCCAGACTGGAAGACCTATCACTGTTTCCTCAGCTGTAGCCGAAACTCACAAGTGTCCTAGACTTTGCTGGGTATCAGCATCAGGAATGATAAAGGCTGGGAGCATCCTCATCCACAATGGCAGCAGTTTTCAGATAAAGTTGCAGTCCAGGAGGGACCACTTATAGTTTCGTTCTAAAAAAAGGGGATCAAAAGGCCACAGCAGACTAAAGCATGTATGGAGATAGCAGTCAAGAAAGGGAGTTACTTACAGAAGGATGAGAGAAGCTGCATCACAAACAAGGAGAAGCCAGGCAGGAGGAAGAGATGTAAACACTGAATTCCAGGACGGTGCAGCAGCTCAATATTTAAGTCTGTGCTGAGGTCAGAGAGAACGAGGCAAGAGAAAAGCTCATGGTTTGGAAAAGATGAGATCATTGGTTACTGGCTCTGCCAGAGTCTGATCTAAAAACAGGTTGGGTCTGTGGTGTATACAAAAATGAGAGGTGACATTTTTCCCCCCACCCTGCTTTCCTGAGAAGAGGGAAGGCTGCAAAGTGAGAATACGTCAGGGCAGAGGTGACAATATATAGGGGCTGCAACTGGTGAGTGACATCTACCATGGTGGCAGGAGAGTAATGGAGGAGAAGAAATTCAGAATTGCAACAGTGGGACAGGGGAGCTGGGAAGGCGGGTGGAAGGACTGGGAAGGTGGTGCAAAAGGAACAAAAGATGAGGAATTACCCTGAGGGATGTGAGAAGGAGTAAACAACATCCTGTGAGCACTGAAAAGCAGCAGCAGGCAGGGAGCTGCATTACTGAGATTTAGACTAATCTTACACTGAAAGGAAGTGACTGTGTGCTCTAGCTGCTCATAATACACATGTGTAAGCTTCAATCCTGCATGCATAAGCTTTTTCAGTGATAAGGAAATTAGTAGCAAATTAATTGGGAATTGGGAGCACTGTTCAGATTGGCTGGCAATCTATAAAGGGAAGATGGTCAAGTGCCATGGCTGAAAAGGAGCTTGAAACTCAGAGAAGGCTTGGGCACTTGACATTCAGGCTAGCTGAGATAGATAAAACATTGCAAGGTATTTGGCTGCAAAACAATCTATTTATCCTGAAACTGGCTTGTGTCACAGCAGCATCCCAGGGCAACACAATCTTGTAGCTGCATTTTTTCTGGATGCTGAGCTAAGCAAGCATTTCTCTGTCTGTTTATCTTACATAAGAAACTAATGTGAAGAGGATAAGGGTGCTGGGCATTTCTAGGGCTGGGCTAAGACTGAATTGTTGGTCTTGTCCCTCTGACAGTGACTGGTGTGGAAGGTGACAGCTGTCTGAAAGGTATCTCTGCCTTTGGGGGTCTCCTGCTCCTTGGCCTGTTGACTTGAGGTCTGAAGAGATTAGTTTGATCCAGGAGTGAGGTGACTTTGTGTCAAGGTGAGAGCTGGGTTTTGCTACTTGAGAATTGGAACCCTGGTGTTCNGCCAGGACATGTTCTGTCACTTTCCACTTTAGTGGACAAGGATGTGCACCAGACCTGGCACGCCTTGCAGATGCAGTAAGTGTGACTACTAAGATCTTTCCAAGGGGAATATTGTGGTATTTTGGAGGGACCTGCCCAAAGGGGAGAGAGCAGTGGAAATAGTTTCCTGTATCTGGGTGAAGTAATTTGCTTTTCTTACTAAAAATTAAATATATCCTCTCTCCCTTTTGTTCTTTCTGCCCCCCTTATTTTGCTTTGCACAGGGTATTGGTGGGTTGCCATTATTGGAGCTATTTTGGTAGAACCTTCCAGACCACAGAGCCCCGGTGAACCCCAATTGAGTGTCAAGAGAGGAAGATCTCTGAAGCACAAGTAATGAGCTGCAACAGGAGATGGATGGAAGAAGATTGGTGCTGGGGTTGCCTCTGCCTTTGGGGGTCTCCTGCTCCTTGGCCTGTTGACTTGTGGTCTGAAGAGATTAGTTTGATCCAGGAGTGAGGTGACTTTGTGTCAAGGTGAGAGCTGGGTTTTGCTACTTGAGAATTGGAACCCTGGTGTTCTGTCCCCTCCTGGTAAGGCTCCTGAGTCCCCAGGGAGGGTGGCAGAGCATACAGGCAAACAGGTTTATGCAATGTGAGGTACTCCGTGTACCTTTTTTCCTGTAGCTCTGTAAAGACAGCCCCCAGGCCCCTGGCAGAAACACTTTGAAACATTATCTGTGGCAATCTAAATGCTTGTGATTAGTTAATTCCAGCTATTTTCAGCTATTAAAGCCCTGCTTTCTTGCACGGCTTCGTGCTTTTTAATTAGCCAAAGCAAACCCGTGTGCTACAAAATCCTTTCCTTCATCCAAATGGAGGAGAGTTTTGTCACTTCTGCCACAGCTTCTCCTTCAGAAACACAGAGCAGGATCCAGTAGCTGGCAGCCCTGAGAGCTGCTGGGAGCCTGTGCTGCTTCAGCCTGTTTCCTTGGCACAGGAAGAGAGGGATGAAGGGCCCTTTTTGCTCCAGGTGTCTGCTCTGCTCCTCGGCAAGCATTGCTGGGAGACAATGGGGACCAAGGATCTGTGGTACACATGTGCCATCTCCCCTGGGTGGCTCGCTGTCGAGAGGTATATGCAGTGCCTACCTTGTTGCTGTAGTCCAGGTATCTTTGTAAACCCCCTACCTGCTACTTCTCCAGGCAATCCTCTCTCCTCCTTTCTCCTCTGCTGTAAGCACAGATTTTCTGATAAGCGATACAATATCATCTTATTTTGTGTGCTATCTGCTGTGCTACCCGTATTCTCTGAACACAATAGCACAAATTACTTTACATAACAAAGTAGGGGATTCAATGATAGCAAGAGCTGAGGGAAGGGGAAAATCAACCACTGGAAAAAAAAAAAAAAGAAATTTTTCCCGCTATGAGCTTTAATATTAATAAGAGTTAAATTGAATGGAAGATTAATTCTTACAGGCCAGTCCTGAAACAACTGAAACACCTTACCAGGGAGTGATATGGGGGGAAATTCAGATGGTTGTTTTGCCTGAAATGCAATGGAGAAAGTAGGGACACTTCTATGATTTTGTAACATGGGAAATGGCCAGATTCAGATCAAAATCATATCAGATCCATCTAGAAGAGCTGGCAGTGTATCTCCTCTTAAATTTTGCAGCATTATCATGGTCGTGCCTATGTTTTACCCACCCTCCCTATATCTGTTTTGATTTAGGTTGGTGGGTTGTTTTTTTTTCTCCCTTTGAGGTGGTGACCAGCACTGCATAGAATAATCTGGGTGTTATCCCACCTCTGAATTATAGAGAACTCAGTACAGTCTTTGTATTGTTTCATCCTGTTCCTCCTGCATTCTGACATCCTAGTTGCGTTTTTTTTGGAACAGCTGCACAGCAAGCTGAGCTCAGCATTCAGCTGTTTCTATTGCCATCTCAATTCCTTTCTTTGGTAAGACAGTTATTTCATAGCTCTGAAAGATGTGTGAATGATGTATGGTTTTCCCCTCTTTAGAAGCATTGTTTACATTTACCAACATTGAATATAACTTATTATCACATTGTCTGTTTGTTTAGGTCTCACTTGGGTTCTTCCCTGTTCCTTCTGGTCTTGGCTACCTCAAATAACTTGGTGTTGTCTGCAATTTTGTCACTCACTGGGTGTTCTCATTTCTAGATAATAAGTGTGTTTAAGTAACATGTGACACAGCCTGGAAATGAATATATCCATCACAAAAGTAATTCACCACCATAGTACGGATTTTAACCCTGCTGGGGTTTCCACATTAATGCCTTTGTTACCTTGTCATATTTAAAATATATGGGAGGTAGTAAGAAATAATTTACTGTGTATAAAAAAAAAAAAAAGTGTGGAGTTTGTCACAGCATGTTCTTCCAAATGTTTAGATACTCTGCTTTAAATGTTATTTCATCCCATTTCCTGAGCCAAGCATGAAAATTCCCTTGTCTAGAGGTCTCTGGGTTGGGTCTTGAGATGCTTTCCAAATGTGGCCCTACAGGTTTGTTCCTGAGCCACTTCTCCTCCTGACCCCTCAATCCTCAGCAGTACTGTCACACTTTTAGAGCAGAAAAGGATGGAAAAGAGGCCAGAGCAGAAATTTTAAAAAGGGGAAATGTTAAACTAGTTTCCTTTAAATGAACTGGAGATTAATGGAGTTATTCAAGTGCAAGAAAGATGATAGCTTTTCCTTGTACAACGTGAACAGTCAGAGTGTGATATTGGGGCCACGTTAGAGTGAAGTGGGACTTAAGGCAATATAGGGAAACAGGTCAGGGTAAGAAAAAATGAAAAAGTGGATGAAGGTTGCAGTGGAAGGGGGGAGACTCTGAGAAACTGTTAGAGTGATTAAAAAGGCTTCTATATTAATAGCTTCTCCCATCTGTACATCAGGAAGCTGTTCAGATGTGCAGCACAGGTTTACAGAGTCCTGCAGTCCTAAATACACATCTTACCATGCCCACTAGAGAATGTCCTGAAGTGCCTCATCTACTTGGCTTTTAAATACCTCCAGGTATTTAAAACTCCACCACCTCCCTGAGCAGCCTGTTCCAGCACCTGACTATTTCAATAAAGAAATTCTTCCTAATTTCTATTCTAAATCTCTCCTGGTGCATCTTCAGGCCATTTCCTCTAGTCCTATCATTATTTACTTGAGAGAAGAGGCCAACACCCCCCTCACTACCACCTCCTTTAACATAGTTGTAGAGCGCCCTAAGGTCTCCTCTTAGCTTCCTCTTCTCCAAACTAAACAATTCTAATTTCCTCAGCCTCTCCTGATGTTCTCCAGGCCTTTCAGCAGCTTGGTTGTCCTTCTCTGGTTTCACTCCAGTAACTCTGTCTTTATTGTAGTGAGGGGCCCAGAACTGAACACAGTATTCGAGATGCAGCCTCCCAAGTGCCAAGTACAGGGGCATGATCACTTCCCTTGTCCTTCTGGCCATGCTATTCCTGATACAAGCCAGGACTCTGTTGGCCTTCTTGGCCACCTGGGCACACTGCTGGTTCAGATTCAGCTGGGTGTTGACCAATACCCCCAGGTCCTTTTCCACATTGCATGCAGTTACTGTCACTGAAATGCAGGACCTGGAACTTGGCTTTATTAAACCTCTTGCAACTGGGAGTTACTGTGAGCAGCAGAACTAATGATGCCTCATGCTTGTGTCTCATCCCCGGCAACCCACTCTCTCTGAAGTGGGACCCACAGAAGCACTGAAGCAGAAACTTGCTTCTGAAAAGGAATTTCTAGTGGGATAAGAGAAACCATAAAAGCCTCAAATTTTTCAGGTTGGAGTGCCTTACTCCTGTTATTATGCAGAAGGATCAGAAACCGGTTGTGGTGGAGCCTGTATAAACATAGGAAGAGCGGATGGTTCCTGCTTTGAGTTTGTTGTTCAGGTGTACAGCAAGAGGTAACACTATAGATCTGACATGTGATACTCCTTCTTCTGTTATAATAAGGTCATTACACATTGAGAATTCTGAGTTCTGTGGGGATTCTGGGAAGACTGAAATGAGAAAATCAGTGAAAGAATAAACAAGGCATATGCCAACGTACCTGGCAGGATTCAGTTTTGTTTTGTTTTTTTTTTCTGCAGGAATGATTAAAAGTGCCAATTACAGGTTGTTTGGCTTAGCAACAAGTGAGGGGGGAGCCTAGAAGGAATTTAGAATAGAAAAAGATTCTGTCCCAGAGATGCTGAAGATTTGCTTTAAGACTGTAGAAATGCTGGAGGCTTATGGAGGAGGAAAAAGACGAAATATTTTGAATATTCAGAAGAGCTTTGTGCCTGTGAAGTTGTTAAGCTGATGAATGCTCCATGGCTTGTGACACTTGCAACCCAACTCAAACACACTAGAAACTGTGTTGCTAGGATCCTTCTAGTTGGAGCCTACAGAAAAAGTCTGGCTGCTGTGTGTGCCACTCTCACTGCTGACTGACAAATTTATTGGGAGAGAAGCAGCAGCTCAGGCTCAAAATTAAGAAGGAATACAACAATTAACAGTCAGCCAGACTGGAAGACCTATCACTGTTTCCTCAGCTGTAGCCGAAACTCACAAGTGTCCTAGACTTTGCTGGGTATCAGCATCAGGAATGATAAAGGCTGGGAGCATCCTCATCCACAATGGCATCAGTTTTCAGATAAAGTTGCAGTCCAGGAGGGACCACTTATAGTTTCGTTCTAAAAAAAGGGGATCAAAAGGCCACAGCAGACTAAAGCATGTATGGAGATAGCAGTCAAGAAAGGGAGTTACTTACAGAAGGATGAGAGAAGCTGCATCACAAACAAGGAGAAGCCAGGCAGGAGGAAGAGATGTAAACACTGAATTCCAGGACGGTGCAGCAGCTCAATATTTAAGTCTGTGCTGAGGTCAGAGAGAACGAGGCAAGAGAAAAGCTCATGGTTTGGAAAAGATGAGATCATTGGTTACTGGCTCTGCCAGAGTCTGATCTAAAAACAGGTTGGGTCTGTGGTGTATACAAAAATGAGAGGTGACATTTTTCCCCCCACCCTGCTTTCCTGAGAAGAGGGAAGGCTGCAAAGTGAGAATACGTCAGGGCAGAGGTGACAATATATAGGGGCTGCAACTGGTGAGTGACATCTACCATGGTGGCAGGAGAGTAATGGAGGAGAAGAAATTCAGAATTGCAACAGTGGGACAGGGGAGCTGGGAAGGCGGGTGGAAGGACTGGAAGGTGGTGCAAAAGGAACAAAAGATGAGGAATTACCCTGAGGGATGTGAGAAGGAGTAAACAACATCCTGTGAGCACTGAAAAGCAGCAGCAGGCAGGGAGCTGCATTACTGAGATTTAGACTAATCTTACACTGAAAGGAAGTGACTGTGTGCTCTAGCTGCTCATAATACACATGTGTAAGCTTCAATCCTGCATGCATAAGCTTTTTCAGTGATAAGGAAATTAGTAGCAAATTAATTGGGAATTGGGAGCACTGTTCAGATTGGCTGGCAATCTATAAAGGGAAGATGGTCAAGTGCCATGGCTGAAAAGGAGCTTGAAACTCAGAGAAGGCTTGGGCACTTGACATTCAGGCTAGCTGAGATAGATAAAACATTGCAAGGTATTTGGCTGCAAAACAATCTATTTATCCTGAAACTGGCTTGTGTCACAGCAGCATCCCAGGGCAACACAATCTTGTAGCTGCATTTTTTCTGGATGCTGAGCTAAGCAAGCATTTCTCTGTCTGTTTATCTTACATAAGAAACTAATGTGAAGAGGATAAGGGTGCTGGGCATTTCTAGGGCTGGGCTAAGACTGAATTGTTGGTCTTGTCCCTCTGACAGTGACTGGTGTGGAAGGTGACAGCTGTCTGAAAGGTATCTCTGCCTTTTGGGGTAGCATGAATCTAGCATGAATCATGGCAGCTGTACTAATACAGGCAATTGTCTTCATAAACTAAAATTGAAAATGGGGTGTTCAGCAGACTTCTCTTGTCCAGATCTATGAAGGTTTGATTCCAAATGATGAGAGCAAACTGATCTTTGAAGGGGAAAAGAAATCTGAATGCGCATCAGAAAAGTTGATGCTGAAGCCCACTTCGTCTGCTGCAACTCACAGCTGCCCTCATGTGATGCCTCACTTCATGCTCAGCTCAGATACCTGTTATTTGTCTGCCTATGACCCCCTATGCTTAGGCACTTAAAAAAATCAAGCAGTAAAAGTGATTGCCTTGATTATAAACGTCATCCAGCTCAGATGTAAGTGGAATGGCTGAGCTGGGGCTGGTCCAGTACGTAAATGCTGGTGATTAACCACTGCAGGGAGCATTGCACAAGGTGCCCAGATCTCACTCTAGGCAGGTGTGGATTAATCCCCTGTGTATGGATTAGAGATTGTTGGAAGTGATGAGGACTTTGAGTCCCTTTCATAATGATAACCCTGAGTATGGGTTTATTTTCCTCTGGATTGCTTGATTCTGTATTGAACAACGTGGAGATATCCTGGTCTTGGTGGCAGAGTCTTTCTCTTCAGGCATACATTGACACTGGGGTTGGAGGTAGTAGTTCCCATCTGCCATGTTGGGGTTTAGCTTCTTGACAGCTGGATGCAGTGATCTGAGAGGTCTTCACCAATCATGACACTTCTGTGATTCTAGTGCCACTGTGTATCCTCTTGGCCCTGTGCTGAGAACACAGAAGCTCCCCAGCTTTCATTTTTATTTTATACACGTATATAATTTTTCCTGTTCAGAGGAGCTCAACACCAAAAAGCTTGGAGTTGGCTTAGGCAGCACACTGCAGTCATGAGCCACTATGCTGTTAGGTTCGGAATGAGCTGTCAACAATGTATTTTGACATACCAGAGGTCATGAAATATTTCTGAATATTTCATATTCAGCTATAGCAGCTGAAGAACCTACGCAACATCAGATAGAAAACCTCAAACAAGAATATGCTGTAGTGACAGTCCTGGGAGGAATTGAGGGTATAACGAATGTAATTGGTGCTTGTAGTGAGGGGAAGGATTTCTTTGATAAAAGGGACTAGAAACACACCCCAAATTTCCTATTTGCTTGCATTAGGATAGTGTTCCTAGGCTGTCCGGCACTTCTGTCATCTTTCTCTGAACCTTCTCAGGTTCTTAAAAATCCATCACAACCTGAGGTGATCAATGCTGCCTAGTGTCTGCTGCCTTCCTTCTCCCAGTCCTTTTGCAGCTTGGACACCTTGCCTGGGTGATGTGCTCAGCCCAAGAGCACTGGGTTGAGTGTGGGGACTCCAGCTCTCCTGCACACTCTGTGGCTGTTTGAAATCCTGCAAGATGACTTGGTTCAGCTTTAACACAGGCTTCCTAGGATGATAACTTTATTTTTATTGACAGAGTGTCACCTGTCATTGTGTTAACCATCTGCCTTGCTTGGTTATCTCTCACTCAAGTACCCAAGGATTCCTCTCTGGTCTTGAGAGGCTGTTTTGTCCTACACAAAAATAACCTGTATTTTCTGCAGATCCTGTGACCCCACCAAGAGCTCCCTTCCCACATCACTTATATATTATTCGAGCCATCTGTATAGCACTTGCTTCTTTTACTCTGAACTAGTGCCCTTCTGCATGACTCCTGTTGTGCCCTAAACGCTTTCCGAAAATCTAGTGTCACTCATGTATCTTTTAATTCACTGCCTCCTCCTAGCACATTGTTACTTAATTATGTTGTGAACCTTGTTACTTAAGGGCTTGAATATTGTCACTTCTTTAATTACTTCCTGCGTGTTACTGAAAATGAAGCTGCTTTTGCTTGTGGGTGCTTGAACTACCTGTTCCAAGAAGCAATTGCTTAAAGCACTGAGGAGCTGTTGTGTTCTTTGTGCCAGCTTACAGGTGAATTCCCCCATCTTCATTTTGTTTAAATAGTGCCACTTTTCTTTCAAAACTGCACACCCAGTTTTCTTTAGAGCCCTAATGATAAAGGTGCACCATGGAGTTATGAATGTATTACAACTCTTGGGGCTGTGGATTCACGCAGAGTTGATGGTATGATCTCCTGCACTAAGTTTTCCTTCTTAAGAGTTTTAAGCTTTATGAGTTAAATTCACAGGGATATTTATAATACTGCATTATTCCTCCAACCCTTTGACTTGAACTCACTTTTCTATGTAACTCGCAGCTGGGTATTGTAACATCCCATTTGCTTTTTAGCATTCCACCAAGTCTCTGTCATTCGTAGTGTATTAGCCATCATCCATTGCCAGGATTTCTAGTCCAACTTAATATCAGCCCATTTTGAGATATTTAAAGCTAGACTTGAAGGGAGAGAAGGAGGAGTGAAAGAAAAGAGAAAAAGAGCAGGTAGTAGAAATGCTAATGTCAAACCATCCTCCCTTATTGAAGAGTCTGCCTAAGATGTGACTAGATCAGTCTTTCTTGCTCCTATCTCCTCTGAAGCTGTGCAGGTTATGAGGAAATGTGATTTCTGGGCTTGGATTTGCCAGCTGGTTTATGTTTTTTCTTCTGCAATGAAAGCATGCAAGTTGGAGTCAGGCTGGTGAGGAAGGACCTTCAGTAATTCCCCACACTCCACCTTGCTGTGTAAACCTGCTAGGTTTTGGTCTAGGTGTTGCTCTGTGCCCCTGTTAGCTTGAAATGCTGTGCTGGAAGCATGGTTGCCATCTCCAGGGTGTGGAAAATGAGGGTGAAGTCTCCTGACCCATCCTGCCAGTCCTTCATGTCCTTCAGGCTGACCCTACCCTGAAGAAGGGGATGGTAGGCACTGCAAAGGGGCCAAGCCAGGGGAGGAAAACAAGGTTGGGCATCCTGGGGAACAGGTTAGTTTCCTCCTGGGGGGAAGGGGAGAGGCACATGCCATAGGCTGCCAGATTAAGCCAGTCCTTTGTTGTAGGGCTCTCCAGGGAAGAGGCTGATGGGACCTCCCACAGATTAATCTGGTTAAACTGTTCTTCAAGGGGCAGAGAATCTTTGTGTCAGCATTTGTGAGTTCAGACTTATGAAAGCTCTTCTGCAGCCAGCTGGGAGCTGGATAAATAGGGCAGATACTGTATAACATTATTCACCACTCTGTACAAACCTCCAAAAGCCAAAAAAGGGAGGCAAAAACAGTGGAGAAAAAGGACCAAAAGCTGTGTGTTTTAATTTGTCCATATGTGCATAGTGTCTTGTGCACTGGAGACAGCATGTGAGTTCCCACTGGTGCTTCTGGGATATTTTGCCCTGGAACTGGTTTCAGTTGGAAAATGCTGATTCAGTGAAATCAGCATAAATTTATTGTCATCCCTCCTTCCCCCTGGAAACAATGTGAATGTTTAAATCAGCTCAGCATGTTGCCTTTTGTTTTTGTATGGTAATGTAAAAGTCAACATGGTAATGGGTGATAGTCAAAACCCCTAGGTCAAAACAATGTACTTCAAACAAGTAGGAGCAAAATGTATTTTTGAATATATTGTTTCAGGCCACTGGAAATTAAGGAGATAAAGGCTTTTTATGGTGCACAGCAAGACTCTTGACTTCCAGCAGCCTATCCATGGTCTTAATGTCCAAATGAACACTCAGTAAGGTTGTTTGTTTCTCTTTTGTGCTTTTTTTTTTTTTTTTTTTTTTTTTTTTTTTGTTAACAGTTCAGTTTTGATAACAGCTGCAGGGCTGACAGCTCTGAAGTATGAACCTTAATGCATTTCTGCAACTCACATCTTTAAAGCTTGATGTGTACTGGCAATACCTCCTCTGTTTCTGAAGCTATGTTTTTATCTTTATATTTTTTCCTTCCAAAGCTTGTAGTGTTTCATCGGTAGACATGAACTACATCCCTCAAAGCACAAGTTTTAGCTGCGAGGGGGATGGTGGGGTCTGCAGTGCAGCTCATGTGGTTTTGCACATCTTGCTGGTTCTAAGCCCACCCCTCACACTGGCTTATATTGTGCTCAGGCTGACTGTGGAAGCCCACCCAGACTGTTCAGATGAGAAGAAGCAGTGCATGGCCAGGAAAGCAGAGCCTGGGCTGACACAGGAACATGTTGCAGCTGCCAGGGTTTGCAGGAGAAGTCAGAGCAACACCTATGGGGGACAGTGGCCTTTTGGACCCCTGTTCAACCCACCTGTCCCATACATTTGCTATGGCCTCAGCTGATTTTGGATAGGAGTCAGTCTGCAAGCTCATGTCAGAATAGGGACAATCCTTCAGGGAGCTAGGCAGGGATGAGTTCCCAAGGGAGGGGGGAGGACCATTCGTTCTCCTGCTCATCCTCCTACCACCCCTGCAAGAATTAAGGCAGGGGCACGAGTCACCTGCAGGGACAAGCCTGAGTCAGTCCAAGCCCATCTTCCTCTTTTGTATGTTGCTGGTTCTTGGAAAGGATGAGCAAGAGAGGGCCTGAGATGGGAACCAGGCAGAGCAAGTGGCTGCTGCCTTCCCCCTTCATCACGACTGAACATGCCAGTGGTTCTCTTTGGGCATAAGCAAATAAATATCTTGCCAGATATCTCAGCAGTGTAAGCTTGTTCTCAGAGTTGTGTCTGTCCCACCCCTGCTCCTCTATCCTCCCCGATACCCATTCAATGTGGGGCAACTGGGGGAAGCAGAGCACAAGTTCCTTTCCAGATCTGGAGCACTGCAAGGAGAAGTACAAGTAATGGAAATTTAAATGCAAATTTTTCTGAGTGGAGAAAAGGCCCCCATAAATCAGGAGTGACAGCAACACAAAGACACCATCAGGATGCGTTTGCACAATCAAGGGATGTTTCATATATCGGAGAGAACCAAGGCACAGCCTCTGCTCCTGAAATAAACCAAATCCATTCTTTTTCTCATCAGTGAAGCAGTCTGAAATTCCCTGTTTGAAGAGCAACAGAAAAGATATTTGAGTAAAATTTTATTCAGATGTGGCACGTTTTCTAATCTAGGCAGGAAAACATGTTTTAAAGGGTCAGTGAAAAACTAACAGTTCCTCTCTCCCTTACACATCCCGCAGCATGGATATATATTTTTGAATTTGTGTTTTTTTGTCTTTTGTTTGTTTGTTTTTAATCTAGATTTGATAATCTTCAAATAAATATTACCACTGCTGAGAACCTTCACAAATGACCCTCATAACATGATTGTGTAGTCTAGAAACAGGGTAACCTCATGGCAAAGAAAGCAGAAATGTTTGAGCAGAGATGCTGTCCACAGGACACCAGCAAAAGAAACCTGAGAGCACAGAAAGCTTTTTCCTAGGCTTGGACCTGCAACCACACAAAGCTGTTTCTCCAGCTGGGCGAGTTGGAGGTGCTGCTGTAGAAAGAGGTGAAATTTTCAGTCTGAAATCTGAAGTGGAAGAGCCAAGTGATTGAATTTGGTAAGCCCTGCCCTGGATTTTAGCTCGTCTCCACATCATGCTGTTACAACCACCTAATCAATCCAGCTTTTTCTATGGTAACTGATAAAACCCCTGTGTCTCTCTATCTTCTGTATTAGAGTTGAGAAAGGTCTGTCAGGCTTACCAACTGGCTTCCCTACTAAACAGCGTGTGTTGGGTGTTTTTTACTTCAATTTAAACAATCCTAAGGAGCCTGGCTCCCATGAGTGTGAGATCTCTGTCCCAGACCTGCTATGAGGTAGATTTTTTTGTGCAGTTTTCAGTGTGTGTGTCTCAGAATCAGGTTGAGGATGTTCAACGTTATCTCTGCGTTGCAGAAAATGTGATTGTGTATGTGCAAGTGGTCGGATAAATTGACTGTAACAAATCTGAGCTCTGCTTTTGACTGCAGCTCTGAGGTCTTGCCCACGTGTAGCATTGGGTTTCACTGGAAAGACTGAGGCAGTTGTCATCTTCTGTTCTTCACCCTATCCTGCTGCTGGAGGTCCCCTTCCAGCAAAGAGGGCTGCAGTGGTTTGCAGAGTGGTGCATTGAGATATGTAAATTGGTGTAGCACTCTGCTGACTGATGGAGTTATGGGCTATTCTTGTACAAATATAGAACCCTTTTAGAAAACAATTGGGTGGTAATAACTGGAGTTGTCCCAGTTTATATTTCCTCAGATTGAGTCCTTCTCTTCTGCTCTTCCAGCTGTAGAACTGTGGGTTATGCAGGCAGGCTTTATTGACATGAATTTGAATGGCTTAAAACTTAAAATTGAGTTATGAAGGTTCTGTGTTAATAAAACCTTTCCATCACATCACCACATGCTCCACAGCACATTAAAAAGCGTCTGCATTATGAAAGGCTTGGGGAATTCAGATTTGTTTTCCTGCAGCTGTTTTTCTGTCCCTGCCAGGGTCAGGTGCATAATTTGTCATCAGCCTCACTGTGCTGGAACCAGAAAGTACCATTTTTGTTTCTAAAAGATGACCCACGATAGCTTCTCCAATGCTATACTCTTTTTCCCTTTCCTTTAACTTTACTGTTTTTAGCCATTTCACAACTAGAAGGGGAGCAGAATCACTGTTAGAAGGTGGGTGACTCCTTTCTACAGAAGAATGATTCTCCATCCTTGTATTGCATACAGAAATGGCTTTGTTTCCCTAGGAATGGCATGCATTTCATGGCTTCCTACTCTCCTCTGTCCTAATTCCTTATCCCAGTCTTGTGCTGTGTCTCACCAGCCTGGTGGCGGCACTGCTCTGGGATGAGAAACAGAAGGAAAAAAATGACTCAGAGTGGTCATACAGCCACAGGGTGAAAAAGGGAATTTAGTTCCACTCTTCCCCCAGAGAAGCAGACAGACACTGCTCCCTGTTTATGTATTATGCAACAAATTAAATACTGATCCTCAAATGTGCTATGTGCTATTGAGAGTAGAGGTGTCCGAGATTTGGTGGGGTCTGGAAAGTGGAGCTGGAAAAGGTTGTCTGGCCCCACCTCAAATTCTCACGGTCTTCTCTGTGTTGGCACAAGTTCACAGTCTCTGTGCTGTGGGCTTGAAAGGTGGTTGCTTTACTCAGTGTCTGTGCATGCTGTGGGGGTTTGCTGACTTCAGTGGGGTTTTTTTGGACCTCAGTAGTAGTTGTTACAGGAGCTAAAGGATCCACAGCAGTTCTTGCTGCAGAGCACAGGGTTTCAGTGCAATGAGGATAGGGAATAATTATCTCTTATATTACTAATTTTTTAAAAAACTAGGGTTGATTGGAAGAAAGTAGGGTAATTCTCAAATATGTGAAGAAAAGACCTCAGGAGAAAGACTGAGTTTCCAAATAGACATGACTGGCTTAAAATAGAGGACTCTGACTATGTAAAAATAACATGTATCAAATGTGCCATCAAAAACTCTAGGTATGTTAAGAGAAGACATAAAACGCTAACAAAACCATCAAAACATCTGAACTTTTGTGCTGCCCTAATGAAAGACCTATATCAGCTGCTGATTGCCCTACATATGTGGCCTATACCCTTCTATATGTTACACATGCATTGGCATACTTCCTTTGAAAAGCTGCCATGCAGTAGCCTATAACAGGGCCAACACAAGTCTATCATTTCTTTTTTATGCCCCTTCAAACAAAATCCTGCAAAACAGCATCCAGGAAGTGGAAAGGCGTGTGAGGGAGAAGGTGTGACTGTTGATGGGGGAGGAAAGGATTGGGTGTATGTGTGTGTGGAGGTTTCACACCAGTGGTCCTAAAGCAAGGAGAGACAGACAGGATCAGCACAGAGCCTTGTGTGTGACAGCGCAGCCTGGCATGACATTCATCACTTGGAAATTTATGGCTTTATGAGGCTGAAAAGTACATTTGAAGGGTTGATAGAACTAATTACTCTAGAGAAGCGAGCTGGACTTAAATAAAAAATATTATAATAGGGGTCAAGGCGCACAAAATATTCATGCGAATTTGTGATTTTCCTCTGTACTCTCCTCCCCAGTCTTAGTGACAGGTGGGTGGGAAAGGTCCAGAGCAAGGGAACGAAAGCCTTATCAGCCTGGCACAGCATGCAGGCATTCAAGTAGGTGTCTGACTCCAGATCTGGCACCCTGTTGCTGCCCTGGCCCCTAGCTGCTCCCTGGCAAAGGTCCTTCAGCCTATGGGGCTGCAGGGCCTCGGCCACCTGGCTTGTTGGCTGCTGATTTTTTCATCCTCCCTGATGGCAGAGGGGCTGGGAATAGACCTGGCTTTAAGAACAGGCTGTTCTTTCCGGGAAAGTGATGGGAGCTCTTTTGCACTCATTTTTCGAGATTTACTGCAGGTCCTCAATGGCTGGCTCCTCCAGGAATGCTAAGTTTGTCTTTACTATCCTGACCTACGCTCTGTTTTTTCTGTTCCTTCCACTTGCTGCCATAAATAATGTGGAAGCTCTTTAAATGCAGTGAGGCTGAGTGGCAAAAGAAGCAAAGCATGCTGAAGAGGAGGCTGTGCTTTACATGCCATGGAGGTGCAGATGCCTCCTACTTCAGCCTCCAACCGAAGGAACAGGTACGGCAATTTCTTTTCCAGAAAACTGATGGTGCAGAGGAGTTTTCTCCTGTTCCAAAGAGGTGCTATGGCAGGACCATCCCTCTTTTCCACCCTGAGAAGTGGTGAATGCAGCTACATCAGGGAGAATATTTTGGCCCCATATCTGACTCAGGCCAAAATAGACAACATTCCTGCACAGCACAATGTGCCATGGGAATGTTCCTGTGCAACAATTCCTGGCAGCAAAACGAATGGATGCTTGAGGCACAGGTCACTGCAATGACTTCTCACCTCTCAGGACTGTCTTTGCCTCCTGAATGTCCTAGAAAACTTTTTCTAATTTTTTCTCATGTTCCTGTCATTGCTGAGTTGCCACAGGCAAGCTGAAGTGGGACAGGCCAAGGGCTGTGGACTACTAGTGCTTGGAGAAGAACAGATATGTGGGCAGCAGAGTATTAAGCTTGTAATTAGAGGAAGGGACTCAACTCCTAGCTTCTCCCTCCTGAATTTCCCTATTGGATACAAGGGTGTCCGATCCCACACGGTATGTGAATACATCAGAGACAGCTGTGAAAAGATTGTGTAAAGTAGATGTGAGCTTTAAGGCATTGCTAAATCTATTTGGAAAGGGATACACTGCAGATAAGGCAGAAGAGAATAAATTTGCAGAATGTGATGGGTCTGCCAATTGCAGGTATCCTTAGTCTAGTAGCAGCTGGTATGTTATCTCTGAGAAGAGCATGTGGAGCTACTGCTGGGCCCTTGACAGCAATTTATTGGGCATGAAGCATCCATCCTAATCCACAAAGAATAAATCTATCATGTTACCTGGTCACTGGTGCCCGCCCTTTGACAATGTCTCACCTTACTGAGCTGGTCAGGTTATCAATAACTTGGTGTCTCTTTGGCTTGGAAATCTACTGATCCAGAGGGTTTTGGAGGTGAAATGTCAGCATCATGGTGCAGTCATTCCCATGGTGGACCTTTGCGGGCTTTGTGACCCTACCTTAGCCCTGTCCTCTGGGGCACGGGGGGAAGGCTGGGTTTCATACTCTGTTCACCAACATTTTGTAATATCTATGTCCCAGGTAAACAATCATCTTTATTTCATCTTTATGGTAAAGTTGCTTTATTGCTATAAGGGAAGTAGAAAGTAGGCTGCTGGAAATGAGGTACTTAGGTGGGCAGTATTTAATCAGTGTATATACTGTGGAGGGGAGGGGGGATGTGCAAATCTGAGGGTAGCTGACTAATTGAGAAGGCAACAAAACCTGCATGGGACAATGGGAATAAAAACGATCCTTTGGTGCTCAGTAATTAATGTGACGGAAGACCGATGGCTGTGAGATAGGGAAGAGCAATCCAATAAAGGAGCAGCTCCTGCAGAGCTGCTACAGGAGCTGCCCCCCTACAAAATTGGGGGTGGTTGTTAAAAATCAAACCAAAACCTGTAGTCTCATAAAGACTTTGAGAAGACAAAGGGACATACTTGGCGTGGCGGGAAAGGATGGGGCAATGGGCTAAGCCGTAACTGGTAGGTCCAAACCAAAATGAGATTAATGTACAACCGTAGCTTCTGACTGGAAACTGTACAGGGAAAAATAAGTTAGGCTGTAAACAAGCGGAAGAGGCATATATTTCAAGAGTCTGTCAAAAACTCCAGAATAAATTGCATAAAGTCGAATCTGTATGAAAACAAATGGTTCACAGGAATACAAATGCTGTAATAACAATGTACTACTTGTCCTAAATCTGAAGAGAGGTGATGAATACAACAGGCAGGAAGATGCAAAAGAGGGAGCTGCACTGTGTCGTACTGGTGATGGAGATTTTTGTTAGTCTGTGACTTGAGCAACTTGTGTTGTAGGAACTGGCTTTTTTGGAACTGGTCATTCTTTAGTGGTATGTGTAAATCATTTGGGTTTACACAGCACACTTGTTTTTTAACTAGGAGCACCCTTGAAAGGTAGCAAATTCTTCAGCAGAATTGGAAAAAAGAAAGATGCACGAGTATCAAACTGGACCTAGTGTTAATCGAGCATAACTTTGCGCTGAATTTTATCTTGAGAGCCCAGTGAAGGGGTTTGTGGAAGATGGAGGTAGAAAGCATAGGTTTTTTGGTTCCAGCTTGTCTGTATGCTGTGCACGTGAACAGTCAGACTTCTCTGAATAGGTGGGGGGAGTGCTACATTTATTGTAATCTATAAGCAGTATGTTCCTTGCTGCTGTAAAGTGGAGCTTGGACACTTTTCCCATTGTTCTCAGGAAAGATTTATGGGAGAACCATTTCTCCCTCTGGGCTCTGTCCTCATCAAATGCAGTTGTAGTTGAGATGAGAATGCTCTTGGGTCAAAGACACTGGAGAACAAATTGGGAAACTCTTGCTCAGTTCCCAGCTGAACTCCATGTCTCCTATTTGCCCCTGGCTAAACCCACTCATTTCCCTGTGCTCTGGCTTGTGTGCACAGCAGAGATCATAATGCATCGTTAGCCTGTCCTGTTTGGTTAGATTAAAAACACTTTGGAGCAGGCAGCATGATTTACTGTGTGTTTATGTAACATTCTTCATAATTTGAATTTGATCTTGGCTAGTGACATCTAGGACTTGGGGAGATACTTCTTAAATAATTCTAATAATATTTTAATATTGATAATGCCTAGCATATTCACAGCATAACCCCCCTAAAACAGCACTCAACACTGCTGGCATCGTGGTGATTGAGCATGAGTCATGTTGGCTCTTTTCCCTGGCATAGTGCAATCTGTCAGCTATCCAGAAAGCTTGAGGGGTATAGTGAATATGTACTGCATGTCAGGAACACCTGGATTTTAATTCAGTCCCAGGCAGTGAATTACTGTGTCACTGGGTAATGTTTTGTCTAAAGACGACTCTGATCTTTGGCCATCTGATTTGAGGTTGTGGGAGCCAGATGCTGGAAGGTTTGTAGCTTCACAATTCTTGTTGGCTGTGTTAGAAATGAAAATTATTACTCCTGAAAAACAGAGTCTAAGAAGCTCATGCATTGGAGAACCTGAATTAGGGGTCACTTTGGAAAAAACCTGCTCTTCTGCTGCTTGCTTTCTTATCAATAACAAAGAGGAAGAATTTATGTAATTCAAAAGGTAGTTGCAGAAGTTAATGTGTTGTTTTGAAGGAAGCACGAGGTGGTTTAAATAATCTCATTTTCACTGCCTGGTCTTTGTTGCAGGACTAAAGAGGAGGAAAGGAAGAGACAGTGCAAATATGCAAGGGAGAGTACTGGCACATCTGCTCATCCACCACAGGGTCCCTTCTCCTCCTCAGATGAGAAACTTAAATAATGAGCATCCCTCCCACCCCGCATAAGTACCTCTGTCACATAGCCGTGTCAGGAGCTTTGTTTTCAGGAGACCATCCGTAACCCATTTACGTCCTCGAGGAGGTTCTTCTAGCAGCTGCTGTGAGACTACATGCTGGCTGGAGCTCTTAGCCTCCAGTTATCTGCTGAGACAGATTGACTTTGTCATTTGCAATCAGTCCTTCCGCCAGGCACGTGTCCTGCAGGCCATCGGTGCCAGTTCTTCCAGCATACCTTCTGGGAACCAGGGCAAAGGGGCCTGGAATGCATACAGCAACAAGCCTGTCAAAAAAACCCACAACAAAACAAAGAAAAACAATCCTCAAATCAAATGAAAAATCAGTGAGGGGAAAAATGTACATTCAAAGCAGGGGGTGGTGGTGGCGGCATCTTGAAACTCTGAAAATTATGAGTTTCATTTAATTACATTCAATACTGAATCAAATACCTGGAGCTCATACTTGGCTCTTTCTGTTATTGCCCTACATTTTGCTTAGACTGAATGCAATTTCTTCTGAGTGAACTTACTGAGTGCTCCCAACACTTCTGAATTAATCTTTATTTACTTTGCTGCAAAGCTTTGTCACTGCATGACTTTCTTTTCTATACTGAAGCACTTGTCAGAAAAGCCTGCTAAGCTAAGCACCAAGCACGTGATTTAGTGATGTTGTATCCACTGAAAACCTCGCCTAGCTGGGAGAAGGGAGAAAGGCCAGGTGGCTTTATCCCATCCTTCTGCCTCTCTAATTCAGAACTGCTATTGGAGAAAACTGCATGAGGAGCAACACGCTCAGTTCCACGTCCTTCACCAAGTGATGTGCTAGGGAACAGAACTGCCTTGGTGTCTGTAGAGAGCAGAGCCGCTGCACAGAAGGACGAGTGCTCCTTTTAAACTCTGAAAATTTCCATAATCCAACCTTTGCACTTTCATTGTCATTTCCACATTCCTGCAAGGCAAGGCAGCTTTTTATCAAAGGTGCCCTGAACTTGCTCCAGACATATCTGAGTCGTACTTTCATCCCTGTGAGCTCAGCTTGCACTCGTGTGACCTTTTCCAGAGGTGGGTGGGAAGCTGTGAAGAGTGGAAAAAGTGATCTGTAACATCTGAAAACTAGGATGGACTAGAAAGACAACAGTGATAAATAGAGAGATCAGTAGAAGGAAAAGAAGTAGGAGCAGGAAGAGAAGTGAGTGTTTGATAATGTTTTAGACCATTAGTGCTGGTGGGATTTCTTCTGACTGTTCTCCTATCCAGGGAAACAGTGTTTTATTTAAAGGCAGATGTTTCCACCATCCCTCTGTATTTACTGTAAAGTACTAGGGGGAAAAAAACCAACCCTCGAAAGCAACACCCAAAACCCATGTCTCTGTCTTCCATATGTCTATGCTGTAGTCCTGGAGAGGTGACCTCCAGTCCTCTAAACCTGAACAGTGACAGACAGTGGATGTACCCATTTCAGGAGATTCAGTGAAATATCTACTTTGTGCCCCACAGTCCAGTCCCCAAGGCTCACTGAGCCTGAAACCCACAATAAAAGGAAAAGCCCTACACCTGTAGAACATCAGAAAGGAAGATGAGAAAACATCACTTTACTAGGAAGGAGAAAGTTGTATTGGAAATGGAAGGAGTCATCCACACTTTTCTTTATTTTAGACTCTGGCACTTTGCAGCCAGCTTTGCACCTTCACAAATGCTTTGGTTTTTCTTGTTTGCTTTATGAGCTACTAGAGAGCTTGTCTGGTTGGCCTGAGGGGCAGAATGCAGCCTCAACAAAATCAGAGGGAGGCAGGGATTTCTTTGCTGTAGAAGGTCCCATAAAATGTTCTTGTGCATCCTTAAGGGTCTGCATGTCTTCCAAAATCTAGCCTTTTGTTCCTGGTTTCTGAAGACACAGTTATTTCTTGCTTTATGCTGTTTCATTCCAAACATTTAAGAATTACTTCCATTCGAGTGGGGGAAGGAGGGCTCTGTAGAGTGAGAGAGATACCAAGGCAGAAAAAAACCTGCAGAAAACCAGAAAACATAAGAGTATAGAGAGGGGAAAAAGAGATGCCTCCGATTTTTTAACTTCTCTTGCTTTCCCTGCCCTCCCAAATCCATTGTCAGTAGTTCTTCCCTTCATCCTTTCTTGATGTTTAGTGACACAGACACTGTTATTATAGTGCTATATTTATCTGGTGGGTATGTCTAGTGCACCCACTCAAGATAAGGACACCATTCAGATGTATCATGACATGAAGGCCAAAGGACTGTCTACTGCCAAACATAGCAAGACTTACATCAGTTTGAAAAGTGATAGGGAAAACTTAGATAACTTTGGATGGTATTTCTGGGAGGCAGGGCAGTGAAGCACAAAAGCAAAGAGGGAAAAGTTGGAGAGATTTTGATTTTTCCTTACAAAGCAATTTGTATTTTTACACTTTGGAAGGAAATATTCACCAAGTAAGCTTCATCACATCCAGACAAATCGGATCAAAAAGTCAACAAAAAAACCCCACTGTGGGCAATGCTGTGGTTTCAGAATGGTGACCAGACTCTCTGACTGGCCTTGTCACTTCCTTGGGTGTTCAATGTGTCCATGAGAGCATTCAGCATGATGGCATATCAGCATTCAGCTGCCCCATTCAAATTCAGTTTGTTACTGTGGAGCATATTGTTAATTCAAATCAATCCTGGGCTGTCAATGCCTTCCTACCTTCGCCCACCAAGTTCAAGTCTTTCCTAGAGCAGAGGTTGAACTCAGTGCAAAAACAAAGACTACCTTGTCTAAGGGCCCTACTTTGCCGTGTCTGTCAGTCAGAAATTCTGCCTTCACAGAGTGAAATCTCAATTAGCAGTGAGAGCTTTACCATTTTGATCTCAGTTTTGTTGTTCAGGGTTTTTCCTCTGATAGGCCTTCTCTGGTGCCTGTTACTCCTATGGCTCCATCTGCAACAGGAAACAGCTGCTGAACCTACCACTTTGACTAAAAAATCTTGGAGCAAAATTATTTCATCTGTCATATAGCATAATAAAATACCAATCTGCAGTCCTATCACCTCATGCTGTGACCTCTTCGAAGCTCCTGATGTGAAGCCAGGCCTTGTTTTGGATGGCGATTTTCAAGGCAGATGCCAAAACACTGCAGGAGGCACCATTTGGGAGTCAGCAGGAGGTGCAATTCCTCAAGTCAGTCCTCAACTGGTCCCACAGCATGGTGGAGTATTGCTTTGCTGGCAAGTAAGGCATGCAGCCACAGTTCCAGCCAGATGAGGAAATTAAAAATCTTTTTCTCTAGGAACAGTCATTGCTTCTAATACCCTGCTCAAGTTTCAACTTGGATAATTGCTTTCTTCTGACCTAAAAAAATATTATTGGGTGTTTTTTTTGTTTTTTTTTTCCTAGACACTATTGTTTTCATGCTTCATATAGTAAACAGCTTTATAGGAATTTTACACACTGTTAAATAGATGCTTTGTTGCACTCTTGAAAGCTAGATGTAATTTGGTCAGTATCAGTAGAAAAGCTCTGGGGCCCATCTGCTACATGCACGAGGTAATGATTAACTGCAGGGATGTGTAGTAGCATTGGTGAAGATGCATTTTATTTGTGAGATATTTGTATATTTAGACGTGAGGCCTGCACACCTTTTCTGAAGAAAACAATTGGGTTTTTTGAGAAGACCAAGGTAAATGCATGCAGGTGGTGCGACAGGAAGACAGCATTCTTGGAATAACTTATGCTGCCTTCAGGACTGGCAGGCTCTTTCATGGTCACAGCAGTAAAGAGCACCATAAAGAAGCCTTGCTTTGTTTCTGTAGCCTCTTGTTTGACTAGAGGCCCTTTGTGGCCTGTGAAGTCCCTATGTTAGGGCAGAGCTCTCTCTTGTTAGCTGCTTACGGAATATCTGAAGACTCTTTTCATTGTGTTAATACCTCTGTCTATATGCTCACAGTGTCCTAACCTCTATTGTACATTTTTTTCTGCTAAATGTTGTATTTCAATCTATTCGTTTTGGTTTTGCTGGACTTGAGAGTTTAATGGACACAACTCGCAAATCTGAGTAAATCATCATGGAAAGGGCTTTAAGAAATGAGAGATTTACTTCATTTGGTTTCTGTAATGTAAAAGCAACCCCAAACAAAACCCAGCCTTCCAAAAGTAATCTTTGTTTCTTGCCTAATGCTGCAGAGGGATATGAGATATAACTGACTTAGTTCTTTTTAGTATCTAAGCTAAACTTGAATTTGATGTTATGCAGCCAAAATCCTGTGTTGCATGGCACAGGACCTGCTCTCTGAGCAGTCTTGGGAAGTGGGATCGATCAGAAAGGCTGACCTATGGTGCTTTTTGTTGGTGTTTATCTGATTTAACACGGATACAACTGAGGCTTTTTCTTCTCTAATAAATTCATTCTTGATGGAAAGTCCCTTCCAAAGGGCAGAAACATAGAAGTATTGCCAAGCTCTTAAAATCTCTCTACTGCCTCCCTCTTCTGTAATTTGTTCTCCTGCCTCCCAGTAACAGCATCACAAGTCATGCAAGTCTTCCCTAGTGCCTCTCAAATCAATGTAGCAGACTTTGGCAGTCCTTTCCTTGGCAATATTGTCAAAGACTTGAAGACCTTAGCAATGTATGTGTCAGCTTTCTGAAGTTCAGGTGCTGTTGTTTTGTGAGAAGAGTGTATAAATGATGTGATGAAAGGAAACATACAGGACGTTACATGCCATAGGAAGACCTACACCATGTTGACCTTGAGGACTTGTGAGGAGGCTTTATAACCTGTCCTCTATATCTTGGCCACCATGAAATCCTAGCATTGCATTGCTGGGTATTGGCATTTAATTTCCAGTTGATACAGAACTCAAAAATCAGGTCAAAAAACACGGACTTTTTTCTGTAGTGTTGAAGCATTTCTTTGCCCTAAAAACGACAAAGAAGAAATGTTTCATCTGTTCCTCAATAGGATTTTTAAAGCTTTTTGTTCTTAAGGTTTTTGATTGTTTTGATCTATTTGAACACAAACACATTTTGAAATGTGTTTTCCTTTGAGTGAACCTCACGTGTTACATCCAACTTTTTCCAATGTGTTACCTTAGCAGATTGAGGCTGAAGAGGAAGAACCCTGTTGCTTCCATCAGCTTTTTTGTAGAAAAAAACCATGAAACTCCTAGGCATTACCATAGGATAGGGAAAAAAGTAGTGAAGGGAGATATGAAGAATTGGGGATGGGGTGTGTGGAAAGACTCACCTGTGAGGGCATCTGCAATAGCTGACAGTGGTGAGGAAGAGAAAATAAGCACTTCTTTCTCTGGATCTACTTATTCCTCTGACCTTTGCAACATAAATCACTCCTTCCATTATAAATGAAATATTAACTTTCCTGCTGCAGCTACAGCATCCTACCAGCTTCTTACAGGAGGGTCACAGAGCAGAGGACGAAATTAGGGAAGGACCACAGCAATGCTGTTAGCTCGTTTCAAACGGAGGGAGAGAAAATGTAATCACTGCCAACCAGAATCAGAGGATGCAGTCATTTAGCTGGGGGGTAGCATGGTGGGATGAGAGGGATGTGGAGAGGAGCCCGAAGGGGAAGCAGAGAGGAGTGGTCATGCAAATGTGATGTGTCACCTGCAGGGTGCCCACAGCTGTGCCTGCCTGGTTCTGGCTCTGAGGAGGAGGCCGTGAGTTGTGTGTGCATGGATGGCTGGTGTTTGGGGTGCATCACAAGGGGCTGTTTCCAGTTCAGTCACTGAACTGCCATCAGGCTCTTTTGTCTAGTTTGGGGCAGGAACAGGTGCTGCCATGACCATCCACACCACAGTGCCGGGTTTTTCTTCTTGCTGTAAGTGGTTGTAGTCAAGGAACTTCTACTATTAAACAGGTCTGAAATATTCAAGACCTGAATTGGCACAAGGCATATGCTAAGAGTGGTTTATAGGTAGTAACAGGATTGTCCTGCTTGTAAAACTTAAATGTTTTCTCTGCTGTTAGTAGCACCAGCCACTGGGGACCTCTTTGTGTCTCGTGTACCCTTACTCTTCAGTTAATGATGGAGGAAAGGAAGAGGAGGAGGGGGGACCCCAAAGTGTTTAATTTTGTTGTATTCTTGTCAGTAATAAAACTCTGAGGTTGAGGCTGATCCCAAGAATGTTAGGCAGCACCCAGATTTTCACATGCAAACATTCATATCTCCAATACAGTGAATCTTCTTGCTTCTGCTATTTGTTATTCAGGAACTGAGCCCCAAGAGTTTTCCTGTATCCTATCACTCGTTTCTAGCATCATCTTGCACTACGCATAGTCCTGTTATCAAGCCCTACTGCAACATGCTCACAGAAACCCCTGCACATCACCTTAACTCCCCTGTAACTTGTGGTTTTCTGCACTGGATCCATCCCAGATGGTTTGGGGTGGATGATTGTTGGTTCTTAGTGTATGTTGGTGTTGCACTTCCTTCTTGAGTCTCTTTCCCTCTCAGACTTGCCCTGTGCACTGGAAAACATGATACAGGGTCAACAGATATTTGGTGGCTGCTTTTGGTCAGCAGCTGGCCAGGCCCTACCTGGGGTATGGAGGGACAAGGATGGCATCCATCATCAAAGCAGTTTTACTGCCAAAGGCAGGCACTATCTATAGAACCACTACAAGGAGAGTAGATTTAGGTAAGATATTAGTAAGAAATTCTTTTCTTTGAGGTTGATGAGCCACTGGCATGGGTTGGCCAATTTATGGCTGATCATGGCCGCAGGTTGTGGCTGCCCCCTCCCTGGAAGCGTCCAAAGCCAAGTTGGATGGGGCTTGGAGTAACCTGGTATAGTGGGAGGTTTCCCTGCTCCTGGCAGAGGGCTTAGAACTAGATGATCTTTGTGGTCCCTTCCAACCCAAACCATTCTATAAAATGTGTTTTAGGTAAGATATAATTAACCTAGCTATGGATATTGGTGCCACAAGACAGTCCCTGAACCCATGAGCTTAAGAGGACTTCCATAAGGAGAAGGCAGGAAACCTTTCCCCTTTGTTGTTTTTCCTTTTTCATGAGTGCCATGACCCCTTCTTCTGCAAGGGCTTGAATCAACTGTATACTGTCATTATTAAGGAACAAACCCCCCTTTATGGGCAATTTATTGCATATTAGTTTGCTGCAGGTTTTCTGGTACCTTGCTCTGGAACATCTTGTGGTGGCCCAGAGAGAGGATTTGACCATGGGCACAGATGTCTGTGTTTCATTTTAGTTTCTAAAACCAATACCTTGCTGGGAAAGGTGATGGGAGTAGGGCCATGGGAAGGGAGAGCTGCGGGAGGAAGGGCTGTAGTACAGAAGAGCATGTGCATGGGTTCACTTGTAAATAGGAGTTTAAAACTTTGAAAGAAGTTAATTAATAATGAAACTTTTGACCGAATGATGCAGATTGTGAAGAGTGGCTTTGCCAGCAGGTGAAATTAATTACAGGCTCAGGCAGAGAGAAAAGAAGGGGGTGAAGGATGAGGAGTGGGGGAGGCATCACTGAAAGAAAGATGATAAACCTGGCTGCAGGCTGTTGCCGTGGTGACAGAGGCAGTTGCTGTGGTTGACAGCAGTGACACATTGAAGGCAGCAGGTACTTTTAATTACCCCCTCCACCAAAACAAGCAGGGAGCAACCCCTCCTGGCTTGGGGCAGGAGATGCTCTGTTTTTCTCCTCACACTTTCTTCCTCTTCGCTGCAGGTTGGAAGTGCCTTGTCAGGGTCCCTGCCTGCTCTGAAAGGAAAACCATGGGGCGGCAGCTTTTCCTAATGTCACTCTAATAGCCTGGGAGCAGCCAGTGATTCAGCAGTGTGCTTGGGAAGCCTGGCAAACTTTCAGAAAGCTGGTATCCAAAAAGCAGGGGGAGGAGAAATCAAGTGCAGCAGGCCACAGCTTTTTGAGAAAGATGATAAGGGCCTTATGCATTTGGCCCAAATTGCAACATTTTGGGGAGCACTCACCACAGCTGGCTAAATTTTGTGCTCTGATGCCCTAACAGCTGCCCAAAGGTACCATGGTCTGCATGATCTGGGAGGGGAGGTACTGCAAAGGGAGCATGGGAGCATCCCAACCACCCACATGCTGCTGCTAAAATGTGTGCACAAAAGTGTAGATCTGTACGAAACAAACCCCTGACTTTGAGCCCCTTTGCCTGAGTTTGGCTGCATAGTCAGAGAGCACTCCCTGCTTCTGAGTCTCTCATGTTACATCTTCTGTGTGTTTGCTGAAGAAGAAAAAAAAGGCTTTAAAACCAGTTTCTGCTTTTCATTTTTTATGTATTTAATTTCATCCAAAGCCCTGGCTCAGTCCATACCTCTCCTGTCTGCCTTATGCCCAGGGAGAAGGGACTTTTGCTTAAGCCTTTGGCTTAACCTGCACTGAAATTCTTTTAACCCCTCAAAGTGTCATTCAGCACTGATCCCTCTGTCACAGCTTCACTGCTGTGGCCTTTCCAGCAGCTGTCAAAGCACCTGCTACTGAGGCTGAGGCTGAAAGAGCTGGGAGTGCTCAGCGTGGGGAAGAGAAGGCTTATCTATGTGTATAGATAGTTGATGGGATGAGTAGAGGAGACAGACTGCTCAGTGCTGCCCAGGGACAGGGCAAGAGGCAATGAACACAGCATGAAACACTGGGTATCCCATTTAAACCTAAGAAAACACTTTTTCACTGTGTAAGTAGTCAAACACTGGAGCAGGTTACCTTGTGAGGTTCTGGTGCCTTTGTCCTTGAAGATGCTCAAGAACCAACTGGTGGTGACCCTGAGCAACTTCCTGTAGCTGATGATACTTTGAGCCAGGGGGTTTGGGTAAGATGACCTGAAGAGGTCTCTTCTGACCTCAGCCCTTCTGTGGTTCTATAGTTCTGCAAAATGTGACGCTGAACAGATTTTGAAAAGTCTGGAAGAGAATGGCACTCTGATGTGAAAAGTCCATGGCAGCTAATGGAAACCTCTCCAATTACTTCCCTGGGGTTTTGACCAGGTTGTTAAAGAAACATGCAAGAGAGAGAAAGGTGAAGTTGAACTTGTGTTGTGTAGATCTCTGAGGGCAAACATTTTACTTATGCCCTTTTGATATCTTACTCTCAGAAGAAGGCCTCTAGTTTTGAAGCCTGCACTGAGGGTGGACTCCACGTGCATTACTTTGTACAGCACTTGGGATTAATCTGGAGAGAGAGAGTGATAATGCACTCTTGAAATCACCTCATAGCACGATCGGCACGGTAGAGCTGGTGCCCTCCTCTTGTCTGATTTTGCAGCTGAAGGGAGCTCACTGAAAATCAGGTGAGGGGGAAGAGAAAGAATTAATAATCTTCTAGATCAGTTTGTGCAGGTTAGTCATGAATCACTGTCAGAGAACGAGCATGGAAGAGTTGCTCTGAACAAACCATACATGATGAATGTCTTTCAGAAGTGACCACAGATACAGACCACCATTTTGGATTAATTTCTGCGAGGACTGAAAATAAGTGCACTCAGTGAGTTGTATTTTAAATGAGTAATTTCTTGACTCTGTTATTTTAAAATAAATAAAAAATTAAAAAAAAAAAACCAACAAAACAAACCAAAGCAAAAAACTTTGTCTGAAAATGGAAGTAGAGCAGATATGTTTAAGTGAGGTGTATTTAAAATACCCAAGAATGATGGTTCTGGGAGAGGTTGAAGGTCCATTCTCGTTAGATCAACATTACTCCTTTGCAATGCAAATGATACCACAGAAACGTGCCTGTTGTTAGAGCTAAAACACTGCATGCAAGTGCTTGGGTAGGTGTGTCATAGGTCCAGAGGCTTTTTCAGGAGGAGAGGGATGGTGAAGAGGCAGGTTAGAGGACGTGGAGAGAGCACAGAGAAGGTCACACTAATACACCATTTTTACCCTCTTCTGTAATATACAAATGAAGTAGCACTTGATGAAATCAAAAGGCAACAAATTGAAAATAAATTGGAGGAAAAATTTTTTAATGTAAATTGTAATTAGCCAGCATAGCTCATGGCTGCCAACTATTATCAAAGCAGATATTTTACTAAGATTATCAACAAAGCATTCAAATGAATAAGCAAAGCATCTGCAGGGACACCAGTGTCGCTGAGAAAACAATTATAAGGGCTATCAATCCTCATGCTTTAGGGCATAAACTCATCACCAGCTGGGGTCAGAAACACAATTTCCCCCCATGGTTACTGAATAACTTAATTAGGCACATTGTGGAGTCCTATCCAGCACAGGTCACTGCTGGAAGCAGAATAACAGATTAGATGGACCGTTGACCTGCTCCAGTGTGGCAACTCGTTATTTCCAAGTTCCTTTCATAAGGGAAGACTTCTAGCCTTGTATTGTAAGCCCTTCCCAGAAGGGCAGTAGTGACTATCTGTACATGGAGCCAGCTGTCCATTTTGATCCCTAGATCATAAAGATATCTGAGAAACATGAGTATAGGCCACCATGGACCATCTCCTTCATGTGTTCTGAAGATTCAGTAAATCAGCTAGGGAAGGGACTTGGCAAACAAACAGGAGAGGAGTGAGCATATGTTTAACTAAGGGCAATGATTGACTTCTGTAGCTTGATTTGTATTTTTTGATCATAGGCCTTAATGCTGTCTCTATTTTCCCCTTTTCAAAAGAGTTTTGGCTTG
The DNA here is from genome assembly GCA_038090715.1 of Florisuga fusca. NCBI lineage: Eukaryota > Metazoa > Chordata > Aves > Apodiformes > Trochilidae > Florisuga > Florisuga fusca. Next base: position 7,560,067 of record JAAWXA010000003.1, read on the forward strand.
ACCAAGGAGGAGAGCAGTGAGGAACTGAGGCAGGAAACATAAATCTGTGGTAAATTTGCCTGCCAACAGTTATTTCTCTTAATCTTCCTTGTTTTGTCACTTCAAGCCTAAAGCAAGCTTGTCTCAGCCATGAGACTTTTACAGAAGTTTTCCTTGACTCTTTCTCACCTGGTTTGAGTGTGTCAGCATGATGGTGATTCTGCTAAACTGTGTCACCCTGGGGATGTACCAGCCATGTGAGGACATGGACTGCCTTTCTGACAGGTGTAAAATCTTGCAGGTAAGCAGACTTTCTTCTTGTTGTGATGGTGCCCCAGTCCAAGTGAGAAATTTTCACACATGCTTACCTTCAGCATGTGGGCAACACCTTCCCAGACATGTTGGCAAGAATGTCACTGGCAGTATGCTATCCTGTTGTAATATGGCAATGAATTAAATCTGTTAATGACCATGAAATACAGAACAGTTGCTCACCTTCCTGATCCTGTGCATAAACAGGGTTTTCCTGAAATAGACAGCTACAAGTTACATAGCTAATCCAGTGAAAAATGTATAAGGTTACAGCATCCAAGCAGGAGAGAACAGCAGCTCCCAGTGCATTTGGTTACTCTGTTGATGAGCAAGGGTACTGCTGGGTCCACAGGTAATGTGGAGTTCAGGATGCCCAAAAGGAGAAGAAACAAAATGTATGCCAAGAAGGGTCATGGGTATATCCAGTCTATGAATACATTAGCTGAGCTTCCTGATACCCTACAGAGAAGGTGACACGCAAAAAAGTTGTCACTTATAGTATAGGCAAGGCTTTGACACTCAGATATCTGAAGTCTCCATCTGTGACTGGTAGGTGCTGTTCAAGGCATGCCTGAAGATGCACTATGCCCTTAGCTGAACCAGTTGCTATGGGGTGAGGAGAAGTCATCCCTGCTGGGAGTCCCTGGAAGGATAGTGTTAACTCTGGGTAGGTTTGGATTGATTGGTGCTGAGCCAACACTTCCTTCCAAATCTATGTAAGAAGTCTCTGAGTCTACATCAATTACTTCACCTGTGGGGAAAACTAACTATAAAAGCCCCTTGCTTACTTGAGCAGCAGGAGTCTTTGATGCCAGGGATGCATGGAAGAAGCTTTTCTGGCCCTGCCTCTAACTCATTTTCAGAAGTATTGGAATATGTATCTATCTCACATTCTGCATTTCAAAGACAATGCTTATTAAACATGCTCTTGGGTTTCTGTTTGGCAGGTATTTGATGATTTCATCTTCATCTTCTTTGCCATGGAAATGGTCTTAAAGATGGTGGCCTTGGGGATCTTTGGCAAGAAGTGTTACCTTGGTGATACTTGGAACCGCCTGGATTTCTTCATTGTCATGGCTGGGTAGGTCAATAGTTTCTGGGTTTATTTGTTCTGTGTTTGCTGGAGTCTTGCATGAAACAGAAATAATGTAACTGAGGGGAAAGTTTCCACTCTGGCACTACTCCAGTACATATGTCAAACTGAAATCAGACCTGCTGGGGTTAGTAGTCTGTGGAAGAAACAGTAGACAAGATAGCTTAGCTCCCTGGCTAAGGTTCAACCATCTATCTCACACAGCTTCAGTAGAGGGTGTTAGAACAGCTAGCCCAGAAACATTATCATTATTATTATTATTATTATTATTATTATTATTATTATTATTATTTTAAATGTCTGAGTGGAAGAGATGTGTAACCTTTAACAGAACCAAGCTTGCTTCTCTATTTCCAGCAGCATTGTTTCAAAGGTAGGAGTGTAATTTTTGTTACTCTGGGCTTTTGTCTTCCCATCGCACGGGCTTTACCCAGGGCATTATTGGTACAAGTTGACATTTCATTTTTTTCACTACAAAGTTGCTATGGTGAAGCTCTGATTTCACCTCTGCATGTATGAAGTGGAAAGCCTACCAGGATTTGCCTAGTATAACACAGGAAAATGTCCATCTCTGATACCACTGGGCATGTGCATTTTTTTGAATTTGTCTATTTTCAATTAGATTGCCTTGTAATATAATAATAGTTAAAAAAAAAGGTAAAACAAAAGATGTAATATTGATGTTCTTACAGCAAAGACGTGTGAATATTTTTTCATAGAGAAACCCCCACTCTCCCCTTCCTTCTCCCATCAAGGAGTTACTCACATTAATGCTCACCTGGAAGTGTACATTTTACTGACTGAGCCAGCAGTGAGTTTGAGCTCATATTGCAGAGTTTTCCCATGCAGTGTGCAGCAGCACTGTCTTTATATTTGCTTTTGACACAGTTCTACAGCACGACTCTGAAGTCATTCTCTCAGAGATTTTCAAAGTAATTTCATTTGGAAAAGTTTGAAGAGTGACTCTCAGCCCACTTGTTCATGAAAGGAGGACAGGCAGACGAAAGCTGGAGCTTTTTCTAAATTAACACAACATGCATGAGATGGGAAGACCTTTCTTGTGACTGAGCCTGCTGTGATTAATGGCCACTGATTTAAAGTGGCCCTGTGAGGGGACCACAAGGCTAAGTTAAGGCATTTGATGCATGGTGGTGAGAAAAGCCAGATCGTTGCATGTTCTCACCTGAGCTCCTGGTGGCAACATTACTGGTGGCTGGATGCAAGGAAAGCAAGACTCCATAGCAGCAGCCTTTGGGGAGGAAAAGAAAGAACAGGAATGTTTGAAAGAGGGACTTGGAGCCCACGATGCTCCTTCGTGTGGGTGATGGGCTACTTTATGCTGGAAAGAGGGCTCTTCTCCAGATTTGGCACAGGATCACTGTTGTGTGGGGTAAAAGGCTTGGGAACAGGGGGTCTTCCTCTGCCTGTTGTACCTTGCAAATGTGGTATTTGAGTGGTTCTGTCTGGAGAGATGAAGAAATCAATGGGGCACTGCTAAATGAAAGAGGGTGACCTCAAGTGCTTATTCCATGCAGGAAACAAGTAAAATCCATGCTACCTGGATGAGAAGGGAGTAAACCTCATTTGCATGTTTCCCTCTGTTGCCTCTGTTGTCAGAAATTTAAGTAAAAACAGAGTCTTTTGTGCATCTGACAGCAGTAGTAGGAAAAAAATCTCATATCTGAACTCCTTTCAATGCCAAGGAGACTTAGAATCAACTCCTAAGATATAAAATAATCAGTGTGGAGGTTTTTTCATTTCAGGCCCAAAACCGAAAGAAATCTGTTTCGTGATTTCTATACAATTGTTCTCATGAGGTGTCAGGCTGAAATGATAGTAATCTCATTAGAATATTTGATCTCTAAAGACTTCTGCTAAAGAAAGATTTTTCTATTTCATTATATAGAACTAATGACTATATAATGTATTTTGAGTTATAAAAGCTTGTGGTTATTAATTCATTATTCTTTGAAATTCATGAAAATTTTCTGCACTGCTTAAATCAAATCCAAGGCTTAAACTTACCCTTACATACAGGCTGTAGGTTTTTATTTAACCTCAAATTTAAGGCCTAAGCTTTATCCTACTTGGTCCCACACCTGGATCAGGGGTGGCTTCAGCTTGCTCTGGGTCCACATGTTGCCTTAGCCTTCTGACTAAGACAAGACATCCTGCATTAGCATGTTTTCTTCATGCCTGTGAATTAGATACTGATCAGAGGTTAATTAGTTTTATCTAAGGGCTTTCTCCTTTTCATGATTCTGGACTCTCATTGCCTGCAAGGCAGGTCATAAATTTACCTCTCAATAAAGCATCCATGATGTTGGCAAGTAATGCACTGTCTACAAGACATGCAACTCCTCTCAATTGCAAGAATAAGGACTGTTCTTCCCATTGCCTTCTCTTCCCTTCTGCCTTCCCAAATAAACACCAGCCAGGCAGCAAAGGTTGGAAAATTGTAGCATGGAATAGCAAAAAATGCAGGCAAAGGACTGTATTGTTGGGTGTTCCTGGGCAGCTGAGATACCTCCATCTGGCTGGCAGCATGACAGCGTGTTTTATCAGAGAGGATAATAACTATTTGCTGCTATTGCCCAAGATAGTGTTTTGGTTACATAAACCGTGTATTCAGGCATCCTTTTGTAGTCTTCTCCTCACTTTCTTGGAAATCCAGAAGCCATAGTTTCAGTCATCTGAATGGAAATGTGCCTCGTGTGCCCCTGTCCTCCTTGCCCTCGCTCCCCACGCAACAGAGCAGCTCAAGGAGGAAGACTCCATTGTCACTAAAAATGTTCAGTTTCCATGGCAATATGAGCTGACATCATCAGAACTTTCTCCCCTCTCACACACTCCGTCTCCCAGCCATGTTCATCACATTTTTGGTTTTTTTTTCAGAAAGGATTAGAAAAAACCAGAACAACACTCCTAAGTTAACAATCTCCTATGTTGTTCCCCTTGGAGTTGCTAAAATTGAGGGAGGTAGTTTGGGTTGAAGAATGATGATGTCCTTGAGCACACAAGCAGCTGGGGTTGCAGACTCAGCTTGCCAATGCTCCAGTTCCCAACTGCTCACTGGTGACAGGAAGGTTGCAGGTTCCCAGACATTTCAAGCTAAGTGTGCTCATCACCAGCTGTCCTGGTGGGACTCCCACTACCCCTGTGTTTGTGATTAGGTCTTGGCTGTCATGTTTGCTTTCTGGCAGTGCTGGGTGCATTTGGAGTTTGATCTGAAATAGCTTCAGAGAGGAGCTTCCTCAAGTTGGGAGTCTACTATCTTTTAGAAGATGAACACTAATGTATTGAAATGTGAACACTAATCGTATTGAAAATGTCATCCAGTGTGTATACATGTGTGAATCTAGAAGAAGAGTCACTTATTTCTGGATTAGCACTCATTAACTTTTAAATCCAGTTCTTTAGCTAAAAAAAGAGTGAGCAATTTCTCCTGCTCATTCTATGCTATGAGGCAGTGGTGTTCCTGTGGTTGGAGATGATGCCACTGTCCCTCTGGGAAGGACGATGCTCCCTTTACATGAAGGTCCCTTTACATGAGTCTTTCTTGAACGTCCCCATTCAGGGAGTGAATTCATGCAACTTTTGTGGGTTTTGGGGCATTAATTTCACTAAAGGAGTGGTTGTTCTGCCTCTTTTGAGCCAAGTGTTGTAATTAGCAATCTGTGGTGTGAATTATGTCTGTCTCCGACCTCTTCTGTGGCATCCCACCAACATGTTCTGGTACACAGTTTACTTGTGTAAATAGGTAGGTAGGTTAAGAGGTAGAAGGCTTCAGTTCATGGCTGGGGAGATGACGATGCTTACAAGTGTATGCCAAAAATGTGTTCAAAATCTTCCCTTAACTACTTTCTGCTTTGGAGTCCAATGGTTGAGGAGGGGCTCGTATATCTTTCAGAGAATGCCTCATCTTTACCTCACTCCATTATCACACTACAGCTTGCTATGTAGATCTCAAACTGTGGTCAAACCCCATCCTGACCTTGCCTTTGATGAGAGGAATGAGTGGTATATTTTGGCATCTTAAGATAAACTTGCAGTGGTTTTTAACATTTTTTAAATGTTGTAGACATCAGAACAAGACACAGGACTCTGCATAGCTGCTTCAGTAGTAATACTGTCTCTCTTTTTTACCTTGAAATTCCCTAGTTCCTACAGCCAAGCATTGCCGTAGCTCATTTTAATCAATCACAGCATCCCCCCTATCAGTTCATTGAGCTGCTTTCTCCACTGGCTCCAAGCTTGGTGGCTGGGACTATTTTCCTCTCAATCCCCGCTTCTGAAGTGGGAAAATCCCTTCCTATTAGTAGGAAGAGCAAACTTTGTTCCCAGATGTATGCTGTTCCATTTGTTCATACTGGAATACATATTATTTGCATTTCCAAAGCAGTTCATGCTGTTCCATATCGCTGACTTGTCTTCTTCATTTCTTTTCAGTTCTCCTAAAAATATGCTTCAACTGCGAAAACCATAAGTCTTTTTCTTTTTTCTTTTAAAATTTTCTGACAGGTTGTGATAAATAAATAAAGAACAGAATGGTAAGAATTGTGCATTACAGAAGTACATCTACTCACAAACAAGTCCCTTTTTACTGTTGCATGTGAAGTTTATTACTTTGCCAGTTTTTCTCCTGCTAATGTATGACATGATGATTTCATCATTCTAGCCATATCAACGTAATTACTTGTGTGAACCAGACTTGTAATCACACAAGAAATTAGAGCCACTTAATTTGATGATGTCTATTTTTCTTTAAACCTGTGTTGATGATGGTTAATTTTATTACCCACCTTTAATCTGTAATCTGTCAAAGATGCATATTGATGATTTCAATTCTGGACTGTGATCAGCATCAATCGAGTCAGCCTTTTGTGCTCACTGTGTTTCTAAAGTACTGGCACAACTTTAGATTTTCTCTGACCCTTTGAATCCTTTCCCAGTTTTCTGAGACTCATCAAAAAACATCAGTACTGGTCTAGATCTTTTCTGGTAATTCTGGTTTTAAAACTCTTCGATAGAAACTGTCCAAGCCCACTTATCTTAGAATCTCCCTATTTTGATAGGGATGACCTAAAATACTTGATCACCGCTGGAGCTGAAACTAGCTCATTACCATCTATGGTACACATACATCATCCAACCTTCCCCACAGGACTTCTTTTTTTAATTGAAGTTTTCTGGCTTTTTACAGTGTTCGTGACAATTTTGTTTTCTTGTTCCAGTGATTAACTTGTACCATTGTATGTGCTTGTTCAAGTCTCCAACAAATTTTCTGCAATTTCCATCTCCTAATTTATATTCATTGGTATCAACTTCCCCTCCCTTCCTATTGCATTGCTGCTTTTGCTTTCACTTATGCTGAACTATCTATCTAGCTAGTTCATCTTCTCTCTCTTGAAGCTTCTTGGATACCTGATAAATATTCCTGAGCACCATTTGTTTGTCATACACAGTTCATGAATTATAGTCTTTTTCCTGACCTGTCTGATGCAGGGCTGTGTCTATGTGCTTTCCACTTCACGAATATACTTGGTGGATTAGAGAAATCATATCTAGGACTGATGTCCTTACTTCATTTGTACATATCATATGTAATCAAGTAGTACTAGGTTTAAGTTCTATGATTAAAAAAAAAAAAAAAAAAAAAAAAAGATAAAGCACTTATTAGACAACCCTTGTATCTTCCATACTTAAATGCAATTTTCTTTGAGTGGGAAGGCATATCACTGTAAATGCTGGGAAACTGCAAGGAGATTTAGGTGTCCCTAATGCATGTTGTCCAATTCTTGCAGATGCATAAGGGCAGGGTTTTTCTCCTATGAATTACAGACCAATACCAAAAGAACTTGTCAGCCTCTTTTCTACTGTGAACTAGAAATACATAAGATCACCTTCATAGGGTGATAGGTAGTTTGGGTTGGAAAGGACCTTGAGGTATCCAGTCCTTGTTTCTTATCAAAGTTCAGTTCTGCTCCAATGGTTTGGAGAGATTAGGGAGGGGAGAGATTAGAGGCTCACAGCTGCTGTTAAAATTCATCAGTCTCATACCATTTTTGCCACTTCCTACACAGTCCAATCTTCTTGTCCAAGGGAGGGTCAACAACAAACTCAAGTTATGTTGCTCAGAGTTGTCCAGTCAAGTCTTGAAAACCGCCACAGAGAGTGCACCACCTCTCTGTGCCTCAGCCCCACTCCTGATTTATCTTTGTAGCTGGTCTGAACTTGCCTTCCCTGCTTGGTTTTATGTCTGTTGTGTCTTGTTCTCCTGTCATGCACCACTGTGTGTCTGGCTTCCTCTCCTTACTAATCTCTATATAGGTACCAAGGAGCTGCTGTTGAATCCCTCCAAAATTATCTCCTGTCCAGTTGAACAAGCTCCCATCTGTCAGCCTTTCCTCATAGGGCAAATGCTCCAGCCTCTCAGCATCTTGGTGACCTTCCACTGAACTTTTGCCGGTTTATCAACATCTTTCTTGTATTGGGAGGCCCAAAACTGAACGTGCTATTCTAGATGTAGTCTAGAAGTGAAAAAGTAAAGGGGGTAATCCCTTCCCTCATCTACTGGAAGCACTCCTGTTGGTGCAGCCTGGTATGCCATCAGCCTTCCTTGCATGGATCATGTGTTGCCTGCTCTCTCTCTGGACCCATAGGTCCTTTTCAGTAGAGCCAGCACCCACCAATCTTTAGGCAGTGGGTCATTACAGCACAGGTCCAGGACCTTGCATTTGTCTGCTGAATTTCATGAGGCTTCTGTCAGCTCACTTCTCTAACCAGCAGGAATTCTCTGCTTTATACAGCAGAAAATTAATCCATAAGTATTCACTTCCAATTTGTCACTGATTCTGTACTAAAAAATGCCATTTTGACAGTGTGTGCTACTCCCCCTCCCTTTCTGTCCACTCGAGTCTTCCTAGCTAGGCTAAAATCATTGATTTTATTATTCCTTTCATGCAGATCTTTCTACCAAGTTTTCTTAATGCTATTTAGGCTGTTTATGCTCATAAAGTGATCAATTCCTATTCTTTTTATTACTCAGGCCCCTGGCACTGGTGTACAGACGATACCATTTTTCTCCTCTTTACATCTTTTAGCATCTTGATTAGTTTCATTCTAGACATGGAAGCTCTATATACAGTTTAACTTTTTTCCTAATTTCATCACTTTCCCCTTTGGTCTTTCATTTAATAGTCTCCTGGCTGTTCTATCTCTCAGATCACTAAAAACTAGTTCTTCTAATGAAATGCTGGTTAATATTTATGCTTCTCCAGGGGTAGCCCTGTGCTCTGCAAGTCTCCTGCTCAGTGTGGCTGGCCAAGCCAGCACTTCATTAAAAGATTACTCTATCATCTCCTTTTCCTGTTGGGCAGGTTGGGCCACAGAGGAGCTCAGCTCATAGAATCACAGAAGAGTTTGGGTTGGAAGGGACCTCAAAGATCATCAAGTTACAGCACTCCTGCCATGGACAAGGACAACTCCCCCACTAGACCAGGTTGCTCAAAGCCCCATCTAGCCTTGAACACTTCCAGGGAGGGAGCAGCTACAACTTTTCTGTGGCCAACCTCTTCCAATGTCTCACCACCCTCACAGGAAAGAGTTTACTCCTAATATCTAATATAAATCTGCATTCTTTCAGTCTAAAATGGCTCCTCCTTGTTTTATCACTCCATGCCCCTGCAAAACATCTTCTTACAACTTTCCTGTAGCCACTTGAGGTACTGGAAGGCTGTTATAAGGTCTCCCAGGAGCCTTCTCTTCAACAACCCCAAGTCTCTCATCCTGCCTTAATAAGAGGAGCTCCAGCACACTGATCATCATCATGGTTTTCCTCTGGACTTACTCCAGTAGGTCTATGCCCTTCTTGTGTTGGGGGCTCCAGAGCTGGACACGTTACTGCAGATGGGGTCTCATGAGAGCAGAGTAGAGAGGGAGAATCACCTCCCTTGACCTCCTGGCCACACTTCTTTTGCTGCAGCCCAGGGTATGGTTGGCTTTCTGGGCTGCAAACACACATTGGCAGCTCATGTTGAGCTTTTCATCAACCAGCACCCCCAAGTCCTTTTCCTCAGGGCTGTTCTCAACCCATTTTTCACCCAGCCTGTATCTGTATCCATATGCAGGACCTTGCACTTGGCTTTGTTGAACTTCATGAGGTTGGTGTGGGACCACCTCTCAAGCCTGTCAAGGTCCCTCTGGATGGCATCCCTTCCCTCCAGTGTGTTGGCTGCCCCAGACAGCATGGTGTCATCAGTGAACTTGCTGAGATTGCACTCAATCCCACTGTCTGTGCCACCAACAAAGATGTTAAACAGTATCAAAAGACGGTAAGAACTGAAAGATGTTAATGGATGAGTATATACATTCATCAAACAAAGATGTTCCCAGGTGAATATTTCTTGTCCATTTTCTTCAGAAATTGTCTCTTATCTGTCACATGTCATGATAAGAAAAATAATTCATTTCACACATCATCATAGGTATATATTGTCCTGGAAGTTTGAAAACATTTTTTAGTTTGCTTTTTTAATATCGTTTCACTTATACTATGGTAGTACAGCTGTGATATCTTAATTTCTGTTCTAAAGCATCCTTTCCTTTCTGAGTAGATGTGTAGCCTTTGGAGAGGGTTTTCTAGCATCTTTGTACAGCTTTAGATTAGTAGCCCTTTAGATTGAAGAGAACATTTCTTCTTGCCCCTTCTGCCTTTTGGCTAGTTGCTTCTTCAGGAGTGAAGTGCTTCTTCAGCTTCCACATTTGGAGCCTGGGAAGTACTTGTGTTAACTGAGATGATGATGATTAGTAACAGTATCACCTTCTCTCTCTGACAGTTATCTAATATCCTTCATTTCTGCTTCCCCTAATTCCTTAGATATTGCACCCTTTCTTATATAAACCTGAGGTGATGCTGCTTCCCAAATCCATCCCAGCCTTTTTTCCAGCCCCGTTCCTGCCAGTGCTGTCCAGCCTCAATGTGTGTATGTCTAAGCAGCAACTCTCTCCTTACTTGGAAGCCACCAGTTTGCACTCACAGACCCAGAGTTATTTCCCTGTATTTCAAACCCAGAAAAGGGGGCTGGAGGCTTTCTGAAGGGTGAATTCACCAGCTGGTAACTCACCAGCACCACTGCCTTGAATTCCCGCCCAGCCCTGGGAAACAAAATTGGCACCTCACGATGCCCTTCCACGCCACAAAGATGCTGCTTAGTCTGAAACACACTGATTTGCCTTAATCTGGAAAGATGGGTAAGTGTGTTGCCAATCTTCTGCTTTCTCTTTGCTTTTAATTAACTATGGTCCTTCAGGGACCTGGCCAGCATTTGCATAGTTATGACTTTAAAATCTCAGGCCATTAAATACTTATTAGCAGCAGCATAAACAGCAGAATGCTCAGAAAATCCTAGTTAGCTAATCTTCGATGCCAAATGAAAGTTTCTATAAAATTATGGCAAGTTAAATAAAACTGTAATAAATACAGCAATTAGGTGTTTCAAGCAGTGATCAGATAAAGATGGAAACCAGCAAGCAGCAGGCTAAATACCATCTTAACTAAAGACAGAAATATCAGAATCACACGCACTCACTTTTTCCTCCTTAATGATACTAATTATTTCATTTGCTTTCTCCTAGTAAAACTATCCACAGATATGCACCATATTGAAATGAAAGGAGTCATCAAAACGAAATGAATCACACCAGAGAAGAATCAAAACAAGGAGGCAGTGATACCCTATGTGTTTGTTATGTGTAGTTCTCACTTATTGCCTCTGATTTTTTTTCTTTCCTAAAAGCTTATTCCCTACCACACAAATTCTTAGCTTAAAGGAAAAAAAAAAAAAAAAAGCAACACCAGCAGGTTTGCAGGACCAACCTGCAGACGCCCCTTTTTTTTTCTTTTTCTTTTTTCTACTAAGCAATGAATTACAGAGCTCAGAGCCCTGTGCTTAGACTCCTGGTTTTCAAAAGTGAGGCCCTGTCGCTCATCTTCAGTCATCTGAGCTTGGCAAGTCCCTCTGGTTTTCTTATCACAGTGTGAAAACCTGCTTATGTCTTTTCATATCATGTCTCTGAAACTATTAAGAAACTGTGATGTTTTCTCTTCATACACAGTTTGGAGAGAAAACTGAGTGTTCAGGAGTGTGAAACAATCACATTTATGACAGCAAGGGACCTGTCTCACAGGATCTGGAAGCTTTCGCTTGGAGTGCAATTTAAAAAAAAGCAAGTAAAAAAACCAAAACAAAACAAGTTCCATACTGGTGAGGGGGGATGGTTGCAGGTTATTTCTTTTTAAAAAAGAATACTTAGAATCATAGCTCCAGAGCTGACTGTGTAATTACAAATTGATCTAACACTCCCTGAAGGAAAGTCTCACTTTTTACTGACAGAATTGTAGCATTTCTAATAATCATCTTTTTTTAAAAAGTGAGAAAAATGTAATTTTTTCATTCTTTGTTTTACTAGCAAGGACCTTATTTTTATTTCTTTTCCTTCTATCTTTCAGCTCCTATGTCAGCAGAGAGTTGTCTTTTTGGAGCGTGATAAGCTCTAACTCTAAAAGAGATAAGTGGCACTACTTAGCTGAGTACACTGTGGTTTGCAGAGCAATTTAGAAGTCTACTGTGTAATGTCTGACCACATCCCATTTGACATTATTCCATCATTTCTGTGGTAGGCGTTGAAAACAGTTCAGCCCCATCTATCATGGGTACATTTTGGTGCCCAGGAGGCACCAAACTGGGCAAAATGTGTGCAAATGCCTGCATGACCTGCTCTTCCAAGCGTATGTCAAATGAGCTGAGAGCAGGTTCACTGCTGGTAGCTGCTCACGAGCCCTGTATCCCCTGCACGATGGAGCAGCCCATGTCCATATAGCAAAATATGAGGTTCAAACAGTCAGTCGGGAGCCAGAGCATCCATGGAGACAACATTTTTTAAAGAGGAATCCACAGCCCTGATGTGCCTGAAGGGCTGTGCCTGCTTAGCACACCCCATGGGGGTTGGTACCCTGTGCTGCCTGAAGCCCCTGCCTCTTCCCAGTGCAACAGTGAAGGTTGTGCAGCTGTGAGTAAGCAAAGGGAATGGGGGCATGGGATGTAGCATAACTCTCTGAGCAGGGAAAAAGGAGTACCTAGAGAGAGTTTAAAATTTCTGCCATATCCCCTGGGACCTTTGGTGTGGGAAGTAGGGATGTGGCTCCAGATATAGTCAAAAGCACGGGCATGGTGAAGAAATCTTTAAAAATAGGTCCCACCTGGCAGCCCTGTAGTCCTGGAATGACAAGGAGAGTGTGCTTTATGTTTTTCTCTCAACTGGTACAGTGTGTCCTATAGCTGTAGACCTGGGGTGGAAGCAGAAGACCTTCTCTCTGGCCCAGCACCTGGTCAGGCCTTCTCCGGATCTCCTGGCTCTGATTCTGGTGTCTCCAGATGGGCTTGTGAGAGATTAGATTAATCCCTAACAGGTTCCTGCCTGCTTACAGCTCTCCTTATGTACAAGCCAGGGCACATCCAGTTTTAGCAAGGGCAGGCAGAAGTTGTCCTCAATGCCACTTGTGCCCCACACAGTGGCTGTACAGCTGTGTGCTCTTCCTCCTGCCTCCTTGGTGTTGATCCAGCACTGATAGTCCCTGATAACCCAGCTGTCACAGGCAAGTGGATTTTTCTGCTTGCCCTCCCTTTTTTGCACAGCACAGATTCAGCTACAAGAGTCCCTGGGAGGAACCTGGCAAGCCACATACTCCAATTCCTCTGCCCTCTGCTACATCTCTGTCCAGAGAGGGCTGGGGCTGGGTGGATCAGAGACTGGGTCCTCAGGATTGCCTTTCGTTGTGAATGGCTCAATATAAGAGGGGACATATGGGACCTTTGGAGGGGACCTTTGCAGTGTCTGGTGAGAGGACCAGCTTTGCTCCTTCTTTGCATTGTGGCTGCAGTCTTTGAAGACAAAGCAGAGGCAGTGAGACATCCCTCTCATCCTGGTGTGTACTACGAAGGTTGGAAGATTCAGGGGAAATCAGTCTCCCACCCTCACCCCACAGACTGCAGGTGGTAAATTGGAGCTGTAGGATGGCTCATGGGGCTCCTATATCCAGGGGGATGGACACCTTGTTAAATGGAGATACTTCAACTTTTGGTGCCAATACCTGAATTTAAAATTCAGGCAGAGAAAACTGGCAGACTTAGTCTTGTGTTTTCCCTATGACTCCCATATTTTTTATCTCTGAAGTGGCAGAAATTTCAATTTGTGGAATTTGGCCAAATCAAGGAACCATGGACAGGAAAGCATATTCTTGTAGACAGAAGACATGTTATCTCTCATCCCGTCATGGTATTGGGTACACATTATGCTTAGGCTCCTGAGCAGAAAGCAACAAAATAATCTCCTGCCTCAGACATCCTAGGTGCTCATAAGATGTGAAGACCTAATAAAAGTCCACAGGCAGGAAAATCCTCATTTTGCACTGACTCTTAGCAAGCCTGAAATTGCAGCTAGGAAGTCACAGCCACAGAGTTTCTGGCTTCAATGCCAAACCCAAATTTCTTTGACAAAGAAATATGAATTTATTAGAATGCAGTTAATTAGATTTCAATTGAATGACCCTATTAGAGAAAGGGCATTAGGCAGCTTTTGAGTTTGACAAAAGCATGCTGGCTTTTGTCATAAGGGAAATACTGCCTTGGTATTTTTCATTAATGCTTCCAGAATATACTTTAAATATTAGTTTTTGGCTGCTAATTTTCAGCAAATAGAAGCTCAGTAGCTAAGATTAGGAAAGTTAATAAGTATTTAATAAAGGTATAAGGAGATGTAAATATGAAGAGGTAAATGATAATGTTTGAACTGTTTTAATCATAGATTTCATTGAATATAATTGCGAGAAATCTAGCCAGACTCTGCGTATGTTTGTTATCTTGGATTACATGTACAGCAAGATAAAATCTGAATTTTCTGGGCTCCTTATATGGCTCTTATATTCTTGCCATGTCTATTCTAAATAATTTAGTTTTTATTACTCCATCCTGCTGGTCAGCCTGGCAGAGAGCTATGCTGACCATGCATTTCTGCTGTTGCTGGGCATTGAAGATCACTCTTCTGAGTTTCATTGCTGCTGGTTTGTGGTGTGTGCCAAGACAGATCTAAGCTCACAGGTGCAGAGGAGCAAAAGAAGTGCCAAGCTGTAGCTGGCAAAACTCCTTGCTGGTGTTGAGAACCCGTGGGCAGTGAAGGTTTGTGATGCTGGTGGTTTGCATGCCTTCTTGTTCCAGTGTGCTCCCTGTCTGCTCCAGTGGCTTGGCAGGGGATGGATGGAGACCAAACCAGGTGCTCTCTGGACAACAGGGTCAATGTCCTAACAAATTGCTTGCTTGTTCCTCATGCTAGCTTGTCCTCATCTCTGTTAAACTCAAAATCTCTTGTGTGTTCAGCTGGACAGACTTATCAGGGCATAGGCTAATGTTTATCAGCAAGGCTGACTAAGGAGGACGAGGCAGCAGGAAAATCAGTAAGGAAAGGGATAAAAGGAATAAGGAGGAAGACGCAAGTGCAAAGAAAGAATTGGTAAGGGAAATGAAATACATGAATCAAAATGAAAAAGATTAAGGAAGAAAAGGTGAGGGATAAACAGAAAACCTGTAAGTTGAAGAAAACTGAGAGGTGGAAATGTTGAAGGTAGGCATGAGTTCAGAGGGATAGTAGGGAGGAGCTGGGACACCCTGCAAGTGGGGAAGGGGGGAAGAGCTCAAGCAGAGAGGTGTTCCCTGCCAGGCATCCCCCTTGTCTCTACAGGATGAACCCCATGGTGCTAAACCCAAGACTCCTTGTCCTATTTCCCATCCTGTCAGCATTCCTGCCATACATCAGTCTCGAGCTGCACCGTGCATTCGTCAGCCCCCTCTCCTCCCAGAAGAGTTTCACATGGAAAGTTTTGAAGAAGAAAATCTCTAGCGAGGGAAGAAAAATTACTGTATAAATTCAATTATCTTGACAGCTCAGTGCTCAAATTCCATCACAGATCAGGACTCTCTCTCTGATCTAGCATAGTTCCAGCTTCCTAACCTGCCCCTGCACTCACCCACCCACACCAGAGGACGCAAAATACTTTAGCACTGCCAGAAATGATCTATTGCTTCCCATGGGAGAGCTGCATTCCCCCCTGCCCTGTCACGATAAGGGGAAAGGGCATCTTGAAACCAGGGCAAGCTTTTCTTCCATATCCCAAGCTCTGAGTGCCCCTGAGCCTTAGAGAAACTAAGGCTTTTACCAACAAAACGTCCTTCAAGAAGCCAATAAAGGGTCAGCTTAGATGAAAGGTGGTCAGATCATGGGAGCTAGCCTTGTGCATGGCACCGAGCTGCCACAAAGCAAAGACAAGGAGCCTGGGAAGCTTCTGGAGTTTAGCAAGGAGGCAATTGGTTTGTACTAGCTTTCATGTTTTCCTGCTTTTGGTTTATGAACACTCAGCAAACACATGGATCCCTGGATTGCTGATGTGATAAAAGATGCAGTTGTGTGCAGGAGGGTTGTGTGCCTGGCTGAGAGTGCAAATAAGCACTGTGCACCTTATTCACCATCACAAGATCTTGAGACTCACTTAGGAAAATGTAAAACTCTTGACAGAAATCTCCTGCCAGTTTCTGGCTGACCACTTGTGAGGAGTCCTTTTGACTTTCCATCAACCTGTCACCATCTTCCAACGTGACAGCTCAAACCTAGAGGGAGTGAAGTGTCCAGGGTTTCCAGGCAGGTGGGGAGCAAAGCTGGCTGGAGAAAGATAAGAGCAAAAGCAGCTGGGCTGGCAATTCCTGAAATGCTGCAGATGCCCAGAGACTCCAACAGGGTTGCCTGGAGATTCCATTTCATTAGAGTAAGAAGGCAACATTTAGAATCAATCATTTTTACTGACACAGATACTATTTTTTGGGTTTTTGTTTTTTTCTTTTTCTGTTAATCTCTGGAGTTTCGTCCTGGACTGCTCACCTGCACTCTGTTGTGGTATTGTCATGCAATACCTTATGCAAAGAGAAGCATGAATATAATCTGATGCTAAAGCTGTCCCCAGAAACGAAAAAGCAAGAGTGAGCAACCCTAATGCAAAAGTGCACTGGAATCATGTTGGTTTGGATATGATTTGAGTGATGGCTACAATAGGCATAACTCATCCCCAGGGATTTAAGCATCCTGGATGTGTCTCTGTTGTTACTGCCAAGACCAGGAGGCTTCAGGAAGAACCATAGGCAGAAGGGGTCTGTTAAGCAAGCTGAAGCCCTGGGGCCTGCTAAGGCTGAGCTCATTTTTGTTAGAAGTTGCTCTCTGCAAAATTTAACAGTTGCCCTGCTCTGACCCATCCTTGGGAACAGCTTGCTGTTTTCATTTGCAGATTGATTCACTGTTCAGTTGGTTTAGGGTTTTTTTTCCAGCTAAACTGGAACATAATCGCAATGAATCTGTGGCCACCAAGGGCTGTAGGAAGCTGGCTCCCTGGCTTTCTGATCTTCACAATTGCAGCTAGGGTAGCATTCATTTTGCTTTGAAAGGACCCACACCCACTACTTTGACAATTATTAATTTTCTATTGACACACAAACTGTTGCTACATAGATGGGAAAGTCACTCCAGCTAGGAGAGGGCAGTTTCATGCACCTTGCTAAGGTTACTCCCATTGCAATGCCAAAACTTTTCTGGTTTGTAAACAGGGTTTCTGTTTTTAAATGAATTTTGCATGGCTAAATCTGAGAAAAGGTGTCACCTCTGTCCACTGATTTTATCTAAGTTCTAGCCCTGTGCTATTAACCAGTGCTGTTTCTGTAAAGACTGTAGTGTTCTTCAGGACTTCTCATTCATTTGCTTGCGTTTAAAAAATACCACTTTTTGAAATGAGATGTATTTTTGAGCTATTTGCTTATTTACATCTGACAGAGTATGTTTCATGTTGTTCTGCTACTGCTCAAAAATAGGGGGTTTTGTTGTTGTTTTTGTTGTGGTCTGGCCTCAGCACACTGCTCTTGGGGACATGGCTTTTTTAGGAGAGGAAAGGAAGTTCCTCCAAGCTTGGAGATGTTTATACTTCTGTGCATATACCCACCCCTTATAACAGGCTGCTGCATAGGGACTCCTTCAGTCGTGAAGCTGCCTTTACCTGTCAAGTCCCTGTGCTATGAAGAGATGTTTACCCATGTCCTGGGAGCAATACAGCTACATCCATACAGTGCTTTGCCTGTAACCATAGTTCCTAAGTTTCAGCAGGTCTGCCTGACTCTGAAACAACAACATGCTGATGAGGACATTTGGCTTTATACTTTTGGAGCAAGGTTGATCAGTGCTTTCTCAAGTCCCTTTGCACTGTGCTAGCATGTCCTTTGTGTGATAACCTGTAGTCATGTCTGTGCATTTCTAGCCATGTGAGTTCTCCCTCCTTTCACAGCCACTTCCCAAATTTCATCTGGCTGAATCTGAATCCCAAGCCTCCGCCTACTACTAATGCTTTCTGTAGGCTATCTAAGTATTGCTACTTGGTTTGGACTGATGGTTTTTTGGGTTGCATTTTTTGGGGCTGTGTGTGTGAATATTTTGATTATCTGCATGAAATACTTCCTCTCTCCTTCTGCACTCATTGTATGTGGAAGTGACAGCTCCAGGGAGGTAAATGAATGCCACTGCATTTCAGAGAAAAGAATTATTTCATGCAATTACCCTAAAAGTGCATGAGAGAACAGAGTGAAAGGAATGAGGGAGAGAAAGAAAAGAGAGCATGAGAGAGAATAATCACAACACTTCAACAGGTTTACCCAATTATGTTTGAAAATCTATCACTCTGACAAGTCCCCTTTATGAAAAGTGTAGACAGATAACTAGGCGTTTCCTTTTCAAGGTCCTTTTGAGTGAAGAGGGTGATCAATAGAAGGACCAGTCCATTTCATTCAAATTTTGCTCAAGACCTCTCTCTGATTTTTCTTATAAATGGGCTGTACACCATTTCCCTTTCAACATCTCCCTTACACTCTCTGATTTGCTCCTCAATGTCTCATGGGCCATGGGCTTTGGTGAACTTTAGGTTACTGGACTAGTGACTTGTGGGTCTTTATATAAATTATAAAGTTTTTTTGTTTAAAAATTGTGCAGGAGCAAATGGCCATGTCCCCTGATCCCTCCCCATCTCTTGAGCATGTTGAAAGACCAAGGAAAAGGGAGCTTTTTGTAGCTTCTTTATTCACATCTGAGAAGAGATTCAGGAGAAGCAGTTTCTGTCCTGACAGTGCTGCAGTTTTACTTGCCAGCTTTGTCACCCTCTTGATCCTTTGTCACCCTCTGCACATCAGGGTCACCCTGGGGAAGCTGATAACAGTAGCCCATATCTTCCTGGAGGCCTCATGCACCTATGTTCACTGAAACATGCAAAATATTTTGAGGTTCTCTGGTAGAAATTGCTGGCCAGGTAAATGGTTAGTATAATCCACCACACAGTTTCTCACTGTGCTTTTCAGGAGGCAAAAGAGCTGCTGGATATTTGCCATACAGGGTGAGGATGGGAGCACTAGGCTAAGGCATGTTGGGGCATTGCCTTAGTCAGAGCTATTTGCACGTTGAGGTTATTTAGGGAGCATGCTGTTGAGTTAGGAAAGCTAAAGTCTGGCATATGTCCTAAAATTAGCTTTTTCCACTTTTGGTTGGTGTCAAAAAGGAGCGATTCACAGCTATGGGAGAAGCCTTCCCACTTCGCTGAAGCCATTACTGCTTTATGTAGAGTTTGCTTCTTATGTGAGGTAAAACAGCTGAAGCTGCCTCCAGGGACCTCATCCTGCACTCTGAGATGAGGGGAGCATGAAGAGTTCCCTGCTATGCTGCAGGTAACACTCAGCAAAACCAGACACACAATCCCCCTCCTCCTGGCCCTGCGGGAAATGTCCACCCCATGTGCATGCTCCTTGCTGGGGAATCTGTGTGCATCTCCTTCCCCTCCTGACAGATTGCAGCAGGTAAGTGTTACCACAGCTCCTGGCCTGCAGCCACGTGGCAGACTCTCCCTGCTCACTGCCTTGCTGTGGACAAGATGAGTTTTCTCCCAGAGGAGCCATGGGCTCTGGTCCTGCTTTTGGATAGCTCCTGGACGTTTCAGCTTTGCTGAAGCTTCATCATTCAAGCTTCATCCTGTGAGTTCCAGAAACACTTCAATGAAGAAACGATGACTTTGTGTCTCAAACCAAAATTTTGGATTGGTTTAAACTTTCTTTTTTTTTCTCTCTCTCTCCCCTTCTGCAGGATGGTGGAGTACTCCCTGGATCTCCAAAACATTAACTTATCTGCAATCCGTACTGTCCGTGTCCTGAGACCCCTGAAAGCTATCAACCGTGTGCCTAGTAAGTCATACTTCACTCTCACACCTGTTCAGCTTGGGCTGTAGGAAGTAGGTGACCTGTAAGGCTGTGTGGAGTGATGTTCTTCAGGTGGGGTTCAGGTGCAAACTGAGAAGATGATGCTGCACAGTGTGTCCAGGCTTTTCCCCATCATGAGGCCAAGAAGTATTGTCAAATGGGAAAAAAACCTACACTCTCCCAGCATATTGGCCCTGGTCATCCTTTGTGCAAGACCATGCTGTGATGGCTCAGGAGCTGAAGCTGAATAATGTGCAATAAAGGAAAAGGATTTTTCTTGATCTTACTAAAGGATATCCCAGGTTGGATGCTGTCTATAACCTCATAAAAGGGGGATGTGTGTGAGATCTGGAGAGGGATGAGCTGGGGGAAGGTGGGAGAATTGGTTTGCTCAGGGTTTCACACATCCTTCTTAGATCCTCTGATCTGAAAAATTTTCACGCTGTTACAGCTTAGGGGTGTGTAGCACTGGCAATTTTCTATCCCTCTCCCCCTCACCCTGTGTTTTATACTTCCTCTTTTGTGCTGACTGTCCCCGCTCTGAGCTGGTGTCTATGAGCCAGGCTGAGCACCTCTAGGCATGGGGCTGCTTGTGAACATGGATGTGTCAGCAGCTGAACTGCTGCTCACTGGTGCCTTTCAGGTCTGAGACACAATCCCCACCTCATGTCTACATGCAAACCAGAGAAGAGCTGCAGCCCTGGGACATATGCCAGGCACATGTGATGCTCCTAGAGTGTGGAGGTGGTCCCTCCATGACCTTCACTTTCTCCTTTCCTAGAGGAGGGGGACAAGACCAGACTCTTCACTGGGCTTTCCAGTTTTATTTATTGCTGCTGAACTGTTTCTTCCCTTTCTTTGCCTCTCTCTCTCTTTTTTTTTTTTTTTTTTTTTTTTTTTTTTCTTTCTTTCTTTTTCTTTTTTTTTCTTTCTTTTTCTTTCTTTTTCTTTCTTTTTTCTTTCTTTCTTTTTTTCTTTTTCTTTCTTTCTTTTTTTTTCTTTTTCTTTTTTCTTTCTTTCTTTTTCCTTTCTTTCTTTTTTTTTCTTTTTCTTTTTTCTTTCTTTCTTTTTTCTTTCTTTCTTTTTTTCTTTTTTTTTCTTTCTTTCTTTTTTTTCTCTTTTTTTCTTTTTTTTCTTTCTTTCTTTTTTTTTTCTCTTTTTTTTTCTTTTTTTTCTTTCTTTCTTTTTTTCTCTTTTTTTTTCTTTTTTTTTCTTTCTTTCTTTTTTTTTCTCTTCTTTTTTCTATTTTTTCTTTTTTCTTTTTTCTCTTTTTTCCTTTTTCTTTTCTTTTTTCTCATTTTTTCTCATTTTTTCTTTTTTTTTTCTCTTTTTCTCTTTTTCTCATTCTCTTTTTCTCCTTTTCTCTTTCTCTCTTTCTCTTTCTCTCTTTCTCTCTTTCTCTCCAATTTTTTTACTGTAAGGGTGACAGAGCCCTGGAACAGGCTGCCCAGGGGGGTTGTGGAGTCTCCTTCACTGGAGACATTCAAAACCCGCCTGGACACGTTCCTGTGCGATGTGCTCTAGGTGGCCCTGCTCTGGCAGGGGGGGTTGGACTAGATGATCTTTCGAGGTCCCTTCCAACCCCTAGGATTCTATGATTCTATGATCTGGGATAGCTGGAGTTGCCCCTCGCCCCCACCATCAGGAGCTGCCCACAGGAGGAGTGGTGTGAGCAGCATCAGAACTGGCCCACCAGGGATGTGCTCCATGCATCCATGAGGAGGCACTAGGGATGCATTTAATCATCTAATCTGACCTTTGCAGGTCACAGGCCCTTGAATTTCTCCTGGCTGTCCTGGTTGTGATGCTGCCTGTCTGCTCCTTTGATCAGTATGAAGTTGTACCTGTATAAAATTGTTGCTGTTTTTATTTCCACTCTGTGGTTAAACCTTTGTTTCTTTCTCGCTACATAAATCTGTGTTTATATGCCCAGAACATCTGGAAAGAAAGACATCCTGCCATTAATTAAAAAAATATAAAAAAATCAGATTCCTTGGGAGAGGAAGCACTGACTTGAGGGCAGAAAACTGGCAAAGAGGCTGTAAACAAAGGCTTGTGATAAATGGGAATGAGCTGCGTTGGAAGAAGGTGCCTAGTGGGGTACAGCAAATGTAATTCACGGGACCTTTGTCCACAAATATTTTTTAATGTCTTTTTAAAGTTCTTTATTACTGATCTGAGGCAAAAAGAAAGTCTATTAATGATGTGTACTGATGGAGGAGTTGCCAGTGATAGCAAAGAGATAGGGGAATAACATAGTGGGAGGCAGAGAGACATTGAGGTCTAGGTGAGAGCATGAAATATTTGAGAAGGGGCAAGGGAATTTATCCCAAAGGCAGATATTTGGACATGATCAGAAAGCTGTGATGGTACAATGTAGCCTAATGTTTGCAGGTGGCCTTTTCAAAGGCTCCCATGAGGGCACCCAAGTAGGGACTGATTTTCACAGAGGAGTCTGACTGTGTGGGCTGAATAATGGCAGTTTATTATCAGGAGAATGGACAAAGTGAGAGGAACCTGAGTGATTACTGCATGAGCAGAAGAGAGCTGGAGTGCCTGGGTAGATTATTTAGTACCTGAAGAACTGTAATTCTCTAATAATCAGCTAGTGTTTGAAAAGTCCACATAGTGAAGTGAGAAATTTCTGGAGAAGTTAAGCAAAAAAAAAAAAAAAAAAAAAAAAAAAAAAAAAAAAAAAAAAGCAGTGATGCCAGAAAATTAGGAGGGAGGAAATACAGAATGACTCTAAGGAAACAGTAGCAATATGGTAAAGCAAAAAGTATCACCTATTAAATAACCTTATTTTATATTCTTAACAGTTAGGCAAGGCTGAAGTTTAGACGCCTCAAAGTGAACAAAAATTCTGAATTCTGCTTACCTGTGTTCTTTCTAAAACACTGCTGAAAGCCCTTCCTTACAGTGAGACTTGAAACAACATCTCACAAGAAGCCAACAAATGCTATTTGTCTGTGTCATACTCACTAGATGGAGTGTAAAGTATGCATAGACTCTTCTACCTGAATCATGATAGACAAAGTAAAGGCCACCCTGTGTAACCAAAAGGTGGCAAATGTCCATTAAAGGACTTCTCTACCCAGTCCATAATTAGACTATAAACCTCACTGCTGTGGGAAATCTTTCCAGCCTCAAATCAAGAGGCTGTGTGTAAGTAAAGAAATTAAAATGGGGTTGTCCAAAGCATGAAAGCTCCTGTGGAGACACTTCTAGGCTTCAGACCTCCTAGCCTTCAGGGTTAAAGGTGATCTTTAGCTACTGATCATCAGCAGCTGATTGTGTTTCTTGCAGTTCTCAGCAGGTTGTTATACTGTCCATTTTGGATTTCAATTCTGGATGAAAAAGTCTTGGTTCTGCCCCACCTGATCACTCCTCCATTTGCGTGTCACCTTTGGATTGTATTGGAGAAAACATGAAGCACCCAAGTCTTGTCAGACATATCACACAATTATTTGTATTCCTCCTTATCTCTTGCACTCCTGAACACAGACCCAAGAATGCTGCCTTTTGGGGTTTTGATTGAAAATATATGAAACAAGAAATTGGAACTTGTTCTGGTCCTATTACCACACGATTCAATTCCATGGCAGTGAGCTGGTGTGACAAGCCCTGAGGGTCATAAAACAAGTGCAAAAGGGGAAAAAACACCTTCCAGGTCCCTGTCAGAGGTAGCTGATTGCTGCTTTGGGCATGTGCTTGTCCTGGTCGCAGGGTGAAATCCCACAGCCATTTGTTGTTATCATCCTTTGGAGATTGTGTGGCAGTTGCTATGTGAAATGATGCTGTCTCTGCTGCCTATTTCATCCTTTCTCATGGTAAGGCACAATATTTAGGGGCAGGCTGGTTTTGTTTTATTTGTGCCCTCCTTTGAGCAGGGAGTCTGTAGACATTGCTGATCATTTGAATTTCACTTCTGTTGTTAAGTTTTGGGGGTTTTTTTGTTTGTTTCATTGGTCTTTTTACATTGGAACAGAAAATGTTCCTTCAGGTTACTCTTTTTCATTGCATGGGTCTTATGTAAAGAAGAATCCTTGCATTGTGTTTGACGTCTTCCAGATTCAACTTAAAATTCAGTAACTGATTCAGCATTTGGAAGCAGATTACTTCAGCTGAGCACACTGTAGAGAAGTGAAGGAGTCTGTTGCAGAGTGTTGCATAGCAACTTTATTGAATGGAGAGTGTATGCATGTGCTAATACTTGGCACGTAAGTGCAGTAATACTTATGTGGTCGTATAGGCATTAGAAATACAATGTTATATTCGTATTACTAGCTGTGTAGGAAATAGAATTTCAGATTTGTGGGAAGTTCTGCTCTTTTGAAATGTGTTTATTTTCTCAGAACAGGAATAAGCATTTCCCATCCACTTTACTATGGTTTTATTTTGCCTAATATGAAGTTTGGTTGGTATATAAACTTGCTTGGTTTGGCTTTTTGATTTGTGTCCTACGCTTTCTTCTGACAAAGAGGTTTAAGAACCAGAAGGCCTCAACCATATCATTCTAGAAATGTTGAGATATAACATTTTGACTTTATAACAATGCTTTCCTCTTCTCTTTTTCTCCTTTTCTTTTTTCAAAACTGATGTTTTATTAACTATCACAATACTGAAATGTTTCCATTTAATGAAATAGTGGTTTTTTGCTGTTAAAAGCACAGTGTAGGCAAATCTGGTCTAGCTCTACTTTTCTTTATTAGTTACTGTTATGATAGTACCATGGGTCCAAATAGACAGGAGTTTTCTACTTTTCTTCTACAGATCTCAAAGATATAAACCAAAGATATATCTCAAAGATATAAAGGCTTGCTAGCTTAATTTTTCTCATGTTTTAGAAAAGGTAAGCAAGATCCAGTGAGTGTCACAACTGGCATCTCCCAACTCTTAGCCCTGCATTCAGCTCACTGGACCAAAGCACCAACACAGAAACAGTCTGAAGCAGCTGAATCCTGGGCTGGGAAAAGCAGATGTTCTGTATTTATATGCCTGCCTTAAATCTCTATTCCATGCTGAAAAACCTGCATTTGGTGCAGTAACAATGCCTAAGATGAAGTGGTCTGGCTATGAACCCCACATTTGGCACAGGGGAAAAGTGATGACATTTACTTCTCTAAATGTGTTTTTGAAGAACTAATTTCACTGATGAGCGTGTGTGAAATTAGCTTCTGACTGAGATATATTATACTTTAAAACAGTCTCATTTACAGCTAGATCAGGCAAAAAGCAAGCACATCTGACAGCCACAGTCCCGCCTTAGCAGCTGGAAATGCAAAAGGATTATGAGATTCCTCTTGTAAGACCTCTCCTTCTCCCAGGGTCTTTGCTTCAGATACCTAAGTCATTGGGAAAGAGGACTGTCACTTGCTTGTTCTCTTCAAGGGCTGAGACCCTTTCAAAAATGTTCCCTTCCATTTGACTCTTTCAGAAGTGAGGTGAAAACTGAAACTTAGATATTGTTGTATTTTCCAAATATTTAAACTTACCCCATTCACAGTTCTTCATATAAGCTGCTCTGTAAATATTTATTATCACATCTCAATGACACACAAACCATACTTACATGTATGTGTATGCACAGATTTATCCACAGTCCTGAACACATTAGTACAGGGGTAAGGGTGATGTTCTCTTGCAGCATGCATATACCAAAGTCAAGAAAGAGGTTCAAAAGCCCTCTTTGTTCCCTGATCAGGCTACATGTGCATTCAAAAAGTAATTCTCTGTTGCGGGCAGGTGGGCAGTGAAAGGATGGAGAAATGACAACAGGAGATGGACTCGACCACATTGAGTTTGGTCTGTATCCTCCCTTCCCAACCCAATCTCCTAGCCAAGCAGAGGGAAGTACTGAAGAGACAAGTGTGATTTATGCCTGGTGGAGGCATAAAAGGATGGACCAGGCCATTAAGGAATGTCTTTCCTCAGAGAGGGAGGCAGATCTGAGATGCAAGTGTAACTCAGAGCTGCTCTTTACTGTATGTTCATCTCTTTATCCTGTCAGCTGAGCCCTGACTCAGGTGTGTGCAGGATACAGGGGAACAGGGTGTGGGGGAGCAGGGCTGAGTGAGGATTGATAGAGAGAAGAGCAGAAGAGGAACAGGGTTTGAAGGAGAAATGCACAGCAAGCAAGTGGCAGGCTGTGCGGGGCTGATGTACCTCTATGTGTAGGAAGATACAGAGAAAGTGGGAGTGGTGGGAGGGAGAGAACCGAACTGAAACAAGGGCAAGGACTAGTATAGCAAAAATCTATTGACTCTCAGATAAATACTCTGGATGGGTTTGCAAATCAGTGCTTCTCTGGGGCTTTTTAACAAACTGAGTGGGCTGTAACAGACCAACATCTCAAAGTGCTGGAGGAAGTCTTCCCTCTCTGAAGACAGGCTCCAATTGTATTTGTTGTCTGATGTCAGTGCTGTTTTTCATGTGTGTTACTTGGTGTGCAACACTTGTCATGTGCTTAAATGGGTAATCAAAGTAAATTTGAGAGAAAAAAACCTAAAGACAAAACCAAAATTATATCCCCATGTCAGTGTAGTATCACGTCAGGGAGCTGGGAATCACTGAAGTGCAGGAAATGTAGACATGGTAATGCTTTGTTTTGTGCTATACATTGCTGAGTCCCCTTTTTTGTGGTCACAGATCATGGGAGAAAATAATCTTCGCCTTTCTGAACCTGTCTTCCCTATTTCACTGTTATTATAAAGAAGTATTCAGAAGTAACAAATTGTATGCCTGAAGGTTGTCAGATGGGTTTAAAACCATGAGATTTGAAAAAGGAAAAGGAAAAATATCACAGGGTATTTTTGCTTTTTCCCTGCTTTTCAGACCTTTAGACCTGTGACTCATATCCTGTAGTCCTCTTCCCCCCTCCCCTGCCCCTGTGACAGTGTAGAATAGAAGCAACTTCAATTTTTCACTGTGATGGGAGATTGTCAAGTCATAGCAAGATTTCATGCCTTAAGGTTTGTGCCACACATCCCAAGATAAAAATCACAAGAGTTAGCAACCACACTTCAGAGTTTGTATTACTGGAAGTAAGGCAAGCCTGGAAAACAAAACAATACAAAAACCCAGCAGTTTAAAAAAACAGTCTTACAGAAACATGAACTGGAATCTGTGTTTCTCCCTTCTCCTCTAGGGGAACCTGCATAGCCAGAATTTAAAAAATCCCCAGCACCTCACAGCTCGCATTGTGGCAATTCTGCTGCTTGTTCAAACAAGCCCAGCTTCCAGTGTAACACAGCACACTGGAAACCTCAGCCACATATTTTGCTGCCTAAATGGGAGCTGAGCTGTTTTGCGAAATCTTTCCCATGGGACCTATCAAGCCATGGATACCATGGTAATGTGAGCAATAATGACAGCGTATTATGGGGTGAAATATAATGTCATATTACACTAATGCAAATTACACTTTGCGTGTGTGTGGGCAAGGCAATTTACAACCACAACCTTAAATTTCTCATTCTTTATGTATTTCAGGCCCGATTCTCCTCTTTGCACACATTTCACCTAATGTCACATCACTGCCTGCAGTAGAAAGAAACATGATTCATGTTAGTGACAGCAAGAGGAAATTAGCTTCCTAAAATCTTAACGAGAAGTTGCATTAACACAGTTTTACATAATATTTTTCATTATTCTGTCCTACTTACGCAGCACTAGAAGTATGTAAAGAACCTAGGGGTATTTATGGAATAGAGGCAAGTGGCTCACAGCCACGGCACTGGATTTACCTTTTGTCCCCAGCGTTGGGTGACTCCTGTGATTCTGAAAGTAAAGCTGGTGCTGTATTTTTTAATAGAGTTTTCACTGAAAGTGAATGCAGTCATCCTTGCAGTGATAAATGGGGGAAAAATGATGATCAGTGAATGAACAACAGTAGCAGGTGGTAGTAGGTGTTGCTTATTAGATGTTCAGTATTAGAAAAAAGAACAGAATGACAGCAATCCCCCAGAGAAACACCTCTCTAAGAAATCATCTGACACTTGGCGTCACTCTCCAAGGCAAAGTTACTTAAACAGCCCAAAGCTTATAAGGGGTTAATGGGACAAGAGAGTGAAGAAGGGGGCTTCTGCTCAGACCTTGGCCTGTTTCCATTTCTGTTCATGTCACAGATTATGTGGCTAGCAACTGTGCTATGGTGGCACATACTGGAAGTGAGTGCCTCTGGTAAATGATCTTTCTGTCACTATCCATGGACCTTAGCTGGGTTTACAGCATCCCTAATAAAGGTGCAGCCTGATGCAAAGCTGTCTCCTTCTTTTAGGATCCCAGCAAAGCTTGGACCAGGCCCCCCTTTTTTCAGGAAAAGTCAGCATTTAAGTTTCAAGGTAAACGCTCTGGATTTTGCCCTCATTCTTGAGGCCATTGTAACCCTGAGGTCAGGTCTACAATTAGGAGGCCTTACTGCTAAGCTTGCTTCTTCAAAGTACTTGGCACCTCCAGCTGTCATAGCTCTGGTTTCTGGTCCCTCTGTAAGGCTAATGAGGCCCCAGCTCAGCAGGGAGGAATTATTTTGTGTACTGGTTCTTGTGCATTTTGGAGAAAGCTGCAAAATAGGAGAACTTGGAACTGCTGCTTAGACCACCTGTCTTCTCTGAAAGACTTGGAAAGAGTAACTATAGTCTGAGCCTTCAAGCCATGCTTCATTTTTGGTGTTTTTTATGAGAAGATAATTTTTATTTATGAGAAGATAATTTTTATAGAATCATAGAACATCAGGTTGGAAGTAACCTCAAGGATCATCTGGTCCAACCCTTCTAATATAGTTGTTTATATGATATGTCCCAGCAACCCATCAAGCTGAGAATTAAAACTTTCCAAGGTGGGGTAATCCATCACTTCCCCTGGGAGATCACTTCAGTGTCTGACTGTCCTCATAGTGAAAAATTGTCCTCTTGTGTTCAAATGGAATCTCCCCAGGAACAACGTTTGCCCATTGCCCCTTGTCTTGTCCATGTGACTCCTTGTGAATAGCAAGTTCCATCTCTAAGTCTTCTCAAGGCTGAGCAAGCAGAGTCTTCTCAGCCTCTCCTCATATGACAGGTGCTCCTGTCCTCCCTTTTCCTTGATCTTAGTTTATATCTCTCACATTATTCTTTAATGTTTGGTTTTTGTTTTTATTTTCTTTCAACATCTTGATATTCTCTTTAAAAAAAATCCTTTATGAGCAGATGCTCATTACCCTGTGGCATAAAGTTGGCCTGCTTCTATGTAGGATTTATTCCAGCGAAGAAATGTAGCAATAACTACTTACAGTGTGAGCCAGGCCAGGCCTCCATGGGGCTTGTTGCTATATACCATGCAGAAAGGAATTGTAATTTTCAAGCTTGCTGACAGTTCTCTATGGTAAGTCTCACTAGGAGGGGCCTATTTTACCTTGATGTGCATCTGCCATTTGATGGGCAGATAGGAAGGAAAGCTCTGAGGGATTCAGAATATGGAGATTCAGCCACAGCTCTGTCACTTGCAACTCTTTGGTGGTGTACTGAGAGTCATGACTATGCAGCACGTGTTCATTTCCTCATCTTCCCCCCAAAGAAAGCATCATGTCTTGGGTTTCATTTGCACTCTCTTTTTGGTGGTTATGTTAGCTGAGTGTGTGTTAGGAGGTGGTGTAAGTAGTGTATTCTTTTTCCTCCTCCTTCCTTTTCTTTTTGATGCTTGTGTTGCCCTGACGTGATCCACCTAAGCATCTTGCTCTTGGAGTGAAAAACAATGAGGTCTGTTCTAGTCCCTGGCTCCCAAGGGAATTGTTCCTACAGCCTCAGAGCAAGTTTGAGAGTTCTTTCTCTTACATCAGTACACTTTAAACCTACTCTGGAGAGCTCTGTTGTCCCAGTGGGGTGAAGCTCTGACCAACAGCTTTTCCAAGAGCCTCAGTCTCTCTTTTGGCTACCTGAGGCTTAAGCTAAGGGGGTACTTTAAGGGTGAGGACTGAGCACAGTTAATGCTTGACTTGATTTAGTATTCGAAGGGAAGTCATCACACCGAGATCAGATCTCATGATACTGAGAAAATTAACAACAGCTTTTTTGTACAGGCTGAAGATTTATAAATGCTGGAAATGTCATGCTTTGATATTTTGTGTGGTCAAGCTGAGGAGTGAAAAAAAATTGTGTAATTGGAGTTTAGGTCATCAACACACGGAGTGGGATGAGGTGTCTGAGCCAGTCAGAGATGCTAGAAAGCTCTGCTTGTCAGCAAGGCAAGGATGGGGGGTTGGAGGAAGTTAGTGGTGCTCCTAAACTGTGGCTCACGCTGACAACCTGCAAGTGCAAAACCCCTCAACCCTAAACATAACCTACAAACTCACCGGGAACCTGACAGATCAATGGGAAGACTTTGCTTGCCTCTGAATGAGGTCAATGTTTCACATTTGTGTCTGGGGCAGCTTTTCCTTAGCAGTGGAGTTTGCTTAAGACCTCTTACTACCTCATGCTGTCAAGTGGACCTGTTTTTCCATAGGGTGCATTTAATCTGGGTCACGCCAGCCATCTGGATGTGCTCTCTCACATTGGCACAAAGCAGGGGGTGATGATTTGCACCGTGAACGAGGCTGCCTTTGCATCTCAAGGAGAAGGCATCTGGAACTGCACGCAGGGCTGTTCAGTTGAGCTCCTCTTGCTTACTTGTGTGCTTGCTGGAGAGGCCTCGGCTAGGAGGAGTTCAGCAAAGGGGAAAAGAGGAATCCGAGTGGTGAGGGAAACCGTGGGTTCAAATAACAATGAACTTGGCAGTGCCTCTACTGTTACGCGCACAGCTGATCGGTTTCTTTGCAGCAGCATGGCCCCACATTTTAGCTGATATAAATGAATGCCATGTGTGGAGTGACAGCTAAGCCTGGGATCAGCAAGAGACCAGTAAGGAAGGCCATAAGTTGGAGCACCAGCTTGCACAGTGCACATAAACTAAGATTATTTTAACTACAGAAATTGGCTGGGGAAAAAAAAAAAAAAAAAAGGTGTATCTCTGTGTGCTTTCTGTAGAAATACAATCTGTCTGCTGGAATGGTTCCTCAGTTCTAAAAATTCCTGTAAAAGGAGCATGCGCAAGAAAAATCCTGCCAACCCCGAGCTTGCTGGGTGGACTGCCATGTGTCCTGAGGCAGGGGAGGAAGGAAAGAAGGCATGCTTGGACAAGTGGCCTGGCTGAGAGACAGAATGATGCTTCAGTCTCTGTGCTCTGCAAAATGTCATGCCAGCTGCAGTCACAAGTGCTGATGGGGAAGGGGTTTGCTTTTACTCCATTTAAAATTACAATTGGTGGCTTGGCTCATGATGCAGATAAGCTGGGTGCTGGAGAATTGTGTTCTTTTCCATCTGTTTTTCTCCAAGCAAGGGAATGATTACCTCAAACCGCTATCTCCTTTTGACTCTGCATGCATCAGCTTTGTCCCTTACTGTAGAGGTGGGAAGGACTTAAAAATCCTCAGAGGTGGGTGAGGCATAAGAAACCAGTAAGAACAGTCTTTCTCACCCTCTCCTGCTCCAATCCCCTGTTCAGATCACAGGGCGATTAGTGCTCGGGAGTGAATCTGTTCATGCCTTGGTCCTTATTCTTTGAAAAAAGCAGGGAAGAGAGGGCAAAGTAATGGAGTGATGCCAAGCAGGAGCAGGTGGAGGTAAGCAGCTGGGCACACCTGCACTGGGCAGCTGGTTATACCTGCCTAGAATTCATCTCCTCCCAGCTCTGCCCCAGCTGCTCAGTGCTGCAGCCATGCTTTCCCCAGGGCTGGTACATGCTGGGCAAGTCTGCGTAGCTGTGACAGGCCAGGCTAATCGGGGTTGATGGCAAGTGTCTGGAGGGAGCTATGGTCACTGTAGCATCTGCAGAGTTTGTCAGGAAGGGTCTTGGATTCCACCGGGGCAAGGCAGAATATTTGCTCTGTCTGAACCCAGGAGGGAGTTCAGTGACTTCTCTTTGTCTTTTGCCTCTGCTCAGCCCTGTGCCTCCCTCTGACAGCTCGGTCCCCATCACTTCTCTCACCCTCCCACCAATTCGCATCCCTGCAACACACTTTACCCCCCAGGCTCCCCTGCTGTGTCGAAACAGTGACTGCATCTCTGTTGGGCTTGTGGCTTTACTCACGCAGGATGCTCCTACCAGGAGTATTCCTGCCAGCAAAGTCCCATCAAGCTGCCTTCCCCACCCTTTGCCCAAGCGCATGGTTGAGCAGCAGGGAAGCATTGCCTGAGCGTCGTTTTGTGAGGATCCTTCCTTGGATGCCCACAGCTGATGTTGTTCTTTTTCCTACTGTTCCCTGGTCTCCTCATTAGGGTGAACAGGGAGGAGAAAAGGCCTTTCAGAGCCCACACCTGGCACTCATGAATATTTAATGTTTCTAGCTTTTCTTCCCCGTGAAGAGCAAAACCTTTTCATATTTGATGCCCTGGGAGCCTGTTTGGTTGCTGAATTTTGCTTCATCAGAGCTCTCCGTCCCTGTTCTTTCTCAAGACTCCCTGGCCCCTCTTCCTTTTTCTTCTCGGGGTCTGTCTCCTTTTTTCAACCGCTGCTTCAGAAAAGGTTACTGTTCCTTTCATATTCCCTCCTTGCTGTGAGCCAGCATGGTTTCTGCTCTGCCAATGGTACAGAACAATCAAGGATGTGGGGAAAGGCAGCAGTGGGGAGGAAGGCCAGGAGATGTGTGCACAGATGCTGTGGAGAAGTGCAGAGGCAGAGAGGAGATGTAGGCACAGTGAGAGAGAAGTGAAGGGGCAGAGGAGCAGGCAGAGAAGGCAGAAGATAGGAAGGAGGCACCAAACAGGGTTTTGTCAAAGAACTGGCTTTCTAGCACCTTCCAGAACTTGTCATGCAAGGTGTACCTATGTTGCTGGGGAACGGGGCTTGTCCAGATAAGATCCCTTGGAAAAGAGAGGTGTCCCAGTTCTCCAGAGTAGGATTCTCCCAAAGATGCCCTGACAGATATGCCTTCTGCACATTTCCATTGCCCTGCAGCTCTTCTTGGAACTTTGTTGTCTCAACCATCTGGGTCTGCAGTAAAAGGTCATCCTCTATGCTTAAGCTTGTCAGCTTTTCTCTCTTTTTCCCCCACACTTCATGAATGCTTGAGGAACCAGTCACCATTTGCAACCTACTTCCAGTCAGGCCATGCAAACACACTGCTCTGTGCGTCCTGCCTCAGTGGATCTCATACCATCCTGCTATGAAAGCATTAAGACACCTGGAAGTGAGGGTCCTTCCTTGGTGACCCACAGCAGATGCCCTACCATGGTTACTGGACCATTCCATCCTTTCCTGAGTCCAGGAGGCTGTGAAGCCCCAGATGTGGACAGATCCATGCAAGGCTGCCAGCTCAGGAAGGGATGGAGGAGGCTGTAAGGGCTTCCCATCAAAGTGCCCACAGGGGCTGGCAGAGGTGCAGGAGGGGCAATACTAAAATACCATAGCAGAGGATGAGGCTCAGGGACTCCAGCATGGATATTGTAGGCAGTAGGGGGGAGGCTAAAAATGGAGAGAACAAAAGTACTGAGCTTGTATTTACACTGTACCTTTCATCCATGTGGAATTAGTAGTTGAAGTAACTCCACTAACAGCCTGAACCCAGCAGAGCAGGCCCATTTGATAGAAAACTGATGCCCTTGATGAAAAATATGCTCCCAGCACAATTGCTTTGCAGTTTAGGACAGGAAGCAAAAGTGGCTTTGCACAAAGTGATGAATTTGTCTTAGAGGTGGTTAGCCCATAGGAGAATTGCAATTGATATTTGGGTGTGTATAGCTTCAGCATTCTTGCTTTTGGAAAAGCAGTCAGCATCAGTGGGCAGAGAAGGATAACTGCTCAACTGGGTGATTTTTTAAAAAAATAAAAATAAAAATTGAGTTTCATTTGTACCTGTGGCCTATGGGCCACAGAGGGCCTGTGGCTATGAACCTGCAGGTATGGATAGCACAATTCCATACTATTAATAGCTCCTATGAGAATCAAGATGGAGAATGGATGGGCAGGCAGAATGCTCCCAAGGTTTGCAAATTCTGACCCAAAAAGAGTGTTGTCTGTAAAATTCTGGTGGGAATATCTGTTTTACCTGTTCTGTGTTTCAGCGTAAGGGCAGTCTCATTCTTCCCATTAGCTCTGCTCTGGGATGGAGCTAGCATCAACTGATCTGAAAAACATCACCCCCTCTTGCAGAGCTGCTGGCACAGTTTCCTGTGTCCCTTGTGCCTCCCTGGTGTACTGACCAGGGCAGTTTGTGAGAACTGCTGAGCTTGTACTGTGAAGCTGCTGTAATGCTGGGAACAAGCTCCACTGTAGAGGGGCTGTGTGACCTTAAAGCATTGCTCCAGAGCCTGACAGGTCACAGTGGCAGGCAGCAGGTCACTGTGCCTGTGCTGTTGGGCTTTGTGCAGTGAGGGATCAGAAAGCTGAGCTGCTTGCTTGCACTGCTGAGTTACAGATGTGCTGTCTTGAAACTGCCTTCACTGGTGACTATTGATGGAGCTGGGTGGCCAGGCAAGCAGGGCTTAGCTGCTGCTGCTCCACAGCCTGGCCTTGGAGCTAATACCATCATTCCTTGTCCTTCATGGTCCCATGTAGCCTTCATTAAACATCTTCTCTTTCTTACACATCACCCACCCATTAATACTGCTCCTTTTTCTCTCCCACCCTCATTTGTCACCAGAACATTCCCTCCAGAGCTAAACCACTCCCATGTCCAACACCAGACACCCTTTTCCTTCTCTCTTCAGTGTGTGTGCATCTGTGCCTGCACGCTCCTGTGGGCACCACTTTCCTCTCCATGGCACGAGCAGCTCAGGGAATAAAGATAGACAGTAATGCACAGCATTGTGTGGCTAATTACTTGATGCTGGGCACACAAGAGGGATTAGCTCATGCCTCAAAGGGCTGTTGGAGAATCCTAATCTTATCTTCCCTTCCTCTTTTCCCTACCGCTACCATCTGAAGTAATGAACTGGTTATAAATACCTAATTAGCTAATTATTTGCTGGCCTACATGGAACATCTTCAGTGAAGGAACTCCCTGGGCCTACAGGGGAAGGACCTTCGTGGAGTCGAGAAGAGATGACTGTATGAGATGTGCACTGGGGGTAAAGGCAGCGTGGTGACGCTCAGAAGGATTTCTAGACTTCTGCCTTCCCTAGAGAGCGGAGGAAAAGTCATTAGATCCACAGAGAAATGAGCCTATCCTTACCCTTTCTTATGGCTGTGTGAGCTGAAGAGCTGAGGGAGAAATAAAGCCACAGAAATAGTTAATTAGAAAAGTAGAAATAATTAAAAAAGGTTTCTGGAAGCAGTTGCACTGTCCAGATGTTCTGTGCCGGCAGCATTTTGCCCGCTACTTGTGCTCTCCAGCTTTGTTGAGGTCTGAGGACTAGCCAAGAGAGGAGAGTGTGATCTCTGGAACTGTCTCCTTATTAATACTGTCATTGAAAAAAACCCGAATTTATGCCAGGTTGTGAGTGCTGGAGAGGTTAATCCCACTAGGTGGGCTGGTCTTGGTCTGTCAATGCAATTCAGTTTGCAGCATGCAGTTGTTGAACTGGGATGACTTTCATCCTGACCCATCTGAGGATGGGGCTTTTGAGCTCCCATGAGCCACTGGTACAGAGTTTTCACTCTGCTGCCCTTCTGGAGGGAAGGGGAAGGGAGAAAGGTCAGTTAGGTAGCTGATAATACCAAAAGTTATGTCTCCTTTTCTTCTTGTTGGTGCAGACCGGAGGCCTCGGGTTAAGACACGACAGAATCACAGCATCTCTGCTGGCTGCTTGTCACTAGAGAGTATGACAAGGAAGGGGAACAATTGTAAATCTAGGCAGGTTTAGGCAGTAATTAGGCAGCATTCTGACACAATGCTTTTATCTTCATGTGACTTTCTGGGGGGGTTTATGCGTCTCCTAAATTTTCCTTTCCTTCCCTTCTTTTTCTTCTTTTCTCTTTCTCTCTCCTTCTCACACTTGCTTCTTCTGGCTCTTTTCTCCTCCTGCAGGCATGCGCATCCTTGTGAACTTGCTCCTGGACACCTTGCCCATGCTGGGGAATGTCCTTCTTCTCTGCTTCTTTGTCTTCTTCATCTTCGGCATCATCGGGGTGCAGCTGTGGGCTGGGCTGCTCCGCAACCGCTGCTTCATGGAGGAGAATTTCACAATGTGAGTGCCTGGGAGATGATGTCTCCTTCCTTTCTTCCATGGATGTTTCTCCTTTCCTTTCCTTGCTCTCTTGCCTTCTGCTCCCTGGCTCTCTGTGTATTGCTTGCTCAAAAAGGCAGTAGGATGACAGCACGCAGAATGCTGGCCAAGTCTTGCAGTGGAAAGGGAGGGAGGGCAAAGGCAGATGGTTTTAGTCTTTCTTCACAGTCCACAGATGCCTGGCCTCATTTGGATTTGGCAAGGCACAGGTTAGCATAGCTGCCTTCTCCAGTTGTGCCCAGGGGTTCAAGATACTTCTCCTGCTCCCAGAAAGAATTGAAACTCTGAAGCAACAGCCATGCTCTCTCTCTCCTGAACTTGCTCCCTCTTCAAAAAGCAACAACCAGAGGAGCCTTGCAGAAGGCCAGAGTGCCTCCTGATCCTTCCAGGGATATCTTAGGCACCTTTGAGATAGAGCTATAGGGCTGAAGTCACAGTTTGGACAGAAGTTCTTTGCCTCCAGAGGCTTTGGAAGGGACCCGGGTAAATTGTTGGAAAAACTTAGGCATCGAATTGCGTGTGAGAGGTGCTGTGGGAAGGGGAGCTACAGCTGGGTCAGCACAAGTGGAAGCATCTAAAAGAAGAGAATGGCTGCTTGAATGGGGAAAAAAAAAAAGGGGGGGGGGAAGATGTGGGCGCAGCTCTGATAAAGAGAGCCCTGAGTACACAGGAGTCAATTACAGGTATCTGAAGTTTATTCTGGGGGGAGCCAGGGGCCTCTCCTTCTCTGAGGCTG
Organism: Florisuga fusca; assembly: GCA_038090715.1. Taxonomy (NCBI): domain Eukaryota; kingdom Metazoa; phylum Chordata; class Aves; order Apodiformes; family Trochilidae; genus Florisuga; species Florisuga fusca. The sequence continues at coordinate 7,596,742 of JAAWXA010000003.1, forward strand.
AGGGGTAGAAAAGCTCCTGACTCCCTGGAATTCTCTGATTACTCTCCTGGGGAGAACAGAACCAGTTTCAAGGCACAGCTCCTCCTGTTGACTTTCTGGCTTTAGCAGTTCTCAGGCTTTAAAAATCATCTTAAAACCATATACTAATCTCAGACATCCTATCAGTTTAGACTGCTTAAAAAAACCTAAAGCTGTAGATCAATTTAAACTGATTAAACAGTTTTGAAGCTTTAGACCATCTCAAGTTGGAAACAAAAAAAAGTGTGAAAATACAATCTGTAAAACAGCAGTGAGGTTGGAGTGTAGGAGCTGTTTAAAGCAGCTATTTGCTGTGTTTATATATTCATTGAGGGAAAATGAATGTTTAGGATGGTTGTCCTTTATGTAAATCAGGGGTAGTACTACTTTAATGTAGTGTAATTTTATCCATGCAGAGTTGATGTAACCAAGTGAATAGAGGCCACAGACTACAAAGTGAAGAGATACTAAAAAATCTTTAGCTGTCCATTACTAGAGAAATTAATTCTGCAGGCACCCAGTCCACCAGCAGTGTGTATGTATCACAAGAGATCTTTGTGGCTGAGTCCAGCTTTGTTTAGAATGAGAGACTTTCTTTTCTTTTTCATCGACACCTGCCCTCTTCCAATGACACTTAATGAAAAAGTTTGCATTTGTGCAACATGAAAGCTGTGTATTGAAGCACTGCAAGGAATGCACCAGATAAAATTTAATGGAGAATTTTAAATATCCACCTTTCACTTTCCTGATTATTAGCTCATCTCCAGCTTGGCAAGCATAGATGTTTTTAATTATTCATGCATTTGGAAGGTGCTTGCATTATTTGGGTAAAAGCACATGAACTTGTCATGAAACATTGCACCTGTAATGCCAAGTGTCAAGGAGGAGTCAAAGTTAAAGCCAAATCAATTTTAACTTTGTGTTTCCCAATTTTAAGGATTATCTGTACAACCTTAATTATGTGTGAACTGGTTTGGTTTTTTTTAGAAGTACAGAAGGCTCACTGCCAAATGTTATAAAACATGTCCATCAATGGTTACATACATGAGCACATCACAGTAAAGCCTGGTGAACTTCCTTAATATCACTGCATCTGATTTAGCTTTGATGCTAATGCAGAGAGTGATCAGAATGCAAATCTCTGCCTTCCAGGTCTTCTTAATCTCCATGCAATCAGATTATGTAATTTGGTCTGGGGTGATTTGATGTCAGGCAAAGCTCTGAAAAATGGGGACTCACCCTGGAAATTTCCTGTTTTCCAGAAGCTTTGTTTTCCATTCTCTTCTTTTGAGGCAGTAATAAATCTGGAAATCCCTTATTTAGAGCATTCCCTACGCCAGGATGGGAGCTCCCAGATCCACCAGTGTCACTGATGAGACTGTGGGTTTTATCCTTGCAGACAAGGTGACATTGTCCTGCCACCTTATTACCAACCTGAGGATGATGATGAGATGCCCTTTATCTGCTCACTGTCAGGAGACAATGGAATTATGGGCTGTCACGAGATCCCCCCACTGAAGGAGCGGGGCCATGAATGTTGTTTGGACAAGGACGATTACTATTACTACAACTCAGTCAGGCAAGAGTTCAACATCAGTGGGATGTGTGTCAACTGGAACCAGTACTACAATGTGTGCCGTACAGGCAACGCCAACCCACACAAGGGCGCCATCAACTTTGACAACATTGGATATGCCTGGATTGTGATATTTCAGGTAAGACCAAGTTAGCCTCCTAAGAAGGATCAAGCTGGTTTTTTTTTTTCCTATTCAATCTTTCTGTGCTCCCATGGTGGTTTCTGCAGGGTGCAATACAGCTATAGAGAGAAAAGGGCCTGGTAACTACTCTAGCAAGAGAGACAAGAGTGCCAAGAGTGCACACCAGGAACCAACTTCCTGAAGATGGGGAGGGACATAGACCATAGAGCTATTCCAGCCCCTTGCTGAAATGAGCTACCGCCCTCTGGGCTGAATTGTATCCGTTTTTTTCCCATCAATCCAGATCATTATAGCAGAGGAGGTTTTTTGTGGGTTTTGGGGTTTTTTTGTTTGAGGGTTTTTTTCCGTGTTTTTTGTTTTGTTTTGGTTTGGTTTTTTTGTGGTTTTTTTGTTTGTTTTTTTGGTTTTGTTTTGGTTTTTTTGGTTTTTTTGTGTGGTTTTTTTTGTTTGTTTGTTTTTTTGTTTTGGGGTTTTTTTTTGTTTTGGGGGTTTTTTTGGGGTTTTTTGGTTTTTTTTTGTTTTGTGTTTGGTTTTTTTTTTTTTTTTTTTTGCCCAGTGTGCATTGCAGATGGGAGCTAAAATCCATGCCTTTTTTCTTTTCCACCGGCTGTACGCAGCGTCCAGTCCAAGGGGCACAGGAACCTGCTGCAGGTTTTCCTTCTGCTATGATCCAGGGAAATGAACTATTTTAATTAAATATTCCTGCCGTGGGCTTGCATGATCTCACAGGCTTTGACAGTATGCCAGTGTCGCCAAGCAGTACCATGCTGCTTTCCTGGAATGGAATATGGTCTCCTTGAAATGAATTGTTGTTTCTCACCTTCCTTGAGCTACAAGAGCTCTGCCACTCTCTGCTTGGAATACACTGAGGAGTGAACTCTGGAAGCCCACTTTCTTCCTGTTTCTTTTGCTGTTTGTCTCTGCAGGTGATCACACTGGAAGGCTGGGTGGAGATAATGTACTATGTGATGGATGCCCATTCCTTCTACAATTTTATCTACTTTATCTTGCTGATAATTGTAAGTATAAGACTTGAAAACTCCCAGTATTGCAAGCTAAGAGCCTACAGAAAGAAGTGTTCAGTCAACACAGATACCAGAGAAGCAAATTACTTCACCTGGATTAATCTAGGGATCTCAGAAACCCAGCTAGTTGACTTTCAAATCCAAAAGTCGGTGGAAGTATCACAAGTTTGTCAGCCTGGTTATTCTCTTTCATTAAAAAACAATTCTAAGGATTGATTTCTAGAGATAGACATACTCAGCGCAAGATAATGTCTCATCCATAGACCTTGTCTCAGAGTAAATTCGCCAAACCAGTAGGCCCAAAAGTACAGAAAACCATTTCTGTATCTGCCGTACTATTCAGTCTCTTTAAATGTTTTAAACTTTTGAGTCATTCTTGAGCCATGCTTTATGGCTTTTGGCAGCACCTAGATTTCTCAGATTCATGGTCTCAGATTCAGATTTTGTCAGATTCAGGGTCTGTCAGGCTGAATTACTTCCTCACCATGAACGAAAAGGAGATGCTGCTCCAAAAGTGTCAGCAATCCAACGTGAACTGGCTGTGTAAGATCAATTGTGGCTGGGGGAGATGGAAAGAGAGAAATGTGTCCATGATGAGAACTTAATAAGCAGTTTATAAGCCCCATAGAATTTATACAACTGAAGTTTCAAGGTTACTTTGCCTGAAAGGACATTTGTTGTCAATGCCTGGAAAGAGATGTGAGGAATATGATGCCATTGCCTCTTCCATTCCTCAAGCATTCCACACAGTGATGCATTTTTTTTGGAGGTAATATCCTCTCTCTAACAAGGAATAGTTTTGGTTTTATGAAACCTCTTGCACTTTTTCCACATGGGGACCAAATTCAGGAGTAGAATGGAAAGACATAGGATGAATTCTGGGAAGTGTAAAATCTGTACACAACAGCGCAATTTAGTTCTAAGTGGCTTAACCAGTCAGGAACTCAGTGTGTTTTTCTAAGGTGCACATACATTTGGATGGGCTGTTGAATGGATCTAGCTAAGACTCTGCTCTTCACCTACTACTTGTTCTATTTGGCCTTGCCATCCTAAAAATAGGGTATCTAGAAGCAGTCACCAAGTAACATTAACATACTCACCTGGCACTGGATCTAGTTTAAATTCAAATTGACATGCAGTGACTCGAGCAAACAAACCTTAATCCAATTTCTGTGAGAAATTCTGCAGCCTGTACATATGGAGAATGGCCAAAAATAACTACTGGTCCATTCGGGTCAGAGAACTCACAAAAAAGCTGGATCTCAATGGTATCCTTGAATTCTCCCTGCCTTCTGGCCTTTCACTGCCACAAGGGAAAGACAAGGAGAGGAAAACAGAAAGATGACCTACTCCCTGTGGGCTGAAGCAGGAGCGATGACAGCAGAGGTGAAATACACCTTAAGTAATGCTGCTCTTACTTTAAGACAGGAGAATTCCAAGGAGTGACAGTGCAGAGGTATGATTGCAAAGGGTGGGAGGGGAATTCCCCCCTGCTCCATTTCCAAAGATAAACAGAACATCCCCTGCTTTTTATAAATTCAGAAAACTAATATTTCCCATAAGGTTTTTTCAGATCTCCCATGATGCAGTAGGTATTTATTACTTACCTGCATTTCCATTTTCAGCAGCATAGTCAGGATGCTCAGATTGGTACAGTCGAGCAGTTCAGCACAGAATTTACTCTTTGTCTTAGAGTCAGTCTCTTCCAGAGCCAAGGACTGTGCAGAGTATAACCACTGGGGTGGGCATGCCTGTTTCCTGATGGCTAGTTCCAACAACTGCCCTTCACTCCCTGCTCCAAAGTACATAAATTCTGTCAATATGTTCTTGTTTTCTAAGAAGGAACGTCCTTTTATTGCTGGTTCACCTCATGTGGATTCTCAGAGATTCAAACTTTGTCTCTGAATTTGCAGATGCTGAAAACCCTCAATTAAGCACTCCACCTGAGATTTTGCTGTGAAGTGTCATTGACATTTCTAGACACTCCCTGCTCATTTGCAGAAGCCATGTAGGTTTATTTCCATCAAACACCAGAGCACACAAACCTCAACTTACTCTGAGGACTTCTCAGAACAAAGAAGCTATATGTTAGATGGGATATTTCTTTTGCCATTGGTGGACTTATATTAAAAAAAGTATTTAACCTTTCTGTGTTGTCTGCTGTGCATTTGTAATGCATCTTCTGCAGCACATAGCAACACTTAGCAATGTGAACTTGCTATCAGCTGGTTTCATTTTCCCCCTGAGACTTACAGAAATGGTGATCCCTCTTTAAGCCTCATGTAGCACAGTCCTTCCAGCCTTTATTCTCCCTTCCTTCTCCATGGTTGGAAGGCCTGGGTTTCTAAGCAGGATTACTCTGACAGTCATACTTCAAGCCCTGACTTTTTGGTTTTCCACATACATCCTAGCCTTGGCTCAAGCTTGCTATTCTGGGGCTGGATCTTCACAGCCTCTTTGTTAGAGCTATGCTTGCATACGTAACTTCTCCTTCCCTCACAGAGATGTCTTCAAACACCTTCTAAAGGGTATTAATTGCTGCTGTTGGTCTGGCAAGAAGAAGCCTTCACCGCCTGGGTATATTACCAGGATGGTGAGGACTTCTGCACAGATGCTCCCTCATAAGGGGAAGAGCACTGGCACTCAGAGTGGCCTTGCAGAACAACCTGGTAAAAGCATTTTATGTATTCATTAAATTTCTAAGAGTTTCACTCTCTGTCAGAGATCAGAGAGGGGATGTGAAGGAAGGACTTCTTTCACCTCCTGGGTCACTGTTTCATTTGAGCCTTCCTGCTTGAGGTCCACCTCTCTCTTTTTTCACCTCTCCAGCTACTTGGCCACTTATGTGGTTCCTGGACTACAGAAAGCTCTCCTAAACTCTCAGGCTGGCACATTGCAGCACTCAGTGTCCTCCTTGAAGTGCTCAGTGTTTACACAAGTTTGATATGGATGTATAAACAATAACAAAAAAACAGGACGAGTAGGTCAGCACCTCCAGGACCATCAGATTTTATTAGATATTGCAGAGACAGGGATCAAATCCTAGGCTGAACCAGGCCAGAATATGCTTAATCACAGTACAGCTCAGTCTTAGGGCTCAACAGGACTGTGCTGGGGCTCCAGATCAATGGTCTTCTGCCTCCCTCAGGTGATTTGTCTGACTCCACATCATTAGTTTTCAGTATCCCCGCTCAGCTCACTGAGATGGATCACTCAGTTATGAGCTGTTTGGGACCTTTCCTCTTCTTCTGCTGGTCAGGAGTCAGAGTCAAGCTTGACAGAGCCTTCGAGTTTATGGACTTGCCTGTCATCTTCAGGATTAAACAAGCTTATTTGTTTTGCTTTTGGTGTTCATAGCTAAGAGGTTGAAGGACTGGGCGTTAGTAATCATATTCAGTCCTTTCCCTCCTCACCTTTTTGGCTACCTAGTAGGACATCAAAGCAAACAGTGGTTGTAAGGACAGGGCTTGATAAAGTAAAATCTGAACCCCTCTCTGGATTCAGCCCTAGGCTTACACTGTGACCATGGTAAGGGCATCTTCTTGCCCTCAGCTCCTCTGCTTGTAGCGTAGAGAGAAGTTGTTAGAAGTCTTAATCACTTGCTATCTGTGGACTGGTTGGAAGTTAGAAAATACCAGGCAGTATCACAATTAGCATTCCAGAAATTCTGGCACAGTTGGTGTCAATGCCCCCAGCCTGCCTTGCTCAGGGCAAGCTGAGGGGAATAATTGAATGGGCAAACCTGTGTGAGTGGAGTGTGGTGCTGAGGTAAAGACAGGAAGAGAGGGCATCGGAGAAGAATTTGGATTCCCACAAGATATCATGTAATAGGGAAAATCTTGGGGGAAGGCAAGGGAATCCGAACAAGGCATCACTTTAATTTCCAAGGCCACAAACAGAAGCTGAAGGGAAAATAGGCTGAAATATGGGTGGGAGGAGAGCAAAAAGAAGGGCTCAGTGATGAAGGGAAACAGAATGAGAACAGCTTTGAAGGGTGCTGATATGAGGAGAAAAAAAATAAAAGCCCTTTATCTGGAGATGATTTATTGTCCTTATGCTGAATACAGTTTGGAAGGGTTTCATATTTCAAAGGCTTATTTGGATGCTAGAAGGGACATCTCCCCTTTGAAATACTGAGAGCCACTGTACTGAGCCTCTGGATGGAGCTGCTGGGCACCTGTGTGCAAGGGAAAGGGACAACCAAGGGAGCAAGCTGGTGGGGGAGTGACAAGGGCTGTGCACTGAGGGGAAAGTGTCTTGGATAGGCAAAAGAAGCTAGGGTATGTGCTGAAAAAACCTCAACCTTTTCCATGCACAAGGATTGGGGTCTGATTATCACTCCTTTGCTGGAAGGGTTCTACAGGGAGGAGATATGTGTGTACTTACAAGCAGGACTGGATCAAGTTCTGTGTCAGAGCTGTTTGCTTGGAAAGGAAAGACAGGGAGGTGAGGCTGGGTTCTGTGTGGGTTTGTACAGGGGGATCATGATGTGAGGATGTCCCTTAATAGGGATGCAACCTGTTCCAGAGGAAGCAGAAATCTTGAGCTGATGCTTCCTCTTCTCCCAGGGGCTGCCCTGCTGTCTGTTTCAGAGCAGTGCAGATGTATGATCCTTGCTCAGAGATCAGTCTCTGCATTTTGTCAATGCCATATTGCTACTTACAGCTCTATGGGAAAGAGGCACCAAATCAAGGCATTATAGCATTTGAGAATTATTTTGAACATGGTTACCATCCCTTTTATGTATTGAATTCTTCTCATGTTGAAGACCAGCTTTTATCCCAAATGTAATGGGTAGCTCTCCTTGTGGAGATTCACCTGTAATTTTACAAAATGTAACACTGAGAGATGTTTACCTCCAGATCTCTCAGTACCAAGAAATTTTGCCCTCTTTTACAGATAAGAAAACTGAGGCAAATAAATCTTCAAGGGAGCATGCAAAGGTGTAAAGTAAACCTATCAGACATTTTGGCTGCTGTATGGAGAATATTTCTGGCTTCTGTGTGGGGAATAGGAAGAACTTGGGCATTTTGTTTTGTTTTGAAGCAGCTGGGGGAGTGAGTTGTGGCTGGTATTGTATTTCAAATGGAAAGCCTACCTAGGCTGGAGGAGAAGTAAAATAAGAGCTAATATAATATGTCTAGTGTCAGAAGGATCAGAAGAACAGAAAATGAGCCAGGAAGCACTATTTGGTGTCCTTCTCAGTCATTAGTTTTTGTAAACTTCTCTTTGATTTCAAGAGCTCATTCATTCATTTCAGCAAAGTGCCATCTTCTTGCAGGGTGAACTGAGGTCTAAATGGTAGAAATAAATAAAATCTTCTGAGATACTGACATATCCTCCAAAAGCTGGAGATCATAAATGACAGTGTATGATTTTTCCAGTAGCAAAAGGGCAAGCAGTGGAGAAAGCAACCAAACTACCAAACTAGTCCCCTGTCTACCTTCTTCTGTGTAACGCAAAAGGAGAGGGAAAGAACAAAATCCTGTTTTCATCAAACCCTTTGCAGGTAACTTCTAAGTGACTTTCTAAAGGTCCCAAAGCCTGCCAACAGTTTGTGGCAGGCTTGTGTTTCCTGAATTTCAGTTCAGGCCTCTAAGTTCTGCATGGATATTACATCAAGTGAGATCTCAAAAGCAAGCTCAGACAACCCTGGCTTTCTCTGGAATCACATCTTTATATGCAGACTGGTTCACGTTGCTCTGCCTGCCTCCAGTCATTTTCCCATCCTCTCTCCTCTTATATTTCTCCTTCTGCATTTTCTTCCACATGCTGACACTGACTGTCCTTTCTTCTCTTTTGCTACTAGGTGGGCTCCTTCTTCATGATTAACCTGTGCCTGGTGGTCATTGCCACACAGTTCTCAGAGACGAAGCAGAGGGAACACCAGCTGATGCAGGAGCAGAGGGTCCGGTACCTCTCTTCCAGCACAGTCGCCAGCTACATGGAGCCAGGAGATTGCTACGAGGAGATCTTCCAGTACGTCTGCCACATCATGCGCAAAGCCAAACGCCGCACCCTCGGGCTCTACAACAGCATCCAGAGCCGGCGACAGGGACACGTGGAGCCGAGTGATGCCAAGCTAGGCATGAAGAGACAAAGCCAGAGGCATTACAGTAAGGATTGCATGAGGAAAGATGCAACTGCCAATAGTGGTCATGTGAGAGTAACTAGGAGCATCTCCATGTGCCAGCTTGACAAAGGACCTGTGCCTACAAAGCACAGAATTAAGATTAACATTGGCCATTGAGCATTGAGAACGGGGCCAGCACACCAGACCAGCGAGATGCAGGTGACCAACCGGAATGGGAATGAGACAGGGGTGACCAGGAGGGAACATGGGAAACCCAGACCCAAAACCTAGAGACCATAGTGTTAAGCTTTAAGGCACTGACTGAGGCTCCTGGTGGTGATTGCAGTTTGGGAGAGAGAGGTATTAGAGGGATGTGATAGAGCGGGACTAAGAATTGGGCTCAGTGACACAACAGGTCTCCCAGAGGTTTCCTACCAAACTGAGTTGCTGTGGGGCCTCAAGAGAGAGAGGCAAAGGGAGTAGAATTGCAATAAAGTGCCTCCTGAACCAAGGGAACAATACTGAAGAAGCCAGTTTGACATGCAAGGGAGATGGAGGCCATTTCTCTTGATGGGAGCACATGCTGTTGTGTAAGACTAGACATGAGGTTTTAATTTTGATTCCTGGCCTGAATAGTGACTATAAAAATGGTTGTATAGAGTTAGTATTAGCTCTATGCTTATGTCTTTCTTAAGTTATGCTCCCATTAGTAAGCAAAAGCAAATTTTCCTTCAGCTGGTCTTGCATGCTCAGTCTTTCATTTTCTTTGCTGGGAGAAAAGTTTCTGCAGGCTTCACACACTGTGTCAATTAATTAATTGCTTCTTTCCCCTGGTGTCCATTTGATCTTCCAGGCTAAACTGGAGGACTGAGGAACACAAACTTAGTTTTCTCATTGAAGTCGAGAGGTCTGTTCTGATTCAGAGCACATGGACCTGTGCTTGTACATGGAGTGTTCTTGTACTACTGCCTTTTCTAGCTTCTTGAGATGCTTTGCTGAAGTAGCACCCCTAATTTAGAGAGTTCCACTCAGCATGTGGGTTATTGGAACCCATCTGTAGCAGTTCAGGGCAAAAGCAACCCTTGTGATTCCCCTTGCTTCCCCTCAGTTCCCACTTAACTCAACCTACTGAGTCTCAAGCTGTTATTTCTGCATCAGACAAAACAGTTCTTTCTCTGATGGATGTGAACCCCCATTGAGCCTAATCAGAGTCGGGTGAACAGTATCACACCTTCTGGTGACACAGCCAGTCTGTCAGTGTAAAGGCCTCAATGACAGCGGCTTTTATTGCTGCCCTTGAGATGATGTGCCAGTGTTTAATCATCATCCTTACAGCTACAAAGCCCAGTTTGTACCTTTTTTAAATACTTGAAAGCCAAACAGATGCCCAATTTTGATGTCTTTTTCAAAGCTTTTAAGTGTGATCATTTCTCTCCCCAGGGCTCTGCCAACAGCACAACTCTCTTGACTGCCCTCCTCAAGGCCTGGTCCAGCCCATTGCTGTGACAGCAACCTCTGATCCCACCCACTGTCCCCGATGCCATAGGGGGGAGCACGAAGCATCCCAAAGGCTTTCTGTCCTGGGTAGTGCTGACTCAGGTCAGGTGGATGGAGGAGCCAGTGATGAGGAGGGAGAGGAAAGCAGAGACAACCAGGGTGCCTCAGCACTGGAGAAGGAGGAAGAGGAGGTGGAAGAAGATGGATGGCTGAAGCTCTGCAGTGACATATGGAGAGAAGTGAGGGTCAAGCTTCGAGGGATTGTGGACAGCAAGTACTTCAACCGTGGGATCATGATTGCAATTCTTGTGAACACAATCAGCATGGGCATTGAGCACCATGAGCAGGTAAGGCCCCTCAGGACACAGAGTGGGCAGCTGGGACTTGTGAGTCCTGCTCGGTGTTATGTCCTTGCTAAGCATCTGATGCAACTTGGTGGAGGTAGAGATTGAGCAATTTGAACAACACAGGTGGTTCCAGCAGCGCCAGAGCTTTGCAGAAAGCCAGAGGATCTTGCAGTCTTTTCTTCTTTATCCCTGCACTTAATCACTTTCACTGTATCTGTATCTTTTCCTCTCACCTCCTTTCAATCACTCTCTTTTCCTTCTCCATGCTCACTTTCATCCTTCTGTTCTTATTTTTTTACCCTGTCTTCTCTTCCCATCTGCCTCTCTTTCCTTCACCCTCGTATCTTCCATCTTCCTCATCTCTCTCATTTCTCTCCTCATTAGTTTACTGAATCCTTAGTCTATTTGGTTAATTTAGTGTGCCCTCTGGGGATGTCACAAGCACTTCACCAGCATCTCAGTTCAAATCCATCAGCTTGCTAGCCTTTCCAGCTTAATTAAGACATGCTTGAGCACAAACTATCTATACAAGGAGACTAGGAGAGGCACCACCTCCCATGTCCAGTCACTTTAGGGGATCACATGGCTCAAGCTTTTCCTTTACCCTGATAGCACGAAGTGGTACGTAGGTCAGACATATGCAGCAGGGTCTGACTTTCATGCCAATAGTTAGCAGGCAGCTCTGAGTCAGCAGTGAATTTTATCCTTGTGACAGACTTGTGAAATGGAGAAGGTTTGGTTGCCCTTATAGCTGGGAAACAGAGGCAGTGTGTACTTTGTGATGTGCAGAGCCAGCTTCAGGGGGTGTTGAGCACCCCGTGACCTTGCATCTGCATTGCTGGCTTGTAGCTCTGCTGCATTTTGCATTAGAGTCTGTGCTGTAGATCCATGTCTCAGATCTATGCCACCAGTCTGAAATAAGAGATTAGTCCACTACTGAGATACTGACTGAATTGAGTCTTGAGAGCCAAGGTGAAGAGTAGTCCCAAGCACAGCCTCAGGCAGCAAAGAGAGAGAAATCGTCTAGTTTGGTTCAGGCAAGACACTCAGATTTGTCCTGTGCTGCATCAGGTTGGAGGTATTGTGAGACCTGGGGAATCTTGAATTCCCTGTTAGAGGCAACACAGTGCCTGAGACAGTATTTGAAGACTCAGATGTCAGCCACCCACGTACCAAGCATTAGACCATTTTCCAAAGGCCAGCTAGATTCTGATACAAGGATGGGTAACCTTATTTTGATCCCAGAATGCAAAACTGCACTGAATACTTCAGTAACAGAAAAATACTGGCAGGAGCTCAGAGGAGAGGAGAATGAAGAAGAGGCTGGAGGGACTGACTCACAAAAACAGATTAAAAAGAGCAACGTATTTATCACGTAGCAGAGAGATGACTAAGGGCTGAAGCCCAGGACAGTATGAAAATTGCCCACTGATGTTTTAAAGATGTGAGCACCAAGCAGGGAGAGCTATTGTTCATTTTTGTTCATTTGAGACAGCGTGAATTAAGTGTTTAACAGAGGAATATTTGAGCTGGAGGTAGAGAATTCACTCTCATGTTCTGGCTATTGTGTGAGCAGATTTAAGCCTTTCTAGACTGCCTCTGCTGTGTTTGTGCAGCCCACAGCAGAGTGGGATCCACTTGCAGCCTCAGGGTTTCTAGTAGCAGGTTATTAGTGACACATGTTTAAAGTTATGCTATCACGTTTTATCCATAAGTGGTGAGGAAAAGCTTATGACCCTGCATGCTGTTTCTACTAGAAAGACGCATCAGCCAAATTGATCATAACGTGCAGCCTGCTTCTTTAAAATACATATACTGAATCCTGATTTCCTAAAACAAGATTATTAAAAAAAAAAATAAAAAAAAAATTAAACATTCAGACCATACCAGGAGCTATAGGTCTATTGCAGTCAGCAGTTAACTTGAAAGCACTCAGGCATTTGCACTTCCTTTTGCTCTCTTTTAGTTTTCCTCAGGTTATACTACTAGTCCCTCTCAGACTGGTTCTTCATTACCTTTTCTCCTTCCTTTCTCTTTTTCCTGCTGTTTTTCCCACAGAAACATATTTTTTTTCGCAGAATGATGTCCATCAAAACCCCTCTGCCCACAGATATCTATGATTTCCAAGGTGACGCCATCCTATGACTGAAATAGCTTCTGTTGCTTCGGCTGCTCCATCATATGAACAGTTCCAGGCCCAGAGCTAACGTGTTTAGAGACCTCTCGAGCTTTTCTTTCCTGGTGCATGGGAGATCACCACCCTGGCCACTCTCTTGGCTGGGCAAGAGGATGTGTGAAGGTGCCACGGGTCTGAGCAGCTCATGGCACATCTGCCAGCTCCTTGCTTCTCTGCTTTTTTATGTCCCTCTGACCAAAGCACCCAGCAACCATCACAGAATCACAGAACTGTCATGGTTGGAAAAGACCTTTAAGATCATCGTGTCCAAAGTCCCCCCCCCCCCCNCAGGGTGAGGAAAAGAGAAATATGGACAGCAAGAGGAGAATGGCAGAGGCAAAAGGTGGAAACCTCCAGGGTTGACACAAGATGACTGCCCCCCCCCCAAAAAAAAGTAAAAAAAAGAAAAAAAAAAATATATATATCACCATGGCTATTAGAGTATGTCCTGAAGTGTCATCTACATGTTTTTTAAATACCTCCAGGGATGATAACTCCACCACCTCACTGAGCAGCCTGTTCCAGCACCTGGCTACTCTCTCGGTAAAGAAATTCTTCCTAATACCTAGCCTAGGCCTTTCTTGGTGCATCTTCAGGCCATTTCCTCTAGTCCTATAGCTATTTACTTGAGAGAAGAGGCCAACACCCACCTCACTACAACCTCCTTTCACATAGCTGTGGAGAGTAATAAGGTCTCCTCTCAGCCTCCTCTTCTTCTAACTAAACAATCCCAGTTCCCTCAGCCTGTCCTGATGTTCTCCAGATCCTTCACCAGCTTGGTTGCCTTTCTCTGGTTTCTTTCCAACACCTCAATGTCTGTTTCTTGTGAGGGACCCAGAACTGAATACAGTACTTGAGGTGCAGCCTCATCAGTGGTGAGCATAGGGGCACGACTGCTTCCATAGTCCTGGCCATGCTAATTCTGATACAAGTTGGTCTTCTTGGCCACCTGGGCACACTGCTGGCATATATTAAGCTGGGTGTTGACCAGCACCCCCAGGTCCTTTTCCACCAGGCAGCTTTCTAGCCACTCTTTTCTCAAGCCTGGTGGGCTGTTGTGACTGAAATGAGGGACCCGCCACCTAGCCTTGTAAAACTTCATACAATTGGCCTCAGCCCATTGATTCAACCTGTCTGGATCCCTCTGCAGAGCCTTCCTACCCTCAAGCAGATCAACGCTCCCACCCAACTGGGTGTTGTTAGATTAAGGGGTGAGAGAAACTGAAGGAGCCAAGACACAGGGTTCAGGCTTAGAAACACAGGAACCTGGAGGACACAGCCCATGTGCAAGTCTCGCTTTCAAATCCTGAGCCTTGCTCAATTGAAGGAAAATTACCAGTTTTTTAGAGTTCAGAGGTTTAATATTCACTGTGTTTTTCTGCCAGGAGACTTAACCTCAGCAACTCAAATCACTTTATGCAAATCTGAATCACCTTGGAATTTGGCTTCATTTGGCTTATCTATCCAGTCCCTTATCCTGTCCTGGGTGGCCAAGGCACCCACCTCCTTATACATTTCTCTTGAGCAAAATCAACTTATTTGAGGACAAACTGCACTGCTATGACTCATTTTTAATCCTTAAGCTTATCACAAGTTATCACTTGTAAATAGATAAGTTTATTCAAATCCATCAGTGTGCATTATACCATGTAATAGCCTCGGTATTAGACCTTCAGATATTTCTGGGACATTGCACAGAGCCAAAATCCATCATTTCAAGCTTTGTCCTGCTTGAAATGGTTTTTTCAGTTCCTCAGATTTGCTTCTTCTTGTAAGTGCCTATTTTTAAAATCCAGTGTAGAAAATTAAGATATTAGATGTTTGTGGCTGCCCAGAAGGATCCTTTTAAGAGGCTTACTTTGTGTTTTAATATTCACAGAGGATCTGGTGCTGCTTGCTTTTCTCCTTTATTCAGCATGAGGATGAAAGACTGGCCCCAGCTCTGTGTCCCAGGCTGCCTTTCTCATATATTTCTTCAGTGGCCTGTTTGACTCAAGCTTCTTTGCCATTAGCAACCAGTGAGACAGTTGCTGAGTAACTTGGTTTATCTTCTCTAGTATCTATTTAAAGTAATTCTTTGTACATCAGGTCAGTACTTCATGTGGTCTGCCTTGTGTGGATCAGGAGATGGTCCCTTGTTACCCAACTACACCAGCCCTATGGATCACTACCTTTGTAGCCTTTAGTTTGTGTGATTTCCCTTTATTCCAGAACTTATTTCATCCACAAGTTCATATTTTACAGTTATTGCTTCTCTTTTTACTATTTTCTGCTTGTCAGAGACATTCAGCAAATGTCCAAGCCAGCTCATCATGCTGACATTTAGTAAATGATGGAACAGTCTCCCTGGGGTAGTAGATGCAGACACATTGCTTCAGTCTTGTAAAACTAGGATACAACAAAACATCACGAAATCCTGCACTGGTTGTGGGGTGATGATTAGAGTAAGTAAAAGCTACTTGATGTGTTCCATGGCCGATTGCTGTGACTCTTCTGATTATTGTCAAATGACTTTGAAATGATGAGTAAAAATGGGCAATCAGGAGAGACCTCTGTATGGGATGTTTCTCATGTTCTCAGAGGCAGCGATGCGCAGGTACGTTTTGGCAGGCCTGGTCTGCATAGGTCACATCAATTACTTTTCAGTTTCTAGACTGCTGCAAATCTACTCCTGGTTAGGAGAAACTTGTGCAGAGCCTTGGTGGTCTGCATATTCTTAACCTTTCCTATAGCACAAAAATTTCTGGCTGCTGTTAGATAATGCACTGATTATGTTTCCAGTCTAACCTGACATAAGAACTCCAATGTTAGTAAGAAACTGAAAAGGGAGAAAAAAGCTGAGCAGCTGCCCTCAATTGCCCCAGTTTTAGTTTCTGATCACTGGGTGGGAGCTCTGAAAATACATTTCAGTCTCGGTATTTTGTCTGCACTGTTAGGAATGAAGGACTTCATACCATGAATAGGTGAGTTTGGTAGTTTCATGGATTTGGAAAGAGATCCGAAGTAGAGAAGGTAAACCAGTCTGGTAAAAATGTTGGCTCTGGGCATGCTTTGCCCCCTGGGATCTCTCTCCCCTTCAAGCCACCCTCCTCACCCCAATACTCAGCTCCCACAGTTTTGTTCAGATTTCTCTCCTAGTGAGGTGGATAAGCCAGTCTACCCTGGCTTGTCAATGTGAACAGACCTCTTATGGGGAAATTTCTGGCATTCTCTGTTTTTGGTTGGACTGAAATAGACTAGATTTCAGGCCTTTCCTTGTAGAAACTTCAATTTACAGTTCCTAGGTAAACCTAGGTAGCCTGGGAGGAGGAAACTTTGCTAAGAGTTTTGATGATAGCTGGTGTCTGTGGGAGCTCTCACAACTGTGAGGTGATACATCTGTTGTGTTAGGGATCCTATGTATTAGTAGGAAGAAAAAGAGAGAACCACATCTTTTCTGTCTACTTGCCCCGTCCATCAAGTTCACACTTCCCTGGCCATAGAGCCCACCCCCAGGCCATGTCCCAGCCACCAGCACTGTCCACTGTCACTCATGGCCATGGGTGGAGGGCATTTCTGCAAAGGATGCACCCCCCAATGACCTCCACCCTGCATCCCTACTCCCACCTAATGAATCTTTGGATTCTGCTAAATTATCTGTATCTACAGAAAGGGCTGCAATGCAAGGTCTGCCATTAGCCAGCAAGTGATTCTCTCCAGTTGGCTCCTCTCTGTCTCTTTTTTTTTTTTTTTTTTTTCCTTACTTCATTCCTTTTGTGTTGCTCTTCCTTCCCCAGCCCACCTTCCTACTCCATTTTTAAACATCTCTCCTTCTCTACTTCTTGTGGGTGCCAGTGAGCCTATTTTACTTTTTTTTTTTTTCAATTTTGTTCCTTGATTCTTCTTTTGCTGCATTTCTGTCTGCCCATCTCTCTTTTCTTTCCCTGCCCTGCCTTTCCTGCACCTCTCTCTAGGAAGGATGCCTTGCTGTGGCTGATTGATGGCCCATTAGAAAAAGATTAACAGGTGGAGGCTTGACTAGAGAAACAGATGTCAGGGAGGAAAGGAGAGACCAGGGAACAGGTGACCTTTTCCACAAGAAAGATGCAAGCATGGCTTTTCAAACATCAATTGCTCCCTATGACACCATGAGAGAGAGTGTATGGACAGCAGAGAGGAGGATAATCCACCATTATAGTCTGTCACTTTTTCCCATTGCTTGTTCTCACTGACATAATCATTTGATTCAGGCTGAAATTGGCATCTCTGTTTAGCATATGGACCTCATGCTCCCCACAAGTGTCATTACTGCCTGGCTCTCTGTGAACTGATCTTTGCCTCTCCCTTCCTGTGTTCACTTGCTCCTTCTTTCTCTCTCCTTGCTCTTCTCTCCTTTGCCCTTCATTTTCAAAATGGTTTTTGTTATTCAAATGAAATTGTGAATAGGAATAGAACCATCTCCCCTTTTTTTGATTTTAAAGAAGTGGAATATATCAATAAAGAGCTGCAACAAGGAGTGTAAGATATTTGCAAAGGGTGAGGGAAACTGCAGATATGAGGAGGGAGGATCTGGGCCCCTGGGGATCCCAGAGCAGAGGTTAAAGTAGCTCCCAGCTTCAGGGGAAGGTCAGACCCAGAACTGCATTTCCCCCCTCACTTCCCCTTCCACCAGATGAATAAGTAACAAGCACAGGCAGCACGAAGGTTCAGAAAAACAACAAATTTGGAGTCCTCAGGAACAGAGCATGACTAGCTTTTCTAGTGAGCATTAGTGCTGAGCTCATGGTAGAAGTATTGGCTCTGACCTACAGGGACTCACTTTTTTGTTTCCGCAGTGCCATGAGTGTTATTCCTCTCTTGCCCTAAGCAACAGATTCTTGTCCCCATCCATTTTATGTGGTGCTTAAAAGAGGGGCCTTGTGGTCAGGCATAGCTCAAACCACCATAAAAGCAGAGGGGACTCTTCAGCCACTTTTTCAGCATGGGTAACCAAACAGTGGCAGCAGTACTGCCTGCTACCAGAGCCTGGGTGAGATTCATCTCGAAGGCTTGGAGCTGGGGCTCAGTGCTGCAGTAAGTTAAACATCAAATATATAACCTTGTCTGAGGTGTGACATACCAACCCCAAGGTAAACACGGACATTTGGCCAGAGGAGCCTTGAAGAAGTGTCTTGGAGCTGTTATGCCTAGTCCCTCCACCTGGGAAGGTGGCACACCTTCACCTGAAGCAGGTCTCCAGCAGCTGTTGCTTGGCAAGATGATAGCCAGAAGGATGCTACAGCCAGGTGAATTGCCCTGAAGGCTGAGGGTTGTCTAGCCTGGCCCAAAGATACAATTCCTCCCATTTATACTGGGAGGAAGTTTTTCTCTCATGTTGGGAACGTTCTTTACCTTGCTGTTGCTGTGATAGTCTCCCTGGGCTATGTATGTGTGTGTCTGAGTATGTGTTAGCATGGGCAGACTTACCTCAGCCCTTCGTGTTTGGCCCAGTCCAGTCCTGGTCCCTGATCAAGTCCTTTGAGCAGATGAGTCCATCCCAGATTCAGTTCTGGGAATGCCTGCATTTCACAGGGAATGGCAAGATCTTGACATTCCTCACCAATGACATCAGCACATCCTCTGTCTCCCTCTAAAGAAATGTTTAATCATTCCTGAGGAAATGGTCTAGACCCTTTCCTGATCTTGTCAGAGAAATTTCGAAGGCTGCACATGCTGAAGAAAAAGTCATTAATTCAGAAAACAAAAGGAGGAGTAATTTAATTTTCTGAGACTTGTTCCACTGATGGAATCATTAGAACACTTTCTCTCATATGTACAAACACATCAGTTTCTGCTGGAGAAGGTGGTATCACAGGGACTGAAAGATGTGTCAGAGATTCAACAGAGAAAAAATGCCTAAGGCAGGGTCAGATTGCCCTTTTTTTTGGTTTCAACACAGTCATCTTGTGTCAACCCTGGAGGTTTCCACCTTTTGCCTCTGCCATTCTCCTCTTGCTGTCCATATTTCTCTTTTCCTCACCCTGTTCTACTCTTCCTGTCCCTTACAGGGAGGTGTTAGCAGTGTGCCCCTCCTCACTGTTGTCTTATTTATCCAGTCTGACTGGGTAGTTATAGAGTCTGCTCTGAGGACAGAGGCACAAGAAAAGACTGCTGAAGCAAGACTGGAAAACTGATGCATGCCAAGCATTTGGTGGGGAGTGAGGGAATGAAAAATGGTGAACAGAAGAAATAGAGAGGAAAGGGGCAGAGAAATGCAGTGAGGTTTAGAGGAAGATGGGGAACTGTTCTGCTATCATTTAAATATTTTCATAATTTCAGAAAAAAAAATGTGCCAGCCACCTGTGGAAACCTCAAAGGAGGAAAACCTTGAAAAAAGTGGTTGACAAGAGGTGAACTACTTTTGCCCTGCTTCAAAAAATACTCGGGTTTTTTGCACAAAATAAAGAAACTTTTAGCTGGGAGACCAGAGTATGGAGTGGGATGCGGGAGATGTTTGGTCAGCCCTGGATGTGTGAATGGTGGTGAGGCCACAGACCACCTCTAGTAAAAGAATTTGTTAGGGATGACAATGTGTGATGAAAGTAGTAAATGTGCAAAGAAATTGGAGTGCAAGTGGCTCTATCCAGCTCCACACTAGTCTCATCCGTGGGAGCTCTGCAACTCCCTATAAAGCCTGTCTTCTGGGAATGCTGGCACATTATTTCGCATAATTTCCAGTGCTTACTCTCTGAATTTGCCTTTTCTCCAGCCAGAGGAATTGACCAACATCCTGGAGATCAGCAACGTTGTCTTTACAAGCATGTTTTCCCTGGAGATGATCCTGAAACTTGCTGCTTTCGGTCTCTTTGATTATCTCCGCAATCCCTACAACATCTTCGACAGTATCATCGTCATCATCAGGTGACAAGGGCCTTGGGGAGCAACTGAATAGATAGAAAAGAGTGCCCCAGAGCTTGCAGGTTTTCATGTGCCTTTTCAGAAAAGATGTAGCAATTATTCTAGGAGGAGCTGAGCTGATGCATAAGGCCAATGATGTGAAAACCAAGATGTATGCTCCCAACACTTGGCAACTATAGGCAAGCAGTATAGCATTCTTGCATCTCTTGGTTCTCTTCTCTGTAGAATGGAGGAAACTACAATTGCCTTGTAACTCCACAACAAATATTAGCCATGAATAATTTTAAAAATACACAAATTAAGGGTGCTACCAAAGCTTTTAACGTGTGATAGAAGAACTCGTCTTGATGGAATTTAATGCTGCAGTCCTTTCCTCCTTCCTGCAATATGCAGTGCCATTAGTTAATATTCTTAAGGGAGAAACGTAGCTTCCTACACGTGAGTATAAGCCTGTAGTATATACTTATCATTAGATCTTGCTAAAACAAATTTTCTCTCTGACCTCTCTATACTGGCTGCTAATGTGGAGGTAAAAATTTGGATTAGTATTGTTATCTCTCTCTCTCTCTCTTCTGTTCGTTCGTTTGTCTTTTGTGTTTTTCCTTGTACTTCATGTGCTTCTCTGGGCCACAGCATCTGGGAGATCGTTGGCCAGGCAGATGGGGGCCTCTCTGTGCTGAGGACTTTCCGTCTCCTGCGGGTGCTGAAGCTGGTGCGTTTCATGCCTGCACTACGCCGTCAGCTTGTGGTGCTGATGAAGACTATGGACAATGTAGCCACCTTCTGCATGCTCCTCATGCTTTTCATCTTTATATTCAGGTGAGAAGGCAGTTAGTTGCCTCACAGTGGTTTGGAGAGACACTGTGTGGCTTGTGGACAGCAGCTTCAGAGCACGATTGCATGACTCAGCTTGCCCCTTGCTCTAGGCTCAGGCAGCACTGAAAAACATTTATGAAGGACTGAGGTTACTGCTGCCCTAAATGGGGTTCAGCAGCTGAAGATTTGGCCTGGATGGGGCAGAAAAACACTGCCCCCAAATGCACACAGCATGATGTCCATTGTCTCTTGGTAATGCCCACTGGCTGCAGGAACAGTTCAGTCTAGAGGCTGACTGGTAGAAGGGTGGCAGGAAGCAACTGAGAAAGTCTGTCAGTGCAACCCATGGTTGCAGTCGTAGGGAGATGGAAAATGAGAGCAAACAAGGATGATGACAAGGGCAGATTTGAAGGACAGGTTGCAGTCCTTCATGAGGCAGTACAGATGAAAAGCAAGGTATTTTTGTGAGCTATACTAGTGTAATACACAGCTCCTTCTTCACAGATAGGTCCAGTGTTCAGACAGTGTTGTGCCAACCCTCACCACTGTGGTGTTAAATTAGATTGTCAGGAGCGAAAGAGAATAACAGTGATGAATATATTGTGGTAGCACAAGTATTTATGTTTGACATAATTTCCACTTCTTGTCCCAACAGCATCCTGGGAATGCACATCTTTGGTTGCAAGTTCAGCCTCAGGACAGACACGGGAGATACAGTTCCTGACAGGAAGAATTTTGACTCCCTGCTGTGGGCCATTGTCACAGTTTTCCAGGTGAGTTCACTTTGCTCTCTGCAGGTAAAGTGAAGAGGATCAGGAGGTGTTTTTTCTCATTATGAAGCATTGCATTGATTCCTGACAGCACAGAAGACCACACAAACATCTCCAGTGATGTTTGGAGGAGGAACAGTTGCATGTCACATCCAAACAGCTGGGGTATTTTTCAGACAGGGGTACTCCTCCTTTCCTTGGAGATAGTTTGCAAAGCTCACTTCTATTGTGACAACTTAAGAGGCTTGATGTGGTCCTAATGTGTGTCCTTCCCTGAGAATCCCTTCCATGTTCTTCCTTCACATTTATTTGGCCTCTGCTTTTGATTGCAGATCCTGACCCAGGAGGACTGGAATGTTGTGCTCTATAACGGCATGGCCTCTACCTCACCATGGGCATCCCTCTACTTTGTGGCTCTTATGACATTTGGCAATTATGTGCTCTTCAATCTGCTGGTGGCCATTCTTGTGGAGGGGTTCCAGGCTGAGGTAAGTTGTAACCAAGACCTCATCAGGAGTAGGAAAAGAGGTGCTAAAAAGGGCACCATTGAGACATTTTAAGGATACTGGGATGGAGAAGTCCCAAAGTATCACACCTCTGTGATTTCCCTTGTTAAGTTCAGGGTGGGCTTCATGAAAATAAATAATAAGATAATAACGGTAATCCTTGCAAAGAACAAGACAAGCCTTCTGGAAAGGATTTCACAATATCCATCCTGTGCAACAGACACCACCCTACTAGGGAGAGTTTTCTGCCCCTCCAAAAACAAGAACACAGTATGTCAGCAATCCCAGGTCACACAGGATTCTTTCCAGTGATCACATTAAGGCATGTCTGCCAAGGAGGATTTTGCAGTTGTTCCAAGAATGGAAGACAAGAAAAAAAAGAGCTTTTCAGTTTATGAGTTCCCAACTTCTAAATCTGTGTGTTCCAGGGTGATGCCAACCGTTCATACTCAGATGAAGATCAGAGTTCATCAAACATGGAGGAGTTAGATCAGTTCCAAGAAGTCCTGGAAAGCTCAGGTAAAATAGCTCAAAGAGCCTCTTTTGCTTATCTCCCATTGCTTTTTAGTGAGAAAACGGAAAGCAGATTCTGCAGAAAATATGCTCCCACCTCTAAGAACTTACCAGTTTTCATTTTGAACTTTATGCTAGTTTGTGGTGTTATCTGTGGAAAAACAGAACTGTGTTGGCATCCTGAGGAATGTGATAGCTAAGAGGAGCAATTCTTGAAAGACCTATAGAATGGCAGGAGTGAGAAGTGAGACTGTCTCTGCTTCAGGGGCACCATTTCATTGGATAGGAGATACCAACAAGTTAAAAAAGACTTGGACAAACCTGAAAGTCTTGCCTCACAGCAAGAGGCTAATGAAGCTGAGAAAAAAAAGAGAAGTAACTTGGTCACACATGCTATAAGTGCTGACCATAAGGAGAGACTTCTGATGGTAGATGGCTCTTTAATTGAGCAGAAAAAAGCGTCATGAGATTGTAAATGTTGGAAGCTGAAGCTAGGCAAATTCAGATTGAAAAAAAGCCTTCTTGTAAGGAAAGATAATTAACTGTTGGAACAGTCTGTCTATAAAATGCTGAGTAAGGTCTCCACCCCTCACAGTCTTTCCTTGAAGACTGCAAGTCTTCCTATAAGAGGTATTATACTTCAGATGGGACTTGGTGGCTGGGAGCAGCAAGAGTGGTTTCTTCCATAATAAATGGAGAGCCAGTAGATGAGGAGAAGAGACAGCCAGGCAGGAGGGCAGGGACCACACTGACAAAAGCACAGTACTTGTACAAGTTGAGCAGAACAGGTCCTCTGATTGCAGACAGGGTCAGCCAGTGGTAAAATGATTGACAGGAAAGTCAATAGTCGTGTGGCAGGTCTGAGGTCAAGCCAAGAAGTCCAGTCAGCAAGACAAGATCAGAACCAATACAAGGTGCAAGGACAGGCAAAAGCATATGCACAGCATAATCCAGGCAAGGGCCAGAGACACAAGTCTGAGCTTAAATGCAGCTCCCACAGCAAGGAGCAGTGGCTCCATTATTGGCTTGTTACAGCTCTTTCCTATAACTTAGCTGTTTTCACAGCAGTCTGTGCCTGGGTTACAGGACTGCACCATATCAGAACTTACCTTGAATGTAGACAGGCAAACCCTTAGGAGGGCAGATGGGGAACAGGTAACAGAGCCTGTTGGTTCACTCATGGCTGTGATGCTGCATGCAGAGCGAGATAGGTGACCTTCATTACATAATAAGTCATACAAAAAATGATGGATCTGGTCCTGTCAGGAATTAAAATACAGTACCCCATCCTCCCCATCCATCTCAACAAATGCTGATAGCCATCCACAGCCCTTTCAGGTGTCCTGGATCTTCAAAGTCAGTGATCAATAATTTGAAGAGTCCAAGTGTGGTAGAACAGACTGGGATGAAGAGTATGACTGCAGGAACCCAGTGCATGGATGGCTTCAGATCTCCCCATATCTTTGTGTCTCTGCCTAACTGCTTTAAATAGCCAGTCTGACAGTCAGGGTTATTTGTTCAGACCTGAAGATGTAGATGTCTGGTTTTGGCATGCAGAACCATACTCCCCTTCCTTTGCTGCCAAGATTCAGCTTCTTACTCTGCCTGTCAGCCTGAGTCTGCCTGACCAGAACTCTTCTCATCTGCCTGGCCCCGAGGAGGGCTGCCATCCTTTTTGGGGACTGAGGAGAATACTTCAAAGTCTTCCCAGGTTGCACTGCTTTCACCAAAGCACCCTAAATCAGAAGAAATTGATGCTGATTGATGCTAAGCAGCTAATATTCTATTAACTGCTGCTAGTATGCTAAACAGGTTCAACACTAAACAGTTACTGGATACTGGGAGGAACACACCTTCTTTTCTCTTTCTTCTTCTTTCTGCATCTTTCCACCCAGATCCCAAGATCTGTGCAATTCCTGTTACACCTAATGGACACTTGGACCCTTCCTTACCTTCTTCCAACCCACCAATGGCTGCTGGGGGGGTCACCAACTCTTCACATAACTCCCTGCAGCCTGACCAGATCCGTGTCACTGTTGGCTCCCGGAAGAGTAGCGTGATGTCCCTGGGCAGAGTGACCTGTGACCAGAGGTCCCTGGGGAGTGAGTGGGTGAGTGGAAATCTGTGTCATACCCTCCTTTTGAAGTCCAAGCATGCTGTTATCTTTCTGCCATCACCTGGTGATTGTTCTGGAGGATTGCCCTGCTCCTGTGGGTTTCTAGCACAGCACATTGCCTGTCTTTAGGAAGCCAGTTCACTTCACATAATTAATCTAAATTTCCATATTATTGATATACTTCCAGGTTATTCTTCTATATTCCACTGAGTGTGGGATTCAGCTCTTCTATATTCTTCTGGCAGGAGAGGGGGAACATCAAGGAGACAGAGTATCCCCATTAGTGTGAAACACATTTTGTCCTCTTACCTTTTTTCTCCTATAGCACAGAACACAACCCTGAGTTAAGAGTATAGGAATGTCTGGTTGACATTCCAGAACTGCAAAGTCCCTTAACAGATGGGTCTTCTGGAAACTTTTGGAAAAATCAAGAGAAAAATCTTGATCTGGAGCTCCCCATAGAAGGTCCTGCTGCCCCTTAACACTTCCTTAAGCACTGCTGCTATCCAACCAATGCATCTCGGACCTCTTCAGGTTACCACATCAGCTTATGGGCTTTCTATCCACTGACACTTGTAGCTTTGGAGGGGTGCATCTGTTTCTAAACAGGGAGAGCTGGCAGCCATGTACTACATGATAAGTTACTGATATGGTTGGACTAGACTTTAACCAACAAGCCTGTTTTTGTCATTTTTTTCCATTTACTAAGATTGTACTCAAAGACGGTGTGTAAGATTATCCATCAACCTGTGCCTTGTGTTATCCTTTACCCCAGGGCAGCATAAAAAGTTGCCAATCGGATTTTTGGAGAGCTTTATTCTTGCTCTCTGCTGGTGTAAGTAACAACATCAAGCACCTGGCCTTAGGCTTTATTATTTTACCTTTCCCATAAGTGTTTTACACACAGATGGTGCTGTACAGTAATCACCGCTAACACCATTGCTAAGTCATTATCAGTTTACTGTCAGATTTACAGAGATTGCTGCTAAATTGCCTCAATGCTACTTCTTCAATAGATCAAAAATGGCAGTCTCTCAGCTTTGGGGTCCAAGGGTGTGTCTGGGACCTGGAACAGGATCTCACGTTCCCTCCTTGTGCCTGGGACTGCTGAGTCCTTGTCCTGCTCTCTTACAGTCCAGCTCTCGCAGTACCCACTACGGTGCCTGGAGCCGCAGTGGGGCCTGGGGAAGCCGCCGCTCCAGCTGGAACAGCCTGGCCCGAGGACACAGCCTGAAGCACAAACCTCCCTCTGCTGAGCATGAATCCCTCCTGTCTGGTGAAAGGCACAGGTCAGCAGATGGGGGGCCAGACAGAACAGAAAGGGTGTATCATCACCGACGGACGCTCTCCTTGGACACTAAAGGTTCTTGTGACCTGCTGGAGTTGCCTTCGGTCCCAGCTGGCCACAGAATGACCTGTAAGCTGGGAGCAGCATCCGAGGCCAGTGAGCATCAGGACTGCAATGGGAAAATGCCTAGTATTGCCAAGGAGATCTTCCCAAAGATGAACAACCGCAAGGAACGGGGAGAGGATGATGAAGAGATAGATTATGTGAGTACTTGGTGGAGGGAACATGGGGTTAGACTGCATGGCTGTGAGCAATCCCAAAACCATCTGCAAGTTTCAGTCTTCCTGCCTTGCTGATGGGAGAGTTTCAAAGGTGCTTTAAGTACAGGTGGAGGATGACATCGTATGCAGATGGGATCTTCTAGACCCAGAGAAGTTCAAATCACAGTGTCAGAGTGCCTGCAAGACAGTCATATTGATGGGTGGTGGGAAGGCAGATATGAGATGCATCCATAGTGCATCCAGTGATTTCTACAGGCTAGGAAAGGTCAGGCTGTGTGAGCAGCAAGAGCTTTGCATGGGGAACATCACCAGATCAGAGCAGGAAGCACACACACAAGAGACTAAGCAAGTGAATTTTTTGTTGCCAGCCTGGAAGACCACAATGAGCAGATCAAAAGGTGGAAAAAGTTGAGTGAGGGTCAATGGAAATCTGAACAAACAAGCTGTATGAAATTATGTCACCTGCGAGTCCAAATGTCAACAGGCCTTCCTGTCCTGACCTCTTGTTTAGATGAGGTAGTGAAGAAACACTGCATGTAACAGAGCCACTCCAGCAGCTCTAAGAAGGCATCTTGTACAACTTCCTATTGTAGAAAAGACATCATCAGCAGGTTAATTTGTTATGATTTGGTAAGGGAAATAAAGGGACATGGTTTATTAGTAGACTTGGCAGTGCTAGGTTAATGGCTGGGCTTGATCATATTAAAGGCCTTTTCCCATTAAAAAAAATTATATGATTTAGGGAGGAAACGATATCAAGAGGTAAACAGATCCTACTTCCTTTTCAGTGGCTTTTTGCTCTTGGAGTCCATTTCCTCATTTGGTGTCTTAAAAAAAGGCAGGTGGTTCACCTGGGGAACTGCAAGTAGTGGTGTTTTGGGATCAGATGTGGAAAGAAGAGGGCCTCTCTCAGGCAAGCAGGAAGGTAACCAGTGGCACTTGCTTCTGCTGTATCCCTCCAGACCCTGTGCTTCCGGATCCGGAAGATGATGGAAGTCTATAAACCAGATTGGTGTGAGTTACGGGAAGACTGGTCCATATATCTCTTCTCTCCTCAAAACAGGTTTGTGCTGGTTTTGCTGTGAGAGGGCTGAGAAGATGGGGCAGATTGTGTTGTCATGCTGGCCACATACCTTTATCTGCATGTTAGATTGCAACTTTAAGCTTACCATCTGGGAATCTGTTTTGTCCCCTCCGTTTCCCCTTCTACAGCTAAACAACACTTCTCTTCCTTGATGCTGGAGATGAAAATCCTAAATAGAATCCTAAATAGCTGATGTTACTTTCTGTCCCTTTGGAGCATCCCGTTTTTCTTTTGTGTAACCATAAATATTTATAGCAAAGAAAAGCAGGGAATACTAATATTAATCCAGGAGAAGGAATGTGTTATTAACAACTCTATAATACTGATATTTCCTCCCCTGTTACCAGGACAGTCTTTTCATTTCATTTTCAATATCAGTACCAATTTATCAGCAGTCACATCACACCTTATAGGGCAAAGTTAGAGTTGTTCTTGCCTGAAAAAAAAAAAAAAGAAATTTGGGATAAATTCTTTGTGCTGGAGGGGTCTTCCCACCAGGAGAAAATTTCCATGTACCCCAGCCAACAGTATTCTCATCCATGTGCATCTCTCCTTGAAAAAAATGGTGTCTCACTACAGATCATGAGGGAAAGCTCTTTGCTCCGACACCTACACTAATGGGCATGGTGACTTTCAGGGTGGTCAAAAATGTGGTCCCCATGACAGCCAACCTACTTGTATCTCCTCAGCTTTCAGCATGTGGCATCTTAGCCACTGACAAAGTGTGAGTTTTTAAGAAAAACTGAAACTCAGCCTCTTTTCTACAGAGGAAGAGAGGGGCATTAGTGTCAATGATAGGAAAGCTGCTACACCAGAGCTCAGTTTTGGCCAGATGCCTTGTTTCTCTGTCTGTAGCTCCTAACTTTGCTCTGCTCAAGGCACAGGTGCCTTCTGGAACTCTCTTTCAGGTTTCGCCTTCTCTGCCAAACCATTATTGCTCACAAGCTCTTTGACTATGTTGTGTTGGCCTTCATCTTCCTGAATTGCATCACCATTGCCCTGGAGAGACCACAGATTGAACACAGAAGTATGGTGAGCATCATTTCCTTCCACCTGCTTTTCAGCAAAGCCTCTGACAGAGGTTCATAGGTGTTCCTGGCACTGGTATGACCTCTAGAAGAATTTCAGCATTAAACACCAGCTCCTACCTATCTATTTAAATGTCCAGTTATTAATAATTCACATAATGTGTGCTTCCCCTGCAGGGTCTTATAAAGGGACAACCCACTGTGTTATAAAGTAATGCTATTTTCTTCTCTCTTGGAGAGCAAGAGAGTCCCCCAGGCATCTGCAGTTAAGAGATGACTGGCAAAAAGATCAGGAACTGGGAACTAAAAGAGAGAAGTAACTTCCATTCTGTAGGAATGCCATGTCATCGTTCACATATGCTGCTTTGGAGATAGCTCCAACTGGCAAGTGAAATTGCTTTTTCTGCCTGTCTGCCTTAGCTAGTACCTCTTACAGTCCAGTGGTTGGTGTTCAGCAGCCCTTTGGGAAGAAGTCCCAGGTCAGTGCAGCAGGTCAGGACTGAGCAGCACTGTCAGAACAGAGACAGTGCCTTGAAGCCAGATTTGCAGGATGCATTGCAAATCCTATCCACAGTGCTCTTGCAGAGCTGCATAGGATCCTATCCCAGCTGTGGCACAGGACTGAGCCAAGGTGTGTGAGCTAAAAGCTTCCAAGCACTAACCTTTGCCAAAGACACCTCTCTTATTTCTCCAACTTTCAGATCAAGTCATCAGGATGCATTTAAGGACTTTTTTTTCTGTTTGTTTGTTTGTTTTTTTCTAGGAGAGAATCTTTCTCACTGTATCCAACTACATTTTCACAGCAATTTTTGTAGCTGAGATGACACTGAAGGTGAGTTACTGTGTTGGCAAACAATTCAGCCTTTTCCCAGTGTCAGAAACATGATTCATGTTTCTTCAGCATCCTTCTAAAATCTCTCCATCTTTTCAGTGTGCCAGTCCTTCCCTCTACCTTGGTAAAGGCAGATATTGCCTGGAGTTGAGTCCCCTCTTGTCAGGCACGGAGGGGATGTTTATCCTAGGCTTTAAGTCCAAATGGATCTTCGTATAATGAGAGGAATAGTTGGCCTCCAGGTATCGATTTTGTAATGATGTCAAATGTCCATTTCCTTCCTCCTTGAGCAAGAATGGGGGAAATAACAATATGAATAACATGCTCTTAGTTGAGATAATTATTTACTAGGTGTCTAATTAGGTTATGACAATTCGGAAGTCTTGTTACTCCCCTCATGTGACTGGGAAGCAGTCCCAAAACTGGGCAAAGACAGTCTCAAAACTGGGTGATTGAACTTAAACCCTCTAAAATTGGTGCCTAAATTATGGCCATGATTTGCAGGGTTTACATTTCTCTCAGCGATGTCTGTAGCATCTGCTGGTGTTGAGAATTGCTGAGACCAAACCCCATCCCTTTAGGAGCCAAAGTATGGGGTTTGGTGCTCCATTTTACTTCCCCCAGTCTCAAGTGGGAGACTTGCCCCGGGTCTGTAGTATGGCAGAGAAAGGTTTCCTCTACCTTCCCAATAGTGTTCTGTTGCTCTGGGAGGCAGAGATAAGGATAAATCACCATGGCCCTGTTGTTTCTGGAGTTATGTGCTGCCACTTTCCCCCAGGACATTTTCCTTCATAGCATTCCAGGTGGAAAGATAATGAGATGACAGGCCAGTGTCAGGTGGAGTTGATATCTTTTTCCCATCCATCTCCCCAACACATCTGCCGTCTACCAGATGAAAAGGAGAGGAGCCATTTAGCCCCTCCTGCTCTCCCTTCTCTTGCAGATCGTCTCTTTGGGTCTGTATTTTGGAGATCAGGCTTATCTCCGCAGCAGCTGGAACATTTTGGATGGCTTCTTGGTCTTTGTGTCTCTCATTGACATTGTGGTCTCAGTGGCCTCTGCTGGCGGCGCCAAAATCCTGGGGGTCCTGCGTGTCCTCCGCTTGCTGCGCACTTTACGTCCTCTGCGGTAAGAACCCCAGTGAACCCTTCTCAGCCCCTTATTCCCTCTGGGGACCACCCCCAGGAAGGGTCCCAGAATAATATCCTGCTGTGCCAGGCCATGTGTGTTCTTTGACAAACTATGAACCACAGGGAGGCTCCCCGTAGTCATACCAATCTGGCCCTGGAGACACCTCATTAGAAAACCAACCCATGGGAGAGAAGAGGCTTTTTCATTGCAGGAAAGTGATCCCCAACGATGGATCCTTGCACAAGGAGAAAAGGGAGTCTGCTGATGCTGAGAGGTCAAGCAACCCCATTCTGTTCCTCTGTCACACTGTTGCCCAAACTGAGACACAAACCAACTGAGTTAGTTTTATGCGGTGCTTTATTTCAAGGGCCCGGGAAACCTGAGGACTAGTGTCCAAAGTCAGGAGTCCGACGACCCATATTTTGATTCCAGCTTTTATACCTTTTACAATCTTAAGTTTTGTGCAGAGTCAGATCACAAGACAGTTCCATTAATCATGTAAATAACAATAGCTTGACATCTTCTACCAGGGCTTATTGTTTAACTCCTTCCCACCACCTGAACATAACATACCATATCCTATCTCTAGTACAGAGTGTCAGTTTACTTATGTTTTACATGCTCTGTTAGTTACTTATGTTCTATATGCCCTGCTAGTTCCTTTAATTATTGTTCCCCAGAATCAGCATTCTTTATACTAGTGTTTGCTATGATTTGCAACCCCGGATACATTAACCCTTAATACGTTTCCAGAAAAAGGCATTTTTCCTGCAACAACACCTGCCCTTTCTTCCCTTCCAGAGTCATCAGCCGAGCCCCTGGCCTGAAACTGGTGGTAGAGACTTTAATTTCTTCCCTCAAGCCCATAGGAAACATCGTCCTCATCTGCTGTGCTTTCTTCATCATCTTTGGCATCCTGGGTGTGCAGGTAGGGTTGTTACTGACCATTAAACAGGCCCCATGTCCTCACCCCTACCATGCGTACCTGTACCCCTAGGTACAGGCACAGGGAACCACGCAGGAGGGACAGGGAAGACTGGAAACATTCTGCTGCTCTCCTCTTCCATGAGCTGTGACCCACCAGAATGTCCCCGAAGCCTTTGGCAAAGACAGCCAAATCTGTCTCAGAAAGCTCAGATGTTGCTGGATGTGCAAGGCAGCAGTTAATGCTCACACCTGGTAGGAGCTAGATCAGGGTTTGGGTCAGTGATACAGGGAGAGCCTGGAGCTGGCATATCATAACACTCTCTGTGCACTTTCATGCCACACTACAAGAGCAAAGCAGCTCAGCTCCTGCTTGCATGAATGCAGCCTCCAGTCAGCTCTATTTCTCCCTCTTGCTCCAGGCCCTAAATCCACCCACAACCTTCTTTTGTTTTTTAATTTTTTTATTTAAACCTCTTTATTTTCATCTGTTGCATTGAAGAGGAGCAAGGGTGTGGGTGTTACTTCCATCTCACAGATTGTGCTATACTTAGTCTGCTCTGATGCATCTGTACAAAAGCACAATCCAGTACCTTTCATATGGGGAAAGGAGCCCTGGGCAGAAGATCCAGAGCAGTGCAGCTTTCCAGTAAATAAATAAATAAAACTGAGAAGCAGGAGATTTTTTTTTTCTGGTTCTCTACCATCAGATTAGATCTTCTTTTCCTATCAGCTCTCAGTAACTGGGAAATAAGCAAGGGGGATTACTCTCAGAGACCAAACAGAAGATCTTGTTTCCTTTTAGACTGGTGGCTCTAATTGTGCCCAGAAAGGCTGCCCTAACATCTGTCAGATAGTGATGGCTTATGGTTACTCCTTGTCTGGAGCAATGGAGAAGGCTGAAACACCTGGTGTAGGTTTATCAGGATGGCCCTGGTTCCTCAGCAATGTGAGCCTGTGCCATAAAATTGTCGGTCCTCCCTTCCTGTCCTGCTCCACCTGACTTCCAGCCATGCAGCCTACTCACCATCTCAGGAGCTTCTGCTCATCCCAGAGAGCATGGGGGGCTGTGAGGGGAAAGGGTCTGATGGGGTCACTCCCCTCCTGCAGCTCTTCAAGGGCAAGTTCTACCACTGCCTGGGAGTTGACATCAGGAACATCACCAACCGGTCTGATTGTGTGGCTGCCAACTACAAGTGGGTGCACCACAAGTATAACTTCGACAACCTAGGACAGGTGAGTGTGTCCGCAGCTTCTGTTTTTGCAGGTAACCCAGATCAGGACTTCTCTCCTTCTCTAAGTACCCCTTCCAAAGGCACAGATGCAGTGCCTGGAAAGCCTGATCCCTGAGCCATGAGGGGTGATTATTTGACAAGGTTATCCATGCAGAAGTTGTGTCACTAGTGGGTTGGTACTGGGACGATGCTTATGGGTTGTGGGAGAAAGAAAAGTGATGGCAGCAGATTTTCTTCCTGCCTCGAAGCAGATGTTCTTCACAACCTCTCTGCTTGGGTGGGTCTGGCTGAACATGGCTTTCTGTTCCCCCTCCTTCTCCACGGGAGAAGGAGCAGGTTCTGATGTGTGCAGAGGCACAGGCAGGAAGCGTATTTCAGTGTTGTGTGTGTAAGAAAGTAAACCTACCATTTTTTCCCAGCTTGCCAGTTGTACCTGCTCCACATCTGCCTTGCTTTGTATGTTGCAGGCTCTGATGTCCCTCTTTGTTCTGGCTTCCAAGGATGGCTGGGTCAATATTATGTATAATGGACTAGATGCTGTGGCTGTCGACCAGCAGGTACAAATACTTCTTCATGAATGGACCTTTTTGAGTCTTCTTGGGCTAGTGCAATGGAAGCGTGCTGTGACATCCTGCTTCAGACACCTCCCTCAAACCACAAGTCCCTTCCAAGGCCCTTGTGAATCTCTTACTCATCTAGTTGCAAGATTTCAGGGTCATGCCTGCTCCATAAAGGGAGCTTCAGCTGTGGCCATGCAATGGGTGTCTCTAGTAATTCTCATGCTCTGCCTACTTTGGATCACACAGCGGATCTTTATCTATTTGTAATGATGGAACAAAACTGTTGTGTACCTTTCTGGGCATACTGACTCCCTCCTGGCTCACAGGTGGTTGTTTCAGTAATCTGTAAAGCAGGGAAAGCTGGACTACTGTCCACTGCATGCCTGTTCTACTGCTAAGGCAACAACCTCAGTAGTGTCCTGGCGTGGACATCTGCCATGGGCTGCAGCACCACAGGCCTGAACTTCAGTGATGATGCTCCATTTACTTCTGCACATGATGCACTACTGTTGGCTTTGTGGGCCCTTTGTCAGGAGATGCAGTCAAAGTCAGTGCCGCCTTTCTTTCTGAGCCTGGATGATATTTCTATTCTTGTCTCATTGCCTTTTTGGTGGTGTCTGGATGTTTACTTCTCCTTGAGTGAAGGCTGTTCTTGGAACACCCATTTTACCACATACTGGTGGTGTACTCAGCCTGCAGCTGGGGTTGTGCCTGAACTGTGGGAGACTGTGCAAGACTTCAGCTCTTGTCTCCCACCTGCTCCACCAACCACCAGCTGATGCTGAAACACAGTCAGCTAATCACACACTGCCTTGCCTGTAGCCCCAGCTCTTCCTAGCCCACTCCCTTGATTTCCATAACCTCTGCCCACATCCCCTGCAGTCAATCACTATGGCAGGTCCCACCCCAATCTTTTCCATACCTCCACCAATCCAACTGATTAACCACCTCTGTTCTCCGCCCTCCTCCAGCCAGTGATCAACAACAACCCCTGGATGCTCCTCTACTTCATCTCCTTTCTCCTCATCGTCAGCTTTTTTGTGCTCAACATGTTTGTGGGGGTGGTGGTGGAGAACTTCCACAAGTGCCGGCAGCACCAGGAGGCTGAAGAGGCGCGGCGGCGGGAGGAGAAGCGCCTGCGCCGCTTGGAGAAGAAGCGAAGGAGTAAGGCACAGCCTAAGTGTTTGGTCTGTTCATAGGCCAAGTTTTGTTTTGAGAAAAACCTTCTCCTCTTCTTTTTCATTCCCAACAGACTTATCTCCAAAATACATTGCTTGTGGCTATGCTCTCAGCCTTCTTCCCCACGCCACTGCCTTGTTGCTACGCACTTCACCAGGGTGGTCTGGGGAAATGGGGTCTGCTGGGACTACAGGGAAGCTGCTGGGGTTTTAGCACCCTGCTGCTCTGGAGATAACATGTACCAAAAATACCCCTGTGTACCTGCTGGTGTGTACTCTTGACAAAGTATGTTCATCTACCAGTGCACCTCCTGGGTTTGGGATTTTCCCACCTGGGCTTCCTACAACCTATCTGGTGTTTGGGGAAAGATCTGGACAGACCATCCTTTATGTTCAAGCACAAATTTAGAGAAGAGGGAGGGAAAAAAAAAAATTGTGATCCCTGTGTTTTGTTCCTGGCTCTTTCCATTGATGTTGTAGTCTCACTCCTTAGGGTTCAAGATCCTCTGGGGTGAAGTAAGCCCTCTCCATGGTGTTTCCATCTTCTTCTGTATTACTTTTAGATGAAAATTCAAAAGCATACTTGCCCCTGGAAATCATCCCTACTACACGAGACTGATGGTTTTCTTCCATTCACAGCCTATGGTCATGCTTTTCCTTCTTCTGCTCCAGTTTTTTCCTTTCTCCTGTGACACCCCAGGGCTTCTCCTGGAACCATCTGCTCCCTTTTATTATTTGTGATCTTAATTTGTTGAGGCATGAAATGCTGATTTAGCACCATCCTCACAAACATAGACTAACAGATTTTCTTTCCAGTATTCCTTTCCTTGTCTTCTTTCTATTTCCCTCCCCCACTTCTATTTTCCTTTTTTAATTTTTTTTTTAAATTTTTGAATTTTTCCCCTCCTCCCTATGTCCCTCATCTTTTATCTACACTTTTCTGTTTGTCCTCTCTCCCACCATCATTCCCTTTTCACTTATCACCACTTTTATGCCTACTCCCTCCTCAATGTTTCTTACCCATTTCTCTCTTTCTTCCAATTTCCTCCTAACTCTGCCCATCTCCCTCTTTCCACTGAAGAGGCTCAGCGTTTGCCGTACTATGCTACCTACTGCCCCATACGCCTTCTTATTCATTCGGTCTGCACCAGCCACTATCTGGACATCTTCATCACTTTCATCATCTGCCTCAACGTGGTCACGATGTCCTTGGAGCACTACAACCAACCTGTGGTGAGTGAGGTCATGGGGATAAGCCCTGCCTCTAGTCATTATGCTATTTTGCTACAGCTCTCTGATGACCACAGCCCACCAGAATAGGTGGGATACTTGAGCGTTGCTAAAAAACATACATTTGAAGTGTTGCAAGAGTTACTGTACTAGGCAAAGTTATGTGAAGAGTTTTGTATCTCTCCAGAAAGGTCACCCCTACTCAGACACTAGTTATCCATTAAAATCAATAGAGATAAGGTACCTAAGCAAGAGTTGGGCCCCTAGAAAGCACAGTGCAATTAAGTCTCTCTGCTATATATTATTAAGTGGGTATGTGGGTCACCCAAATTTAGCTGTCTCGTCTGTTTCGTATGATGTTCTGGATCCTAACAGAAGGAATGATGGAAACAGCCGTGTCCTAGGAGCTTCAGGCTTTGCATCAGATTCCCAAATATCAGTCCAGTTCTCCTGCACTATGGCCTGAGCTGAGAGGACTAAGAGTGGCTGGTTGTGTGTCATGGGATGAGATGGGATATCTTTCCTGAGCTGACTTTTTTGCAAAAGAGAAACTGCAGGGGCAAAGTGTTGAACAGAGTCTCTGTCAGTTTTATAATTTGGTTGTTGCAGACCAGGTACCTCTCAGTGTTGCAGTCATAGACTAAGACCACCTTCCTGATGAAAAAAAATGTATGTTGTTCATGCCAAAGGAGATTTCTGCCTACATATGTAGGCAAACGACTCATCATGACATCTGCCTGGTGGTATTTCTGTTTTCTGTTGAGAAGACCCTTGGTTGAGGTGACAGCTCTGATGTCTGAGCAGATGCTCTCTAAGATAGCTCAGGCTTTGATCAGGAACTGAATCTTTCTGTCCTCATTCAAATCCACTGCCAGTCTCCTCTGTTTCTTGCCCATCTTGCCAAGTTATCCACCTTTTATTATCTTACTTTTGATGGTGCCCAATTTCACTCTGCAGGAACTCTCAGCCTTTGACTGTTGTCATCACATAAGACCCTTGTTCCTGAACAAGTCACTCTTCTTTACTCCTCAGCTCCTTCCCCTGGAATGCAGGTCCAGCTTTACCAAAGCACTTCAGCCTCTTCCAGTATGACCCGTGAGCCAGGAGGGAGTCAGCATGCCCAGAAAGGTACACAGTGGTTTTGCTCCATCATTACAAATAGATGATATGTATCCACAACTAGGCAGAGTAACTTTTGTGCCCCACTCCCAGTCACTAGCTTTGCCAGTACCATTAAGCTGGTGGCATCCAGGTGGCATAGGCTACTGGTGAAAGAGGAGGCTGATGGTACTTGGTGGATTCTCCTTGCAACAACTGCCTCCTCCCCATTATGCTGAAAAGTACAGGAGAAAGGAGCAATAACTGATCCTGAGAACAACATGGGGAAGAAGGGCCGGCTGATGGTTGCCCATAGTAGGTAGCCTTCATATTCAAGTAGGCTGGAAACATGGAGCAGTTTCCCCTCTTCCCAACAAATTCCTGGCACTCAGGAGAGTCCCGTCCCATCCCTCCCCAGGTTATGTAGTTGATGTTACTTTTGCCTCAGATTCTTTACCCTCTCTTTCTGCTGACAGTCCCTGGAGACCGCTCTCAAGTACTGCAACTACCTGTTCACGACTGTCTTTGTGTTGGAGGCAGTCCTCAAGCTGGTGGCATTTGGTCTGCGGAGATTCTTCAAAGACAGGTGAGCAGAGGGTTACATCAGTTGTGGCTGTGAGATTACTGGGTTTGGGATGGAGCTCTTTCTGGAGTGTGAGGTGGTAGCAGCTCACTGACTATCTCCTAGTTCTGCACATTCTGGACCTAGCTTCAGCTTGCATGATCTGCAATGCCAAAGCAACAGAATGTTGTCCAAAAACTGGGCAACCAACTTCTTCATTGGTACCTGCTGGTTGGACTAGAAAGTGAGGGAGGTGGGGTTAGGGCCTGTGATTTTTTTCCTGCCCTTGAGGCAACCTGGGACCATACTGAAGCACAATGTGTATAACAACAATGATTTGAGGTAGTAAGGTTATAAAAAGCTGAGCCCATTAGTCAAACCATGGCAGCATAGTAACACAGCTCCATGCTTTCAGATCAGGCTGGCTTTCCTCTGGCTGGTCCAGGTGTGTGCAATGGGAATCTCTGAAAAAAACCATATACGCTGACTCAGCATGGGGTCTTGAATTCATAGATACGTAAATATTTAGGTTGAAGTGGAGACAATTCACTTTCTTTTTCAGGAAAATGGAAAAACTCCATCTTCCTTTATTCTCTTCAATTTTTCTTCTTAAGGTGGAACCAGCTAGACCTAGCCATCGTGCTGCTGTCTGTCATGGGCATCACGTTGGAAGAGATTGAAATCAATGCTGCTCTGCCAATTAACCCCACTATCATCCGGATCATGAGAGTGCTGCGCATTGCCCGGGGTGAGAGAGACACTGGCCAGAGGCAGGGGTGTGGGTGCCCATGGAGTGGGGCTTGGTGTCATGACTCACTGAGCAGTGGCAATAGAGTCATGGGCTCCCCTGCTTGTCCCTGGGAGGGAGGCAGGGCTAAGAGACTAAGGCTTTCTGGCTTCCTTACATCAGGTATTTATATGCAGTGGTTTTAGCAGGAGGTGAAGGGATAGTAGGGTGAACAGATTGTGGAAAAGCTGAATTTTTTCTGTTATTCTTTTATGGGGAAAGCAGGGCAGTCGTGTTTGGAGAAGGGGCCACCAAGCAGATTGAAGTTTGCACAGGGACAAGACTGATTCTTTCTGGGGGTAGTCAAGGTGTGCCTCAACAGATGAAGGCTAGAGGAAGAAAAAGTGATGGAAAATATGAAAAATTGGGCCAAAGGAAGGATTGTCATACACACTGTTGGGAGAAAGAGGATTCCTGCCAGACTGTATAGGTGAGGCAGAAGAAGCCTGACAGGCATGGGGACAGAAACAGAGTATTTAGTAAGTAGGAGACGGACTGGAGAAGAAGGATCCACTGGGGTTGTACCATCAAAAGAAATGGGCAAAGAGAGAAGAGGGCAGAGGGGGACAATCCGGTTTTTCTAGGGAAGGGTGAGACAGGACATCTGTCTTGTGCTATTGCCATTAGTAAGTCACACAAAGGATGGACCACCTGAGCTCAGTCTGAGTGACACTTTTCTTGTTGTGCTTGTTGTGGCAGTCCTGAAGCTACTGAAGATGGCCACAGGAATGCGAGCACTGCTGGATACAGTTGTTCAAGCCCTGCCACAGGTAAAACAGACTAGCTACCTAAGTCTCCTTTTCTGCACCCTTTTTCCAACAGGTTGATTCTTGTGGAGTCTCAGAGGTGCCTAGTGTGTTGTGCAGGCAACTGCCTGAAGGTGATATCCAACTTTTCATGTTAGTTATGAGGGTATTGCTCTTCTCAGACAGGTGTTGCCCAAGTTTTCACATCAGTCGTAGAGGTTCAGCTCACCTCATGGGTGAATGAAATAAGGCTTGATTCCTGAGTAAGGGCAGATTTCTTCCCATCCTGTCTATCTAGTGTCTACCACTTCCAGCTATTTCCTCGTTCCTCTTTCCCTTCTTCACAAGAAGGAGGAGAGTGACAGGCAGCCATTTCAGGAGGAGATGTCTTTACATTTCAGCCCCTCTCACCATGCCCCAATGTGCCCCCTTTCCTGCCCCCCTCTTTCATTCACACTCATTGCTCCTTTTCTTAGCTGGTGCCTCCCCCTTATTACCTTCTTTTCTTTCTTTCTCCTCCTGGATCCCTTTGTGTTTCTGAGCCTCTTGTGGATGAGAAGCAGTGACATGCTCTGTTGTGGCTCACACAGCCGGCAGTGAAGTGTCTACTGCAAGACAGCTAGACAGAAGGATTTCATGAGCTGTGAGCAGCAGCTGTTCCCAAATGAGATGCTGACATGGTGCTTTACACAACCATCAAGCCCACTGTGAGGATCCTTTGTGATGAATTGCAGCCAGAGAGACTGGTCCCCTTCCCTTTGGATCCTCCAGAGAATATTGTTAAGCAAGGAGTAATGGCAGCAAGTAGTTCTGCTGATCATATATCAGACCATTCCCTTGGCAGACCCCAGGCAGGCAACTACCTTGCACGATATCAAAATGCAGGGGCATTTGTCAGTTGATTTATCAGCTAATGTGCCTGTCTCAGTGAGTGATGCAGAGCTCAGAATCAATCTGAAAACAGCATGAGTAGTTACCCAAGGAGTTTACTTTTGATGTTGGTGACAATAAATGTCAGTCTGAATTACAGGAATCTGATGGCACAGAAGTGAGGGGGAAGCACTGCAGTGTCTCCTGGATCCTACGTGATCTCCCATGCTTTTCATTATATAATAATATATTTTTTTTAAAAAATAATAATAGTATAATTTATATGTAGCATATATAACAATATTGTCACCCAGGATAGCTGGAAGCTGGGATACACTGGACGATGGAAATACAGGAGATTAAAAGTGTTCTTACAGCAGGCAGCTTTGGGCCAATAACTTTTATTAGTTCTGTCTCTGCTGCCTGACGCTGACTCAGTGAATCTTCTTTGCACCTTGCCCTTTTCCTTTCCAGGAGCCAGAATAGCTGATTTGAGCGGGCAGGGAACTGGAATGGAGCAACTCTCCAGATCCAGCATCTGCGTGTCTGTGGCATGTTTATTCTGCAACATGGATAAATGCAACACACAGTTATCAACAGATGGCTGACAAAGAAACTCTCAGTAAGAGGACTCTGCAGTGTATTTGCACATACATGGTCCGACTCAACTTCTACCCCTAGAATATAGAGAATAAATAGGAGAGGGGGAAATGTTCGTATCCCTGTCATGTAGATGGAGAAACTGAGTCATTAGTGAAGTGTTTTGCTCAGGAAAGCAAAAAGCATAGTTGGGACTTAAGTTCAAGACTATGAGCCCGGTTGTCTGGTTCCAACCACAAACCACAAGTATATTCTTCAATAATTTATAAATTCAGGCTTTTCTCTTTCACATTTACCTACAGATCCTTTGCTAAGATGATAGTGCAGGTTTTCTGGAGGTCATTAATATCTGCCACAAAACCCTCACAAGAAGATGTTTAAAGGTTTGGTCTCTAGGTTTTCCCTGGAAGGTAATATCAGTAGTGCTTAATCCTTGCAGCATCAAAGCCTGTGATCCATTCGGTTCCTGTTGATTGTCTTTTGCTTCCCTCTCTAATAGCTAACAAGTTTGGTTTCTTTTCATAAAGTTATAAAATACAGGGATGAAAAAAATCACTCCATAGTTAAAGTTGTTGAAAAATCGTCACTGAAAGCAGGGCTAAAATCTCCTAGTTCCACCATTAAAAGATTAAATTTAGTCTCCATATTTTATACCCTGAGTCTTCAGGGGACGATTGAATTATCTGTAACATTATTCTCCAAGATTTATTGGCTTTGCCAAAAGAAGCAGTTTAAAATAAGCTGTCCTTTCCCTTTTGCTTTTTCTGCTTCTCAGCCTTTCTCTTTATGTTCCTAGAGCACAGACTCACATCAGGGATTTTGGCTTTCCCATGGTATACAAGGCATCTCCAGTTGTCCTGTTTCAATTCCCTTCCTGTCTTTGTTACACCACAACAATTCTTAATACAGCATAGAGCTTTAATTTTAAAGAGCCCTTTGGAACTTAGTTCTTAGCTAAGTTTTAATAAGTTCTTTTTCTTAATGCCCTGTAGACACAGACCCAGAGGTGTGTGTTTGGAGCATTTACTATGGTCGTATCCAATTTAGTCATCAGAAATGTAATGTAGGGAGCCAGGATCTGGAAGCCCAGGAGAGGTAGGTGTGCTGAATCTTTTGCTTCTCTCCTGAATTTGGATGACACAGCAGTTGCAACGACTAAATTTAACTCCTGAAATGGATGATCCTAACAGAGACCCAATGACCACATGCATTCAGACCAGACACTGCTCAGTTCCTGAACAACATCCAAATACCAATTAGGTCCTTAATTTCTCCCTGCCTTCACTTGCTCCACAGTGTACTAACAATTATGGACATTTTTGGTTACTGTTCACCCTACTTCTTCTAAAACGTCCACCTGCTCTTCTCACATATCCTAGCTGCCCCACATTCTGGAAGGAGGAGATTCAGAGGCAAACAGTAATTTGGAAGAGTGAGGACTTGGGGACAGTGCCCACATTGCTCATGGCACTGTTGCCTTCGTACATTATCATGCAGCAATCCTGATACTGGAGTGGGGGGGAGAGGGTCCCAACAGCACTGCTGGTGGCCCAGAAATGAGGCTTTGACTCATTATTAATGAGAGTTAAAGGAAGCTCTGCTTTTCCTCTTAGCTCCTTCGTGGTCTCCTCTCCTCTTCTCCTTCACGCTACACATTTCAAGACGGCCTCTTTTGCCTTCTTCCTTCCTGCCAGCTCTGCTGTAACCTTCACATGTGCAGGTTGCCTCACCATGCTTCCACCTGGCTTCTGACGTTACACCTACGTCCCTTTCTTTTTGGAGCACTGCTATTGTGCTCTTCACATGAGCATTGCTTCAAGGGGTTTGGGCAGTTTGGTGAGGCATATAGCCCTGCAGGACATGTCTCCATGCTGTAATCCATAGTTTGTCCTTTGCCCAGCAAAACTGGAGTCACCTTCTGTGCCCTTGCTCCCATATGCTTGTCTTAACCTTGCCCAGAAACTGCAGACTTCAGTCGGCCCTGGCCAGAGCTTGTGCTGGAGTGGTGGCAACTGGGAAAAGAGGATCTTTCAAGTCCAGCTGCAGCTGGTTCCGTCATTGGTGATTCCCAGGTGTTGAAAATTGCTTGGCTGCATTTGCTCACTGGGAATTTTCTGCTGTTCTCTTCAGAAACACTTTCCTGTACAGATGAAACTGGCTTTGGGGTAGACTGACCATGCCATTTGCTTTCAGGTGGGAAACCTTGGACTGCTTTTTATGCTCCTCTTTTTCATCTACGCTGCTCTAGGAGTGGAGCTGTTTGGAAAATTAGGTAAGTCTCAAGCAGACCATGCTCTGGTATGAGCTACAGATAGGCTGGGAAGCTGAGGTTTCTCAAAATCAGTACTTATTCAATAAAGACACTGAAATACTTGGTGGCCTTTATTCTCCTTTATGCATAATTGATACAAGTTGAATTTCTCTCTAAATCATTACTGTCCTAACAGCCTAACAAAATAAAAGCAGTATCTGTTTTCTTTTTCATTCTTAAACATCTGCTTTTCCCTTGAGCAACAGAGTTACACTCCCTGGTTTCCCAGGGCTGGACCACCAGGGATTTTTCTGTATTACTGGGCAACAACCAGCTTTTGGACAGGGTGCTGAGGCTATTACCTGAGGTCTCCAGGCTGTGTGAAGCCTGAAGTCCCTTCCCCCAGTTCCAGCTGTTAATCTGAGGGCCAACAGTGTGACCTCCCCTGATAGCTGTGATCCCCTTCCTTTCAGTGTGCAATGAAGAGAACCCCTGTGAGGGCATGAGCCGCCACGCCACCTTTGAGAACTTTGGGATGGCCTTCCTCACGCTCTTCCAGGTGTCCACAGGTGACAACTGGAATGGGATCATGAAGGTAACTGAGCCTTGGGAACGTGGATGTCTTCATTGTGGGAAAGGAGAAATTCTGATTGGTGCTCTGCTCAGTAATGCTTGGGCTAGAAAAGTGAAGGAGCTCAGAAGCTGAGTTGCAAGAATCTCCATGCCCACCATGGTAACTCAGATCTTGGGCTCATCTAGTTCTATAGAGATCTGACTGAGAAAAGTGCAAATTGTCCTTGGGAGGAACAAGAAATCTGTTGAGGCTAAGAGGAAATACTCACTGTCATAAGGCCTGTCATCAGAGCTGAATATACATGTATTGGATATGGCACCCATTTGCAGGCCTACCAGGGCAATGAAAAATAAATACTTCCTTCCTTCTGAGGACAGGGAGAGGGGAAATTCCTTGGTGGTTTTGAGTCTGGATGGGAGAAGGCAGTACCAGACTGCTCAATTTTGTTCTTGTTCAATGTGTGTGGTTATAATTGCAGCAACATGAGATGATCTGCAAGTAGTTTGCTCTGTACACATATGAATGTATTTGCTCTGTAGCAGAGAGCATATGATCATATAGTGTCCTTGATTCTTTGAGGATGTCATAGTCCCAGAGGGTGTGGGGTGATAGAAACATTTGCCCTGTTCTCTACATTGTCATCAGTGTTTTTTGACTGAAAGAGCAGCCAAGGTTGTATTCTTACTTTACTCCTTCCTTCCTTCCATCATTGCCTCTCAAACCAACTTCCCCTCAAGGATACCTTGCGTGACTGCAGCCACGATGACCGGAGCTGCCTCAGCAACCTGCAGTTCATCTCCCCACTGTACTTTGTCAGCTTTGTGCTCACAGCCCAGTTTGTCCTCATCAACGTGGTGGTAGCTGTGCTCATGAAACACCTTGATGACAGCAACAAGGAAGCCCAGGAGGATGCAGAGATGGATGCAGAGATTGAGCTGGAAATTGCACATGGGCTGTGCTCCCGGAAGTCAGGCTCCTCGAATTCAGGGCGGGGAAAAGGAGCAGGAATGGGAGGAGGTGGTGGTAGAACAGATCCTGAAGGACGTCTGTGCATGAGATGTTATTCTCCAGCACAGGTGAGTACACCTTTGAACTTACCAGCCAGAGTGCAGCAAGTAGCTGTGGGGAGAAGCTGGGAAGCCTAGATGACAGAGGGCTTCGCTGTAGCACACAGATTCTTCCACCTCAAGGTGAGAGATTTGCTTGCAAAGGTAGACTTGTGAGTTGGTAGCATTGTGAGGGGACAAGGCTGTGATAGCAGTGGGTCCTGTTTGTTGTCATCATGGTGTAGCAGAAGGCCAGTAGAGGAGGGATGGAGCAGATCAGCTAAAGGTGTGTTAGGAGCAAATTTGAGAGGGGAGCTCAGGAGAATAGAGCAGGGGAAATGGCAGATCAAGAGTGAGGCTTTCCAGCAGAGCTGGAAGAGAGGCCTGAGCAGTGCCATGGTGCACTGATAGTGAGTGAAGACAGTCCCTCCTCCTTTTTTAATTTAATTTTTTCTTTTGCACTGAACTCTGGCACCTTTTCCACACCCTAAGGAGCAAATGCTCCCCCAGTGACCCTGTGCAGGTACCTGCAGAACAAGGTGCTGCTCCAGATGAGTCAGGGTGGAGAACCCAACCCCAAATTCACATGAAACATTGAAGAAAAAAACTCGACATTCTTAAAATGATCTCTCCCATCCTCCCCCCTTTCTTGTCCCCTAGGAGAACTTATGGCTGGACAGTGTCTCTTTAATTATTAAGGACTCCTTCGACGGGGAGTTAATGATCATCGATAACCTATCGGGCTCCGTCTTCCATCATTACTCCTCGCCGGCCA
Source organism: Florisuga fusca (assembly GCA_038090715.1). NCBI lineage: Eukaryota > Metazoa > Chordata > Aves > Apodiformes > Trochilidae > Florisuga > Florisuga fusca. The sequence goes on from JAAWXA010000003.1 coordinate 7,641,273, forward strand.
TGTGCGAGAAGTGTAACCATGACAAGCAAGAGGTAACCTGCGTACGAGGATGCGTGAGGGAACTGTCCCCCCAAGACCTGCACACCCACATGTCCGCAGGTCATCTGATGTGTGCTCCTGGCTGTAGATTATGTAGGCAGAGAGCTTGTTGCCCTGTTTTTGTCATCTGCCCCATATTGCTGATACTGCCTCTAGTACAGGCCTGCCCTTCTTAGGCACAGGGAGATGTCTGAAGTGGTGGAAAGGTGAGATGTGCCAGGACAGAGGTCAGGAAGGACTGAATGAGCTGCAGAGAAATTAATACGAAAATCCTGGCAGCTCTTGTGTTCATTTCTGTAAGAAAAGCAGAGATTCAAGCTCGTGTGGTACAGAGGACCCAAAGGATCTTACCCCAGTGACAGCACGCAGGGCAATACAGTGGGAGATTTAAGCATGTTTTTTGTCTTCATTTTAAATATGTGCTTGTTTATTCCCTGTTGAGGCTGATGAATTAAGCACATGCTTCAATGCCTTGTTGAACAGAGTCACAGTCTGTGAGCGAGGATTGGTTTGTGGTGAAAGAAAGTCAATTAATTTAAGCAAAAAATAAATGAAAATGGGCCCACTGAGGAAGTTTGAGAGTCTTTTTTCTTATGTAGAACCTGCTAGCTGACAAATGGGTTGTTGCTAAGAGCAGGACACCAAACGGCTTAGACTTTTGCTTCTAAGGTTAGAAGATGTTTTGGAAAACCACTTTCTAATCAGTCTTTTCATCTTGTGAAATTTCAGGAGCAAAGTAGTCTGTGAGAAATCAGTTGAGCAGAAGAATTGATTTTGTTTCTGAAATAATTTTATTGTATTTAAGTGCTATGATTGTGGTCAGACTTGTAACAGTAGCATGGCTCATCTGGCAGTGCATCAGTGGCAATCTTCACCATTTCCTTCCCTATAACTCACTTCCTATTGCTTATAAAGGAACCAGGAAACTTGGGAAGAGAGCTCCCATTGGCAGATTACTTTATCCATGTTTGATGTTAGGAGAAAACAGTATTTTGTTTGGCTTCAGGTACCTAGTTCTGATGCTTTGAACTTTTTCCAGCCTTTCAGCTATCTGCTTGTCCTCATAGCTTCCCTTTGAAAGTATCAAAATGAAAACATTGCTGTAGTTTATCAGTATTACAGCACTTTACAAACGGATGCTGCATCAATGCAGCTAAATAACTAGTTTTCACCTAACTGGGATTTCTGATGCCTTACCTAAGTCCTCATATCCAGCAGTCCATGCTCAACCTTCTCAGAAAATCTGTTCTTCTAAGGCATTCCAGAATAATTACCCCAAAATTAAGTAATCTGCATCTAATTTGCTGCATCTGAAAACCTTCTGGATCGTCTTCAGTATCCTGCCCAGGAATGAGAACAACATCAGAGTTTCTTACCTTCCCAGCAAAGAAACTAGACAGCAACATCTTCACCTGCAACCCACAGTCATGGCAAAGAGTTTAACAGAACAATCACAACTAAAGAATTATTTTTAATTCATAATTCCTTATGGCTGTTATAGAGACATAAAGTGTTATTCATAATGGATATTTCAATAAATCTAAAATCGAATTGAAAATAAATTATCCATATATGCAGGAATAACTTTAGTAGTAAAATGCAGATATTTTATTTCTGATCATATGAACCAAAATTACAGATCAGGATTTTAGGTTGTTCATCACCTTCTTTTCATATTTCATGGTATAAAAAACATTGAGAAAGTTCCAATAGGAGATCACTACATGGAGTCACAGCTAGGCCTATCTCAGCACTAACACCAGCAATGCACACAGTCATTAAACTCTGGCACATCAACATAACTGAATGTGCATTGTACACACAGACAGAACTGTAGTGTCTCAGAAGCTATCCACAGCAAGATATATATACAAAACAGTTTTTATCTAGTCCTCTTCAATATATGTTTGTTCCAACAAAATAGTGTGCTTGCTGCCCGTCAAATCACCCTTTACTCTGCCTTTGTGACAAAAATCACATATTAGTCAAAAATGTTCACTCCCATTTCATTTGTAGTTTAATCCCTCAAGTTGCTGAGTGGATAGACACAACACTTAAACATATGATTCAAGTTATTAATAAGTGCTAAGCTTTTTGTTGCATTGAGTAGAAGTGCTCAGCAACTTTCCCAGTTAAGCTGTTGGCATCTTATTTTGAAACCAGTTATTTGTGCAATTAAGGATTTTTGTAATCATGGCACTTATTTTAAAGATATATCTGCAACTAGTTATATCTAGGAGATACATGTGCATGGCTCAATGTCTCAGGTGGATGTCCCTGGCAGTCTTCATGGATACTGCTCTTAGGCAACAACCCCTTCTCCCCCCTACTGTAATTTTTAAAATTACTCCTCTTTAGTCACAATTTTAAAAAAATATTCTGCAGTAATGGAAGCAATAGGAACAATTTTTTTAATTATTATTATTTTCATACTGCTAACCTCTTCTCTTGTCATCTCTATCCTTTCATGCCCTTGGGATGGTTGTCAGTTGGATATCTGTGTGTTGGTGGCCGAGAGTGTGTTTAGTCAGTGCAAGGAATTTGGCAGTGAGCAGCAGTGAACTGTGTTTCCACACATGAAGCACATCTATTCATGACTTTATTGGCTATGTTTTTTGTGTAGATCCCAACATGGCCAGAATTGGTGAGGAAGTGGTTCAGTGAAGAATAGACTATTTTGGCTTTTGTTGAAACCCTTTTTTTGTGGATGGAGAAGGTAGTGGCAGGTGTTACCACATTTCATGCTTGTGCATCTACAAGCACAGCTGGTGTAACAAGCACTTAAGCGTGTAATGGATGAGTACACACATGAAGTAGGACTGGGTGAAGACTATAGTTCTTCACACAAGTAGCTGCTCAGTGGTGGCTGTTTACCATGCTTGACACAACTTCATTGTGGGTTCTCTGGTGCATCAGCACTCTGATCATCAGTTGTTGGTTTTGGGGCTGTCTTTGTGGTTGAATGGCACCATGTTCCTGTGTCAGTATAATATCCCAAACCAGGGTGTCATTCCCTTTATTAAAGTCCAGCTCTAGTTTTCCATCCTGTTTATTCCAAGTGTGTTACCCCTTTGATGGAGTCCTCTTCCAGTCTCTGCTGTTTGCACAAGCCACCAAACTCCCAGTTTGAAGGAGTCATCTCTACAAATGTTCTACCTTTTCTTGTACCTGCCTCTTACAAACACTGGGGAGAACTAGATAAATGGCCAGGAAGCAATCTCTTCTGCCTGAGACAACCTAGAATATAATTCTTGAGTCAGGTGGTGGGAACTGGTGGGACCCTAGAAAGCAATGATGGAAAGCCAAGAACAGGACAGAGAGAGAGCAGCTACGAAGGCTCCACAAAGGCAGAGGTGCTTTTCAGACATTGTGGGAAAAAGATGTCAGGCAGAGAGGAAATGAAAGCTTAGAGGAAAGAGGATGGGAGAGGGGCCTATGTAGTACAAAACAAGCCAAAAGATGAAGCAAGGTCAGGAATGGGAGTGGAGCTGTGGCTCAAGGATGGGAAAGGTGCAGTGGTCAGGCTTGGTCTCAGAAATCAAGAAAGCACAAATTTGGGTGAGCAGGAGGAGTGAGTTTAGGGATGGAGGCCAGGATGGAAGATGGTATTATCTGAGATCTTGGGTAGGTTAGAGATGAGGGAAGAGGGAAGCTGGAGGGAAACAGGGTTTCAGTGATGAAGGTAAGAGAAAATGAAAAGCATGATACTGGCATGGACTGCAAGAGGCATGACTATTCCTGGAATGAAAGTCCCTTCCCATTTAAACAGGGCTGTCTGTGGTACCATCAGAGAGAGGGCTCCCCTCCTCATCCTTCAGCAAAGGATGATGCCTTGTTGCTGGCCTGAAAGAGCCCTCTCCCTGCCTGGCTTTACTTGCAGGGCCTTGTGCCAGCCATATCACTGGGATTGATTCTGGACTGCTTCCTCCAGTTCTGGCACTAGAGGCTCATGGACTGGTGGTGAGCTGCTTGCAGATCCATGTGTTCAACTTCCCTTAAAAACTGGGTTCTCCTGCCCAGCCCAGGTCTGGGTTAGGCCGTACCTAATGTATCCAAGGAATATAACTTAAAATTGACCTCAGATCTCCAGGCTCTCACTTACCTGCCATAAAGAGTGTGACTGCTTGAAATGTGGGCACCAGGCATGACCAGTGACAGTTCCTTTCCTTTCCTTGCAGGTCCAGCTAGCTGAAATGGAAGCATTATCCCTCAACTCAGACAAGTCCTCTTCCATCCTTCTAGGAGATGAGTTAGATAATCGAAACACTTCTCAACTGAGTCCTGAGGAAATCAAGGTTAGCCCCAGGTGGTCATGGGCATGTTGCACCAACCACTGAATTTCTGTTCCTGCTCATTGAGAGTGCTCTATATTCATCCCCATGTATGTCTCTGCTGGGCTGTATGAATTCTGGTCACTTTTCAAGTGCTTCACCATAGAAGCATATCCTGGAGAATGATTTGAAGAGAACAAAAAGATGTATGTTTCTGAAAGTTCTCCTCAGTACTGTCAGTAACTTCCTGTGAATGAGCCTTAATTTAAGGGATTTGGGCTGTAAACTTAGATGTCTCTTAGCTAGCTTGAATGTATATTCAGAATCAGCCCTTCTTTGTGAGGCTTTGAAAAGCCTACTCTGTCATCTGCCATTAAATTTCCTTTGTCCTCATTTGTTTTTTCCAGCAGGGTGGCCAGGACAACCCTGACTCCAACGGGGTAGGAGATCTGGAGGAATGTCTGCTCCCAATATCCAGTGCAGATGGCTCTACAAATCCAGACAGTTACCTGTGTGAAATGGAGAAAACTCCTTTCAACTCAGTCCAGTCTTGGCTAAAGCATGAAAGTACAAAAGGTGAGCGTGGCTCCCATCATTCTCCAGTTTTGCTGAAAGTGTGGGCTGGTTCAGCTCATCTGCCTTTCTCCTGCCTTCCCACTGCCAGGAATGGAGTTAATCTGTTGTGGACTTGCACTAACCAAGAATTATCTTTCAGTTTGCCAGTCTTTGGGAATAGAGTGAAGAGTGTCCCTTTCTTTTGCTGCTAGATCTTATATGCTCCTTCAGGCTTGCCTATGTGGAAGAGCTTCAGGGAACACCTAACACATCTGCCATTGATAGATATGCTTCAGTCCTGCTGTTGAGCACACCCTGGACTCTTTTGGGCCATCAGGTTTCCCAAACCACCAGTTTAATTGCCTCCCTTCATTCCTTGCCTTTCAGGATCTGGGATGAAAATCATCTGGCAGTGATATGTAGTTGAATGAAGGGCTTACAGCTCAGCATTTCTCTGCAAGAGCAGCAGGGAGAGAGGCAAGCTGGGATGTTGCTTTATAACTCTGAGTTCTGTTAGGTCTTCTGGGTCTGGTGCAGGTTTTTGTTCTTGTGTAGAAAGTAGGACCCATGGTGTGAACACTGGACTTGAGTCTTCTTGGCTGGGCATCTTACTAAATATCTTCCTTACACTAGCCTTGTGGGACCCTCAGAGTTATAGCAGCAAAGACACTAAATCAAATAAAGGGGCTCTTCAACTTTTTTTCTGTTTCTGTTCTCCCCATTTCTTTTGGTGCTTTGTCAGTTCCTCCCAGCCCCTTCTCTCCAGGTGCGTCTTGCCCGCTGTTACCTGTACCAGCAGAATTTTTCCACCCAGCCATCTCTGCCACCCAGACAGGACCTGAGAAAGTCTCATGCCCACTCAACCTTCCTAAGATCTCTCTGCAAGGCTCATGGGCATCACTAAGGTCTCCAAGTGTGAACTGTTCGCTTCTTCATCAGGTGAGGACCTCTGTTTCCCTCTTCTAGGAAAGCTTGATCTTCAAATCACACCCAAAAAGAAGGGGTAGAAGGCACAGAAAGGAGTGAGGCAGCTGGGGTCAGGGGCAGGGTAACCTGGATCTAGCCTGTTGAAGAAGCACAGTGCACAGAGTGCAGCAGGGCTGGGCAAGAGAGAGGGTTCTATAGCAAAGGGGTGTTATATAGTGCTTTCCTCCTGAAATCATGTATTCTTCTGCCTCTGATCAAAAAACAGTTTGACAGCTGCAGCTAGCACCATACAGAGGCAAAATCACATCACCTCTTTGCTTGCTCCAAGTGAGCTGCAGACACCTGCATGCAGAGCAGGTGGCAGCCAGGGAGGCAGCAGCTGCACAGCCTCCTCAGCTCTTTTCTAGAGAAGTGGCTCTGGATCACACACCTACTTGGTTGGAGCAGGCTTCTCCTCACCTATCTCCCCCACCCCCCTCGGTGCTGCATCCACACACTGCATCCCAGAGCTCACTGTTTTCCCCTGCCCACTTAGCTCTTCCTTCTCAGAAAGGTGCTCTCTGGAAAGACAGCTATTTCTCACTAATGAAAGAGAAGAATAAAAGTGTTGAGGGAAAATCAAGTGTGTCTGAGGAACAGAGGAGACAGAGGTGATAGTCCAATAGAGATCCCTGCTATTTTTCTGGGAAGATACTGCATGAACAATTTCTGTTTGAGTATCACCAAAAAAAAAAAAAAAAAAAAAAAATCGTATGGTATCCATTTCTATGTGACAGACACTGTTGGCACAATACAAATGTGTATAAATTCACGAGGGGTAAATTTAGCCTCAAGCTGAGGCCGCTGAGTTGTTACAGTGTTGAAAGTTCTGTTATAAGTTTAGACATAAAGAGAAAGAGCTCTGGAATTGGCATACTACTGGGGTAAAAGTACTCAAATGTTGTAAAGGAGAAATTGGTACAATTCTGATTATGTGATGCAGATTCTATGGAATAGCTATAGTTGAGGAGGCTGTTTCCAGTCCTACATCACTCACTGCCAGTATTGTGTCCCAGTGATGATCCCCCAGCACAGAGCAGTTTCCTAAGAACAACTGAAATGCAGGAGAAGGACATAATGCTCCTTGAGTGTGTCCAGAGGAGAGCCACAGAAATGATCAGCAGGCTGGAGCAACTCCCTGTGAAGACAGGCTGGGGAAGTTGGGGTTGTTCAGCCTGGAGAAAAGTGTCCTTATAGTGGTTTTCCAGTATCTGAAAGGGGCCTACAGGGAAGCTGGAGTAGGGCTTTTTGAACGGGTGTGTAGAGAGAGGACAAGGGGAAATGGTTTAAAACTTGAAGAGGGAAGAATTAGGAAAAAATTCCATCCTGTGAGAGTGGTGAGGCCCTGGCACAGGTTGCCCAGGGAAATTGTGGCTGACCTGTCCCTGGAAGTGCTCAAGACCAGGTTGGATGGGGCCTTGAGCAAACTGATCCTAGTGGGAGGTGTCCCTGCCCATGCAGGGGGTTCAGAACTGGTACAAAGAAAGTAAGGCTGTTTCCCCTTCCTACTGGAAATTTCTGCCCTAAATACCATCATTGCCACTAGTGCTGGTCAGAAGAACTATGATCCTTTTCCTTTTCCTTTTCCTTTTCCTTTTCCTTTTCCTTTTCCTTTTCCTTTCCTTTTTTTTTCCCCAAATATTTCTTTTCTTTCCCCAAATATTGCTGACTTTTTAATGAGAGAGCTATTTATTGAAGGCCCCTGGCTTCTGGCCAGCTGGTGCTATTAACCAGACTGTGTGGCAGGTTCACAAGGAAGATGAGGGTGAAGACCCACAGGGAACTCTGTCTCTACTGCCACCTGGACCACCAGTGGTCAGGGACAGCCCAGCAACAGGGACTGCAGAGGTCACAGACCAAGAATAACTTTCCTTTGGTGTGGAGCATTTCACATGGGAAGGGAAGATTGCTCCTGGAGCAGAATGAAATCAGCTCTCAAAATACTGAAACCTTTCCTCTTCCCCTAGAAGGGACTCAACCGAGTAAACTGCATGGCTGGTGCTTTGTAGAACTGCTCAGGTGGCTTATAGCTTCCATCCCCAGCAGAGGAGAAGGATTTTTCCCCCTGTTCTGTAATTGTGGCTAACTGGGGTTTTATTTTCACACCCTTGCTCCCCAGGCCCCTGAGAGCGATACCTCACTGGACAGCCGGAGCAGCAGCTCGGCGGGCAGCCTGCAGACCACCCTGGAGGACAGCCTCAACCTTAGTGACTCTCCCCAGTGCACTCTGGACCTCCCGGTGGCTCTGTGCCCTGTGCCAGCTGCTGGCAGCCAAAGACCCCTGGCAGCCCCCCTGTCCCCTGCCTCCCGCTGCCGGAACCTGCGGGGCCGGGGGCTTTTCAGCTTGCGAAGCATCCGTCGGCACCAGCGCAGCCACAGCAGCGGTGGGAGCACCAGCCCTGGCTGCACCCACCACGATTCCATGGACCCCTCGGATGAGGAGGGGGCGGGCAGTAGCCTACGGGGAGGTGGCAATAACAGTGAGCCCTCCGAGACCCTCAGCAGCCTCTCGCTGACCTCTCTCTTCTCCCCCCCGCCGCCTGGGCTGACCCTGGTGAAGAAGTGCAGCAGCACCAGCAGCCTCCATGCCAGCCCTGTGCCCCGTCGCTCCACTGCCCACCACACCAAGCCCTTCTACACCGTTGACCCACGGGGCTTCCTCTCGATGCCCTCCTGGGTGACGGACTTCTGCAAGGACACCCCCTCGCCCGGGGAAAGAGAGGAGCCGGATGGCCCTGGCAGACTGGGGACGGGGGATAGTGGGTCCCCACTCCCATCCGAGCTGGAGCTGGGTGATGGAGTCAGCAAGAGGAACAGATGAGGGTTCCTGGGGCACAGGCAGGGAGCGTTTGGCTGCTGGCAAGAGGGGTGTATTTCACTGGCTTCTCCCCAGCAGCAATTCCAAAGTATTTGCAAGAAAAAAGAACCAGGCAAACAAAAATTTATAAATATATATATATACATATATATATATATATAATAAATACTCTGGTACCGTACCTCAGAGGTGTGGGAGAGTGCAAGCAATACGGGCACAGCCTTGCCTGAGGGCAAGGCCTGCACCATCACTGCAGAGACTATAGTGACAAGGAAAGGCCATGGGGCTGGAAGGGATGGGTCCCTCCAGCCAGCTGACTGCCCCATGGCAGCTGTTAGTTATATACATATACATGTATAGAGAGATCAATTTATTTATTTTTTTTACTGAGAGATTATGAATTTCAGAAAGTGCTAGGGAGGAAGAAGCAAACAGGAGCTGAAAGAGGTGCTGTGCCAAACAAGGAGTGTGGGGGAGAAGGGAAAGGAAAGCAGGGTGAGCAGCAAGAGAAGAGCACCTGGGGTTTGCTTTGCCTGTTTCTGGGAACTTCCTTATTGTCCATGCTTCCATTTCAAACATTTAAAATTGTGGTCCAGATCTTCAGGTCAAGAGGCAGTTGGCAAAACGTGACTGTGAGCTTCTGTAAAGCAGCAGAGCTCTGGCTTGAGGTGGTTCATGCTGATTTACAGCAGGTGAAAATCTGGCCCCAGCAGCAGGGAAAAGCAAACAGCCATGGAGCACGGGAAACGTTTTGAGGTGAAAAACCTTGCTTTGAAGGGAGCGTGTGAACACAGCAGGCATGCTCACAAGAGGAGGGGATGGAGGCTGTGTGGCATATTTTTGTTGTTTTGTTGGTTTTGTCTTTTTTGTTTTCCAAAGAAAGAAAACTACTAAGGGAAAAAGATTTACAAGATATGTGGGCAAATCTGGAGCAGGAGGGGCAGAGTAGTAGAGGAGGTAAAAAGGGGAGAGGAAGTAGAAGTTTTCCCCCTTTCATTTACAGTAATTGTGATATTTTATTTTAGAAGCCCAAAGGTGCAAAAATCATCTCTAGAGAAACCTATCTGTTATTTTTGTATCTATAGCTATATATATATTAAAAGAAGACAAAAAAATAGAATTTTAAAAAAGACAAATAAAAGCAAAGGGAGCTTCTGGAACACACAATGTAGTCAGTCCCATGTCTGAGGGCTAACCCTGTTCCAAGTCCCATCAAGAAGACACTGCAAGAACATCCTTGGGTTGGTGGCACCTCTGCCTCCTCTGCAGCATCACCTTCAGCCTCTGGTGTTTTCTGATTTGCATCAGTGCAGCTGTGACCAGAGTCCTGCTCAGTGCCAAATGGGGACATGGAGAGCAGGGAATATTTGCACTCGTGTGTGTGTCTGAGTGTGTGTGTGTGTGCACACAAATGTAAGGATGTTTGTGTGTGTTGTGTCCAGGCTCACTAGCTAGAGAGATGGGGGAGATGGAGGAGGAGAACTGCATCTCTCCTCACCTCTGTCTTACAAGGGAATGTGAGTGGGGAGGGCTGCAGTGTGGAGGTCAAGGGCAGACCAGTTCCCATGGCCTGCTTCAGGATCCGTAATGCAATCTGGCAGGCATGATCTTTTCCCACTGTGGTTGTAGCAAGGCCTCCAGAGGCCTCATCCCTCCTTTCCTTTCCAGTGGTATGACTGCATGTATCTCCTCCTGCCCAGGGACAGCCTGGACCTCCTGCAGCAACTCCAAGGTTCCATACCTTTCCCGTGTTTGCAGGTGGGTAGGAAAACCATCCACCCAGGGGGCATAAACATCTGGGATGTCACCTACAAGCCTGTCCTAGAGAACCTGCACAAGGCTTGTCAGAGAGGATGAGCATAGAAAGTCAGCAGGGAGATTATAGCAGCCCAGTGGAGATGGGTAAGTCTGGAGGCTGGTGCACTGCTAAGAGAAGGAGCATGGCTTCCTTGGGGATTTCTGTCCCTTTTTTTCCATCACATAAGAGAGCCCCTGCAGACCACCCAGTGCTCTCCCAGCTGGCATTTGAAGCACTGTGAAGGGGACAGTACAAAACAGATGTTCTGGTTTTATTGTGACTTGTCTGATTTTTAGCCAGCTTCTGCATCTTAAAAAACGAGGCTGTAAACATGAAGCATGTCAAACTGGACCAGGAAAAGGAAAATAACTGCGTGGACTTGATTTATTTGCTGAAAGGAGTGTTTGCTGTGTTGGAAGCATGCACGCTGACCGCAGGGAAGTCAGGCCTGTGAGGAGAGGACAGGAGAGCCCGGGTCCTTGTCTTTGCAGAAAGAATGCTGATCCCGATCTATTAAAGCAATAACAAGGGTCTTAAATGCTCTTTTTTTTTGCACTGGTTGTTCTTTGGGTGAGTTGCCTCTACCTGCTCTCCCATGGGCAGAGAGAAAAGACATGGTTTCACATCCTCAGGGAAGGAGGGCACTCAGTCCCCAAACTGTGGAACAATAAACTTGGGCTACACAAGGCTTAAACCTGACCCCAGAGCTGCTTTGAAGCTACAGGTAGGGCTTTAAAAAAAAAAACAAAAAACAAAAAACAAACAAACAAACAAACAAACAAAAAAACCCCAAAAAAACACACACCCCTGAAACAGTTAAAACCCACCCAAACCCCTGACAACCCAACACACAGAGTGTTTTCTGGAAGGAGGCCATAAGGGAACTTGGAGATAGGACTCTGACCTGTCCTGGCAGCTGTGTGGGCTGTGAAACTTTTCAGCTGAGGAATGGGAGAGAGATCAGAGATTAGCGCAGTGCTAGAAGTTACCCCGATATTTGGTCATGATAGAAGTATGGCCTGCACTTGGAATAGGTGGGACAGGAGAAGGGTAAAAAGAGGCTGGAAGGATGGTGGTGGTGGTGACCTCATGGAGTGGCTTACAGACCCTAAGATGAATGCTATTTCAGCTTCTTCTCAGTTGTTGCTGGGACTGATTTGCAAGTTAAAACTTCTTTGCTTCTCTTACAGTTTGTGGTTCATTACAATCTTTTTACACGAGGTCTCCCCTTCACCTCCCAGTGGGTCATGCCTCCTCCCCACATAAGGGCTTTCACCCTCTGCCATGTAACTGGAGCAAAAGGCTTCTGACTTAGGAAGGAGGTTGCCATGGAAACAGAAGACTAGGTTATCTTTAGAGAATATTTTGTCTCTCTCTTTTAATTATTTACTAACTGTTTGAAGAAGAAAGAAGAAACATCCATCTTTCCTGAAAAGGAAGCTGAATACTAGGACCCAGCAAACACCTCATGGTTTTGCTGGGTATTTCTGCAGTGGGGCTGGCTGTGCGGTTTCTCCTGGCAAGAGCTGCCTTTCCCAGTTATGCCTGGCTGTTGGCACCAAGAAAAACCTCTGTCATCACCCACCCACCTCCCAGACAACACCTGAGGGCAGCCCAGGATTTGCCCAGGCATCTTTATAGCATCTCTTACTCCCCACTTCCCACGGGGGACTGCATTTCCAGCAGCTCCTGCCAGGAGCCTCTTTGCTGCTGTCAGCCTGAGATCTCTCTTTTTTGTCCTGCTGCCACGTTACCTTCATGGCTGCCTCTCCCCCGCGTCTGCCACCAGAAGCAATCCTTCTTCCTGCTCAATGCTGATCTCCATGTCCTCCCTCACTGATACCTTGTCCTGCCCCACCTACTGCTCCAGCAAGCCAGGTGTACTTAGTTCTTCTCACCTTGGCTTGCCAGTGGGTGCTTTTAAGTGTACTGCTAAGGGTACTTCTTATGGCTTCTCCATCTTCATCTGTCTTCCCTACTCCACTTGCCACAAGTTTCCTTTTGAAATCACACACAAGAGAAGCAATTGCCAGCATGACCACTATTTTCTTTCATGGGAAGTTTGCAGTGTTGTACATTTGGGATTGGGTTTTTTTGTTTTCTTGGATTTTTTTGTGGCGGGGAGGGGGCTATGAGACGAGGTTCTTTGAAGGACCAAACACCATCAGGTCTCTGTAAAATTAATACAAGTTGACCAGGCCTGGGGGAGGGAGGAAAACAATTCCTTGAGCAGAAAAATAATTTTTCAAACAAAAGAAAAACCAGAAAACCTGCGTGTCTTCGAGGAATTTTCTGCCTTTTCTTTCGGCTGAGAACCAAACTATTCCTGCCATAATGTGGCCGGAATCTTGTGTCTATAATGCCACCAAAGGGCATCACAGCCACCAGGCACCTCAGCCATCCCAAGGGGCACTGAAGATGGTTCCTCAGGCACTGTGGGAGATGTGCCCTGCGTGCTCACTGTGCAACAAGAGCAAAAAGGTGTCATAAAAGTGCCCCAGGAGCAGAGATTTGCTATGAGTAAACGTACTTCTGATAGTCAACTAAACCCTCAAAATTTATTATGGAAGATGTGGAGGTAAGCTGTTTTGGTTTGCTTGGTCTCATCACAAGAATTTTGCAGAGAGGAGGAAAATTAAACCCTGCTGATTTTCTGACTAGCTGTAATACAAAACAGAGGGCACTTTGTAGGAAGTGCTTGGTACTTTGCAAAGTCAGGCCCTTGGATGTATGCCACACTGTTCAGTTTATCTACATGTGATCAGACTTCCCAAATATTCCCTTCCCTAGTCTTCATGAATACTTTATTTTATGAGATTTGCCTTACTTCTCTGGGTTTTTTCATGTTATTTTTGTTCCTTGCTGGGGACTGACTTCCAGTAGGAACTGAGTATCTAAGGATCTTTGAATTGTCATTGATTTCTTCCATCTCATTTAGATGTATGTTTCTTCTCTGTCACTTTTTCCTTCTCCTGCGTATTTCCAAGCCCCCTGTCTATTTCTGCTTAGATCCTGTCACACTTTGAGCAGTGGTACTAGATATTTATGCCTCCTGGCCACTTTCAGAGCAGATGTTCTCAATTTACAAGAGCTCTCACTCCCACCAAAACCAGCATTGCAGCCTCTGCTTTGCAGTGTGCCTCTGCTTTTGCTCCAACAGCAGTCACAGTAACAAGAGCTCTGCCCTTCAGCTTATGCTGTTGATGGGTTCTCACAGATGGGCCTTATGGTCAGGTGCATCCTTAGCATTGCGTTGCTTATCAGCAGAGCTGCTGAGCATCTTCCATGTCTCTGACAGCAGTAGGAACAGGGAAGACTCTGCACCTCATGAAGTTGCTCCCATTAGCAGCTGGACTCTTGCCATGTAAGCCACAGCAGCCTCCAGCTCACACTCCCCCTTCTCTGCACAGAGCTGCTGAGCCCACAGGAATGCAAATCTTTCTTCATAGTTTCATCTGTAGTCACCAAAGTCAGCAGATACTTTCTCTGTCTCATGGTCCACAGAGCAGAATGATAGAGAGGGAGAAGCACTGTTTTCACAAGGACATTTTCCTGGACACCAGAGCACATTACACCTTCTGGCTAATACCATTTCAGCTATCTGTATTGTTTCTGAAAACTTCAACATAGGATGTGGCTTGGTATAATTTTTGTTTGTTTGTTTCTGGGCTACAGCAGTGGTTCACATGGTACACTGTGCAGAACAACAGCAGGTCCTCCCACAGCTCTTTCTCTTCCTTTCCTCCAGCTTTTTCACCCTGGTTGAAAGTTTTTGCACTGTAAGTTACCTGTTTGTGCTGCCCGTGGCGTGGTACGATTTGCTGTCTGTCATTGCTCTGCTGCCACCTCTTTCTTCTTATCTTTCTTATGATTGCCACTAAGGGAATAGCACTGTCCCTTCACAGAGCTTGGCATCTCCAAAAAGGGGGACTGGCAACCACTCAGCACTAGGAGGTGTGGTGGCCCCCCCTTCCTTCACTCAAAAATGCCCTTATGGTCTAAGATGATGCTTCAAAACAAACCATCAATGATACCACAGGCCGTGCCAATGGCAATCTAAAGAGAAAATAATGTTCAGCGAAAGACCTTTAATCCAAGGTTTTGCTCTTAAAACAGAAAATGCCTTCTTAAGAGAGAGTTACCTGCCTGCAAACAAGGAGGAGAAGCACCATGCAAGAACCCAAGATATGTGGCCTATGCACAGGATGGCATTTTTAATACCCTGCAAGCCCTCTGCATAAGCCTTGCTTTCAAGCTGTCACAGCCTTGGATATGAAGCACTGGGTAGGCTTTGCTCTAAAACAAGAACTGTCACCTTTAGCTGCATCTAATAATTGCTGTGATTATAACAATGAAAGCAGATGACCCCCATCTCTCCTTTCAATTACAACTTCACAAACACATTTAATTTATGAACCCATTCTTGCACTTCTCCCATCTTCTTATCTGAGCTCTATAAAGAATTTGTTTCAAGATATGATCTACACACAGAAATCCTATACACATTCTAGATAATAATAGATAGTTCAAAGGAAGTGTCAAGTGCAATGAGAATGGGGTGGTGTGGATAAAAGATCTGCTTTTGTGTGTACATTCCCTCTATATACATACACCCTCCAAAGGGAGGGGTGGCTGTATGTATGTAGAGGGAACGTACACCCTTATGTTTCTTACCATAGTCCTTACAAATGACCTTCCAGTGAATCTAGAGTTAATAACGTGGGAGACTGTTAATCATTATTGCCCACTGATTAGTTTCTGCTGTTAGTAATCCCAGGCATAGGAAATAAATCAGGAAGGAAAAATAAAGGAAGGCAAAAAAGGAAAAAATAAAAGAAACCAATAACAAACAGCAAGGCACTGAATGAAAATAAAAAAACCAAAAACAGAGACTGTTCTGAAAATCCCTTTGTTTCTGCTCAATATTTATTCTTCTGCTTCTGTAGTCATTGCTACTTTGTGTGTGCGTGTGTGTGTGAACATGGGCGTAGGCATGTACCTGTTTCAGGGTGGCTTTTGTTTATAAACAAATCTCCCACCAGTCCTTTTTTTCCAAGTGTACATTAAAGTAATAAACATCCTAAACTTGGACTTGTTGAAGCAAGTTCAGAGGAGGGCTATGAAGATGATCGGAAGGCTGCAGCACTTCTTGTATGAAGAGAGCCTGAGAGAGTTGGGATTTTTAAGCCTGGGGAGGAGAAGGCTCCAGAGAGACCTTACAGTGGCCTCCCAAGCGCCTGAAGGGGCTGGAGGAAAGCTGAGGAGGGAATTCTTACAAGGGTGTGTAGTGATAGGGCAAGGGGTGGGGGGGACAGTTTTTAACTGGAATATGGTAGGTTTAGATTAGACATTAGCAATAAATTCTTCATTGTGAGGGTGGTGAGATATTGGTACAGATTGCCCAGTGTTTTGGCTGCCCCCTCCCTGGAAGTGTTCAAGGCCAGGTTGGATGGGGCTTGGAGCAACCTGGTCTGGTGGGAGGTGTCCCTGCCCACGGCTGGGTTGTTGGAACTTAGATGATCTTTAAGGTCCCTTCCTACCCAAACCATTCTATGATTCCATGATTTCCTCAGGAACTTGAAAAGGTAATAGGTCCACATCAAAACATCTTGAAATACATTCCCTTTTGAGCAAGGACATGCAGACACCCATACAAGCGAGGCCAAGGAAACAGCAGCTGCCTCTGAAGCAGAAAGTACCAGTGTGCAGAGCCCTGGCTGGGGAAGAAAGTGGGACAAGCAGCCCTGCATTGCTCACTAATTTGAAAGGTTAATAATAATTTACCTGAATATTGCTCCTACATGGGTTTGCAGATGAAATGGAGAGAATGTTGGCAGCCAGAAGCAACTGGGATCCCCAAGCCCTCTTCGTGACATTCTGGAGCCTGTTTGGAGATTGACCTATAACTTGGGATTTTGCTTTCAATCCCAGATACCTCTGATGGCTGTGGCATGGCTGAACAGCCCCAAATCTCACAACAAAGCAAGGGTGCCCATGCTGCTGCTGTTTCTGTGACCAGAGGCAAACCTATGGCTCTGGATTCTGCTCCAGAATAATCCCTCTGGGCCTCATCTCCACCCCTGCCCAGTGATCAACACAGGGGTAGAGCCATCACCTCCATCCCAGTTACCTCCAAAGCCCTGATCTGGTGGGACCCAGTGGCAGGTTAAGCCCTAGGGCTGGCTGTGCTGGTTCCATCCCAGCCTGGCTGGTAAACAGCCTTGCCTTTTGTGCTTGGATGGACATAGCATTTTAATGTTTATTTGTGTCCAACCAGGCAAAAATACAGCCCAGGTAACAGAGAGGTGAAAAGGCCTGAGGGGAATTTGCGCTAACGATGGAGAAAACTAGTTAAGGGTCTGGAGGAGGTGAAGATATGACTCTCTGCTTGAAGCACATATGATTCATCCTGAGGGACACCCCAGGGGAATGGGTTTCTTCCCTACAGCCTTGTGCTCACTGCCACTGCATTTTTCTGCTCTGTAAATACTGCAGGAATCGATGCGGCGGCTAACGTGGCCCTTTTGACATTTGAGAGAGGATTATCTTAGAAGCAAGTGTATAAATCTGCTTCATCAAAATTCCAGAGATGGGAAAGCAGATGCTGGCTCACAGTCCCCTGCCTGCCCCACGGGGCCAGGACCCATGAGTGCAGGAAGCTATGGGGCTGTAGCAGCACCAGGCAGGTCCAAGGGTGCTGGTAGGGAAGGAAAGAGACAGCCTGGAGGTTTGTACTGTTTGCTTTGCACTGATGATGATGCAGTGGTATCATTTTCATGCTAAATGTTAATTTTCTGCTTTGCTGGCCTCAGAATTGGCTGCATATCCTTCATTGCAGCAATTAAAGGGCTGGGTTCTCGAGCTGAGGCACTTGAGATGAGCCTGATTTTAATCGGCGTGCATGGGAGAGAAAGAGGGATGAGGTTGGCAGTGCTGTTGCTGTGGGAACATGGGAGAGCAAACCTGAGCTCAGGAGGGGTAGGAGAGCCCCTGCCCCAGTGCGCGGGGGCATCGACTCCATCCCAACACTGAACTGGGGGTGCAGGATTGCCGCATCTTCCACTTCTCCATCTGTTCAGGCATTGCTGTACAACTTCAGCAAAGCACTGAAACAAAACCTCTTGCTGCCCTGCCTCATGCTCCTGCCCTTGTGGCCTCACCTACAAGGTGCTGAGCACTGCCTGGGGGTCCCCAGCTGATGGCGGGACTGGCTGAGCCTCTCTGTTCTGTCCCCTCTGATGGGGAGGCAGGGCAGAGGGAGAGGGACCCGGTGCACACAGAGGATTTCCAGGTGTGCCTGTGGGCAGCAGCAGTGCCACAGAGCCCTGATGTGAAGCTGCAGCTGAGGTTGCCCTGCACAGATGCACAGAGGACTCCACTTGTGAAAGCACTAGGAAAGATACAGAGTATACAGTGTACTTAAGCATTTGCCCTGTTTGCCTAAATCATAAATCTCGTGCTGCTGGATATGCTCACAGATCCCCTGTGCCTCTCCAGCAGGCTTAAATGTCCCTCTGAAAGGGAACAGGGGCCGTGTCACTTCAGTCCTCCCTGCCTGGCTTGCCCTCGGTGCAGCTCAATGCCCATGTTTGCAGGGAGGGGACCATCCTGATGGGGACCCCAGCAGAGCTGCAGCTCTCCTTGCCACTGCCACAGCACCATGGGAGGCACAGCAGGTGAGATGGGCAAACCCCCTCAAAAAGAGATGGAGGGGGAAGGGATTCCAGGGGTCTTCCCCATCCCCTTGTGCCCCATGCTGAGGGATGTCTGTGTGGAGTGGGGTCTGCAGCAATGTGGTTGGACTTGATGATCCCAAAGGTCTTTTCCAACTAGGATGGTTCTTTGATACTGTGAATGAAGAGAGGCTCTATCAAAACTGCAGGACCCAGTGAGAGGGAAGGGGAGGTAACTATTTCTGGGGCAGAGACAGGCTTTGTGGGTCTTCATTTCAGCTCCTCCTTGAATTTATTCCAATCTCTTCCTACACAGCCCTCTCCAATTTTTATCCCTTTCTCTCCTGAACTCATGTATTTGGCTCCATGGGGGACACAGTAGAGAGGGTCAGCCACAAGCCCTTTTCACTTGACAAGGGAGATGCTTGTGCAGGTCTCCTTGCACATCTTGAGCCATTTGGGTCCCTCAGCATGGGGACTCACTTGTAAAGGTGTGAAAGGACCAGCACAATCTCCCCAAGTACACGTTGGACATGGACCCACACAGGTCTGTGCCAGGGGAGCTTTACAGCTCCCTGCACCTGGGCTGGTGTGACATGAATGTAGCCTGGGGCAATTTCACTTTCTGTAATTCTACCACCAGTTGCCACCCAGACATGTCTCGTGTCTGTCTTATTCCTCCAAGGGAAGTCCTTGTGTGTCTCTTTTCTCTTCTTGTGGCCCACCTGCTCGCTGTGGCAGTCAGAGGTGTTAACTGCAGATAACACAAAAAACAGAAGAGTCTGCTGGTTCTATTTCCTCCCCATTTCAGAGAAGATTTTATACTCTCTCTCCAGATGAGAAACAGGGAAGGTAACACTAGGAATAATGGCTTTCCTCCCATGTGGACTCACCATATCTTGGTGCCTCTCCTGTTACCACCAGCAAATATTATCTCAGAGGCATTTGAACATTTTCCCTGTTTTCCAGGAGGTTTTAGGAGATTTAGGAGATTTTTACCCAGGAAGCTGGGTAGTCTTGGTAGCTGGTGGGCAACCAGCCCACACATGGGTACAGCACAGGACCATGTACACTGCCCCTCCCCACAAGTTGCTTTGTGTGCAGAGGTCAGGCCTACAGCATCATTAATGAATGACTGGTTTTGCGAAGCCTGAGCTGATATATACAAGGCACTGAGAGAGATATAAGATATTGAGACACACTTATTTTCAACCTTCTTCTTCCCAGCCAGGGCTCAACCTGAAGGACAAGGAGGAAGAATAAGCAGTTGGAGAGGGGGTGAGTTCCTGCCCAGCAGGACCCCCTATCAGACCCCACCTGACATCTCTAAAAATAATTTCTGTCTGTGCCACCATTTGAGGAAGAAGCACACAGTGGAAGCAAGTGAGCCAGAGGTGTATTTTCATTACTAAAAAAAAAAAATAAAAATAATTACTCTGTTTGTGATCAGCAGAACCTGAAGCAAGCTATTATTTCTCTTTCCCTCATAGGCAGGTGGACTTCCAGGGATCAAGCACATGGGCAGGAGGTGCTTGCAGGGTGGTGTGAAGGGGCCACATTTGGACCCACTGCATGTGCTGAACGTTTGTGTCAGCCAAGTCTCCCTGCTTCAGAGAGGAGGATGATCAAGGAGGATGACCCCTGATAGGGGTGGACACAAAGGCAGTGGATTGCCTCTCTCTCCTCCAGAAACCTGGATGAGAAGGGAGGGTTTTTTCCCCCATGTTGTGCACTAATGACAGCACAAGGAGGAGAGGAGCTGGAGATTGACAGCCATGAAGGATGTCTGTTGTTGTTGTTTAGGACAGACCTTCCCACTCAATCTCTTCTGCCTTTCCTTTAATTTCTGCCATCTCTCTTTTTATCTTCCTCCACACATTCTCCAGCCCCAAACCCATCCCTCAAGCCCTGCCCTCTTCTGCTTTTGGTCCTAGCCCTCTTTGCCTTTTACTGTAAGTGAGGAATTAATTAAGCCTCTGTGGAGACAAGTCAAAGTTGTAGCTTCTCCCTTTATTCCCTGGTTAGGATATTGATAGAATTAAAGAAGAGACACCTCTTAAGGAAACCACAGTTATGTCAGTACCAAGTCCAGTGTGCACCAGGTCAGGGTTTTGCAAGCACCCTTGGAGCTGTATGCATGTTTGAAACCTGACAACACACAGGAAAGTCCCAAAGCCTCCAGGTACCCCAGATCCCTACCACTCAAAGTAGCAATAATCACTGCAGTGCCCCTCAGGTAGGACCAGGGAAGGTGGGGTCACCAAGGGCTCCACATCAGTCAGACAAGGCCCACCTGGAAACTTGGTAATAAGAAGGGGAATAGACTAGTACCCTTAGGGCATTTGTGTTTAGCAGGTAACGAAGGAACCTGACAGCAGTAGGATCAAATGAAAAAAGAAGGTCACAGAGGAAGGGTTTCTTTGTTTTACAGGGCTTTCTTGGCTGGGGCTGTCCCTCAGTAGTATTGCCCTCTCATATCTGTGCCATCAGAGTAAATAAACCTCTTCTCAACCTCTTGTAAATGCTGACCTCAAGCTATGTAGTAAATTCTGATGCCAGCCAAACCTGTGCTCAGTCCCTCGCTGCGTTTTGTTGCTTCTCCGTACAATGCTGCTGTGTTGCTTTCACTGCAAGTATCAGAGGGAAAGGCCATAAGATGCTTTTCTTTGGGTCTCAGTTCCAGGTATGTTCTAGCAACCAGCCTGTCTGGTTTTTTTACTGTTTGCTCTCACTCCTTTTATTGTAAAAGTAGCAAAGTTTCCTTTTGTGTTTTTTACCACAGTTATACTGGAGAGCTGACTCAGTCTTTGCATCTTCCTCTCCTTGTTAATCTTGGGATTAAGAAAAAGCTGTACATGTGCAACTTGAGCTTTTAGAAATATTTTCTCCTTCTAAAAACAAAAAAAAAACCTTGCAGTGAGCAATGCTTTTTTATTTAGAACTGAACTAATGAATTTTAACTGAAGATGGGCATTAATATATGTATAATTATGCAAAGCCACTGTTATGTCTTTAATGAAAATTAGTTTCTACTGCCAAGGCTGTGTTTGGTGATAGTGTATATCCTCATTTGTGCTGCATTTTTTTTTTCCTAGCTGCATGACCTAGGATTACAGTTGCTATGGTGACAAGACAGTTAGTGAAGGAAGAAGTGAAAGGTAAGTTTGTATGTCTGCCTGGGTGGCAGGGTTTGGGGAAGGGGGAGCTGGCAGTCTCCTTCCCCAGTGCTGTATCTGCCTCCTGCTATTGCTGGGATGAACACTGTTGTGCTGGCTAAGGTATTTTTTTAGTAGCTCAGGGATGGGTGCTCAAGCAGCAGTAGCAAGGGTCCCCCCCCAAAAAAAACCCCAAACAAACAACAAATAGTCTGTGTGTGCCCTGGCTGTGGGATCGCTGTGCTGGGACTGCTTTTTAGTCAGGTGGAAGGGGACTGATCCCCTGTGTGCACCTCTGTGTCAATGGCCTTAGAGGGGTTTAGAGCTGGGGATGCCCAGAGTAAAACCTTCTGACTACTCTTATGTATTTGTTGACCTGTGTGTGTGATCCTCTGAGCCTTGGGCATGAAGATGGAGATGCTGAGCACAAGTGGCAGCTCTATCTTTCCTGAACCCTGACTACCAGCCTTTCTCCTTTGCTGGGGTTTGCTTCACAATGCTTGCTGCAGGAGAGGCAGCATCCCCCAAAACCCTTTCAGCAGCCAGTGTCACCTCTACAACTAACTCAGGCGTGCCAGGGTTATTTTGATAAGTAATTGATAGTGGAGGAAAGTCTGTCCCTGGTGCACCTTGCTTTGTTGACAAGGAACATACACGAGGTCCTGTTTCCCTGAACACAGCTGCCAAAAATTCCACTTGTCTCTCCTAGCCTGTGTTCGGCACCAAAACCTTCCCTTATCTTGCTCCATCTTGTGCAGGAAGTTCCTCCCACCTGCCTCTTCCATCCTGTACCCCTCCATCAAAACTTCCCTCACCATTTGCTTTAAGCTCCTGGGGAAACACTTACTATGGAACTTCAGGCTGACCAGCCTTATTGATTGCAAGACTGAATCAAGCAGATTTTTTGCAATTGCCTATTCCAAAATAGCTGAATTTTCTGATTTTCCTCCTGAAAAAAACAGTGGCTACTACCACTGCTAACTCAAAAATTTCACCTGATGCACCCTGCAGCAGTACTTTTGTAATATTGCACATTGTGAATTAACATATTGAGGGATGGTGAGTAAATCTCAGGTTCTCACCAAGTGGTCTCTGTAGCCTTGAGTATCTCCTTGGACTTGTTAAACTTTTTATGAAATATAGATTTTTCCACCAGAGGTCTTATTACTGTGAAAGGCTAAATTATTTTAAAACAGCGTCTCCTGCTCTGCCCTGCTTTGTGTTCTACCCCAAGTGAACTCTTTGATTGTTTGTAGCTTATCAACAGTGCAGCCACCTTAATGCAAGCAGGCAGTGCTCTCCCACTCACTTGGACAGGAGTAAGGCAAAGGACCTGGCTGACAGGGACAATCCTGTGTTTGTACCACTCTCTCCCTTTAAGGAAAAATGCTTCTAAGACACTGAGTCTCTGAGAAGGGGTCCTCTTCATGCTCAGCCACCCTCCCACCCACAACCCTCAGCATCCATCAGTGCCCGCACGAAATGCCAATGCTCACAAAGAAGCCCACAGCTGGGGTAGAAGGTGGAAAAAAGAATATGGATGATGCCCATGGGTGACTAGAGAGCAGAGGCAGTTTTGAGTCAGCCTCAAGGTAAGGGTGGGAGCTTGAAGGAGTTGTATTCCGGCCTGCTGGAGAGTTGTTGCAACCCTCTCATGGGAAAGAAGATATCCTTGGGGCTAAGGTTTCTCTAGCTCAGAATCTGGGAAGCATTGAAATAACAGAGCAGCTGCTCCTCCAGTGTCAGCCTGTCTCCCTTCCTTTCCTTCCAAACCCCGAGTATCGTGGCAGGTGCTGAGGGCTGAGAACAAACCTGTCCCACCTGGGTCTGCTCAACAAAGTAAACTTGCCTGCACCTTCTCCAAACCCCAGGGCTCACGCTGCCTGGATTTCCCCTTGAGGACTGTCTCAAAACATTGGCAAACATAGGCTGGAGACCAAGAATGTGCTTCTGTGTGCAAAACCTCAAAAAAGCAAGAAAGAAGAAAGCTGCACAAGGGGACATGCACCTCAGACAAAAGAGAAGGAGCAGAATAAACTTTCTCACATTTTTGTCTCCCTTTTCTGAGGTGGAGAAAGCAGCAAGGTGGGGAAATAAATGGCTTTCTCCTGTGAATCCTACCTGGCAAAGTCCTGCTTGAGCTGAGGCTTGACAAACTCTGTAATCCCTCTTGTATTTAGTGCCTGGGGTGAAGGTGAATGGAAAGCAAAGGCAGTTTTATTACAGTCTGGTTAAAGTAGGAGGCCACCTGGTAGTAGGGAAGTCAAGTGGTGTCAGTCCTTAGAGAAAGGAGGTATTAAGCTTCTCAGGCTTACTTTTGCTGTGGATCCTGCCCCAGTCAGCAGCATACCTTGCCATAAATACCAGACTGAGATCTGGCAGTGGTCTAACAGGTTTGAGCTTTGGTTTGGATTTGTCAGTGCTGGGTCAGAAAAATCAGTACAGCATTAAGCAGTGTCATCTTTGGCACAGAGCCTTTGAGTCCTCTGATCTCTTTCCTTGGCCTTCTGCTGGTGTCTGAGATGTGTGTATGCACATAAAAACTCATGATGCCTTTGCCAGCCAGGTATAAACAGTGGGCTGGAGGCAGGCTGGGTGGCTGTCAGGCTGGCCTCTTCTCTGGAAGAAAACCTGCTGTAAAAGAATAACAGACAATGTCATTATTCCCCTCTGCTCTCCTCCTGTAAATATTCATCATAAGCAGTTAAAAGGGAGCAGCTGTGGACGATGAATCCTGGCTTGTCATTGTCCTTCATAAGGAAGGAGGACAGCCCAGTCAGCACTCAAATGTTCTTCCCTTCCCTCTGCTCCCCACCCCCTCCCTCTGCCTCCGTGAGCTGCATCCTCAAGCTCCTGGGGGTTCGTAAAGAGCATATAGACAGGGATACAGCAAACATGCTGTGCCTGTGACTGAATCTCAAATCAACTTGTCAGGTGCTTCAGGAGAGAAGCTACTACCAGGGGAGGAGCAGTGGGACTGAAGTGAGGTGTCTATGTGGAGTGATGCCATCACCGGTTTGGTCACCCCAGGGAGGAGTGGGCAATGGGGTCAGAATAGGTCACAGCCTCGCTTTTTACACCTTCAGACATTGCTGCAGCGGTGTGGCTCCAGCACAGCCCTTGTGTCTTGTTCACATGACTGCCATCAGACACAGGCATGTCATCTTGAGGGCCATCAGGCAGCCAGGAGGAACTCTGTGGATGGAATTATGAGGGTCCTGTGTGCTTGGCAGAGAAATGAGGAAGATGGTGAAGTGTCCAATTTCCAGGACAGAAAGAAATGGTGGTGTGTGGGAGGAATGAAGCTGGCTGATGAATTGCCCACTTGCTTTGGGATCCAGTGTAATTGCAGTGTTTACAGGCAGGTTAACAGCAGCAGAGCTCCAGCAAATAGGGAGCAAATTGTGGGGGCAGGTAGTAGTGTTTTGGCATTTTTGTTTTTCTCAAGAGCTATGAGATGTTGTGGTGTCCCTTTACATCAGATGTCTGCAATGCTAGGTTAACTCAGGTCACCAAGTTTCCTTCTAAACTCATCTCTGGGCCAGCTGGAATGTGTTGTCTCCTTATCTTCATGAGATGGGGATAGGGAGGGAGGAGGGGACAGGCTTTGATTGAGAGCTACAGTGGGTCCTCAGCAAGGATGGGCAGACAGAGCTGTGTTATACCACAGTCTCACAGCACAGTTGTCCCCTCCTGCAGGCTGGGAGCACTCCCTCCTGTGGGGGAGGGATGGAGAGCAGGTGGTGGGCACAGCAGGGATGTGGCTCTCTGAGGGGAGCAGAGACAGTGTCCACTCCCCGTCACCTGGCCAGCAGTTTGCTTCTCTTTTGCTGGTTATCTCTTGGCAGCTGAAAACAAACCCTGAATGGCCTGGTAGTTTTAATACCTGGAGCGTAGCTTTCCTGCCTGAATCTTTGCTTTTGTTTAAGAAATCATGAATTCTCAAAGCTTGAGGGAATGTTTTCTCACCCCTGCACTTTGTGGGCTCCCCCAGCTCCCTCCTTCAAACCTGTGGCAAAGTCATATGCATCTATTTTCTGAAGCTCTATTTTCAGTTTTTCTTCTCGTGGCCAATAAGATGAAGGATGTGTGATTTCTGTTTGGCTCACCTCTTTGGTTGAGGGCAAAATTTTTTTTGGATGGCGGTCTTGTCCTGGGATTTCATCTGCAGAGGCCAGGCCCTTGCTGTGACTGGGTGCTAGTGACCTCTAATGGACAGCTCTGAAAAGCCTCCCGGAGGGATGGAAGTGTTGTAGGCACGGTTTTATTGTTTTACTGTCATTTTTATACAGAGCTACAGTGGATGTGGCGTTCAAGATGTATTGCACA
The DNA here is from genome assembly GCA_038090715.1 of Florisuga fusca. Classification (NCBI taxonomy): domain Eukaryota; kingdom Metazoa; phylum Chordata; class Aves; order Apodiformes; family Trochilidae; genus Florisuga; species Florisuga fusca. The sequence goes on from JAAWXA010000003.1 coordinate 7,666,877, forward strand.
TCTTTAAGGCAATCCTGTTGCTTATGGCTTGTGAACTCACTTTTGTATTCCGATTCCTTCTTAGCCATCAGGAAAGAAGCAGTTGGAACCCCCCAACCTGTTGATCATCATATTGCATCTGTTTTCCTTGGCATCTGGAAAGTGGATAGGATGAAAGAGATGCAGGAGGGACAGATGGAAAGTGAAGACTGTAGTCAGGGTGTCAGTTCCATTTAAATAGCTCTTTAGCAGAGGAGACCAGTATGGCTCTACTGTGTTTTCAGAATCTATTTATTTGAAGCACACAGATCTCTTTAAGTGCTGCTTTAAAAAAATTAAAAAATAAAATTTAAAAAAATTGGAGTAAGGATAAATAAAGGTTAGGTAAAAGGTGAGGAGCCTTTCCTGTCTCCTAAACTAAGGGAGAGAACTGACTACTTTCTGACAGCCTTCCCAGTAATGTGCCCTGCAACACTTATTACTAGTAAAAGTGTTCAGCATCCTGAGACATCTGCTGAAAGCAAAGAATTTGTGCTTACGTGTTGATGGGTGTCAGGAGCATTTCACCTCTCTTTTCCTATATCCTCCTAAGGCTACTTTTTTCCTCTGACTCTTTTGTCTTGGGATGTCTTTTTCCAAAGTGGGAAAGAAACAGCACTTCAGCTCTCTCTGTATCGGACTCATTGGGACATCCAAAATACAATACTTTAGTCAAAGAACATTTGTTTAAATCAAAAGATGGCAATTTGAAACTAAGAGTCAGATCATTGTTAAGTAAAAACACTAAAATGAGCTCTCTGTCCTGGAACAGCACCAAAAGTAGGATCTTTGAAAGGTTCATTTGAGCTGCTCATGAGAGATCACTGAAAAAATCCATAGGTTTCAAAATAAATAATATTTACTGATAGTATGCTAAAACTTATGCTTCAGTTCCTACACCAATTTCTACTTATTAGGAACATGATAAGATTCACACAAGTCCAATGTTTTTTTAAATCATTTGCCTTCCCTATAGCACCTGGTGGTGGCCACAGGGAGAATAATCTGGAGATGTTGTGGCCAGGGCCCTGGCCCTACTCTTTGCCAGGGAGCTGCATGTCTCCTTCCCTTGCTCCCTCTCTTCTTCCAGCTGCCAGTAATGTTTATGGGAAGTTGGGTTGGCTGATCCATAACATGACTTATGGCTTCCCACTCCAGATGAAGGAGTGGCTGGGTGGGTAAATGGGGCCTATCACCTTGTATCTGGGACCTCCTGTGAGTTCATTTGTACATCTCCCCTCCTGAAGTAGGTCAAGGCTCCCCAGGAGAGAAGGAACCCTTTTTGGAGGTGATGGTGCTCCCCATACCACCTCTCAGCAGTTCCCTGGGAATCTGAAGCAGCTCCTGTGCTGGGGAATAGGGAGCATTGCTGAGACAAGCTTGGCCCCACCAGCTCAAAAAGTAAATGAAATAGCACTAATTTGAGAGGCAAACATGAAATAACTGAATATGAAAGTCTTCATTTGGTGGGTCCTGAAAGGTGGCTGTAACCATCTTGAACTGTGGTGAGGATGATGTGAGGTGGAAGGGAAAGGGAGATTGAGGGTGGTGAGAGCAGATATAACCAGAAGTAATGACATAGGGCCGAGAAGGGGAAATAGAGCCTGCAGATCAGCAAGGGATTACTGCTTTATTAGCCTTGGGATTAGTGTCCCTGGGCCAGAGAGTGCAGAACTGCATTGAATTATTTTTTTATCAGCTGGTGCTGAATGACAGACTTGGGTCTGTCCCAGAGAGCTCTCTGGTTTGGGGAGGTATTTTCTGTGTTCAGGCTGGTATGCCACAGTAAACAGCTACAAAAAAAATGTCTTTTAGGAACAAAAAAGCCACACAGAGATGAGAAATTATAGGAGGATTTAGAGGTGAAAGAGTCACACAGTAGTTGCTAAATACTATCCTTTTTCTTCCTTAAATTGGAAGGACTTTCTTATCTCCAGATCAAGTCTCTCAAGACATAGCTGGAGATTTCCAGTCTTTGATTGCAATAGCTTTGATTCCAACACTTTTCCATGTTCCTATTCATTCTTCAAAGATGAATTCAAGCTAGTCAAATCTGCTTTGGTTATAGGTCTAAAATGTCTGGGGATATAAATTTAACCACAGAAAACAGTCTCTCTATTGATATATGTGTGTGAATGAGGAAGAGAAACAGATTGTGTAAAGAAAAGAGGGTAAGTATGCCTGCAGCCTTCTTGTAATTGTGCGGTGAGATTAGAGGAAGCAAGGAAAAAGATGAAGGTGGCAGAAGGTGATATTGCTTCAGCAGGGGATGCATTTTGTTCCAAGCCAGCAGTAGTTCCTCATCAGCCATGAGTATGGGAGGAAGGGTGAATTACACTTTGAATTTCTACTGTTCTATATTTCTGCTTCCTTCCAAGCCTGCTGGAAGCTTCAAGAAGCATGGGGCTACCTATGAGAGAAGTTCCGGTTCCAGTGCTGTGATGGATCAGTGAGAAATGCTGTGTATTGTAAGACAAAGGAAATCCCTGTTGCAGTGGTATTACCCTTGGTCTGTTGAATAGGTTTGGGCTCTGCTATATCAAAGATGGTGCTACACTGATGTTTCAAGCCTTCACTCGCAGAGGGAGGCTTCAAGCATGAACCAATTACAACTTCATGCACTTGGAGGCTTGAAACAGCAAACAACTGGAATTAAGGCTTTTGAGTAGAGATGATTCCCTCAGGCATCCATCAACAAAAATTTCTGACTAAAATGCTGATCATTTGAATATGTGAAGTTTATGATGCAAACAAGTGAGAGCTGGGCACTCAGAAGCAGAGAAGAAAATGGAGAACCACCTGAGAGCACAGCTCCTGCCTGTGGTATGCATTTTGTGATGTAGAATGCAATAGTGAGTGTCCATCTGTATAGTAGCAAGTACAACTGCAAATCCTGGCCTTCCAGCAACCCCTGTGTGAATCTGAGCTCCAGTAGCTGGGAAGGATCATGTACCTTAACTACCTAGTGTGGTCCACAGCCAGAAATACAAACCCCCTATGCAATCACACTGGCATATGAGGGACTGCATCTCCATCATGCTGGTGACCACAGGCTTTAGAGTAAACAAACACATCTTGTGGCTTGACTCATCTCTCTCAGAAACCACACTGAGTGCTCCTGTTGTGAGCACTGTGGTTAGGCACAGTTTTGTGTTAACAGCACTGTGTTAGGAGCAGAGATGTTAGGAGCAGTTTTGTGCTTTGGCTGTGATCATACTGGCTCTTGAGAAATATTTATCTTCACCAGGCTATGTTGATGGACTCTCTGCTGGGAGACCTTTGAGGAAAGGCAGGTGATTCAGAACTGATTGTTGATGACTCACGGGGTAGCACCTGGACCCTCTCTAATACAGTGGCAGAGGTACAATGTTTTCATTTATAGGCAGATCCAAAGGCTTTGTTGTTAAGTGATGCTGTAACATCTGCCACACAAGTCTGAATGCAATCCTTGGTGTTCCACTAGATCTCACCTAGGGTAAGTGGTATTTTGCTGACTTGCCATTTGTTCTGTGATTCAGCTAGAGCAGTTAGTCTTCATTTTCCTCTCTCTGACTTGGCTAGATCATTTTATTATGTGCTGTTATACAACTTAGTTCTGATGAGCAGCCACCTTTAGTTCAGAGTTAGATGAAAGATCCCTATGTAATAATCATAAATGTCTGCAAAGCACTTTCAATGAACGATGCTAAGAAATGCAGATTGCTGTTTTGCTTTTCCCTGGGTTTTGCCTTGTTGCATGCTATTTTGTAACTTTGCTGTTGTTCTGTCTCAATGCCTTGTTGAATGAAGTGTTCTGCACAGGTTTGTGAGCACTGGCATATTTTATTAATTGCCTTTTATGGGTTGTTTTTCTGTCTCTTCTGAAGCTCCCCATTTCACAGACATAATTAAAAAATAAATGTTTTAACCTAATGTCTTAGCAAGCAAGGCGGAGGAGGGAAGAAAGCTCAGCAAAATATTTGGCCAATTTTAAGCCAAGCTTTGGGGTGGAGGTGATGCTAGAGACTCCTGTCAGGAGGGCTTTAGAGTAGGCAAATATTAGTAACTGGAAAGGAGGAGAGATGGGTGCACAGTGTTCCAGGCAGGATAAAATAAACCAGAAACCCACCTGAGTCTCTGCTGACTTCTCAAAGAAGGGCTTTGTACTCTGAAATTTGCTCTGACAGCAGTGTTTTGAAAATGTTTAGGACTCTTGCCATCACATTTCTTTTAAAGTCTGATTACCTAATGTGACATATCCTCGGCTGTTGTGAATTGATACCACTTCATCAACTTCAGTGACATCTTGTCAGTGTACATCAGCAGAAGATTAGTCCTCTGCATCCAGACATGTTGCCTTCAGCTGGGCTGGGATCTCATCATAAGTCATTATAAGCCTGGTGAGAGAGTGCTGAAGGGAAGATACAGGTTATGATAGGTCACAATGAGGAGGTGACCCTGTAAGTGGAACTCATTTCTTTTTTATTTATTACTAATTCCAGTTTCTCTGTATGACGTTGGCTCCAGGACATATTACCTTCTGAGATACAACTTGTAACTACTAAGATCTCTTGTAATTAAGATCTCAGTGCTGTTCTTTGTAAGAATAACAGTGATATTGCTTCTGATGTCCTGGCCAAAACCAATGTGAGACAATGCATTCATCCCATCAAAATTTTCCTTGTAGCTACCTCTTATCTTTTTCACTTGTCATAAGGCTACTGTGTGATACTTACGTGCTCCGGTGTTTTATCATAACTGATGTATAAGACTTTCTCTACAAAAGATGGTTAGAAGTGTCCTTTGGCACCCATTAGTGTGAAATGTGCCATGGAAATGTAAATCATGTCACTGGTTGTCATGAAGCACCTGGCCTTCGAAGAGTGTCTTGCTGCTGCATTACTGAGGGGGAGGGGTGAGGAGGCCAGAGGGGCAAGGTGTGGGAGAAGAAATGAAGAATTTCTCACTTCATATAGAGAGCTCTCTGTAGGCTGTTATCCAATACCCACTGGCACTGGAGCTCCTGAATGCAAGAGCCACATTGCTGCTCAGCTGCTGGGCACAGAGGACAATGTTCTGTTGCCCTGATTCCTGTGACACTGCACAGGCAGTGCTCTCTGACCTGGTGGGCAGATTATTCTCCCTGTGGGGAATGCTTTCTATAAATACAGACATGTTTCATGCTCTGGACTCGAGCAGGTACTGTCTTACAGTTTGAGGGGATCCGAGCTGGAAAAGCTTCCCCATGCTGATAGCACCAGGGAGTGCAGTGCTGGGACTCCCAGTCTGGTTTGGTAGGAGCAGATTCAGCCATCCAGCCATTCACTTATTCCATCCCTAACTGAGCTCACCTGACTGCAGACAAAAGTATCAGTGTGTAGTCCAATGTGCAAAGTAATATTTCTAAGGGTTATTGATCTTCTATGTAAGGGCATTGGCTGAGTTGCCCAGGCATAGTAGGTATAAACCTCCAGTGTACCCTAAGGTAGCACTGTCCAAGACAATAATGGGTCAACACATCACCTGTGGTGACCCAAGGGCAACTCAGTGTCAGATGGTTGGTGCTATGAACAGACACTGAGAGCTCCCATTTGAAAACATTACGACTCATTTTTTGATCCAGATTCATTGATTGGCAGGTTGCAGAAGTCAAGTTGAGGCATCTCTAAATTATAAAAAAAAACAAACCTAAAAATCCCCTAAACAAACAAAAAAACCCAAACCAAAACAATACCAAAAAATCATCCTGTCTGAACCCCAACCCAGGATTATCACTAAAGTGAGCCTTTTTGTTAAAAACATGCATCTTTTACTGAATGGTATCTCTTCACATCTCTTCACTTTTTTTTTTTTTTAAATTTGTGGCTAGCTGTAGTTCAGGTGGGTAGATTTGCATTTTGGGCTTCTTCAAGGCTCCCAGTACAGATATCAGTTTTTTCAATACGAAGTGCTATGGACTGCAGCCAGTCTGGGTATTGCTGGGAGGACTCCGTGAACTCAGAATTATTTGCTATGTTGTCCCAGAAAATAAATCTTCATCTTCTAGGGTAGGCACAGGCTTCAGGCTTTCTTTGGCTAAAGAAAATAGATTCAAGTCTTGTTAAATGGAGCGTTTCCTAGTGACATTAGAAAGCAAAGAGTGGATTAGTTTGCCTCTATATCATATGTCTTGAACCCACCAATGCATATATGTCAAACAGATAATGTGTAGGTCTTTAGGCAAGAATCCTCATATATTCATCCTTGCAAATGGCTCCATAATGGACTAACCCTAATGGACTTTGCTTGAAACCGTATGACCTTGGGAGTGGAAGCTCCATAAAACATACTGTTTAATTTCTGTCTAACAGTTAAACTTGTATAGGTGGGGACAAGTGCACTCTGGGTTAGGAATGAGGATTGCTTCCCCTGTTTAAAGCTTATCTGTGAAAAAAGCCTTTCCTTAGCAAAAGGGTTTTCCAACAGTATTAGGCAGGTTCATTTACAAAGAGATGAGACAGCTGACAGAAAGAGGATTTGAAAATATTATTCACGCTCCCATATGTGAATGTGATTTTGCTGCTGCGCATCTGCAATGTTTGCTCGTTGATAAAGCTGCACAGATTATTTAGCAATGACTGTCACACTCTTGCTAATACTGTGTTTGCTACTAATATGTCAAGTGCTGTTAAATAACTGGTGTGGTCAGAGACCAATTTTTGTAAGAGCTGTAATATGCAAATTTTGGTATAATGAGTGATTCCTAATCTTGTGTAGTATAACTGCTCCTTGTCAAAAGAAGATGTTGTGATTCTGAAGTAAATGTTTTTGCAGAAGTGGAGTATTTTCTTACTTTCGCTCAGCAAGTTAGCTCCTGTGACTACACAACTTGTGTACACACACATACAGCATGGAGAATTGGCATGTCCATATGGTAATATTTTTAATTAGCTTTGCATCCGATTTTGAAGCCTTATAACTCCCCTCAGCTACAAAGTCCATTTTCTTGACTGTATGGTATGTGGCCAGTAAACCCTATTTCTGGCAATTTGCAGCTGTTTTGCTGAAAAGAAACTTCAATACCAAGGATGCTTTGTTTTTTGAAATACTTCCTTCTCAGGCTCTATCTCAACAGTGAGTTGGCCTAGAAACTCCATTTCTGCAAGAATCCTTGATGCTATGCTGATATAGCAGGACTTCGTGCCAAATTAGGGAATAGTTTGAAAGTGTTTGGCAAAGCCTCTTTCAATTTTTGCAGCACTCACTGGCTGCAGACTGTAAAGATAAAATTTTCTAGAGCATCCAGCTCTTATCTAACTTTTCTGATCCACATGTGCTTGGGTTTCCACAGAGCAAAGGCTGGACAACAGCAAACCCATGTCAAGATCCTATCTAAAATGTGTACCATAGGCTAGTGGTAGTGGGCTGTGGAATAGGGACTACAGAGGTTCCCAAACACCCCTTGAGTTGCAAGCTGGCAGCTGATGCAGTAGATGTTGCAGTACTACTGTTGCAGTAGATGTTGAATTCTACCACTCTAATATAGAATAGAAATTAATAATAATAGAATAATTAGTTATTCTCTCCTAGTGAATTCAGTGAGCTGTGGTTGAGCCTTTCTCCCTTGATAAGGGAGCTCTGCCTAAAAAGCCAGTGGAATTGGTAAACTTGCTTAGCCAAGCTCCTTGATTTTACATGTGAGAAATAGAAATCTGACCCAACCTGTGCTCTTGCCATCTGCAGCATGCCAAAACAGCCCTGGCAAGATAAGATGTTTGTTTAAGAAGCTCTTGCTCTGGAATTTCTTTAACTTTTGGTGCATATTTTATGAACTTTTTAGGGTACGCCTGTGGTATCGCCTGCTCATTCAGGCAACAACTGGGGCTTCCCCTGCTGATTCCTGCAAAGTCAAAGAGCCTCACATTCTCTTCTCTATTAGACTGCTTGACCTGAGTATTCTGATCTGAAGTGTATGAAGGTGTTTTCAAATGTTCTTTTTGATCTGAGGTGTAAGTAATTCCATAAAGGCAAACTCAACTTTACCCTTCTGCAGATTAAAGTTAGTGACAAGCTGTGGTTTTGAAGTAAAGGTATGCAGAGGAGGAGTATGATGCAAAATGTGGGGTCCCACCTGGGATGTTAGAGTCCTGAAAACTGACCCAGAACTTGATGGAACCACCTTGGACCTGTGGTGTACCTAATGCAGAAGGTCTGAGTCAAAGCCATCTGAAATCCATGAGGGCTTGTCTGGATCAGGGTCCCCTCTGGTAAGAATGCATCCCCTTTTTACCCTGCTCAGTGCATCTTTGCAAAGTTAGCAGCTGACCTAGGAACCTGACACCCATACAGCAGAATAAACCCCAACAAAACACAAGGTTAAGAAAATGCAATTTATTTTTTTTCTTTTAATTGAAGTTGCTTCAAGCTACAGAAAGGTGGGAACTACCCACCTAGAAACAAGATCAGTCATCCCTTGTAGAGCTGGACCTGGGCCACTGACTTAAAAAAAAATAAAATAATAACATCAAGAGTTTGCTCAGTCCTTGGAACCAAGGCTGTAGTGAGAATATTTTTGATAGTGCCACTGGGAAAAACTCCTGGTCTATTCCAACTGCAAATGACACCCCTTCTGCATGTAAGATTTAGCCTTAATTTATAACAGTGATGTCTTAAAAGGAAAAATGGAAGTCTAAATGCAAGCCTCTGTGGATCTATAAAGTAATGTCCAGCACAGAATTTTCCAGCAAAATGGATTGAGGAAAATTCTTTGTGCTTTAATAGTCTCAGAAATAGTTTCAACATATGTTGCTGTTCAGGGTCAGTACAAGGATCTGTAATGGCATGCAAATGTTGTCTTTTCGTAAGTGCTATTGACAGGTGCAGCTTGTTGATGTTGCTCGTCCAAAAAGCAATGTTATTTTTAAAAAGAAAGTCATACTGCAGGAAATCAATCTCCCTTTCCTCTTCTGCATCAGCTTCTAGCCAATAATGCATTGGATAAACTAGAGAGAGAGAGATCGCTGGGGGACTGCAGAGAAAGGGAAAGAATGAGGGTGTGCAAATTATATTCTACTTCTCTTGTGCCTCAGATGTTGCCCTTCACAATATTGCATTGCAGCCCCTGCAGCCATACTCTGAGCTGAATCAGAAGCTATGGGAAAGCTGCCTGGAGTACTCTTTTGTCTTAATAAGAGATGAAGCATATCTAGCCTGCTTTTTGTTTTGCTTTTCCTTCCTCCCCTTCCAGCAGAAGAGAAAACATAAAAATGAGTGGATCTGCTTCTCTGAATAATGCCCCACAGCCTCCATGTATCAGACTGCTTCATAGAATCATTTTTGTTGGAAAAAGCCTTTAAGATCATCTAGTCTGACCATTAATGTAACTCTTCTGCATCCAGTGTTAAACCATGTCTCTAAGCACCACCTCTATAAGTATTTTAAACACCTACAGGGATGGTGATTCAATCATCTCCCTGGGCAGCCTGTTCCAGGGTTTGATAACCCTTTCTGTAAAGAAGTTTCTTCTAATTTCCAGTCTAAAACTCCCTGGGTGCAACTTGAAGCCATTTCCTCTCTTCCTATCACTGCATCCCAGTACTGCCATTTAGATGCAGGAACAGCCCTCCTCGCTCACACCCCTCCCCTTAAGAAACAGGAGATCACAGAAAAAGGTTTTATTATGACACCTGAGCCAAAGTCTGCAGATGTCACCAGGTTATGAAACAAGAGGTCATCCCACTGTCAGCGTCTGTGCTGGATAACTCTTAATCCTTCCTGCTCGTGCATTTCTGTAGATGGAGGTGGTTGGCACACTGATGTCAGTGAGTCCCTGCACCACCTTCTCATAGTGTGGCAGGTTGCTCACTGTTACATCATTGAGATTTCTCTACACAGTCTGAGGAAACCAAGCTGCAGCCCTTGGGTATATTAGGCCACATATAGGAAATATCTGCAATCAGAACACAGCCCTCTCCACAGGCATTACACCAACAGATGGCCATGTACACTGCTGGCTGTGCAGCCTGCAACACTTTACCTCCACCAAAGCTACCCAGCATGGACTGCAGTCACATCTCCTGCTGTATTTCAGTCACACCTGGAGGGATAGGAAGGTGAACAGCCCTGTGCCACGTCTGCAGATGCTAATGTAAATAATGTGGGTTGAACCAGATGCATAGACTGCTGTTTCCCGCTCTGGAGTGACTTTGCCACCACAGACTGGCTGGTCACTGAACTCTCTTTGCAGCAGTGAGTGTGACACATGGGGTAATGCTGTCCTTTGTGCCTGGGAAACCAAGCTCCTAAGGGAAGGTGATTTTTGCTGGCAGAGCTAGGGCTGAAAAAAAATGTTGGTGTGAGCAGCGGCCAAAACAGGGAAAAAAGAGAAATTGTTTTTCAGTTCTTTGCCAGAAGATGATGTGGTTCTCATAATGTGAATTGTCCTTCAGGAGAGGTTGATGTCAGGGCTGGGAGATGTAGATGTAGTTCTCATCTTTGCCAAGGGACACCCTCCCTGCAGTTCTTGGACCTATGCTTCCAGCTCCATTCATCTCCCTGTATTTACTATGTGATATACTTCCCACATGGGAATGTTTTGTCAGGCTAAATTCAATTATGCCAATGAGGTGTCCCAACACAACGATGGTATAGGACATTAAAAAGATCCAGTTAAAATTCATCAACATTTGTGTAGTAAGGAGGAGTTGAGGGGAATGAACTGGCAAATCACAGTGTCCCACTTGTTTCAAATTAGTCTGAATTGCATTCAGAGGGATATGATGTTGTGGCATAACTGTGTGTATTTATATGTGTATAAAGCAATTATTTCAACCAAGTAGAAAGAAAGTAATGCAGTTGCATATATCTAGTACTTATACAGATTTATGTTTCTTTTGAAAAGTGAGGGCATTTGATTTATCTTTCTTTTTTTTTTTCTTCTCCAAAATGTAGCTAGTGGTAATCCTCCTCCTGTCCCCCAGTTGCAAATAAATCTTCTGTTTTGTTTAGTAATTGAAATTGGCATTTTTGCATCCCTTTTCCTAGGCACTGCACTGCAGGAATCAATATCCTATGTGACAGAAGCAATTGATTTGTTAGCAGTGGCATTCACACTGAAGACTTCAGGCCTCAGGGATCAAATACCTCGAGAGAGCAGTAAAGTAATTTTGAATGAGGAGGAATTACGAGGAAAGGGACATGATAGGCCAGATTCTGAAGCTTAAAACAATGAACAAATCAATTCCTTACTTTGTCATGGATTTTGTGTGTGATCATAGATGAGTGATGAAAATTATCACAAGTGTAACTTAATTACGTTGCAAATTTTGCACCATCCAATGCAGCACTTTAACTGGTCCATGCTTATTGCTTGCATTTGGTATTGACAGCTGAGGATTACAACCAACACACATCCTCAATGTAAACATAGGCAGTGGGGTTTTTTTGGAGGTGAACTTGAGCTTGGTGCTGGGCCCCTCTCTTCTCAGAAAGCTGGGTGACCTGGCAGGGACAGGACAGCCCAGATTCTGAACAAATAAGTGAAAGGGTTGGGAAGACATTTCTGCAGTTGTCCCCTTTTTACTGAAACCGTATGTGAAGGTTTGTCAGCAAGATAATTCTTAACTATTATTAATGAATGAATATCAGTGGCAAGGTTGTTTGATTTGCAGATACTTCAGTTCCTTCAAGCATTCTCTGAGAAAATGTGCAATACTTACATGGCTGCTCCTTATATTTCAGACTCATCTGTGTGGGACTGTAGCAGGTCACAACATTTGGTGGTGTATCCTGGGCTTCTTTAAAGAGGGAGGGTAAATGAAAGGTACCCAGAGCATGAGGCAGTACCTTCAATGTCTGGATAAAATCAAGCAATGCATCTACTGTTCTCAGGACTTCCAGTCTGAGATATTTCTGGAATACTGTTACTTTGCATACATTGGTCCTACAAAGCATGGCCTCTTCAGATGAAGAGGCAAGGATTAATGAGGCACATGGAAACATTAATTTGTCTGACTTAGAGAAGATTAGCTTTGCTTAGATCATTAACGTAATTAATCTTGAGACTAGAAATGTTCATTCAGTCTTGCAGACCCACTGTTTTTTTTTCAGAGGGGGTAGTCCAACACTATTAAATGAGGATTTAAAAATACATCTTTTATTTTAAAATGTGATCTCTGATCTTTGAAAGCATATAGAAGCTGCAGATATGTTGAAAAAAGACAGTATCTCATTGCTGTAATAATCTATCCTACTATAGTGTCTTGAGGCATCCCAAAGTGGATCTTTTCTGGGAGCTTCAAATCAAAGGTTGCATTTAAGGTTTACTGAGAGAAGGGGCAGAAGGGAAGGAACCCTTGCTTGTGTTTGTACTCTTCTGTCCCATCACACTGTCTGGGGAAACATATCTGTCTAGTAGCTTTTTCTCTTTTTTCCATATTCTTTTCTCCTCCCTCATATTGAAAAGGACCTGAATTCAGGCTGTGGGAATCATTTGCAGGCATCAGAAGAGGGTTGCTGTCAATCCCAGAAAGTCTTCATCGTGAGAAACCTGCTGATAAGGACAAGTAGCTAAGGAGTACAAGGTCCTTTTCCACTTCAAGAAAGCAATTTTCCTTGCATTTTGTGGAGCAGTAACTGGCTTAAAAAAACCAAAACTAAACAAACCTGAAAACATCAGGTTCCTAAGAACAGGTATGAAGTTGCTCCTGTTTCTGCAGCTTTCCACTGCCAAGCACTGAACAGTTTTCTTTCCTTGTCCAGTCTCAAGGTTTGGCATCAGTGCAGTACATTTAGTTCAGCCTGCAACAAGCTTGACTTTAAAAATTCTGTTTCAACGTTTCTACAGTTAAAAATCTATCTTTAAAATTATAAAACACTAAAAAACTGCTGCTAAAACTAGTGTGCAGGATGAAGTTGTTACGAGAAAAACATTTGTAAAAATCATTTTGGGATATAGCTTGTGTTGTTCTTTGATTTCATTTGAGGGATTTCAGAAGCTCTTCTGGAAACATTTTTTAACAGGAAGCTGCTAAGTGAGCTTGTTCTACCAGTGTTCCAAAATGGACTGTTGAGCTTTATAACCTTAGACACAAGGGTTTATTTCTAGCCCTTTGAGAGTGACGGGAGAAGCGGTTTTCCTTGTGACATTTACATTAATTCATGAAAATTACAGGCATCTGCCAAAAAATCCTAAATTGTGGAGGAGGTGGAGATTGGGTCATGTAGAAAGATTAACACTGAACAAAAATATTTGCAATTAGTTTAAAATAAAAAAGGGGAAACTGCTGCAGAAGAACAGGCTGTGAGGTGTTTTGCAGAACTATGACTGGCTCATTGTTTTAACAGAGAATGCAGAGAGAGGGCCAGCGTCAGAGTAATTTTGTTTGTGCTTGTTTGCTCCTCATCTGAATCTACACATCATCAGATCCCTGTGTCCTGCCCTTCTGATGGGGATCACTTAGATTTATTTCAAGCACCTTCACAGTTAGAGGGAAGTGAGGCCAAATTCTCAGCAGACAAATTTTCCACAGGGATCGTATCTTACGCAAGCAAAAAGCTTTAGACAGCTCTCTAGCAGTCCCATCAGAAAGCTTCTAGCTGCTCCTCTGTGTGGAAAGAGGGAGGAAGGCAATGTGCCCACAGTGTATTTTAATATATTCATCAGTGCCAGACAGCTTGTGATTAAGAGCCGTTGTCTCTTTCATCGAATCATGACGAACAGGGCCCATCCATCCTCTCTCTCCGAGTGCTGCCTTCCAAACAAACCTCACCAGTCACTTATTCTCTCATTAGTCCTTTATCAGGCAATGTTTAAGCCACCACTTGAAGTCGGCCACACTGAGTCTGTTATTGACGTATCCACTCTGGTTTCCAGTTCTCAGCTTCTCCAGTCGATGGACCTCTGCTGTCAGTGTGTGTGTTCTGCAGTGCCCTCAACACCATCAGCACACCTCTTCATATTGGCACGTAAATCTTTTATCCCCTTGTTCCTCCCCTTCTCCTCAAGGCTCTCTTGTGTGGGCAAAAACTGGCAGCCACGGAGGCTGAGCTGTCCCAAGAGATGTCCCTGGAGGCAGAACTTGGTCCCAGAGCTGCCACAGGCACAGGAAAGCACCACAGCTCTGCAACCCAGGCTGTTTTGGAAGGGGCATGGCAAAAAGGCCTTGGCACATTGAGTGCCTTTTAGCAAGGAATGCAGTTTGTTTGGTATGGAATAATGTGTAAATGGTCCACTGATAATGCAAAACACTGTGACAAGTTATGTTTTGTATTAAGTGTAGCTGGCACCTACAGCTGATACAAGAGTTTTCTGTCTGAAAGGACTCCTTGGGGTTGAAATTGGTACTAGATTTTGAGAGGATGGGATACAGGGTTGTCTCTACAAAGTCCTGACCTTCTTTAATGTTGTTTGTTACACATTGATACCCCTTATAATAGATCCGGAAGTGCTCAAATAACTATATAAATTGTATTTGGGGCATAGTTTAAACTTTGCTGTTTCTGAGGATAAATTCTGGTTCTGGCACATCACTGTGGTGGTGGTTGCATTCTGTTTTACTGAAGGTCAGGTTACTTGTATGTGTTTAGGGTTGTGCCTGGGGAGATGTCTTAAGTTCTGCCTAAGACTCTACAGAGACCATGTCATGTGTCTGCTCAGGAGACTTTCTAAGACTCAGAACATCCCAGGAACTTTAAGGCAGAGTTGTTTCTGTAGTTCACAGGATTTCAGAAAACACATGGATGTATGTGGATTGTGCTTTCAAGGTTAAGTTAAGTTAAATTATCTATGTTACTTATAACTGAGCTAGTTTAGTTTAGCAGTACTGTGATAAGTGCGGTAGCAAAATCCATTTTGGTTAGTTGTGTGGTTCATTGGGTATTGTGCAATTTCTAGGAGTGGCCAGCAACCACAGCTCCATTAGTTCTTTGCCCTTGCAACAGGTTTTCTCTGAGGATAATGGAAAATTCATCTATTCTGTGCTGGTTTCATAGCCAGGGAAGAAGCTGCCAGCTAGTTTATGAAGGTATGCAGAACATACACTGGCAAGCTGTCAGGAGGAAAATTTCTTATTGCTGTAGAAGAACAGTGAGGTTGTGGATTGTAAAACACAGTGTTTCAGAATCTATTTAGTCTGTGCTATGAAAAACAAATCGTAAAATAATGCTTTAAGAAGTACGTCACTTAGAAAAGTGGGACTTGTTTAGAGTTGTTATAAATCAGGTTTTGTATCACATAGAATATTTCCCAGTTTAGAGTAGTAGTTTACCTCTTGACGCAGTAAATATTTTCATAGATATTTCACTTGGGTCCTTTTTAGCTTTTGTTCCTAAATTTTCCACCTCTTGCCTGCTATTTTCTATGGCTTCCCTTGGGCAACCTTTGTACTACCTCCTCTATGCATATTCTCCACTATTAACCTCATGTTTTGCTGGTAAGACATCTTTATTTGTCTGTTTCTGGGAAGATTAGATGATTGGTAAATGCTGGGGTAACCCACAGATACAAATATAGATGGATGTGCTGATAGTTAAGTAACAACCAAGTAGATATGACTGCACAAATTTGCCTTATACATGCAGTGAGTTCCTGAGAATTAAACTCTTGAACAATGAGGACATACTAATAGTTTCGGTAACGAATGACAAAGCGCAAAGGACATGATGTGACAAGTTTATTTTCAAGGAGAGAACAGTTCTGTGTTTCTGATTGTGATTATTTGAACACTGTAAAGGAAATCTGATGGCCTGTGTGACATGTATTTTGAGAGAATAATGGCACAAAGTTGAAAAAGAGATTGGTGGAGTCATTCTAAGAACTCTAAGTCACTAGCAGCATCCTTTAAGCTTGGAGGATATTATCAACAATCTGATCAGATGCTAAGTGACATTAACTGTGTCTGCCATGTGTCTCATTATAATTTATAGCTCCTGGACCATAATGTCTATATTGCTTTGGAGCCTCACAGCTGCACTTTTCATCTCCCACACCATGGTGTTTGGTATGTAGCCACAAAGAACAGGCCTGCAGAAAGGCTGCACAGGGCACACAAGCAATGTTCTGCAAAGCAAATTTCATCCAACTTCTATTGGAAATGTGGAAAGTTCTGCTCTTAAAACTGTTTGCGTTTTCAGCAGTATCTCCTGAATTTTCTGCAAAGAATATCAAGATGATGGAGCCTTAATTTTCCTGTTCCAGCATGGGGGAAAAAGAAATTAATATTAGGGCCTTGCTCTTGAGCTCTTTGAATGATATGGAAGAGAGGAACCCCTAAGGTGAAGGCAAACATAAAGACCTAGTAGCAGGAGTAAGGAAAAGATGATTTGTCTGTTGCAACAACTGAGTCAGGAGATGAGACACAGACATAAAAATAAGTTAATGCCATGGGAGTGGTTGAATCTAAAATACACATATGGGAGAAAAATAGATCAGATTTTTATAAAATGAAAATTTAATATTAAGTCCTCATTAGCAGTAAGAATAGAACAAATTAGCCACATTAGAACAGGTCCTCAAGGCCCTAGTTTAAATGCAGCTGTGTTTTGCAGAAGACCAGGTAGCTGGAAAAGAGTGCTGAACCCCTTCTGAACAGGTGTTACATAAGGATCAGCAAATAGTGGTGGTATAAAATGGCACAAAGATAAACGACTCTATCTAAAACTGTGCATGTTTTAACCACCAAAACCTCTGCTAAAAATACTCATTCTGAACTGAGAATGGAGTTATTTGCATCAGATATTTGCTAATGGGTATGTTAACATGTATGTGATGCAAATACTTCTTGACCTGCTTCCTACTTAAATGACTGAATTTTAAGTGTTACCAGTTTAAGTAGACAATAATGGAGGCAGGAGATGGAGAAACAAAAATAAGGAACTAATGAGGCTTCATGATGCCTTTATGAATGTCTTTGAATATGTAGCAACTTGTAGCAAAAATAACTGTACAAACTTAATCTAAAATGACCGAGGAATCATATCCAGCTATGTGCTGGGGTGGGTACCAAAACCTCAAATCTCCAGGTAGTGCAATTTTTTTAGGTTGTTATGTGCTCTGGCTGGTATGGGATTGACCATCACTATTTATTTTAGACTAAGAAGATTTTTTTGAAAGCTACAAGCTTTTCCCCTACGAGTGCTGCTCATTTATCTATAACGTGGTTGTCAGACCACTCAATTCTGTTTATCAAGATGAAAAAACTCTGCACATTTCCTTATTCTCCTTTCTCGAAGCTGTAAAACCCAGACATTTAAATGATAAATCAAACGAAAGAGTAGGAAAATTATATTTAGTTGTCAAAGAGAAACATTGCTTCACAAGAATATTTTAAAATAAAATTGAAGCATCAATTGAAGCTTTAAAAATGCTAATATGAAAAGATATTTCTTTAGTTCACTTCATGTGATGCTTCTGTAGATGTTGATGGTTCTTTTTAAGCTGATTTCCTCTGTCCAAGGGAAAAATGCATTTAAATTATTGACTAGAAATGTGTCTAAGCTAAAGCTGAGGTTTTGACATGAAGAATTTATGGAGTCAGCTTTTTGTTCAAAAGCAATCACTTCATACTGCAAAAACTGGTAACAGCAGTTGCTACTACTGCACCTGCACCTTTCAGGTCCCATCCTAAGCAAGGAGGGAAAAACAACAGTCTGCAGTAAATAGCAGACAGCTATGTCTTCTCTTCTGGAAGGATGAAGTTTGAAATAGCTCTGCACTTCACAAGCTCCTGCAGACTGATTTTTGTAACCTATAGGGTGAAATATGCAATTTGAGAGAGGTGAAACTGCTCTACTGATGGGTGACAGCAGTGGGATTGAGGGACTGTCGCTGGAGGGCAATGAAACATCAATCTCTTAAAAAGGCAAGCCTGGGGATATCAGAGTAGGAAATAATGGTGAGAGTAAAATTGGAGATGCTGTCAGCAAAAATGCTTCTAGTTTTAACATGGGTTTGGTTTCTGTTTCCCAGAACAGCCATTCACCTATAGAAAAAAAAAAAAAAGCATCCTCAAAGTCTGAGTGCAATAGATTCTTACATGTCACGTGGGGTCCCACACTGTCCCAGGTTGGATGTTGGCCTGATCTATGTACCAGAAAACACTTATCTAGCCCACAGCATATCAAATAGTGGCATATCTAGGTGCAGATTTACATGTAAAGCAGCTGCCAGTTTCAAGATTCATGTGTGCTTTTCCCTCCCTCTTCACCTGCGAGTTTTATTGCCTACACTCTTCCCTTGAGCACTGCCTTGCAATCCACTAACAAGATTACACTGTGGACTAACTATGCAAGAGGGAACTCTGCCTTTATATTCTTCCTCTGTTTCCTAGGGCCAACTGGGGATGTGTTCAGCCACTGAGCTAATTATTTATGCCAGTTTGAAATAACCCTGCAGCCATTTATAACTTTCAGTATATTTCTTCTTTGGGATGCAGGAGTGTGTCTGGAACTGGCATGATACCCCCATCTGTGGAGGAATGTGCTGCTGTCTCTTTTAGAAAAGTTTTATGGCTTCTTTTCAGTAGGACACATGACAAAGAGTCCTTGTGGGCAATGATCTGAAGTGTACTTGTCCTATGATAACCTGTTTATGCTAGATACTGGTGCATAACTAGGCACTGGTCCAACTCACATTGCAGATAAGATGCAACCCTTTTGTTACATTACACTAAGTATTTCTAAATTATGCTTGTGAGAACACCCTTAATATGTTAACTAAAAAGGAAATTAATCTATTAATTAAAATATTTGTAGATTTGAACAGTTGCATATCAGCTTTTTGCAACAAGCAGTATTGGCTTTCTGACTGTATACTTCCAAGCCCTGGTAACCACACAGGCTGTTTTTTTAATATATATATATATTATTTTTTTTTAATAGTCTATTTGAGATGAGAAACATCTGTGCACTGTACTTCCAAGGTAGTGGCTTCTCCTTTCTGGTAATGCTTAGTATTTTCTTGTTGGCAGTAATGTCTTTCTACTGGAATATAGTGCATCTTCCCATACCCATAGAGTGGTCACTAAACTTAGGGTGCTCTGGAATTATTTTCTACACTCTATAGAACAGCTAATGTACAGAATGTCAAAATTTATTTGGCAGAATGACATCTCCTCCAACTAAGTGTATGCTCTGAATGTCAGCACCATTCCCTAGGAGGAATGGTGAAAACAGAATCACAGAACTGTCAGGGTTGGAAGGGACCTCTAGAAATGATCTAGTCCAACTCTCCCACTAAAGCAGGATCACCTAGAGCACCTTACTCAGGACTGCATCCAGGGAGGTTTTCAAACACGGATCACTTCTTCAGCTAACGAAACAAAATGCATTTTTGTTTTCATGTTGATCTAAGGACATGTTTCTGACTATGGACCTGCCTAGAAAAATGTTAAAAATGATAGTTTTAACTTACCATTATTTCTAGACATGAAACAATTGCTAAGGTTTGAATTCTGTCGGGGATTTGCAGAGGGAATTTTGACAAGGAAAAGTTGCAGTGTCCCTGATGAAGCTGCTGAGGTTGTATGGGTAACTGAAGGGTTTTGTTTTGCTGACTAGCAAGCCAGTGCCTCTGCCCAGAGCTAGAACCTTTTAAACATGCAAATGTATTGCCTGACTTTGAAATGCTCTGTTATAGATAATTACTGGTTTTCATTATTAGATTTTAGCCTTTACTAATGACACTTACTGTGGAATAATGATGATATAGATTATAATGATTCCTTAAACCCTGGACCCCCTGAACTCTGTTGAAGCAGCTTGGCACACTCAGTATTGTACTGACTATAGAATCATAAAATTATGGGCTCACCTGTGGGGGTGGTAAGAATTGCCTGCAGCACGAAGGGTGATGATGATGATCCTTAACTGTGAAGCACTGACATGCTCACCTGAGCTATCAAGGAATTCACGTTCAGTAAGCGCTAGGAAGTAGTCTGGGAGGGAGGAGAATGAAAAAATCTGAGTATATGTAGCATGGGCTGTATAAACTCAGCTGGCGTTGGAGAAGGATAAAGACACTTACCAGCTGTCTGCATGCTATCCTGAGAGGAATGTGTTAGCTCCATAATTGCTTTCCTCCATATCCTGTTTTCCAAAGACTGAAAGGCATTGAATACAGAAGTAAGGTAGTTGGACTTCACAGAAGCTTTGCTTCTGGGGGGAAGAAGATCTGTCTTTGGGTTTTGATTGCTACTATTTTGGTACTGGCAGTCAAGGATGAAGCAAGATGGTTTCTGTGGCTTTTGGAGTGCTTGCATCTTTTTTTTTTTTTGAAAGAGGTTTCAGGGTGACACCAGAAGCAGAGTTGGGGCAATGTTATCTCCTTTCCTGTTTGTGAAGTAGTTTGGTTTATCTCTGAAAGACAGGAAGCAACACCTGCAAGGCAACAAATGAAAACAATGTCACAGAAAGGAATAAATCACAGATGGGACGGGAGGATGTTGTAATAATGTTGGCTGGAGTGTAAGTGGCTTGAGGTAAATATGATTGTGCATTTCAATATACCATTTGGTATATGCCACAAGAGCATCTGAACTGACAAACCAGATAGACCAGCCAGCCTTATTCTGCTCAGGGACTTTCTCAGTTAAAGGTGATGATACTGAATAGGTTCTTTCTCCTGAATGTGGTCAGTCAATATTTGCATCTCGATAAACTGCTGGTGTTCTTGCCTTTGACAAGAAATTCCCCAGTCCAACTATGTTTTACTTACAGAGCTAGCATTTTGTTTAATTTTTATGTCCCTTTTGGTTTTGCATTCAAGTTATTACCTATCCACTCCCTTACTATTTAATCTGTGATTTTTAAGGGGTCTAATACCCACCTCTAATAGTCACAGTTCTGTCATACAAGTCTTGTGATAGATTGGGTGGAAGAGACCAGAACACGATACAATATTCGAAATTTATGATTAAATCCATTTATCCCAAGGCATGTTAGTTTATTAAAGAATCTCAGATGAAGATCTTGGATTTATAGACAAGCAAGACTTGAGATTTCCCACAGAGAATGGTTGCTCCAGCTGTGCTATGCCACGACTGGGGAAGAGCTGACTGTTCTCAAGTAATTCTTTAGAATAATTTCAGGGAGACTCTGAGGAATATCAGATTGTAATCACTATAGTAAATTGCACATAAGCATGTGTTGTTAAGTCTGTTTCTTTTCTATTAATAGAGCATCAACAATCGAAAGGAAAGTTTCAGTCTTCTTAGTCTGGTGCTGGATCAGCCAAGGAGAATGAGATTTGGTATTGGTATTTGTAGGACAGTCCTTTTGATGTGCTTAAATGGGGAGAGGGTGTTGCTTGTCTATAAACATTAAATGGGAAGCTACTTTAGCTGAACAGACATACAGAGTTTACACAGCTCTTACCTTAATTTTATGCTTATTCTGTGCATTCAGAATGGGCTCTGCCTTCCAAGATTTTAAACTTGGAGAAGTCTCATTTCCTCACTAGTATGATCACTCTCTAATCAAAAAACATGTTGTTGGACCCTGAACAGGACGATCAGAGGATAAAGCTTGACCTGCTGCTAAACCATATGGTATTGTATTAAATCATAATGATGTCACTCCCACCCCCCTACACACAGGCAGAGTGCCTGTTAACCACTCATTTCTTAATACTAAGTGAGCCCAGGTGGCAATGTGAGTGACCCAGGTCTCTTTCTTGAGATTCTCTGCTGAGGCATGGTAAAATCACTTAGATGTTTATGTGGTGTGAAGTGTGTGACCGTAAGACGGTAAAACGGTAAGACAGGCTGTCAGCCAGAGGCACTGGTCCCGTGGGAGGAAAAGTTAAATATTAATTTTAATCTCATTTAATATATTTATTCCCTTCCTTTTTTACTGATCTGTTCTAATGCCAATGCTATCAATAGAGAATTTTGTGCAATTTTGTTTAAAAGAAGCAAGTAAACAATTAATGTTGTCTGACATCAGAACAGGATATTGTAATGAACCTCCACATATTCGGTAATTTAGGACACTGAATCTTCTGGCTTGACCAGATGCATTACTTGAAGGCCATCTCCTTGTCTAATGAAGGGAAATCATGTAAATCTTTTAAACTACAATACAATTCAGCAAAGTCAAAGGGCTTGAAATATATTTATGTTGCTGTACAGTCTAAACAAGAGCCCAGTTTCCAAAAAGTTACCTACAAGGAAAAATACTGATGAAAGAATAAACTAAAAGATAATAATTTAAAAATAGAGCAGCGATGGGAAACATCATTTTCTAGCCAGCATTGGCAATCCATAACAATACTGGAAACATTGTGTTCAGGTAATTGTTACAGTTTCTCAAGAGAAATCAATTTGGCAAAATTAAGTGCTGGTGACATGAAGGCAATAGGAGCAGTTTATCATGCCAACACTCTCTGCTCTTTCTGAAACATGGCCCTACAGCAAAAACATTATTTTCAGTGAATTCTGATGAAGGTGAGAATGACTTAGCACTCCCTGAGATTTTATTTTATTACTGAATTAAGAAAAATATAAACTAGCTGCATTTAAGATAACTAAATTCTAATTGGTTAGAAAGTCTTATTCTACTGCTAAATGGATGGTGTGAATAGAGAATGGACACTTCTCTTCTTGTAACTTAAAGTCGGGAAGACCCTGATGTATCCATTACATTTTAAACAGGATAACACTGTGCAAAGCTTGTGTTCAAGAGGACAATGGGGGTCTCTTTGTAATGAAAAATCTGTAAATATAGGTTAGAAGATAGGAAGCTGTTAGTGATTTTATCCAATGCTTGGTAGCTCAGTAAGAAAGGTAAAAGTTAAAAAAATGTGAAACATAAGTGGTAGAGCACATCTGAAAAAAAATTGGGTTTGCTTTTTGATTGCTGGATTTTTTCAATGCTTTATAAGTGTTGAAGTCATTTTTTTAATCCACTATCAGTCTGTCACTGACAAGATAAGAAAAACTCCTTATCCATTTATGATGGAATAAGACATTCTCAGACAACCTTTTTAATAGAATCAGTGGATGGCTTGATGCTAAAAAAAGATCCAGATGACCAAAAGTATGAAAAACTTTACTTGCAATGGCAGCTGGAAAAAAAAAATAAAAGGTTTTACCTAATTCAGTATAGAAGAGAAAAAATAAGAATAAGCACTTGCATAATATCAGTTCATTGAGACTTTATAACCAATGTCCTAGAAAGTGTGCTGAAGCGATCAGATTAGTGCAAATTAACCTGCAGCTTCTAAACACAGGTCTCACATCTCTTCATGATTCATCATTCTGTGATCTTGTGAAACAAACAAATGAGTTTGTTTTGGTCAGACAACAAGGAGTACAGCTGATTCAGATCTTTTTGTATATCAGAGAGCAATGAATCAGTCCAGAAACTTCAGAAAGACCAGCTTTGTTGTGAAGTTCAGTGGCACATATGCTACATGCTTGTAACTGGCTTAATGACATCAGGTCAGCTGAATCTCAGGCGAAGGTGAAAGTCATTGAGACTGTTTTGTTTGTTTGGGGTTTTTGCCCTGAAATCATTCACTATAAGATTTTTATGCACCCATAGTAGCAAAGAATATGCTAGAATATGTTGTTTCCTGAAGAAAAATAGTTCCTTGTATGCCTTAATAAAATAGCCTTGACACTTTTGTAAAGAAAATATTTCAGTGTCTGACTCACGACATGGAAGGTGTCATGCCTCTTATGTTTATTCTGTCCTTTGAGAAGCTAATTCTAAATACTTCACTGAAAACATTTTTTTAAATAAAACATTTCTTTGTACATCCACAGTTAACCCTGAATGTCAGCTGCCATTGCAGATGTGGCTTGAGACAAGTCTGGAGGCAGAACACCAAGAATTAATACAGAAACTTTCCTGTAGGCTTAACAGACCCATTATTATTGAAAAATACAAACCATTTTCTTGCTAATTAATATAATGCACTGTGGAGTGACATGAAAATTTTTTGTTGGTTAGCTGGGCTGCTCTTAGTGATGACCATCCAATTATAAATGCTTTAATACATCACAATACAGGTGATTTACAGAAATATTTGTTGTGAAAATAAATGTCTATCTTAGTTTGAAAATAATGAACCAGTGAAATTGGTTTTATACAGCCTCTTGCAAAGAAGTCATTCTAATGATATTGTGGTCCTTGTTGGAGTGCTCTAGGTCCTAGTCAGAGTACTGAGGATTTTGCATTAGCAATGAAGTAAAATGTCAAGAGTGAGGATCCTGTTTGTTTATAAACTAAGCCACAAGCATCAAAGATTGAAAAAAAAAAAAAAGGTGTGTATATGTATATTTATAAAATATCCTAAACAGTTGACAGTACCACAGATGCACAGAACATAGCTGAAGTGCGTATGCTGTGAAATCTAATGAGCAATCTTGCTGTTGTTGATGAAGATCTTGTCAAGACTGAACAGTTTATTCTTTATCACTGTGGCCATACCAGTGACAGCACAACTGCTAAAACAACCAGATTAGTTCTATTTTCCCATAAAAAGTAAAACAGTAGAAAACATTCCACCCACTCATCCCACACTGATACAGCACATTCTCTGAGCAGCCCCAAAAGTTAGCTGCTGGCACCAAATGGTCTTAAATGTGATCATTAGCAAACTCGAAGCCATGTGGAGGAGGAAAGGTAGACAGAATTCCAGCCTGCACAGAAAACTCTCCCTCAGTAAGAGTCATTGGAAGCTGCTTGCATAAAAAGACTAAAGAGCCATACGTATATCCAGAGGCTGCCCCGTGCCATTGTCCTCTCTCACCACGGTAGGGTATAAAACACAATGTGCAGCTGGTAGGTATGGAAAGAAAGCAGGGTAAATTAAAAAGAGGAGTAAACATACCTACTTGGTAAACAAGGGGTGTGTGCAAATTTTGTAGGACCCATGTAAAAACTGAGTAAAATCCATTTTTCTCTCAACTGTGCAACAGAAGGTACCATCTGCAGAAATCTAAGAGCCACGTAGCATATGGTAATATTTTTTTTCCTTCTTTTCTTTAAATGGTATGAAAAGTCTGTTAACGTGGCTCCCTTCCCTTACTGGTTTTTCTTGGTGACTTTTCAGTGGCAGATTTCTGACAACACAGCTGTCCTAACAGACACGACTCTGCTCATCGTGACTGATGTGTAGAAGGCCCCCACTGCAAGGAATTTCTCAGACACTTTCCATTGGCAGTGCCAAGCCTTTCAGTGCATTCACAGTGGCAATAACAAAACCACATCTTCTGTGGTGTACAGCTTGGTTGTGTTTGTGGCATACCCTGGCTACTGAATCACAAAACGCAGATTTGCGTGAGACTTATAGGTGCATTTGAATGAAGGGCACTTTAGGAGTATGAGGTCTGCATGGGAGACAGCTTTACTTGTCATACGAGAGGCTCCATCAGTTGACCCAGGGTGTAGTTTCTTCTAATAGATGCAAAATAGTTCTGGGCTGCACAAGCTGCCATCACACAAGTCCTGCACCTGTGGTTTAGACAGATCTCCACTACCATTTCCTTCTTGACTGCTGATTTACTTTAGCTTATTGTATATACTGCATTGCTCTTTTTGCACTGTCCAGAAGCTTTCTTTGAGAAAGCTGGATATTTTTTGGAGGGATAGTCTCTAAGATATTTCTCCAGCAACCCGATGCGCCCTACCCCACTAAAGATTACAGAGCAAGCATGACAAATTATTAAAAAAAAACAAAAACAAATCTTTTTTTTTTTTTTTTTTTTTTTTAATCTCTTGATTTGAGAATGAGCAAGTGGAAAATATTTGCCTTCAGTAATTATGTTGCTGAAAGAAATAGACCTCAGAGATAATAGAAAGGCCAGTGTGGTAATTGCTTGTAGTACTAAACAGTTGATGCAGTGGAGAATTTGAGTTGCCTAGTGAACTGATTTAAAAGTAGATGTGTTGTGTCCTTAGAAAATGACTGCATATGTTCTACCAGACTCCCCATTTGAGACAAGTTTTTAATTCTTCTCTCTTTCCCTCTTTCTTCCATTAATTATACAAAGATGAGGCATCCTTACAGTAGTGGAAGGATGTGGAAGGTCTGTACAAATGTTTATGTTTTGAAAGAACTTTAAGCATCTTAAATTCAGGCAGTCATTTTTACTCAGGACCCCATGCTACAGCTTCAGCAGGCAAACACATGCAAAGGTCTTCCAGTTGGATACCAGTCCATATATGCTAGCTGATGCCTTCTGGCTTTCTCACCTTGGAAAAGGGTGTGAAGTTGATAACTATAACCTCTGTAAAGCAGAGGTCCAACTGAGAAATAGGGTAGATGCAGATCCTTTTTCTCTCCCCGAGGTCTGGGTGTCTCTTATTCTTCACCAGGTTCTAGTTATCATGTTAATAATTCATCACTGTAATGTACATGCTGGCCTTCCCACCCAAAACTCTCCAACAGAAGATCTGATACCAGGAAATGCTACTTTTATAATTCACTTAACTCATCTTCTTCCTCTCTGCCCCTCCATCCTCCTTGTCCCTCCTCCCAAACACTCATTTCCTTTGATACCAGAGAGCACCACAGACAGTTAAACAAGGAAATATGCTATCAGCCAAGGTTCTGCCATTTCATGAAGCTCTATAAACCTCCTGAAAGCAAAACAGATTGTGTGTGAAGGGCTGAATACAGCTTCTGTACAAGACCCTCCTGAACTTTGTCCCCATCCACACTGAGAGGAACAGGCCTGCTGTGAAAATATCAAGGTTTTTAAAGACTAAATGCTTAAAAGTTGGGGATCCTAAAGACTTCTGTGGCTTTTGAACAGCATGCATAGATTTCAGCAGTGCTGGAAACTCTTGAATTCAGTGTTTTTGCCAAAGCTGAAGCAGGTGGGCTCCACAGTGTATTTTGTAACCCTGCTCTGTGTGCCCCGACCCCTGCCCCATCTGTGTGTTCAGATGATAACAAGTGTGCACAGTCCTTTTGTATGTTCAGGGTGTGCTCTGATCTCAAAATCCAAGGGACTGGATTGTGCAGGACACTACAGGTTGTGCTGACCTCGTTACTGAAGCACATCCCACAACCTACACTGCCGAGGTCACCGTGGCATCCACACCTCACCAGGGTGAGCTTCTGGCTGCAGAACCCCTGGGAAAAGACCAGGGTCCATTTAATCCTGAGTTTTGTATAAATAGGCACCTAGTTTTAGGCTACCAGTGCTGCCACTGGTGTGTTTTAATCACTGCACAAATCTGGAAGTACTAGGGCTTGGTGTATTTGACTTGGAGATTCAAAATTAGGGTAATAGCTGGGGAAAAGGCACGGTATTTTGCCATTCTTTTTGATGCTTTCTGACCCTGATTTTATAGTGAGTTCAGAAGCTCTGGCCCAGTCTCCTGAAGCAATGAGGGCACTTTTTCTTCTGCAGCAGCTCAGGGTGTGCAGTTCTAATCAGACTCAATGAAGCAGACCTGTATTCAACTTTGAATTATTGCTGAGCAGCAATGGTACTAGGAGTTAAGTGAAATTTAAAAATATCACAAATGGAAAAGTGGTACAGTTAAAAGTCTCATCTGAGATGCTTTGATTTTTTTTTTTCCGGAATTAAGGAATTCAAACAGAACTCTGCTGCAGGAATGGGTGCCAGAAAAATGAAGGCAATCAGAACAGACCTTTATTTTCTGACAATCACTGGATTTGAAGCACCAGATACGTTGAATAGTTTTGGCTTAACTGAAACAGTAAAACTCAGTTATGAAACCATGTAACAGAAATGTGAAAGGTATTACATTTGTACAAAAATGGAAAGTTTGGGAGGTCCTAGGATATGCTGCAAATGGTTTACAGAGACAAACTCTTTCTTCACCTACTCCTTGTGTTCTTCTTGTGTCCTTCAGGAAAAATCAGGCAGTAACAAAGTTTCAAGGTGAAGAAAAGACGGTTGCTAGAGAACTAAAACTAATGGTTAGAAAGTGAAGATTTTTCCAAACAAAAGTTTGTAGGTCCATGCAACAGCTATAGACAATACACTTGAGATACTGTTTTTATGTCATTTGAGAGGAAGACTTGGGTAGATTTAAACATACATCTGTGGAGCAATGGAGCAGAAACTGCTCTGCTATACCCTTTGTATATGTGATAGGTAGTCATAAAATTAATGTCTCCTTGCTAAGACAATATTGAGCATTGCTCTTCCAGAAAATTCGAAATGCTGTAAAGAGAAAATACCACAGAGAACGTAAAGGGGCAGAGTCCAGACACACACAAATATACACATAAACTACTTATGTTCTGAAAAACAAAATAACCCAAGACAATCCTTTGCATTTAGAAGAAAAACAATGGTTCTCACAAATTTTATGGTTTGGTTGGAGTTTAATTTTGGCAAAATGTACTCAAAAAAAATGTGAGAAGTACTACTGTGTGTCTAGGACCCAGTGGGCAGTGCTGTAGGGAAAGATTAGTGGGCTATCAGGTTGAAGTGTATTTGTTTTCAGGTAAAGGCAAGCACACAAACCAGCAAAATTGGACATTGGAAAATAACCACAGGCAATAAAAGCAAAAAAAATTTGTGTTTATAGCAGTGAGTGTGCCCTTGTAAACAGAATGTGCAGTATATAACAAAGCAGGAGAGAGGTATGTTTTGTAGTATCAGGAAAAAAATATCTTATGATCTCAAGATACACCTACATGGGTCCTGCAAGCAATATCCTCTTCTGGGAACAAGAAGCAAATACCTGAAGGAGAATATGAAGTTGTTTCAAAGGGATGCATCTTTTGCCCCTCTCACTAGAAGAGGCCGGAGGCCTGCTCCGAGAGCTGAGCTGCTGCTCCAAGAGCTGAGCAGCAAACAGGAGTCTCAACAGAAGAGGAGCTATCAGAGCCTCACTGAGTGCTTGCAGAGGGCTTTGGGGCAGTTGCTGTCTGCCTCCTGCTACATGTGAAGCCTCAGATGCTGTTTTCAAGTACATTACATGCTCTGCACTTGTGAGAAACACAGGTTCGTTTGTTCATCACAAGCCAGAAGTGTGAAAGTGCTTGTAAACATCACTCTGCCACCTCACCCACGTAGAGCCCTCCCTTCTCTGGGCAAGGACTTTACCAGTGTTGCCTCCTTCCATCTCACTGCTATACTCTCATCACCTACTTCTTCAGCACTGCAGCCCATGTGAGCCCTGAAGTCACCACGCTTGAGCAGCCCTTGTAGTGATTACAGGTATAAATACTAGCAGGGCTTCAGCAGAGATTCCTGGCAATTTCTGAAACATCCAGAGTCACCTGCCCTCGGCTCAACAAACAAAAATGTAAACTCTCTGCACTATAATGTATCTGCAGTTCTTTAGCAAGACATCTTGCATTAACAAGAAGGTCAAAGTTGTCAATTTGTCTTTACTTGCCAACAGGGAGGGAAGGCAATGCTCTCTGATTGCTGAATTAAGTGGCTTTCTGCCCAAATTATCCACCCAAATCAGCAATCTGACTGTGTGAGACTGTGTAGTAGGCAGAGGGTTAAAAACCATAACAAGGAGGCTCCGGTTCTGATGTAGAAAGTGTCAAATCAGTCTGTTTGCACCTCTTCAGACAAACAGAAGTGAAGTCTTTGTAACACTGTGGTTAACATTAGAGATCAGTGGTGTGTGCCTCACAGGTGCTAACAAAAGCTGAATGTCTTTGTCTTGCTTTGTCTGACAGCAGAACTCATTGATTGTAATCCACAGGAGTAGGAAAGGGTTGTACCTTTTCGTCTGAGAGGTGAGCACTCTCTGAAACCAATCACAAACTGTGGCTGGTATTGTGATGGGCAAGAGGAGCCTACCATGACCTGTCTGTCCGTGGCCAGGAAATACTCTTTAGGATACTCACTTTTGAACACAAATCTGGATTTCTGCTGGCATGAATTACTGTTTCTCACAGGTAATGGAATAAATCACAGAAACAGTGAAATCTGAGTTCCTGGACCCTTTTTGATGAGTTTCCTCGGTGTCTAGTTAGTAAAGAGAGAAAGGTTTGGTGACTTCTTTTTCAGTAATTTATTAAGTCTTTCCAAAACAGCTTGAGAATTAACATTGAATTTTCTGGGGGGTGGAATTTGTAAGAATTATTTTCTTCCGTTTTCACCCAACAAAACTTAAACCTACTTTTCTAACCATGAGATCCACAAGGAAATCCAGGATATAAGAGAGAGGCTCCATGAGACTCTCACAAACATGTTTCAAACATTTCCTCTTGTAGGTTTTCTGCTTAGAATGAGATGATTGAAATATTCACTGGGCCAAAGTTTGGTGACAAATTGCTAGCCATTCCTCTGGAAAGCAGGATACCTGTATTGTAGTCATGAACACTTGTTTAATTCAAAGTGAGTAGCATTAATAGTGATAAAAGTGTTATATCACTATCTGCCCTGGGGGGATGGTTAAAGGCTTCTCATAAAAAAATGAAAACAGCACCTTTTGACTAAAGATTTAAAACTACTGGATCTCACATTTTTTGGCAAGCTGCTGCTTTACACATGTTTTTTTAAGATTAACAGTTGTTCACATTCTTTGCTTTATTTTTTGTTAAAGAGTCTTGAAACAAGGGAAAAATACTCTGGTTTGGATTGAACGTTTTTGTAATTTTTTGTTTTGGTTTTTTTGTTGTTTTTTAATGGTAAAGATGTGGTTTGGATCAGACAAAGGAAAGTGCTTTTGTTCTTCATGCTGAAGCAGCTGGGGGGATATGCTCATACAACCCCAATGCCATCCCCTTGGGGGCAAAAAAAAGAGTGGAGAACAGGATTTACCCGTGTTCAATAACCTAAAGCTTCTGTGACTGTAAGAGTCTTAGCTAGTGGTGACGTGGCACAATCCATGGCACCAAATATATTTTAGGAACCAAGCCTGTTCTGATGGTCTGCCATTTGTGTAGCAAAAATTCACAAGGCAGGGACAGTGATTATAGAGACAAATCTCACTGGTACTTGCATTCAGGTTTTATTTTCTGCTCTAATAACTCTCTCACACCCCACGCTGCATGAAGCAGCTGATACCCAGGAGAGATAAAATTATGCATAGGAGATTGCACTGAAAAAGCTGGGGTCCTCAGCCCTGGGACAGCCTTCTGTGGATGTGATGGTGCTGCATCTGGATCCGAACCAGCTGCTCCATGTGATGCAGTACTGAGTCTGAAGTACTTGTCCTGACTCAGCAGCAGTTCAGGGCCCCTTGCATCTCACACCCAAATACTCAGAGGAAGTCAGCAGGACCAAGGAGCACTTTCTGTAGGCCAGATCTCCGTGTTCAATAGGCTTGTTAACACTAAATGAAGGTTTGGCTCAGCCTTCTTTTTTTTTTTTTTTTCTTTTTTTTAAAAAAAAGACAAGTTACCCGAAGGGTTATCTGAGGAGAGTGTTTGTCAGAGAAGCACAGTGCTGTGTATGTGATCTGAAAATGTATCTTTGGCCCTGACGATGAGGACGAAAGCATCTGGCTGTTTAGACAAGTCTTTCTTAGTTCTGTCTCTCAGAAATACCTGGAAGTAATTCCAGATGCTTCACAGTGCAAATTGCAGAGCAGCTCATTGCACTTACACTGTCAGGCAGTTAATGTTTAAGAAAATCACTTATTTTCTGGTTTCATTGCTGTACCGCAGAAGAAATATATTCTGTTTTATCTAAGCAGAAATAGTTCTGACCACTTTACTGTAAAAAACTTCTGGTAATGTAGTTGAAGGGTTTCTTACTTGCCTTTTTTCATTTCCAAAATGAAGTAAAAAAAAGTAATTGTTCAGCTGCTACTCTGCCATCAAACAAACTAACCCATAGAAATTTTCCTGACATAGCTTAGAAATGGGCTGGGTGCCAGGAAGGGATGTAGGGAAGCTAAAAGCAATATGATTTCATAATGCTAAAAGCAATATGATTTTTATGCAGTTCTCTTATTGCTGCACTACAGCAGTGAAGCCTCCTAGCTAGGGCCTGAGTATCTCATACACTTTTTTTCTTGTTCCTAAAGCTGTGAACAGCTTTGAAACTTATTAGACAAGGGACAATGAAGTCAACACTCACCATCTTAAGAGGCTTCATGCTGGTTACTATCTCATGAGCTGTTAAAATATATCAAGAAAAAATTACATACTTTTAATCTTACAGATTGGCTCAATAAAGCCAAAACTTTTAAGAAATCCCAGACAACATTTAAAAGAACAGAAAACCAGGGCATATCCAGGTCAAGGAGCATGGTAGGTCAGCAGGTTCATTTAGATTACAAGTTTCAGTAATCAAATCTGTCTTAAGCTAGAGAGAAGTCAAGTCACTCAAGCATCTCAGAGATGAAAAAAATCCAAAACCAACATACTGTTCCTGTCTAATTTGAAGAGAACAGCACTTAAGCATCAAACATGTTTACTATTGAAGAAATCTTGGGATAACAGGCCTGGGGTCTCCACTAGCCTAATTCATCCATGCTAGTCTGAGCAGAATGTTACAGCAAAGGCTGCAGGTCTCACTTGCTTTCCCTTGCAGTGGGTAGAAATAAGATACTCAGACACAAAATTCTTTTGTTAGTGCACTAGTACGTGAAAAAAATGAATCTATAAATGAAGGTCACAGAATGAATTTTTACTGTAGCTCTCATCCAAGGCTCATGCTTTGAGTCTATTCCTCTCCTCAAAAAGATGCCTACTGGCAAGCTCAGGGCTGTTTTCACAGGGCAATCACTGTAAATGCTGAAAAAAATATTAGTGTCAGAGCAGTCTCCTCTTTCAATATAACCAGTCAAAAAATACCATCTTTGTACCAAGCCTGTGGTCTGACTCCAGTGCCACGGTCTCTTTTTCTGGGGGGCAAGGGCAGTTTAATAACAGTATAATTCAAATGTTCTGCTATGGCACTTCTAGTATTAAGGCAGGGAAACCTGCATTTGGGAGCACATTTTGGATGCAGCTGGTGCCAGAGTAAGGTAAGAGTAAGCTGCCAGAGCCTTTTCAGAAGTTATCACAAGGAAATATGGTAGCCTCAGTTATTTCTCATCTCCTGTTTTGTTGAAGAGGCCAGCCTTGAATTTTACTGCAAAGCACTGCAGGTGCCCAAGGCTCCGGCATGGGAAATGTGAACAGTAAATTTAGGTTTGTTTCCAAAGAAAAGGAAGACTGATAAAAAGCAAAATGGAAGATTTCTTAAGTTTTATATGACTGTAGTCATACCTTGCTTACGGTGTGTCTCGAGACTCAATTAAATGCTGCAGGTCTTTTGGATGCACTCCTGATTCTCAGCCTCTCTCTCTCTTTGGGGTTTTAACTGTCGTTTAACTGCTGTAGCTTTATCTAGAGCTAACCAGCTTGCACCAATTTCAGGTTGCTGCTGCTTATTAAAAATTGAACTATACCTTTTCCCTGTTCTTAAGGGATATAGCTGAGGTTCTGAGCAGCTCTGAAACTGAGTGTGTAAGTAGGATATACACAGGGCATTTACGTCTAGCACTGGGGGCTGCTTTTGCAAAGCTAAAATGACTGCAACTGGAAGCACTGCTGGTTTTCCACCATTTTGTCAGCAAGATAAACCTGACTGAAAAAGAAGTTTTGTTTTGTTTTGGGTTGGTTTTTTGTGGGTTTTGTTTTGTTTGGTTTGGGTTTTTTGGTTTGGTTTGTTTTTTTTTTTTTTGGTAGCATTCTTGTTCCTAGAAGTGAAATTAAGCACTTGCTGGTACAGTTCAGGCTGCCACAGACAATTCTGCTGCTTATTAACCTAATCAAAATTGTGTCACTCACTCCCGCCACTCATGATTTGTCTGTGGCCTTTTCACAAACCAAAATCAAGCTCTTCAAAGACTGTTTTTTAAATCATGGCTCACAGCAAAATTAAGACCTTATAGGAATCGCTAGGTTCTACCACAGTACAAGGAATTATTTAAATAAAATCATCATAGCTGACTCTTTTCCTACAGTCTTTGCACTCCTAATGTAATGGTAATAATGAACAAAACGTACAGAAAAAAAAAAGGTTTGCTGAAGATCAGGATACAAAGTAAAGACCAATAGCCTCATTTATAATAACTTGCTGAAATGCAAGTCTTTAAGTTAAATATACACATATATGTGTGTGTAAAATCTCCCTGTTGTCAGGAACACTGAAAAAAACCCTTTTCACATTCCAAGTGTGAATGTTCATAAGTAAGGTAAGTTGCTTTAAAACACCATCATCTGTTTAGACTAATGTGCTGGCTTCACACTGAAGCGCATGAAAAGTATTCAAATATTTTGTTCTATGAGGTTCAAATGTACTGGTCATAATCACCAAATATACAGTAACAAAGTTTCCAGAAGATAAGGTCTTGATTTAATTGACATTATTGCCAAGGGATTCTGTATCTAGCAGTTAGGTTCAGAGCTGTTTGCTTTCTGGATGCTGACAATCTAACTAGTCATACACAAGACTGATGATACATTGTTTAGTTAACACCAAGGAATCTGGGATGTATGAGAGCTATGAGAAGTGTAATTAATGCGGATGATCTGTTACTGCTTTGCTTTTTTATTATTTTGTTAGATTATTTTTGTTGAATTCTTTCCTCTGGCTGGATTCTATCCTGTGCTTTTTACATGTGTAGTGAGAGCAACGAATGTAGTGAGAGCAACTATGTGATGTAGTTTAATTGACAATAACAGAGATATAAGTCACAATGCAGAAAACAGAGAGGCAATTTTCTGCATTAAATTCACTGCATTTTAAAGGTTGGTGCTTGCTAAGGCCATGTGAAAATGTGTGTCTGTTACTCCAAGGTTTGTGGTACAGACCCTACACACACAAGAGTGCAAGTATCTCCAATTTATTTGAGGCTAATAGGATATAATGATTATTTCTCTCTTAAGGATAAATGCAAG
Source organism: Florisuga fusca (assembly GCA_038090715.1). Lineage (NCBI taxonomy): Eukaryota > Metazoa > Chordata > Aves > Apodiformes > Trochilidae > Florisuga > Florisuga fusca. The sequence goes on from JAAWXA010000003.1 coordinate 7,701,645, forward strand.
GGGACTGCAGTATTATATATAGCTGAACTTTTTCCATGCTTTTGGCTCTTTTATTGTTTTTTACTGCAGCAGCTTTTGTGATGACCTATTGCACTAGCAGGATTTAAAAAATGAACCTTCTTTTTGCTGTGTCACAAACACCATTTTTTTCACAGTCTCTTTGAAAGATATTTGTTGTCCTGCTTTATATACACAATTAATAGTAACACATTCTCTGATTTTTTTTATAGTCAAAAGCAAGGAAAAAAGATTTAAAGGGATTTTTTCTTATGTATATCTTTCCTGTGTGCATACCTAAATACAATTTTACAGCTAGTCTATGTCTTTAGTTTCATGTCTTCAATTTCATGTGTTCCTTATGAATGTAAAGAGTTACTGAAATCTCACTAAATACATAAAATCTCTAAATACAATTCAGTTTCTAACCACTGAGATTTCCTTCATCTGACTCCTCCTCGTTTTTCATCTCTAAGGAGATAAACATTGCCATGAAAATAGTCCCTTCATTTCTCGATCATTCACTTGTTCCCACTACTGATTTTTCTTTCACCTCATGCCTTATATTTACCATCTCAGCCTTCTGCTAGTGACATCAATGGTGACGTTATAGAGAACTCTCATTGGAGGTGCAGGTGACGAGACAGCAGGAGGAAGAGGTGGACTGTCCTCAAAGAGACTGATTTTAGCCCCAGTGAAGTAGAAGGAAGGAAAGCACAGAACATATTGGGGGGAAGTTGAACTGCTCCTACATAAAAAGATATTTTAAGCTCATGTCAGCTGTTAGAAATCCATGCAAAGAAAACTCAGTTTCAGGGACTGCTTCCATTACATTAGCACTATGCAAAATAGTTGTGAAAAATAGTAACAATAACTTTCTCCCACTAAACATAAGAATTTTGCTTTCAGGCTTCCCAGTCTGAAACACCCTTTCATGCCTGTTGGCTTTGATCCTTATTTTTATTTTTCTGCCCTGTCTTGCTCTCTACCTACATCTATCTGCTTCCAAAAGAAGTTCCCCTGCTATACCTTCCCAAACCTCTCTTCAGTGCCTTTTGAAAATGCCTCCTTTGCAGTGCTGAATGTCTATAGAGGTTGAGTCCACTGTATTGTTCTTTATTTTATTTTATTTTATTTCATGTCACTGTATGCTTCTAAACATGAGAAGTTGGAAAATGTAAAGATAAAAGGTGCCTATGAGCAAGCAAAGATACTAATAATTTGTATGCAATGGGGCTGATGTGGGACTTTAACACCATGGAGTAGAGATTTTAAAACCAAGGAGTTAACATCTGCACTTGTGCATAGATGCCTGAATTCTGTGATTCTCTTCTGAAATCCCTGTTTGTGCTATTTCTTCCTGGTGGATCAGACCTTACTTTTAAATAGATGTCATAATATTTAGGATAGGATCTGTTTTGCTTTCTGTACTAATTCTTCATTAAGCAGTGATTTTTCAAAACAGATGTATTTTGATAAACTTCACAATGCTGAAGATCCTGTATTAACCAGGATATATGCCCTGTTGAAGCTGGGCACACTTCAAACATTGTACTGTTGCTCCAGACATCACTGACAGCATTCTTAATCGCTGGTGGCCATTCATCTGCAGAGCCTCTGGCAAAAACAGGGTGATGACAAAGTGGTAGTGGAGGAGATCTGCTGATCTTTGAACACTTTCAAGTCATGATGAAAATAAAATAGAGACATAATAAATGGAAGAGTGAATGTTCATATACAAGCTATTCTGATCATTATGGTGATGATTTTCTTAGCTTTTCTTAGCTTCTTAGGAGGAAGAGCCAGGTGGTTACAAATTGCAACTTATTTGACTGGTATTGGTGTGTAATGAACATTTTGGCACAAGTGACAATATTTTTAAATGCTTAAGAAAGCAGATGATTGCATATGTAACAATGAGGAATTCAAACGATTAGTAGCAGTTATTGAACAGCAAAAAAGATTGAATGTTTCTTTCTCTCCTCTGTAACAGGGGCTAGAGGGAAGTATAATTTTTTCTCCTGTTGCAGGCAGTAATATCACCAGTGCTACTACTGGAACTAGAGCTGCTTCTGCTTTGTGTTGTTACAGCAAGACCACAGATTCCTTCTAGGAGCACCACAGGCTTTTCTGGTTGCCTTATAACAAAGTAGAGGGCCTGTTTAGTACGCTTGGTCTACTAAAGGGCACCACGCTTAGACCAAACTTAAAGAAAAAACCTCCAAAAAAAAATCTTTGTAGTGTATTTCCATAGCTGTTATTGAAAATATTTGTTTTAAGAAGGGCTTCCTTTTATCCAGTTGACAGTTTTACCTCTGTGGATAGAGCTTCTAATACTTTGTATTTTATCATATCCTTTGTATTAGAGAACTTAAGGATTAAAGTAGTAGGAGTAGGATTAAAGTATTGGGTAATAGGCTATAAAAGGGCTGCACGCATTTGGATGAAGAGAAGGCACTGTGCAACCACACTCAGAACATCCCAAGTGCCCAAGAAAAGGAATGTAGCCTCTTTGGACACAATACTTATTTGGAAATGCACACCTGATATGTCTTCCTAGACATGGAAAGTTTAGCATGGGTCAGAGAAATATTTCTGATGTCATGTCAGGAGAGGTCTTACATCTCTTTACTCTGTCCAAATGGTAGGCCAGGTGTCCATGTGCAATGAGTTGATATTGCCTCAGTAAAGTCAGTCAAACCAGGTCTACTTCTGTACGGTGAAATTCTAGTTGACTTCTCCTTGAAGTTGGTTTGATTTTCTTAAGCAGAAATAAGAAATTGATAATGGGCTTCTCTGCTTGCATGTACTGTCTGATAAGACACAAAACTAGTATCCAAGCATGTAATATTTGAGATGCTTATCTCCTTCTACAGAAAAGGCTTAAAAAACTACAGAAGGACACCAGTTGTTTAAATAGATTGGGTTTATCAGTGCACTGCTGAAAGCTGTTGAAGAGGGGAATGCTAAGGCTTTTTTCTCTACTAGAATAAAAGTAACTTCCTTAAAGGATGATGATGAGAAGAAATACAGCTGAAACTATGCTGAATAATATGGGAGTATGTCAGGACAAGTTTAATTGCATCTACTGCTAACACCCATTATTAGCAGAGGATATTTCTGTATGACAATCATGGTGAAAGGCATAAATTCTTAGAGCAGATTAAAGCGATTCTGCCCTGATAACAGATTGACAGCCACCCAGGGTAGACAGGGAGTAACTGTGATTGACATGACTGGAAGCAGTAACTGTGAGTGACATGACTGGAAGCAGTAACTGTGAGTGACATAAATGTGTATGATCTTATAGGATTGCAATGTGGGTGGGTGAGCAGGCGCAGACATGGAGAAGTTGAAAGCAGTTGCCTGATGGTGCATAGGATGAAAGTTTGAACACAAAGCTCTTCAGAAAGCACCCTGAAATTCATACTTCACTTGTCTTTGTCTTTCTTCAAGACAATTATAACAACAATAAGAATAGTAGACAAAAGAATAGCCCACATTCATGCTTGCTCCTTTTTCTCACAGCAAAAAGCAAGCATATCAGAGAAGTCCAAATCCTTCTATGCTTCTCAGAGCTGGCACAACTTTAAAGACTTGGCAGTTTAATTCATGTAATAATCCAAAGTTTGGCTGATGTTTGCTTTTTCCCCCTCCTCTTAGGCTTGACTAAAACTAGACCAGCATTACTGGGGGCAAAAAATCCTTTCAGCATTTCTGTGTTTTGTTTCACAATGAAAAGAAAATAGAGAACTTTAAAATGAAAAATGACTGGAAAAAATGACAGATCATTCTTGAATCTCCAAAGCTATTTGTTTAGGTTCAGTTCCAAATTGAGACAATGGCTTGCTTTTTTGGTTTGCTCCTAAATGAGAATCAGGCTCCACTTGATAAACATACTATTTCAACAGCCATGCTTTGATTGTATCAGGATCAGATGCAATAAAAAAGATCCAAAGGTGACTGCAACTTCTATGAACTACTAGAGAAAGCAAATTAATAATGTTTGGGATTTAGTAGCATTGTATTTAAGGCATAAGTGCAGGGCAGATGTAGCTAAACCAATCAAGAGAATGGATGAAGTAACAAAGTGGTGGACAGTAGAAATTTTTAATTCATATTTTGTCCAATGTCTAATTTTTACCTTTGCTGCATGTTTGTAGTTGCTTAACTCTCTAGATCTCAACCCAAAATTTCTGACTCTTCCTGCTAAACTGATGATGTCTTCGAAGCCAGCAAAAGCATTCTCAGAGTTTTTAAAGTGTGCAGAAGTAAAGCTGCAAAGCCAGCTACAAAAGAAAACAATGAAAATCATTAGCAGTGCTATCTTCTGTGTTGAGAAGGGCATCTTCCTGCACTTTCAGTTCTTCCTTCCAGGATCTTGAAGAGAAGTGAAATGGTTTTCAAGAGCTGTGGAGTGCACTGCAGTCCATTAAGTTGCATTATTTTCATTCACAGTGGTGCATTTGGCAGCAATTGAATTTTTCATGTTCAGTACTATAATTTCTGTTGTTTAAACTTGTATCTGTCTATTGAAAGGCTCTGTCTTATTGAAAGGTCAGTGTTTGCAGTTCTGTGTTTTTCCAAAACTCTCCTTGCATTATATCTGTTCTGCTGCCTGAAGCCTTCCTGTTTGTCCATAATGACTTCTCTTATTCTCTTCAGACTTAAGAAGACAAAGTCCAAGCTCATGTTTCTGCTTTGCCTGTTACTTTAGCTGGTACACACGTTTGTTCTGAGATGTCCGCTACCACTAAAATAATTATGAGACTGTAAGTGCTATTTCAGCACGTGACAAAATAGCCTTCTCCTCTGGTCCAGTTTTCCTGTTCAGCTTGGAAGCCATCTTCAGTTTGAGTTGCTGGGGATCTATATTAGAATTTACACAAAACACAAAGATGAATGAGAATGCTAGATTAATACAAGAAAAATTTGAGGGCTGGTCCTGATCAAGAGAGATTCCCAATCCATTTCCTTATGTAGATTCCAGCAAGAAAGCAAAGGAATTTTCAAGACACAATGCAGCAAGTTGGGCACATTCATCTATGGCAGCTAAGACTGTATAGGAAGGTGACTCACAAGAAATCAATCCATCTTACTGCAAAATTACCACATTGCTACTTATAACTGAATCTGCTAGAATTGTCACAATCCTCCTCCTTTCAGACCCTAAGCATCCTTATCTTCTCAGTGTTCTTTGCAGTTTTCTGGTGAGTTCTAAATGAGTTATTAGTGCTTGCAAAAGGCATCTTACAATTGTCTTGTACAAATCTATGAAAACATTGTCTCAGTGGTGTGCAGAGGTGAAAAAGGCAAAGGGCATGGTCAGATTTACTGAGAAAAAAATAGATGAAGATGGAAAACTTCATTGTATCACTGTGTAAATTACTGGTATGTTTTCAACCTTGACTATTGCAAAGATCTAGAATTATTACAAAATGGGAGAGCAAGTATGATTTAAGGTATAGAGTGGTTTACACCAGAGGAAGTACTAAATGGTTTCATTAGCTTGGAAAAAAAGGAGGAGATATTATGCAGTTCTATAAAAGACATGTGGAGCAGAGAAAGTGAATAGGAAATTACTACTTGTTATTTCTCACAGCACAAGAACTAAAGGGCACCCAGTGAATATATACACTATAATAAATTAGCTTTAATACAAACTGAAAGCAACACCTTTTCTCACAGCACATAATTGTGAAACTCAGCACCACAGGATTTTTAGAAGGCCAAAAGCAGAAAAAGACTCAGAAACAGCCTGAGCAAAACCAGAAGACTAATACATTTGGGGCAACTGAGCATGATGCTCAACAATCAACCTTTATGTGAGCTCCTTTAAGCTAGTACGTGACTTGAAGCTAGAAGGTTGTCTCAGGAAACGAGTGCCTAGAACTTATCCTGTTACTTGTAGTCCTCCCCAAGATAGTACTTGTCCTCTCCTAATGCTGAACAGAGCATACTGGGACAGGTTAGCCAGGGAATTTGGGGCTGCCCCTTCCTTGAAAGTGTTCAGGGTCAGGTAGGATGGGATTTTGAGCCATCTGGTCTAGTGGGAGGTGTCTCTGCACATGCAGGGTTGGCAGGAGTCTTTAAGGTCTCTTCCAACCCAAACCATTCTTGATGTTGAAGCAGGGGAACCTTTGGTTTGGTGTTGTGCAATTTTCTTATATTCATGATGATGTCATTTTGACAGTAAAAACAGACATCTATTCCTATATTGAATGATCTATCTCATAGAGATTTGCACTTGATCTTCATTGGCAGAACTTCATCTTACCAGACCAAACATGTTGGTCTCGAACGTGATAGGAGCTGCCGATACCAGAAGAAGTCTTCCCTGCGTGAAGTTTTGAAAAAAAGATGGTTAGATTTCTAAAAAATAAAAACAAAATGGAAAGAGAAGTAATACCAAGTAATCTGGGAGATGTTTTTCTAACTGCACTGTATTAACAATAGGTTCCTTCTGTGGTTATTTTCATATATTTACTGAGCACAGAAGTGCTATTTTCTTTGCTCTGGTTTTGTCTGATAAAACTCCAAAATGTAGAACTGTCACATACACATGCAGGGATGAGACGTTGGTGTGATGCTCTGTGGGCATGATTGAGCTATCGGCAAAGTGGTTTAATTAACAGTTACGGTTTGTCTTTAACAGACAGGTTCAGAATATGCTTTTTTGTTGTGCAATAACTTTCCATTTTTATTTGACATCTTTCCTTTCCCACTGTATCAGTAATTGGCTGTGTGCTCTTCAGTGGTCATATGACCATGCAGCAGAGGGAGAGAGAGGGCTCTGCTGAAAAGAAGGCAATGTATTTGGAGTAGGACTTAGCAAACTGAATGTGACCCTGGTTTTCTAAAGGCTGACTTATGCCTACAAGCAGAGCCTCATACAGTGTGCAGCAGCACTGTGCTGATCTCAACAGAGCTACTTCTTTTGGTGGGTTTTAAAAATCTGGTTCCACATGTGTAAGGCTATTTCCTTGTGCTGATGCAATTCTCACTGTTGTGCCCAGGGAAGGTTTTCCATCTGTCTTCTCTCTTTGTGACTTCACAACCCTACAAATACACTCTTTGTCCCCTTGCTTTTTTTGAAGGTTATCCCAGCTCCCATGGCAAGCTTTCTTTGTGGCTGGGTGTTGCTGCTTGTGTGAGCTTTGATGCCACATGCTTGGCAGCAGTGCCAAGCCAGCACAGGCTTTGTCACCACCTTGATGCCAGTGCCAGGGCTCCAGCACGAACCTGGTTTGTCCAGCTCAGCACAAGATGCCATCTGACTTACTGCTGAGAGGGTTCCCAAGCCTAGGTTTGCCTCCACATACCAAGAGAGTACTTTTCTCCTTGCAGCACAGTGCATTGAGGAGATAGGAGTTACCCTGAGTTGTGTTTCTCTTCCAGTAGTGGCTCATTGTGCTATGGTGAACCCACTTGCTTCTTATATACAGCAATAGAACAAAGCTTCCCTCATGCTGATGCTCTTGCTCAGTTGGTCATTTTAAAAGACATGATCCACTTGTCTAACAGTCCTTCTGTGCTGTATGTTAGCTATGGGTCAGGTTTACATCTTCAGCTGCTGGTCAGTTGTCTGGCTCTCAGTGTGTTCCTTATCCATAAAAGCCCATGTCCTCACATAGAACTTCACAGCACTTGGGTGTTTTGTAGGAAAGCTTGTTTTGCTACAGTAGAGTGATTCACCTGCTCTTGTGACAGTAGCAGTCCTACAAGGATGGTAGAAAAGACATATTTTTCAGTCTAGGTGTTGTAGGCTTGTAATGAGAGCATTTTCTGCTGTTTCACTTGAAGGTTTTCCCTCCACATTTTTGGTAAGGAGAGGTTTCAGTCCTATCAATTAAATTAATTAGTATAGGGTGTAACAGTTTTTGCCTATAAAACAAAGTGAGCCCTTCATCTTTTCTGATGTGTTCAGAGTCTGTCTCTTCTGATGTTAAACCCAAAATTAATTGTTGATTCCTGCATCCTAGAGTGCACATCAGATGTTTCAAGTCTAGATGTGAAAGAGATTCTCACAAGCTCATGAGAAGCCAGGAGGGCTCTTTAACTGACAGGACCAGGGTCAGTGTACACAAACTGGAACATAGAAGGCTCCACTTGAACATCAAAAACCATTTTTTTATTGTGAGAGTGAGCGAGGACTGGCAAAGGTTGCCCAGAGAGACTGTGGAGACCTTCAAAAGCCATCTGGACATGAGCCTGGATAATCAGCCCTAGGTGGTCCTGCTCGAGCATAGGTTTGGACCAGACAGTCTCCAGAGGCCTCTTCCAAACTTGACCATTTTGTGATTCTGTGATACAGGACCATATAATGTTAAGGCTGATATTTAGTTTGCCAGCATTATTGGGTTTTTTAAAGTTCATTGCAAACACTATGCTCAGAGCCATACCAGGAAGACTTGTCAGGATGCATTACAATAGACTGCTCAAGGCATGGTCCAATATTGCATCTGAAGGGCACTCAGACTTCCTCATAAGTAGAACTTCTGGATTTGGCTCCAGCTGGAGCTCAGGAGCTTTCTAACATGCAGATGGTTGAGGCAACTGGGGAACATGTCACAGGATGCAAAACTGGGAATGAAACTACCTCAGAGTGTTCAAACACCTAACTTACAGAAGTGCTCCCCTAAATAAGAATTAGGCCCCTAACATCAGGATGAATACCTCCAAATGTCAAGCAGTCAGTGTCTCCCTGCTGCTATCATATTTTGATAAATCACAGCACTTCCCTATTTTTAGAACAGAAGTACAAAATATCAGATATAATAGTGCAGTACTATTCCAGTACTATTCCTGAATAATGTTTCATTTCTGGGGGAGTTATTACCTTACAGTGATATTTAATTATACAGCAAGTTGAAATAGTAAAGGGCTTTCTAAATGCGAAATATTAGTACTGCAAAGCATGGAAAAGTAGGTGAAAGAAAGCCCTGCCTTCCTAAATTCCTGTGGGCTATGCATGGAAATCAGAATGGGCTGAAGCAGATTTTATCTCAAACCATTGAAAAAAAGAGATGTGCAAGCTTTGCCTGTGCTGACTGAGAAATTGTAGAGATGAATCCTTCACAAAATCCCATTTTGTAATCAGATTGCACGTCTTCCCTCAGCACTATGGATCACGTACATGCCCTTGCACAGCACGTGTGGGCATTGCTAATAAGATTTACTTTTTATCCGTGCCAAGTTTCATCATCCACGGAGAAGGCAGCTTGCTGAGCAGAGGGAAGTGTCGGATTGTGGTGGATGCTGCTGATGCTAATAAGAAACTTGGCAAGAATATGGTGGAATATTGCCATAAAATAATGATGTTTTTTAAACAAAAAAACCCCAAACAATTTCCAAACATCTGTGAAAAGCAGGGGGCAAAATTTATAGGAGATTATGAGGTGGCAAACCAGTTAGAGCAGGTCTTCACAGAGCCCACTGAAATAATCATCACAGGCAGGTAGGAATGAGACAAAGATGAGGTTGCCCTCCATTTCCTCATAATATGTCGTAAAATATTTGGGGGTATATTTCTTCCCTCCTGCGTACACAAAGAATTAGTTGCCTTGGCAGGAGAATATGTCCTCAGAGTCATAGAGTGTAGACTTATAACTGGTTATAATTTGTTTTAAAAGTGCTCCTCTGAGGACAGATAAAATCTTTTGAATTTGAATTTTATTCCTTTTTTATTCCTCTTTTCTCCTGCTGCTGTGCAATTCAATTGCTGAAAATCTTATTTACCCAGTGGCTGAATTCATATCCATCTACAGTCTGTATTCTCTACAGTAAACTCTAAGGAATGAGTAGATGCTTGATAATTTCATAGATTTTTTTTTCTTTTTTTTTTTTTTTCCAGTTTGCTAGTTTCAATATAGGTCAAACCAGTGCCCTTCTCTATTTCTGATATTAAGGCAAGAGTGCAGACATGCCTGCCTTACCTTGAATCCTTTGAAATCTTTCACCACTCTGTCATTATGTACATACATGGAGTAATATGGATGGTGTATTTATATATAAAACAGCTTCCACATAGAACTTTAACTACCTGGGTGAAATATTTCTTACACTTGATAGATGTAAGACATTGATAATGAGATACTAATAAACTAGTTTTCAAACAGTCTTTTTGAGCAGAAACTAGCAGCCAAGTATCTAATGCAGCATTAAAAATACAGAGTTTTGCCCTGAAATGCCCACACATTTTTATAGATACACATTATTATGCATTGATTCAATAATAATAAGTGTAGGTATGGAAATTACATAGCATTTTAGTTGCTGGGGGGCATAATTTCTGCTGACTGGTAGCCAGGTTCCAGACCAATTTAGTTAACTAGCCTAATCCCCTGCCTATGTTGCTGAGGCAAATTGTGATATTTTTATTCATATTAGCTAGGAATTGACTGATTTAAATGGGATTATCCATGATGTAAGAGTATTAAATGTGAGTGAGTTCATGGCACAATTCAAAGTCAATGTCTTGCTAGAATCTCAGTGTGTGGTTTTACAATATGAAATAAAATGACCTCTGTCCCAAGATACCACAATGTCCCAGTGGAAACTACCCTGAAGTATTCTGAGATGCACATCATTCTTTGCCAATCCAGCAGAGGAGCCCAGAAACAGAGGACCCAGAGAAGGCTTTCATGTTCAAACTGTGGAGTTTTATCTCTAATGTAATTTTTATGTGGCAGTTTGTACATTTTGTTGCAAAAGAAGTTTGATCCAAGTCAGTGGAAGCCAGGCAAGAACCTTCTGCAGCCCCTTTTATTTGGGAATATGGCACAGATGCAGCAAGTTCTTACTGCACTCATACTAGAGGGAAAAGATGACAGATAAAATCATTACCTTCATTTCACCTGTTTGGGTCCCAAAACTCTGTCCCTGAGAGAAGATCCTCATTTGGAGTACTGGACTGCTAATGCCATCTGTTTCCTATTTGTTAGTTACTTTGAAGGTGGGGGAATACAATGATGAGTTAAAATAAATCTGTTAGGTATTCATCAACCCTTCCCCATAAATTCAGCACTGCTATCTATAAGGTAGGCCTTTGGTCATTTCATATCAATGATGCCCATAACCTGTCTTTCTTGGGCCACTGCTCCTTTCCTGGGTGCTGGGATAAAGCTGACTTTGATGTGACACAGATGCTGTCTTGAAAAAAAGGTTTTGCTGAGATTTTTTTTTTTATTACTGAGGGAGGAGGGGTGATACTTTTTTACACAGGTGTTAAATTTCCTGGAGTTAATCAGGTAGAAAAATACCTCTGAGGCATCATTCAGTCCATTAACTGCAATGCCAACTGCCAGTGGCTGGAGTTGAATACTAACAGATTTTATAACTGTTTATGATAGTTGAAAAAGCCAATTCACAGTTCAGTGTAGCCCTCCAATTCCTACCTCCTGCCTTCTGTGTTTATATCCCCAGTGTCTGAAACGTGCTTCCGTTTTTTACCAGACATAAATATAGGAAGCTGGGTTGTTTTGCTCATTTAGGAAAAAATTATACGGAAACCAGCAAACCAGGACCAGCATCCTCTACCTCACTTCTACTTATTACTTTATAAGGAACATTACTGCTGCTATCATTGGCCATCACTGAGAAGAGCCTGGCTCCATCCTCCTGGCACTCACTCTTCACATATTTATAAACATTAATGAGGTCACCCCTCAGTCTCCTCTTCTCCAAGCTGAAGAGACCCAGATCCCTCAGCCTTTCCTCATAAGTGGGATGTTCCATGCCCTTAACCGTCTTTGTGGCTCTGCTCTGGACTCTTCCAAGCAGTTCCCTTTTCTTAAACTGAGGAGCCCAGAAGTGCACACAATATTTCAGACGCGGCCTCAACAGCTCAAAGGGGGAGGAGAACCTCTCTTGACCTGCTAACCACACCCCTTCTAATACACCCCTGGATGTCATTGGCCTTCTTGGCCACAAGGGCACATTGCTGGCTCATGGTCATCCTTCTGTCCTCTAGGACTCCCAGGTCCTTTTTCTCTAAGCTGCTTTCTAATGGGTCAGTTCCCAGCCTATGGTGGTACATTCCATTGTTCTTTCCCACATGGAGCAAAACAGGAAAATAGAGCACAGCTGGAAAACTATTTTTTAGGATTGCCATTTATTGAGAGAAATCTTTAGTCCTAAGAAAAATATTTAAAAATACAGAAGGAAAATTAAAAGATACAGCTGTTATTTACTGTCTGTGTTTTGTTGGCTACTTCAAATTATGTAGTAGAAAGGTTTTAATAGTTTTTGCCATATAGACAGTGTCCTGAATCAGTGTCTTACCTAGAGAAAGTAGCAAGCCCTCATAGACTTCTTCATCGCAGAACCCAGCTGAGCAGCGAGTTGTATGGCTGTGTAGAGCAATCCCTGAATTTACATAGGTTGTATATACACCCACTTTGGTTTCTTATTTCAGTATTTCACTTAGACTATTAGCACCACGACTTGTTAGTTCTCAGCTAGGAGTCTCCAAGCAGAACACTGTTGAAACAGGTCATGACAATTTAGTATGCAGAATTTCTGTTACACCAACATCCATTGAAGGTCCTGCCCTTGTGACCAACTGTAGATGAGAAATACAATTTAAAAGAATAGAAAGTTAATCTTAGCATCCTGATCATGTTACTTTATACACAATAAACAGCTCCTCCCTGCAGTTTCTACAGAATATACAGTATTTCTTTCATACCTCCATGGTAGGTGTTCCGATATGATCATGAAGGGACCATAAAGCTAACTATTTAATAGTTTGTTTATCTGTCTGCTATGTGGTATCCCTGCAGCAGTCTTATTTCTTTGAAGTTTTTTTATATGCATGCAATTATAAAGCACTTGGGAATGTGAGGATAAAAAGCAGCAAGTAAATATGTTTGGAAAGGATAAGTTGTACTAAATCAGCAAAGGGTAAAAAGCTCCAAAAAGATAGAGGGAAGAAAATTGGTTCCACCTTAGAAAACTAATGTGAGAGCTGCTAAATGAAAAAGAACAGTCATCCAGCTGGGATTTATTAAGTGGAAAGTTTTCTTTAAAACAAACAAAAACCCAAAAACAAAACCAAACCAAACCAAAAAACTGTGGAAGATCAGAAATCAAAGATCTCTCTATATTTACTGGCTTTTTTGAAGCATCTGTTCTCTAATATAAGAATACCTCACAAAGACTAATCAACTGATCTTCAGAATATCCTTAAGAGTTTGAGATGTGTTAGCCCCATTTTACCATCAGATGAATGAAGAGGTTATTTGTCCAAGACTATACAGGAAATCTGTGACAGAAATAATAACGTAGGCTTATATCCAGTGCGGTGACTAAACCATAAAAGCATCCAGTCTTCTATGATAGCAAACAGGCAAGAAGGAGGGGGTTTTGGTATAATTCATGGACAAAGGAGAGAAGCTGATAAGAGACCCTTCCTGGAACAGATGGAGAGGGCTATATCATTCTGGTTATGGTGGAGAAAATATACCTTTCTTTGTAGAATTTGATTATAGGCATATAGAATGTTATAAAGGTATTTTCAGCTAACCCTTGCCAGTTATTTCTGATGGTGGATCAGTTTCAAAAGTCCAGGACCCATTCCTTGTAATAAAGTCTGAGATTGTGTTTTCATCTTTGTCCACATGTGGTTGATTTATGAAAAGTTAGAAGAGCTATATGCCAATGAAGATGGTAACATCTACATTACAGGATGCTAAAGCCTCTTAGATTGATAAAATACAGACATGGCTTAAAAAAAAAAAAAAAAAGAGAGAGAGGAAAAAAAAGAAAAAAAATGTCCTTTTTGTTACAAGGTTTTTTTTTCAACTGGAATTTCTATTATTTAAAAACAAAATAACAAAAATAACAAAATAACAAGAATAACAAAAATCATGTTATTTAAGTAAAGTTTTCACCCTTTGTGTATTCCTTCAGCTTTTTATAAAATTGCTAATTTATAAATTGCTAAGATTGTATAACTAAAAACATCATCCCTGTTAAAACCTTTCATTCATGAAGACTGATGGGTAAACTTGCCACATCTTTTGCCTAGCTCCTAAAGGGATAGTTGTCAAGCACTATTTTTTGAGCATGTTTTACTATTTACATTACTGACAATGATAATGTCCTTGTAACCACATTCAATCAGGTTAAGTGATCTTTTTTATGATGCGACGTGCACCATCCACATTGTAACTGCTGTAGAACATTGAAGAAAGCTGATGTGATTTTTATTAGTTATATTAACTCATTTGTAAGAAGGGGTTCTCAGGCTTTTATCCAAATTTTCAAGGTAGATCTGCCAGTTGCATCGTCTGCTTTTAAGGGAAATGCTCAGAAAGTAAGACTACTATCGTGTACTTTCTCTGTGAAGAAGACTGTAATTTAACTGTACAAACTATAGGGCTTCATTGAACAAAAAAATTTTAAATCCACTGCTTTCTGGGACTTCTCAGTAAATAGAACAAAATTGCCCTTTTCCAGCACATTTTACATAGAGACAGTTAATCAAAGGAAGCTACAGGTAAATCAATTGAGCAGCCCATATATACGGTCTACTTTATTTTGCACTAGAGGCTTTTGCATAGTCCTGGCAATATAAATGTTCTTTTATACTGAGTGGGTGCAAACGCAGTGCAATTTACACATTTTAAAGTGTCTCATTCTTTCTGCAGTCATGTAAAAGACTATGATTTTGTACTACAGCTCATTGTATCCAGTGGCTGGCAGGTGCTGAGGCAGGTAATCTCCCAACTTCTCTTCTCCTCTTCCCCATCATGGATTCCTTCCCACTTTTCCCAAGAGCTTCAACCATGAGTTTAAGGGAGCAACAGGGGAAAAAAAAGTTCATCCTTCTAGAAGTTATTAGGTTCTCCACTGGGGCTACATAAGTACAACTTTCTGCAAAAGTGCGTATCTGGAGATGAGAGGAAGGAATGGAATGGTTTCTTTTGGAAATCTGAATATGTTTGGATTTTTGCATGTACTCATAGGAATCATAATGGAAAAACCTCTCTCTTTGCTGTGCTGTGAAGAGCTTACTTAGGTATATCTTTCAACATCAATTTGATTTGAAAAAAAAAAGTTATGAGGTTGTGAGTGCGAGAGATGTGGTTTTTTAACCATTGTGCAGCACACATTAGAGGGACCTTGATTCTTCAGTTGCTTAGTTTTGGGATGATTACTATCTTTCCCCGGTTAAGTGTAAACAAAATTTAGTGGGGGAAAAAAGTAATCATAGATTTCATAGATAATCATCCCAGTGATTCCCAGACAAGTCTGTTTGAAGCTAACACTGCAGTATGGAACTATTGAAAAAAAACCGAAAACAAACCAAAAAAAAAAAAAAACAAAACAAAAAAAACCCCACAAGCTGATAGGAGTGTAATTTATATCAGAATGATTTCATCTCTCACATAAAATTAATTTCTGATATTGCTTCTGTTAGGAGCTACAAGGTATTCAAAATAGTTGAGAAAAGGATTAGCTGAAACAATTTGAAAATGTTTAATTTTTCTGGAAGAGGAAGAAGGCTATGCTTCCTGTCTGGTGAGAAGGAGAAAACAAGCTTGGGAGGTGGGCAGCAGAAGAACTGCAGATTATAATGATTTTCTTTGTCTTGGTTAAAAAAAAAAAAAAAAAAAAAAAAAAGAGAGAGAGAGAGAAGTAATGTCTAGCATTTTGAGCATTAGCTGACTGGTTATCAGCCAACAAATAAATTGTGCTGAAACACTACAGTAGACTCTACTCCCATGGTGATTAGATATGATTAGATATTACAGTACATATGGTATGGAAACATTCAGCCGTGTTTGAAGACCTCATAATGCCTAAGTGCAGTGTGCCTGCCAACTGTTGACCATATGCTATAGCTGCCATAAACACGGAATTGCCTCCCTCTATCCTGCACCTGGATTTGCTACACAGATAAAACCTAAATGTTATTGGAGAGGAAGGCCTAGCAAGCACTTCAGCATACTTTCTCTCCACAACAGCTGCAGCAAGCAGAGCGTACATCCCCACCAGTAAAAACACAAGTAATTTCTTGTCTGTTTGAACTGAGTCTGTCACATCCCACAAATTTTGTTGTCACCCTGTCCAAAAATTGCAGCATTTCTGTTTTTCTCTTGGTGAAACAAGACAACATGATATCTTTTTATGTCATACTGACTGCATCTGAAATGCAAAAATATTTATGACTGATGGGTCAGGGGGAAGGGTGCAGCAACAGACTTAAATGCTGTACATAGTGACTTTGGTTGGTTTGGACAGAATGTCAACTTGAATAGTCATGTCCTGTAACTTTGTATTCAATATCTGGCATTTAAGTCTTAGAAAAACGGGCCAGAAATTCTGAGTAGATTTTTTTCTGATATTAAACACTGGCGTCCTTAGTGAAGTTTCCTACTGCAACTTCAGCTCAAATGAAAGTTACAGAATTTTAGAAGACTAGCTGAACAAAATTAACTCCTGGCAATATTAATTATTCACAAGTTTACCCTCCTTGTATTTTATAGTTAAAATGTTATTTAGAATTATTTACCCACTAACAAATAGCCTTGATTTTTTCAGGCATCTGTAACATCTGATGTATGTAAAGGCTGCACAAAAATAACTAAAAATATTCTATCAGTGGGCAATTAATCTCTGTTTTGTGGCACCAAGCCATACTGACTTAGTTAACCCTAGTGTACAGTCATCTTTTTCCCATGCTATATGACAGTGGATATTATCTGACATTTTATTCTGAAAGTAGTGCTCCACCAGGAAAATGGAAGACTTTTTTGAATCCTGCCTAAAATCCAAACAACTGATTTCCTCTTTTAACAAATACATCTGCTATAGTTTGTGTGGATACCAATAGTCTAAATCATTCAAGACATCAATAGCTGGGATGAAGCATAAAGCAAGCTGTGTTACAAATCTACTGTAACCACTCCATTGATTTTTATCTGCATTTTCACAGCATTTAATCTACAGTTTCTACAGCATGCCTGTTCTTCTAGTATTGGTCTCTGTACTTTTCAGTCCCAATACTATTGCATAGTTTGAGCAAGAGCCCATTAAACTGATTACTTGCTATTCCCCTAGTGGTGCTCTCTTCCTAGTTCTGCACAGGCACCTCAGTCTCAACCCAAAGGAATTCTTTTTTCTCCTGATTGTGGGATCCCAAGGCACTTTCTGTCAAGTGCATTGTCACTTTCTAGGACTAACCATAAATAGACATTGCTACTCCAGTTTTTAATGAAATCTTTTGGTCAAACCAAGTTGTACCAAATAGTGATTGAGACAACAGACAGACTGAGACAGAGAAATGTTAACTATATTTAAATACTCACTATACAATTCTATTTGTGACTATAAAAGACAGTACTTGTACCAGACCCATTAGTCCTAAGTGTTTCCATTTTCCTCTTTTTCTACAGCCACTCACCCATAATTTTTACTTTTTGGACTGTCTGAATTTTTAACATTTTAACTACACTTTTTGGGGCATGAAAAGCATTTCCATCTTTAATCAACTGAAGTTTTAGCCCATACTTTCTTAAAATGCAAGCTTAAGTTGTTTTGGTTGAAGTTTGTCTGAACTGGGAAATTCCTGCAGGAGCTGAGAGAAATACTATGTCTGTGAATAGCTTCTCATAGTAGCCCTCTTAGGGGACAGCATAGTAGAGAAGGTACAACATCTAATTATGTTTCAGTTATCTTGATGCCTGTTTGTCATATTGCTTCTGCTGCTGCTGTCCAGAACCACGGGAAAGGAAAGATAAGGCAGATTTTTTTCTGGCTTGGCATGCTGAGAAGAGACATTAACATATGCTACAGAGTGCCTGGAGAGGCAGGTTGCAGACACTGAAAGACCTCTGTCTTCCTCCTCACTTAGAATTAAAAACAGGTAAAAGCAGTATTAAGATCTTCTTCTCTGTGTCTTCACTTTTTCTCTTTCAGTCCTTGTTTCTGTTATTGACTATTTTTTCAAACACTGAATCTGATTATGCCCTTAGTCTCCCCAAAGTGTCACACTAATGAATTCTGCCCTGGGGTGTATCAAATAGACTGACCTGGTGGACAAGTAAATTATAGTTGCAGCTGGTAGTTCAGGTGGCTACTTCTGGTCTTTAATGAGTTCAGGGCTTTCAAATAGCTTGTCAGGGGGCTTCTGGAGTTGAGATATTTTACTTCACAAATGGAACAGAGTAGGACTGCGTGTATTGTCAGTCAACAAAACTCAGGTAAAGGGTAAGAGATAGTTAAGACAGTGACACAACCTTTAGAACTGAGTGACCAAATATTGGTTGATTTTTCTGACTTGTTCTAAAACTACTTTAAACCCATATGCTACTTCCAAGTTAAGCAGTGATGGGTTGGAAGCACATGCCATCTTTTGCTGAGAGAAGAAAAAAGAGCAGTGAAATGCAGGCTCTCACTATACAGTTTTCCTTAGTCTAATGACACAGGCCCCAGATTTTCATGCAGTCATTAAACAGACTGGAATTTATCTTGTCTATCAGTATAAAATGAATCAAAGTCATTAGGCACAACTGTACTAGAGAGGTGTCACAATGCAATTATTTCATTGCACAGAACAGATGCATGCTGTTGTGACCTCAGAGCCAGCAGGAGCTGCACAGAGCACGTATCAGTAGGAATTCACTTCCACATACATCACTTGTTGAGATGCATGTGCAATGTGACAGTTCCATCACTACCAATAATTCATCTAATTTACTATGGCAAGACAGACACTCAGTTGTGTCTGAAAGCCAACAGGTCAATGGCTTCATCTAGCAGATCATGCTGTTTCCAGCAGTGCTGTGTTCCTACTAATAATTTCACCTTGTATTTGAAGTTCAGTTCCTAGCAGTTTACCTCCTCTTTCTCATTTTCTTTCACTTCTGCTTAAAAATATAATGATCCATTTCAGCAAAATTAACTGCAATTTCATGGATCACTACAGAAGGAATAAGTTTTGTACCTAATTCTGTAATCCATCTTTTTGTTCACCGGAATAAAAATCGACTTGATGAGCAATTCTGTGTCCTTTGTTAATAATTCTAGTTCTAATTGAGGTGCTGTATTTTCACTGAAAAAGGGGGAGGAAAAAGAAAACTGTTTCTCTGGTTTTGATTTTCTGATAGGTGTTCCAGTATTTTAAGAAGTCTGTCATATAGAAAATATAGGCAATGTCTGCCTTGATTTCCTTTTGAATGACAACTCTAGTGGTCTGCTCGTGCTTCATTCTTTTTCTTCCTTAGAAAAAGTACTTTCCAAAACTTGGACTTTCATCTAATACGCCTGATGACAATATCTAAAATAAACCATTTCTCTGCTGAGTAGATACCATATCTACTGGGCAGAGTTATCATATGGGCAAGAGTAGAAAAAAACTTTTTCTTCTATCAGTGTGTCAGTAATGTGCAAGAAGAAACACAATACAATAGGATGAACAATGAGAAATTCACTTTCCACAGGCCCTTTTGTGTTCAGATTCTCTGCAGGGATTGCCAGCAAGTGGAATAATTTATATGAACTGGATAATTGTCTTTGGAGTGTGGATACTTTTCTACTATGAATTGATTGGCATTTCCATTTTTTTTCACCATAAACATGTTAGACAGTAATTATTAAGAACTTCTTGCAGACTCAGAGCAAAAAACGATATCTAGAGATGATACTGAAAATAAAGACAACAGCTGCTTCATGCTGTTACAGGCTTCCTAAGCTACAAAATTTCTCAACCAATTCGATTAATTATGAAATAGCAAAAGTTGCTTAAATTGTAAATGTGTTTGAGTGGTAAACATTGAGTCTTGTCTTAAAATATAAAATTCATTGGACTACTGACTTGAAGCCCATTATTAGCATAATAATTATTAATTATTAGCATATTTAGCATAATATGCTAATTACGTTAATTTATTAGCATAACCTAACTTCTCCAGGAGGAACAAACCTACATTATTGAAATTACTAGGTAGCTGTTTTAAACAAAATGAAGTAAGTATTCTTCCACACTGTGCATTTAATAAATTGATGTTGGTTTTTTTTTTCCCCCACAAACTGTAGTGAAAGGCAAAAACATAAGTAGAAGAAACTTACAGAAAATTAGAGACTCTGAGACACAATTGTTCAAATACAGTCTCTGGCTCAACAAGTCCCTAGATTGTTGCAGGGAACAATTCCTGGAAGGAATGTCAAGAGAAGGTTTCTTTTCTTCCTGCTCATTTTCCGTAAATAGAACCTATTTGCGCTCTCAGCTGGAAAACACTGAGCCAGATGTGCCTTGTGCCTGACCTGCGCACTGCTGTACTCTTCTTGCGTGCATTATGGCATCTGTACTATGATTTCTTGGCAAAATGACATTCTTTTTCAAAACCAACTTCTTTCTCTCCCTGGCGTCTGTCAGAGCCACGGAATGAACTAACCTGCTGGCTGAAACTGCTTCAGCAATTGCTTCTTAACTGCCAAAAACACCTGGGGTGCTGCTCAGTAACTTAAGTTGTCAGGGCTATCACTGCACCAAGCAACCACATTAATTACCCTATTCTCATATTAGTACTCATATAAATGGGAATTTGTGTATGCAGATTCTGTCTTCTCTGATGCGATTCCCTTCATTAATCCAGGAAAATACTGCTATGAGAGAGCAATATAAACCGCAATCTATTTTAATATCTCTTTTAGAGCCAGGAAATATTAGTTTGCCTTGCATATTTTCAAGCCACTGATTTTCAGAAAAACCAAATGGATGCTAATTTCTTTTCAATTTTCAGCATTTCAGCTCATTTGTCTTTCTATTCAAAGATATTTCTACTGATTTGGAAGCCTGAAGTCAGCAGTGATGTAATTTTCCCTAAGTTCTTGCTTGTAAAGATGCTGTCATTTTAAAGTATTTTTTCTGAAAATATTGCAGAAAATCTGGTTTTCTTTGATAGTTTTGTGGTTTCTTTGTGTAGGTCTAATAACTTACTGCCTTTCCTTGAGCAACTACTTTAACTAGTCGCCTCCCCAAAACTTCCTAATTTCAATAGTCAAACCTTCCCAAGTCATCACATTCCTTCCAGTGCTATCCCTCTAAGGAAAACTCTTCAGTGTTGAAAAAGTCCTGTTGACATTTGTGTCTGATTGTCTCTGATCCGTTACAGACAAAATAACCCAATGGTGTGAAATACTTACACACCTTCCACGAGTTCTTTGTGCAGTAATTCATCCTGTGGCATCCAGCATCCATGACCTCAGAAACCGGACTGTATCTTAGTTCACTGATGGCTCACATTAGTTAAACTGGGGGAAGGAGAAGGCCTCGGGGGGAAGAGTGGAAGGCAAGGATCATTAGAGCTTGCTTCTCTGACTTTTATTTTGACCTCAGAATAATTTTTCATTAAGTTTTTTGTGTGCCTTCTGAGTCCCATAGGTATAATAGAATTATAGAATGGTTTGGGTTTGAAGAGACCTTAAAGATCATCTAATTCTAAGCCCCCTGCATGGGTAGGGAAACCTTCCACTTGACCAGGTTCCTAAAAGTCCCATTTAACCTGGCCTTGAACACTTCCAGGGAGGGGGCAGTCACAACCTCCCTGGGCCACCTGTTTCAGAAGGTAAAAAAGGTGAAAAAGTTATTTTACATCTAGAGCCAGTAACTGCTGCCAGACGTTCCTCATGGTGTTTATTCCACTCTCCAAATCAGAAAATTCAACATAATTCTGCAAAAGTAACAGCTCGAACATGATACCACTCTGGAGAAAGAAGCAGACACAGAAATGGTTTCATTTTCCATTTCTTACCTGCCTAAGTCAGACAGCATTAGGATTCCATGGTAGCAAAATTAAAGAACTGGAAGACAGAATAGTCTCCTATCTGCACCTTTTTGTTCCATTCACCTGTCCTTAACCAAAACCATAATATCAATGACAGACCCAGAGAAAAAATACAGAGAATATGCCCAGCTTTTCTTTTCAGAATGTTTGACACCAGTATATCACCAAACTAGAAGGAAAGTAGCTTGATTATACTCAGTGTTCTATACAATAACAATTAAGTATTTGATATCTATAGGTTGAAAACACCATATTTAGCTGTTGCCAATGAAAACAACCAAGAACACAAACCACTAGCAAGTAAAAGAAGAAATTGCTGATTTTCTTCTCTAGTAGGCCTGTTTAAATGTAGCCTAACACCTTCTGCTATTAAACCACAGCTTCAGCTGACTTATGATACTGCCATAGCATTTTGATCACACCTATAACAAGATCCAAATGCAAATGTCAGACCCAGTGAAAGTTACATTACAGAAAAGGACAATATCTGCAACGAGGGAGAAGGGAAGAAAATGTCTCGTGTCAATCTGTTGTATCCCTTCTGTTTACAGAATTGTTCCAGGGCTCTAAACAAGAGCAGAGAGGTGAAGGAATTAGAATAAGGGCTTCCATTTGCCTGTGAATTGCTCTGCTAAGCTGTAACAACAGTATTTCTAGACTGCTCATCTTGGATCTGTCGTGTTTCACAGCTGGTATACTCAATAGGAGGTGCATTTTAGTCAATGTAGTAATAGCATAAAAAGGGAATGCAGCCTCCAAATGATTTAAATTGTGCTTGTGAATTGTCATTTCATAGCTCTATGAGATGTTCCTGTTCCCATTCCTTCCTTTTATTAGTTAGCATCAGGCTGGGTAGATTTCTGTGCAATTCCCAGCTGAGTCACCAGAAAAGGTTCTGTGTTCATCATGTATCAATTTGGTTTCAAGCCCTGACAGACACCTAGCCTTGAGAAGAGAGACAATCTGTAATGCACTTCATGAGAAAAAAAAGATAAAAATGTTAAAATTAATAATAAATGTCTGTTTTCCATCTGAGTCCCCACAACCCCACTTACAAACATGATGCTCGCTGCTAGCTACTATATCCAGGTTGAGGGATATTTTTCATGAAAGCATGGGCATGAATTTCAAGCAAAAGATCAAATGGTACCTTTTTAAATTTTTTTTTTAATAGAGCTAATTAACCTTTTTATCAAACTGTACACATCTTCAAATTACTTAGACGAGAAATATATTGGCTTAATTAAGATTTCACAGGGAGAGACAGTTGCAAACACTTGGAGCCAAGAGAAAGTGGGATCTTTATGAGGATGATGCTGTATGTTTTAAAACTCCCTGTGTCTCTTTGTTGTTTGCACTTCAAATGGAGTCCATTTTTATCTGTCTCTCTCCCGCTGAGAGAAACTGATTTTATCATATGTTTCAATGAAGCTATTAAAAACTTCAGTCATGAGATTCCTCTTCTGCCTTTGTATATTTCTCTCTCTGTCAGTCAGACTAGCCCTGTGACACTGCTTATATGGCAGAATACATTGATTTCCTTTGTTTTACAAGTCAATTAGATAATCCTCCTGCATTTCTAACTTGTTTTAACAGAAAATTTAGTACCCATGTTTTCCTTAGCTGGGTGCCCACTCAGTTTGATTTTTGTAGGTCTAGGATTTTGGTGGGTATGCCATGCTTTCATCTATTTCTTTGTTTTCAGTGAATGGTGAAAAGTCCAACAGTGATAGCATGAAGTTCTATATGCATCCAAAAACAACAACATTATCAGTGCAAACATTTACTTCCCTCTCACCTCAGGAGCTCAGGAATATTTCAGAGGTATAAAAAAGTATATACTACAGTGAAATGGCATCACAATACAAGTATTTGGGGGGCAATACCAAACAGGACTTTTACATTGATAAATCACATACTCTTAATGCAAGAATGTAGTTATTTACCCAGTAGTCTAAGATGCTAAAAGGGTAGGATGTGCTAAGGAGGCAAATATTTTAGAACAGTTGAATCATAACTAAACCAAGTCATTAGCCTAAAATCCCCCCCTAGAAAACAAATAAATTAAATTTAAAAACAACAAGAACTGTTGTTTATATAACAATTTGGTATATTATAACATTTGGTAGATATTTGTATTTAAATAATATTCAAATTGAGCCATTGAGACTCTAAAGACCTGAAGCCTAGCCATAGCCATGCACTATTTTACTTTTGTTTGTCACTTAATATCAGAGAAATTGTCATATAAACCAAGCTGAACAGAGCAAGTCTTAGTGTTAGTAGACAAGACATCAACATTTGATTATTGCATTCTGTGTCTTTGTTCTTGAGCCAAATTGTGTAATTAGAGCTACAATGCTGTAAATATAACTAATTTTTAGTTTGCTTGCAAGATTGATGTCTCCAACACAAAACAAAAAATCATTTTGGCTGAATACCTGTGAGTGTATAATCTTAGGCCAATTGGAATGTTGTGTTTTGTCAAAAAATATTGTTTTATTGCTTAAGGTATTTTTACTGGTTTTATTCATATCAAAGTAAATTTTGACATAAAGAGCTGTTAATGGTGAAAGAGTAATTTAATAGAAATTCGCAAAATAATTTACTCCCTCTCTATAATGTTTTGGACCAAAGATATTATTAGGAATACTTTTTTAAATACTAGATCTTCCAATATTATCACTAAAGTTTTCCCATTTCTGTTTGTAACACCTGTGTTCTTTTCAGTGACACATGTGGAATCTGAGCAAGCTGTCTGCTTGTTCTTCAAACCCACAATAACTAGGAGTTATAACAATCTTTTTCTGCTGCTTTTGAGCAGCAGTCTGGAAAAGGCACTGACCATTTGGCCAGGCTCTGAGCCATACTCAAGGAAATAGAATCCCATCTAGGTCCTAAAACAGGTATAAAGTCAAGAACTTTGAGGTGGTGGTGGACCAGAAGCTCAACATGAGCCATCAGTGTGTGCTTGCAGCTCAGAGAGCCAACTGGGTCCTGGGCTGTACCAAAAGAAGCACAGACAGCAGGTCAAGGGAGGTGATCGTCCCCATCTGCTCTGCTCTTGTGAGACTCCACCTGTATCCACTTCTGGAGTCCCCAGCATAAGGACATAGAGCTCCTGGAACATGTCCAGAGCAGGGCCACTAAAATGATCAGAGGGCTGGAGCACCTCCCTATGAAGATAGATTAAAGAAGTTGGGGTTGTTCAGCCTCCAAAAAAGGAGACTCCGGGGTGACCTTATAGCAACCTTCCAATATCTGAAGGGAACCTACAAGAAAGCTGGGGTAGTGCTTTTTACATGGGTGTGTAGTGAGAGGACAAGGTGAAATGGTTTCAGACTTGAAGAGGGGAGATTTAGGTTAGACATCAGGAAAAAATTCTTTAATTTGGGGGTGTTGAGACACTGGCAGAGGTTGACTGGGGAAGCTGTGGCTGCCCCCTCCCTGGAAGTGTTCAAGGACAGGTTGGATGGGGCTTGGAGCTACCTGGTCTGGTGGGAGGTGTCCCTACCCATGCAGGCAGGTTGGAACTAGATGATCTTTATGGTCCCTTTCAACCCAAACCATTCTATGACTTTGGGCATGTAGGTTTCACTGGTTTAAATACTTGATTATTTATGAATCTATTTCATCAGGAGCAAGTGGCCCTTTCCTAGTTCACAGTCTACCAGGAACAATTTAGATTATGACCTTAGCCTATGATTTTAAATGTGATGGCCGCAGGGAGAAATTTCACTTGATGTCAATTCCTTTTTACTTTTCCTTGAAATGCCTGGTGCTACAGGCTGCAGACACAGCACCAAGCAGCCCATGGGACAGGCCAGGGTTGCATTTCCTAAGGAGCGTCNCTTCAGTGTTGAAAAAGTCCTGTTGACATTTGTGATTGATTTTCTATGATCTGTTACAGACAAAATAATCACACCTGTTTTTCTGCCCCTTCCCCTTCACACCTAATCTAAAGCCCTCTTGATGAGTCCTGCCAACCCCCAGCCAAGAATCTTTATCCTCCTTGTGGATATTTCTACTCCATCTCTCACCAGGAGGTGAGTGCCACATGAACATCCCCATGATCAAAGAACCCAGAATAATTTTTCATGAAGTTATTCGTGTGCCTTCTGAGTCCCATAGGTATAATAGAATTATAGAATGGTTTGGGTTTGAAGAGACCTTAAAGATCATCTAATTCTAAGCCCTCTGCATGGGTAGGGAAACCTTCCACTTGACCAGGTTCCTAAAAGCCCCATTCAGCCTGGCCTTGAACACTTCCAGGGAGGGGGCAGTCACAACCTCCCTGGGCCACCTGTTTCAGAAGGTAAAAAAGGTGAAAAAGTTATTTTACATCTAGAGCCAGTAACTGCTGCCAGACATTCCTCATGGTGCTTATTCCACTCTCCAAATCAGAAAATTCAACATAATTCTGCAAAAGTAACAGCTCGAACATGATACCACTCTGGAGAAAGAAGCAGACACAGAAATGGTTTCATTTTCCAGTTCTCACCTGCCTAAGTCAGCCAGCACTGGGATTCCATGGTAGCAAAATTAAAGAACTGGAAGACAGAATAGTCTCCTATCTGCACCTTTTTGTTCCATTCACCTGTCCTTAACCAAAACCGTAATATCAATGACAGACCCAGAGAGGAAATACAGAGAATATGCCCAGCTTTTCTTTTCAGAATGTTTGACACCAGTATATCACCAAACTAGAAGGAAAGTAGCTTGATTATACTCAGTGTTCTATACAATAACAATTAAGTGTTTGATATCTATAGGTTGAAAACACCATTTTTATCTGTTTCCAATGAAAACAACCAAGAACACAAACCACTAGCAAGTAAAAGAAGAAATTGCTGATTTTCTTCTCTAGTAAGCCTGCTTAAATGTAGCCTAACACCTTCTGCTATTAAACCACAGCTTCAGCTGACTTATGATACTGCCATAGCATTTTGATCACACCTATAACAAGATCCAAATGCAAATGTCAGACCCAGTGAAAGTTACATTACAGAAAAGGACAATATCTGCAACGAGGGAGAAGGGAAGAAAATGTCTCGTGTCAATCTGTTGCATCCCTTCTGTTTACAGAATTGTTCCAGGGCTCTAAACAAGAGCAGAGAGGTGAAGGAATTAGAATAAGGGCTTCCATTTGCCTGTGAATTGCTCTGCTAAGCTGTAACAACAGTATTTCTACACTGCTCGTCTTGGATCTGTCGTGTTTCACAGCTGGTATACTCAATAGGAGGTGCATTTTAGTCAATGTAGTAATAGCATAAAAAGGGAATGCAGCCTCCAAATGATTTAAATTATGCTTGTGAATTGTCATTTCATAGCTCTATGAGATGTTCCTGTTCCCATTCCTTCCTTTTATTAGTTAGCATCAGGCTGGGTAGATTTCTGTGCAATTCCCAGCTGAGTCACCAGAAAAGGTTCTGTGTTCATCATGTATCAATTTGGTTTCAAGCCCTGACAGACACCTAGCCTTGAGAAGAGAGACAATCTGTAATGCACTTCATGAGAAAAAAAAGATAAAAATGTTAAAATTAATAATAAATGTCTGTTTTCCATCTGAGTCCCCACAACCCCACTTACAAACATGATGCTCGCTGCTAGCTACTATATCCAGGTTGAGGGATATTTTTCATGAAAGCATGGGCATGAATTTCAAGCAAAAGATCAAATGGTACCTTTTTAAATTTTTTTTTTAATAGAGCTAATTA